>JAMGZG010000006.1:1200000-1800000 GCA_024713935.1 Morchella eximia
TGATTAGAGAAGAGGAAGGATCAGATAGGAGCGAAAGACGATGGCTTATTTTATCAACATTGGCTAGTAGACCTCAGTTGAACTATGCATTGTGTTTTGGTAATCATCATAAGGTGTTTGGGGCATTGCGCAGAAAGTACAAAAAGAGAAGAATTGGAATAACATACCATTCTGTTAGTGACTGTTCACTGTTTGTCGTTATTAGTTATCATGGCGCAAACTTGGTGATTGAGAAAAAGAGGTTGAGAGGTGCGAAAAGTTCAAGGGAGAAAAAAAACCGCGAAGATCTCTTCAAATACCCCCTCGACCGCCAAGACACTTTTTCGGCCAAATCCAACCTCTTGGCAGTAATGTAACCATCTGCTGCGCCACGAACCCAGCCGCAGTGTGGCGACATATGATGTCATTCGTAACACTCCATGACGAGAGAGTAGCTGAGAGCCTGTAAAGTCATAAAGCCACGATGCGATGCGGTACGCCCAGAGTTTTATACTAGGGGTTTCCTGATTTTTTTTTTGTTCCTTGAAAGAAATCAAAGGGCACTGGCACCAACCAGGGTACGATGAAATACAAAGGGAAGGCGAGGGGAAAAAAGTATAAGTATTAAGCTTTTGGCACTGGTTTCTTTGTGATCTCCATCAGACAGAACGTTAATTCGAATACTAAACACAAACTGTAAATTCACCTCCTCTACTCTTTTGATTTAGGACATCGACTGACATATCAAAAGACTACTACTACCACTACTATAGTACCAAACAAATCTACTACTACAACAATGCCTTTCACATACTCAAAAGCTACCGGCGGCCGTCGTTTCGGGCTCGGCTTCTCTGCCAACAGGCACGGTGTCAGGCCCAACGCTAGGTTTAGCTGCTGCGGTTTCAACTGCTTCAGATAGACGGTTAGCACTCCCTTCTTGTCTTTAGTAGTTCATTGAGCGATCGGAAGCTGATTCGGTAGTTATTAGGCACAATGATTATCACGAATAGAAACACACACTCTTTTAACGGCGCGTAATATCATGGGAGGAAGGAATATGGGTCTCTTTTTTTCTCTTTTTTCTTTCTTTTCTTTTTTGCTAAAGGGGTTTTAAACTGTACAAGCGACTGGAGTAGTTGAATTCTTTCACTGTAACGATACATGTACGCATTGAAATAAAGTCATGCTAGCTCGATTCCAGTTCTGAGTGCCAAGTCGTGAAGCTAAAGCAACCCAACCAAAAGCTATCCTCCCTCCCCCGCCACCCCATGCCCACTCCACCCATGCCTACAACCTACATGTAGCTACAAGCATGTAACCTTCCATCCCCTCACGCCCTCACGCCCTCATCCCCCGCACCAACCCCACCACAACCCCCGCCGCCGCCACAACTCCATCCACAACCATAACCTCCACCTTCACCCTCGCCGCCGCCTTCCCCACCGCCTCCCCCATGCCCACCATCCCCGCACACCCCAAACACACCACACCCACATCCCCCCTCCGCAATAGCCTCTCCGCCGCCTCGCCAATCCGCCTCTCCACCTCCTCCTTCGCAACCTCATGCAGCTGCACCGCCGTCAACCCCGTGCTCTCCACCCCCGCAAACACGCCCTCCCCCGCACCCCCCAGAAACCTATGCACGCCCGCGCCCAACAGCTCCTCCCAGATCCACCCCGTCGTCACAATCCCAAACTTCTGCTCCGGGCGTAGTAGGTGCAGCGACGCCGTCACCGACGCTTCGAAAATCCCGACTACCGGGTTGGAGGTGTGCGACTTTAGCATTGGCACGAGCGGGTGCTCGCTGTAGCAGCAAACAATGAAACCAGCGTAGTCGGCGAGGATCGGGAGGAGCAGTGGCAGCGCGACGTCGGCCGAGGTCTGGCAGTCGGCCGAGTCGTTGATGGACGGCGGGGCGGGCGCGGGCGCTGTGAAGGGCAAGAAGACGACATCGGGGGGAGTTATGGATGTGAGAAGTTGCACGACGGAGCCCGTCATGGAGGCGGTGGAGTTGGGGTTTATCACGAGGATCTTGATCGGCATTTTGGGCGGGCTAATTGGAGGTGAGTTTTTTTTTTTTTGTGTGGATTGGGTGAAGAATATGGTAAAAACCTTGATACAAGACTGTGAGGTATTTAAACCACTTTTATGATGTCACGAGAATCCGTTACCGTGGGTTAGGGTTGACTACAAATCCTGCAGGCAAAGTACAACCAAGAAAGAGTATTGATCTCACTTAGGTATAATAGGTCTCAATTCATAGCAGCTTCCATCAAAAGATATCGTGCACACTCATCTTGGGAATTAACAAATAAATCCCATCTGGACTTTTGTTCATGATGTTCATATATCAGATCACAAAAAGCCAATGATCAACATATCAAGAAAAAAAACCCTCTAATTCAACACTGCTTGCCCACTATTATACCATGTAGAATAAACAACACCATGGAAGGCAAAAAGGGCTCTTAAACGCTCTAAAACGACATAAACATGCAACCTACATCTAGTTGCACCAAAATGTCTAGTGAAATACACAAAACAACCCCAAAAATACCCATCATAGCGCTTGATAACAAAACTCGTTTGTAAAAATAGGAAACCATATACGCAGGAGTATTCCAGGCGTAGATGTCGAACCTCTTGAGCTGGCTTGACAACTACAAAACCTATCATTTCCAACCCGATGTCTCAGTCCAACCAACTCCATTCGATTGCGATTCTTCCCGCATCCTGATCTCCAATGACATCGAAGGCAGCAGGGCTCAAATCCAAATCATATTGTGCACAGACAGGGCATCTGTCAACTATTGTTACCGTAACGCCGCCTCCCCCAGCTTGTCGTTTATGTAGGTCTATGTTGCGATTTGGCGGTGGAGGGGTAATCATTGGCGGCGCTATTATAATTGCGCTTGACTGGTCTTGCATGGTGACTGGCGTTGGAAATATATGCCCACTCAGGGATCCTAGACGCGGCGATTGCTTCAAAGGCCTCTCCGGGCCTATTCCCAATTGCGACCTTATTCGCAACCTCCTGCTTTCTTTCTTACTCCTGCTTTCCAATAGCTCGTTCCCGCTGCAAGTAGAGTTTCCCTTATAAAATATCCTCATGGTTTCTGCTTCAGTCATGTCTTCTCTCTGGAGTAGCCACCTTCTGGATCCGGATCCTGCAGCTTTCACCAATGCTCTACGGCCACAATAAGGGTTATTGTTAGGATTTGCTATTCCAGTAGCGTCAAAAAGCACTCTACTCAAAGCTGCTACAAATTCTGCTTCCGAATTATCAGTACCACATGATCCAACACCGGGGGTATAAAATGTTCCTTCTCCGGAAAAACTACTTCCACCGCCAGCTCCCCCGGTAGATGAGGATGAGGTGGAGGTGGAGGTGGAGCTCGGAGAAGATGATGCTGCTACCGTTGGTGAGCCCGTACTCGATATCGAAGAGGAAGAAGGGGAAGAAGAAGACGTGGTTGAAGAAGAAGGGTTTACTGTACTGGAAGGGTTTGAGGGCGTGCTAGATTTTGTCAGCACTTTCAATAGCTATCTACCTGAAAAGATGCTCATACCTTGGTGTCCCAGCACTAGTCGTCGCTTCACCCGCCCCATTTCTCGATTGGCTTCGCAGAGAAGTAGTGAGATCTCCATCAGCCTCAGTCAAAATTATCAATTCAGAGTACATGGTGACTGTTACGACATCTCCATCGGTTTCAGTGACTGTAGTCGCTGCTCCATATACCGTTGTAGGTACAGTCACACCATCCGTTTCCGTGACGTAGTAAGTGCTCCCAACCAGCGTCTTCTGCTGTATCTCATTATCTGAATTTGTGACGAAGGTTATGGCACCCGGAATTGTCACTGTTTCACCGTCTGCTCCCGTGGTCCTTATTACAGTAACACCACCTCCTCTCTGGGCAGTGGTTATAAAGCTTGAAATAACCGTTGTCAATATCAAGAACCCATCACTCGTCAGAGTTCTTATCCTGGTCTGTGTCATACTAGTTTCTACTAGCTGTCCAAGAGCTCCTTCTGCGTGTCCAAGCTCCTTGGCGTTTCTTAGACTACCCCGAACACTCACACCGCCTGTTACGCCACCAACCAATACTGTGGTTGCGGCTAACCCGGCAATATAGTAGAAACTTTTGCGGCGAAAGCCCGCAATGTAGAGGGATTTCGATTTTGTAGTTCCACCAAAGGTGTGAGAGGCCTGCCAGGATCGGAATGAAGAATTTGGACGGAGCTTGTCTCTGATCTCCTTGAGTCGGACCATCCTCTAGTGTATACTCGCGACGTAATTAGGTTACGGTCCTATTCGATAAGGTATGGAAATTTTTGGGTTCGGTGGTAAGTTTGATGAATGGTGAGTTGCATCGATGTCTAGAGAGGACGGGTTTAGTGATGGACCTTGGAATTACAGTAGAACATGATGACCAGAGGTCATAGAAGACACGTAGGAATAGAAGAATTTTCGGTACAAGCCAACTCGCAATTTAAAGTCTGTAGCTCTAGCTACTAAAATTACTATTAAATTTTATATTTAGTAATTTTTCCAACGTTTCTCGGACATAGAACTAAGCTCGACTGAATTAATCTGGATATATATAAGTTGTAAATAACTCGCTAGCTTATGCCTAGTCCGCGCCGATAATTCCTAGTGACATATAGAAGTATTTCATAATTTAGATTCTTGATATTTCCACAAACTCTTTAGACATCAGTCCATTATACTTTTGTAGAGAAAGCTGACAATTTTCGATTTTAAACTCTTAGTATACCTTCACATCAATTGGACTTGGTAAATACCAACTGCAGTTAAAAAAAAAAAAAAAAACATGTCTTAGCTAGATGTACGTCGAAGCTTGGTATCTATCTAAATATGATTAGACTATACTCCCATGATGTCTCAGATCTATTTCGCGAGACTTCCTGTACGTTCTCATCAGACAAACATGCATCTTTTTGATATATACCTGTATTGAAATAATCGAGAACTATATCATACTCCAACATTACCTAGGGGTTGTGGTCCAAAACCGATTATGTTCGTATACTAAAGCATTCCTCCCCCCCAAACCATTTTTATATATTCGAATCATTGGTCTTCGACCCAGCTGATCAGGTTCGGGTTTTCTCAGGATTCTTTCCGTCGGTTTTTTCTCCTTCTGCAAAAACAATAGGACAGTTTCATATTTTCTCCGGTATAAATTTAGACTGATTACTTTAGTGTGCACTTCTACATATCGAGTTAGATGCCGGGTGGTAGTTGAGCTATCAATACCTCAGGGCAGACTTTAATATTTCTAGCAGCAATGAGAAATGTTATTCGGGGAGATTTAGTACACGATGGTGAATCTACCTCCACGAGGCCATGAAATTCACAAGAATTTCTTTTGACTCCAGCCACCTACTAGGAACCGGAGTAATATGATGTTCCCTCATTTGTGATATTACTGATTTACCCCACTATTGGAATTTCAACCATCTTTATCGCCGAAATCAATAGAAGGTTTCCAATTGGAACCTGATTCTGGCAAATGGTATTCGTTTGTATATCATACACCATATATATAACGAAAGTGCATTTGGTGTGACCTAAAGAATGTTAGTAAGTATGATTGTGATTAGAAAGGTATCTATGATACACGTACTTAAGATAATTTTTCTCCTTGAGGTAGCATATGCAGTTAAACCACTTGGTACCTTTGCAGCGATATCAGGACGTCAATTCCGCGACGAATGAATGTTGAGACCGACTAAACTGGGGAGTCAGGAGTTGCTGCAATGCGAAGTAATTCAATCACATGCTTACACGAGCACTAATGAGCGTGAGGATACCCCGCTATGTTTGACTTTCAGCTTTGAACCTTGAAAGTGGGCATTGTACTTGACTGAATACATGTGAATAATACGACCTAATAATCCTACTGGGCGATCGAGCGCTCGAGTTGCAAGCTATTTCGATCCTGACACCAAAATATTAGTGAACTTTGAAACTCCGAAGCTAGGAATTACCGTCTTTCTAATACAAAACTCCTAGTTGTTGTCACATACGTATACATCTAATTGATGTAATCCTGCAGCATCTGTCAAAGACCCACGTTCACTGGAGAGCGGATGAGGATTGCGAAAGTCAATGCGTGGCTTAATTCTGCATCACGTGCGTGGTTTTATGAAAAGTTCAAGAATTTCCCTTGCGTCCTCGGACACCTTGTGAAGGACGTAAGCCCTAATGTGACTTTGCTTTCCGCCGTTCTAGCTCGTGTATAGCTGTAAGACTAAGATTTGCCAAGAGAAATCGGCCTTTCTATGAGTCTTAACGATAGAAGTGCTGATCAGCTGAACATGGTCTTGGAATATATAGAAATATCCTGTGTTGACAATATGTACGTACTTGTAACCACTTTCGTTGCCATTTCACAACTGTTGAAAGCCCCAATCTCACGATTTACAACATTTGGGTCAGATGTACCCAACCTAAAAAGTAACCATCACCTTGACCTCTAGGTTTGCTGAACATGACACAATATTCTGGAAATCACTAGATTTAATTATAACATATTCGGTTGCAATCTTGCCATGTTGCAACATTGCGATTTCCAAGCAGCATGTGTACCGAACGAGTCCTAATTAATCGGCTCTAGCTAGTAGCCGCTCACGGGGTCGGAGTAAGCAGAGTACATGCATATGTAAAAATCTGGATCAGGAGCTTCACAGCTCATCACTCGAATAACTGCCATCTGAACAAGAATTAACGTTATTGGTGTAAAGCATGTACCTACATGAATGCAATCCTTGAGCTGATCCCCAGGGTTTTCGGAGCGTAGTACCGGCTTCGACAACTCACGTCACTCGGAAGCTCCCTGGTATCGGGTTCACAGGTAGCACACCGATCGATCCACAATCAAACATGACCTGTCATTCATTTGCTCTTTCAAAACCCTGCACAAGTGTATAATTATCGTGCTCCAGAATCTTCTCGGAACTCCACGTCACAGCGTCCCAGTCAATAAAATCAACACTTCACTAAGTTTGGACCCCGCTCTTTTGTGCACAAAAACGCGCGCACACAGTTGCGGGTAGATATCTCAACTGCATAACTCTCGTTTCACCAACCAAAGTATCAGATTATTAGCTCTGGTGGTGCTCACATGGCGTCATAGGACCAGACCGTCCCGACTTTTCAGCTCGGATTGACCCGAAACCCATGGAAGCCAAGACGACTCATTAAGACGACCTGAGACCTTCCAACGAAGCTTAGTTTCTCATACACGGTATTCACGAACGGACAAGCGCCGTAATAGAGCGTGCCAGCAACAAAACAGTAAGGAGGAATTTATCTAGGTAAGAACTCCGGTCCGGACAGATATTTTTCAAGCGGTTAAGTTCAGGTGCAAAAATCGGCTGAAAGCGGCGCACAGTGGGATCTACTGTGTATCCTTACGCAACTGCACGCGCGCTGCTGGCATGTAGAGTGCCAATCATGTCAAGAATGGCATTCTTTATATGGCTCCTTGCGTCTTTTGTTACTATTTAGATTATTTGTTTTTCCACTCTGGTCATTGGACGGCTCGTCGTTGGTTGGATTAACTAATAAATTCTTAGCTGTGCCAATGCTGGTAGCACAACAATAGCTAGGGTGTTACAGGGACAGGTGTGGTGCAACATGAACCTTGCATGCGAAACGTGATTTGACTTGCGAGCTAGGCAGCTAAATCACTTTCATGCAGCAAACCGTAATTTGGAATTCCGGTACCGAGATAAGATAGACACCGTACATACATCACGCAAGGCTAGCTGAGAAGTGCTATATTTGTTACTTCATACAGCTGAGACGCTGCCTTGTATGGATGTATTCCAGCCATTGGAATGAGCATTCATGATCGCGATAACTGACCAGGACATAGATTCAACAACTGGGGTCGGAACAATTAAATTAAACAACAAAATCTCAGGTGTTTTTGGTATTAACCATGCTGATTGGAAACAATCAGCCAAAGTATGTTCATGCAAAAAGAAAAAGAGTAGATTGTCAACAAAGAAGTAAATCAATAAACAAATATTTCCATTTCGGAATCGTGTACCAACAGCCTCCCTTAGAGAAGAAGAAGAAGAAGAAGAAGAAGAAGAAAAGAGCTATGACCTCGGGGGGGGACTATTTTCCTGGGATACCAGTTCTCCGACTATTTTTTCGTCTGATGTTTTATCCAACGTCTCGAGAGAGGTGTAAACCACCAATTTGCGTTTCCACCTTCGGCCTGTTACTGGATCCACACCTTCCTCCCAAGTGGTTTTCATGCCCGGAACTACAGGGTTGAACGGAGACCTTCTCTTCCCAGGCTTGTTCAGAGTTGGCGCAGATTCGAGTACTGGACTCACAGGGCAACTCCATGATATGCTTTGACGGGATATATCGTCTAAGGTTGGCGGTGGAAGTTCATCTAGGCTGTGTATTCTGAGATGCCTGAAACGTTTAGGTTGACGTTCGGCTGTGTTGCTTGTGGGGGGTGTAGGCGTCAAATTAACACCCGCGTGATAATCGGGATTATCCCCATATATCAAAGATTTCTTCTCATCTTCCTTCCGTTTCTCCCCCAGCGGCATTACCATCGGAGCAGATGGTCGTTGTTCCCTTTCTCTTCGTCGTCTATTCTGCCACCTGAAGATGCTCCGGACAACAACCGGCCCCAAAACTATGGCCAAAAATATTCCAGTAGAACCTATCCCTGCATTGGTAAAGAAGTTTTGAACTTTCTCTATGCTCACGGGATCGCACGGTATGCTCCGTAACTTATCAAGGCGTGGATATAAAGACATTCCGTTTTGAGGGAGGGCGGCAGCGGTGACAGCTATCGGTAAAAGGGTGGAGAGGTAAATCTTTGCTTGGGTTGAGCCAGACATTCCGCATTCAAGGGATTCCGGCTACTTGATATGTGAATAACTACAAGTGCTTGATGTTAGTATATCTATCACAAATTCCAAGTGATGTAAATCAAGTGGCAAGATGTAGTGGCAAGATTCTTGATAGAATCGGATGAAGTTTGAATTTACATTACCTTTTGAGGAACGCGTAAGCGTTTGCATAAACGACGATGTCTGTCGGCGTATGGTTTAACTGTCAAGTATCAACGATACAGAGCTTCGGAATGTGACGTTCGATTATGGCAGTTAGTTTGAGACTTGACTAGAAAACAGGCTAGAAAGAGTTTGTCTGTATTCTAGGAAAATGGCCACTCAAAAATATGAAGGGTTGCAAATGTGTAGTGTTGCATGCGAGTCCTCGGGAAGAAGACAGGCGACATGACATTATTGTACTTATCTGCACAGAAGTCAAAGCCCATGTTTGTGGAACTCTAAAACACGTCCCCTTCAGCTGGTCTCATGCAATGGAAATCCAATTATGAGCCTCAAAGATACCCCACCAGCGGCCCCCACATTGGCCCTAATTTCTTTCTCCCTCTGCATGAGGCGCTCAGCCACAGACCTTGGAAGGAACGAATCAAGCAATTCCCAAGATTCAAGGACGTTATGATTGGGGTTCGGGGACAAAGCTTCGTAGACGGCCTGCGTCAGTCTTTTCGCCGCTTCGCCGCTGGGAGATGGTGAAGGCGCAGCTGAGATTGGAACGTTGGAATTCATCTTGTTGTCCCTTTCTGACACTCCCAGCCGAATTTGGCACATTCTGTTTCAGGGGCGTCCTGGCCACTACCAAATTGGTACATGGCGACGACGACTCTTCACTAAATTCTTATTCTGACTTTCCTAACACGGTGGCAATGAACACAACTCGAGCAAGCAAAACTTACTCTTTTCAATAAAGAAAACTACCATCGGGTTAGCTATAGAAGTGGCTATGATCCTGTCTTGCGGAACGAAAGACCATGGCTCCCTTTAAAGAACGAATCGCAGTCTAGGATCGACATCGAATGGAAGCTTTTTTTACATGTGAAAACTACGTCCAGACCATATCCCTGGAACAGAAATACTTCATTCTCAGCTGGATGTTTATCCATCCCGACTCAAGGTTTGTCTTTAGCATGAAAGAAAGACCGGGAATACCAGTACATATCCCAGCATTTGCGCGGATCTTAGCGAGTGTGCTTTGGGGAATTGGTCAAAAACCAGCTGAAAACATTAGACGTGGTTGTTATATCTGTTGTATAATACAAGTCCGTGCATGATCGATTGTTGTTGTTATTCTGTCGAGGCCGTTGCCAGTCGTCCCCATCAAACCCCGGCTACGACTCCCTGGTGCAGTTCATTTTCCGCGATGTGTGCCGCGACTAAGACTTGAGTAGATCGGTATGAAGACAGCTGTTCTCGTAGGAGTTTCCACATGTGGGAAGTTAGTTATTTAGAGGTTCGTCAAGACCATCGCTTCAGGTACTATTAAGAGCTTTGAGACCGGGGCTGCATAGGCATCATGTAGACTCCTGTCTGCTACGTCTCTATCTGTTGTCTATAGGGATAGAGTATTCACCGACTGCCACTGCATGGAAGCGATCACTCTTGCATTACCCCTCATTTCATATCCGTGGCACTGCAGATTTTAGAGCCGCAATTTGGTCCGCCCTCCCCGTCGTAACGTGACACAAGAGAGCGGGCTGACGCCATGTGAACCAACGGGCGGTGACAAAACCAGGGGAATGAAGGAGACAAATTCTACAGTCGTTGTAGGAAAATGCATGTTGGTAGTACACGCGTATTAAACTTCACTGCGCCTTTCATGGGCAGCTGAGGAGACTTAGTCAAGTAGGACTGATTTCCAAGATTAAGACCGTCACCTATGATCACTCGAATTGGGGCTGAAGCGGACTCTGGCGCTGGGCCCGCTATTTATTGCGCAAATTACTTCTAGTTCTATTTCCATGCTAAAACTAGACTACATGTAAGCTCTATACCTAAAGGTAGCTATTAAGTATTTGTCAAGGCTAGCAGGGCTGTGGCTTTTATCAGAATAATAATTGGCGGGAGTACTGAGAATGAGACTATAGCTAAGCAAGATCATGATCATGCCTCGGGACTTGGTGAAAGAAGTACTGAAGTGCCAGTGGTTATATTTTGTGTGACATAAATCACTTTCTTCAAGACCTGCTGGGATAGCATGTACGCATGGGAGTTACATGTATGTAGATAATAATAAACTATATTCAGACCCCGTGAATTGAAGTGGGTTATGGTTATATCAGTAGTCTCCCTTTTCCTATTGGATTTTGTTAAACACATGACCGTCATCACATAGGGTTAGGGTTTCATAGTGCTTGTATACTACGGAAATTCGCTAACCCGAATCTTATTTAGACCTCCCTGAGTTACAAGTAAAGTGCATGCAGTATTATACCTTAGACTTGTTTCGTTAAGGTATTGTTCCAGTTGACGTCGACAAACTGATGCTGCTCTGAATTACCAAGTTTTTGGGGTTTAGGCACTTTATGAGCCCGCATTTCAACAGATTTAGTTAGAGATTCGGATTAACTCTAGCGTGCATATCAATAACTTCTTGTAAAGTTTTTCCGAAACCCATTTCAAGGCTGCTGTTCCTTTTTGTCGTACTCTACACAGTACCTACACTACATCGGGGCAGCCTTGGCAAAACGTCGTCATGACGTAATTGGCGTTCTACTCCGTATATAATATCAGTTGAGCGAACATCTCATTTCTCGTAATCAATTCTTTGGGTCGTCAAAGTATTTGTTTTAACTTTATTAAACTCCCTTCGTATACTTCTTAAGCTCTTATTGCAAAATGTCTTCGCTTCCAAACTCAGGGACCATGCTTCCTCCTGCGGTTCGTTACGCCAAGATAATTGGGACTGTAGGCTCTGGAATCCTAGCTGGTAGAGCTCCCACTGAAAAGAAAGCTAAGGGGATAAGCCTTATACTAACCTTGTGGTTTTAGGACTTTACTATACGCATTCTCGTCATACAATTCCATCTCTCCTCGAATCCTCTGTGCCTACAGAGAAAATGGTCAAAAGTTTTAAGAGAATTAAGGAAACCACCGATCGACCGATGTTATACACGCTTCTTGCTTCCACATCATCCTTTGCATACGTGTCCTATTATCTGTACTCGAATCCTCCGGACGTATCCGTAACAAAGACCACGTTCTCCTCGGGTTCTTTCATGCCCTCAACAACAACCGAGTATCCGCTTGGATATGAGTGGGCAATGTACGGTGCCTCGACTGTGCTGTTGGCAATTGTCATTCCATACAGCCAGATAATCTTGAAGAAAGCTAAATCGAGTTTACTGGCTGCTGCGGAATCAGTGGAGCAGAATGAGAAAAGAAAAATGGGGGTTCAAGTTGTGGATGACGGGAAAGTGAAGAGAGATTTGGAAGAGTGGAGTTCAAGGAGCACTTTTAGGGCTGGGTTAGCGGGCGCGGCAACGGTTATAGCAGTGTTTGCTTTGGCAGGTTAAGATTGAATTTCTAGCGATGTACTTAGGATTAGCTGCCAAATTGCTCGGTAAAGGTTTATGAAATGATATCCTTATAAAAGCTACTCTCCAGTGTCACAACTGCAATATGAGAAGCTACTATCTTGAGCTGTCGATAAGGAGATTGTTTTTGTGTATTCGAGCATGTCCAAAGAGGTTAAGCCACCAGTCAGTAGACTGCATGTATGTGTGGGCATTAGAGCAATTTATCGCCCGTAACCTTTTATGCGAGGTCGGGCATAAACCATCACTCGAATATCTTGGCGCCGAGAATTGAGTCGCTAACTGAGTCGTCTACTGCATATAGCTCCGTGCAGTTTGTCCGGGAGTGCTGAGCTGCGAACTGAATCTGGTGTGTGAGCAAACATCGTCGGAGGCAACCTTCTCACTTTAACACCACTACCACTACCACCACGCACACCTATCAATATTTCAAAACAACCAGCACGTTTTCCAGGATACTCTACCAATAGATGGAGGAAATAAAAATGGAAGGTTCACTCCTGGATGACGACCCCGTTTCTGACGATTCCACTTGTTTTTCATCATTTACCCCCATTACCTTGGTTCATGAAGCAGCCGGAGCTAAGCAAAGAAACTCCCTTCACGACAGATTCACTGCTCTAGCGTCCCCTCCATCTGGAAATAGAAGAGTCAAGTTGGAAATCACAACCAGCAGTAAGTACTCTCATGATTTTATTTTTTGGCTTACAACACTGCCACTGGTAAGTCACCCTATAGAAGTCGTGTTAACATCTCAGATTTTGATTTTCTTTCGACTCGTCCTACGGAGTCTACGACTAGAAACCGCGAGCAAAAGAATGGATCTTTGCTTGGAAACACCGACAACCGCAATGGAGCATTCAACATGGGGTCGAGGGAGCCCCAGGACACGCCAGAATCTGAACACGAGAACAAGCCCCCTTCAAGCATCAAATCGCCTGGCTCTTATAAACTTAATCCACTTGCATCCACATTTGATGCTTCGGCCAAGAAACAATTTAATTTTTTAAAATCCTTAGCTGAGTTCACGCCCAATAAGAGTCAAATCAATCCCTTTACATCTCCATTGGAGCATACACCAACCAAGGCTCAATTCAACCCATTTGCACCCCCGTTTGATTTTTCACCAATAAAAGTTCAAACTGAGACCACCTTGACGAGGACAAAAACTGGAACTGATACCGAAAGTAATACCCCCCTATTCCTCTCTATGAATGTCCTGTGAGAATAACCCTTGAAATATTGGAATATAGCGCATCTACACGAATACAACCCCCCCATAAGTGGTAATCGTACCGGTGAAATAACAAGCCATTTCGACTTAGGAAAGGAAGTTTCAATTGTTCGGTCTGCTGGTGAAGAGAGCAACGAAGGCACGAAATTTAAAATTGACGAGGGAGCAATGTATGAGCGCTTTGCGAGAATGGAAGAAGGCAATAACTCTCCGAACACGGAGTCCGAGGATTCAGATGAAAGCTTTGAGTTTGCACCAGAAATAGAGGAGGGAGAGGAGTTTGGAGATATTAAATTTAAGCAACTAGTTGAGGATCATTGGAGGTTTTGTCTCGAGGGAGAAACTAGTGAGTAAAACGTTCATCCTCTCCGTGTATCAAACAAAAGTTTTGACTAATAGGTACAAAAGACATGATTACAAATCCCGCGCAGAGATTTGACGACCCTGGATTTAAAACGATACCAGATACTATTAAGTCTAGATACCCCCAAATGGCTACATTTCTAGCCACACTCGTTATCCAAGAAACTGTAGCCAGTCATAGTAATGATAGTAATGATGCACCTTCATTGCCAATCTGGAGCGGAAAACCCGAAGTCTGTACCATACTTCAAACTTTTCCCATCCAAAAAACTATTTCACCAGAGGTTAAATACATTGAGAGGGATTTATATCAAGGATTACCGATAATCGATGTTGTCACTAGGGTGGGGGAATCCCTCGAGCCGTCTAGAACTTCTGTGGGTGTATCACCGTCTAGCAAGGTTTCTAGTTCTCTCCACTTGAATGGACAAACGGGAGAGGATGCTCATGGCCGTAACCTTGAGAAGCTCAAAGATTCTGCGGAAGAAACAAAAACAGAGCAGGTTTCGAGGCATCGGGATCATTCCGAGAAGAACCTAGATGTTTCCAGTAGGGATGGTGGGGTGGTAATGTCGCAGCAGGATAGTAAAGAAATTTTGGCGGAGAACCTTACGACAAGTGATGATGGATTCTTTAGAGATTCTGAAGCTGGTTTCACTCTACGCAACCCGATCTCTCGACGTAGTTCCATGTCAAGCGAGGGAAGTATAACATTTTCTTTGAGAGAGGATTCTATATCCGGAAAAGAATCGGACAAAGCAGGAAAGGCTTGTTTTGAGGATGCGGAAAGATCAAGGCGTTCACCAGGCCCCAGTCCAAGCCCCAAACGGGGGTTTAAATTAAATTCTTCAGCGGCTAGACCAGGAAGTTTCGACCCATTCAAATTTGAACCAAGAAGAGATGAAAATACCAATGATCCGAAGATTGTGACTGAAGGCTGGCTTAGTCAACTCTCTATTTCTTCGGAAAACGACAATATTATTTTCCCAACGGGCCGGCCTTCAGTACTTGCTCGCATACATTCCCGTGGGAGTGTTTGTGATGATGATGAGAGTGATTCTGATGGTGTTGCCCCTGGTGAATGGATCAAACCAATTGGGTTGATTAAGAAAGAACATCCCAAGCCTAAGATGGGGGATGAAGCACTCATGAAAGATTCTTTTGGAGGATCCTTTAAAGGAAGTGTTTTTAGCCGCGGCTTAAGAAGACCTGGGCAATATGATGACCCACGATTGCAGTCTACAACTCCGCAAATTGGTTCCCAGTTCGACAAATCAAGCGAAAAAAAAAAGGAAATTGTTGCGTGGCGCGAGAGAGGCATGATCGAAACAACTATGGGAGACAAGAAAATTGCCACCTCGCCCACCGAAGGTAAGCAGGGACAAATGGATTTGGTACCCCAACGTCAAAATGTTCTATTTACATCGCCATATGTAAGTGCTCATCGATCTAGTTATCTTAGAACAGGAAGCTTACGTGAAATAGGGAAGGATCGGTGAAGACAACCACAAGAATAAAAGCCATAAGATGGCAGCTATTCCATTGAACGCTCACCGTGGGGGTTCTAGTCGTGGTTCGAGTCGTGGCGGTTCTGTTCGTTTCCTCTACCTCACTCGCGGTAATGATTTACTAACACCACAAAGACTATTAAATCGCAAAAAGAGTCCGTTATTAGTGATGTTTCAGCAAGATGGCAAAGATTCACCGACAAGCCCGATTCGATCGCTCAAGAATCTTTGTGTCTCGTAGATAGCCGAGCACCGACTGTACCAATTACTCCTGAAACAGCTCCGGGAAAAGCCCATGAAGCAAAGCAAGATCCTTTTGAAGCCAAAGTGCGTAAATTGTGTCCGCTGTTCCTCAATGGGCCATGTCACCAAGGTCAAAGTTGTCTAGATCTTCATCCTAACTACGATGAACAGAGTGGAACCTTCACGGACAAGCGATTTGCCACCAAACGATCGTTTTACCAAGAAGCGATGGTGAAAGAGCATCTCGATAGGAATACGGCGGAGGCGTTGGAGGCACTGATTAAGGACTCGAGGGATGATGCGCAGAGGAAATCACGCGGGATTCAGATAGGTGGGAAAGCAGGAAGGCTCAGACCCGTCGGCCTTCAAGTTGCCAATGTTATTGTCAAAACAAATGCAAATGGCGAGAGGGAATGGACTGTTGAACAGCCAACAGTGAGGCAGTTTGGGGAGGGGGAACCAAAGATGGAGGCCGATGAGAACTTGCCCAGGAGACAAGGAAAACGTCGCTTTTAAAAGGGTAAATGGCACAAAAGTGGTACATGGGGGCGATAGGTTCGATTCTTTGGAGTGATTCAATAGAACGATAGATATTTGTACTTACACGATCCCTTTACGCTATAGCACCGCAATCTTATGTTCATGTCTGTAATTTTTTACTATCCGGTTCTCCCGCAAAGAAACAAATAGCATCAGCTTGTCAAAATAAACTAAGGTTGGGATTTTCTAACTATGTGAACTGCTGGAGTAAAGAACATCTGTTGTATCGATTAAAATAATGAGTGTGTTGGGATGAAAACTCAATGTGTAAATTTATGGTAGGTGATATTTATGGATGGTTAAGTATATTTGAATCCAAAGAGAACAAAAGAACAAGAGGTATCTCAAAGATCAAGGTGAGACAACTCTTCTCACTGATTGGGTAGAGGTTCGAGGTAATGCCTGTTGTGCAGCTTGACAGACACAGGGTTAGGGTTTTACTGTTCCTAGCGTCAAACTAGAATCTAAGAAAGAGAGGGCTAATCCATAGACGACCTACAGAATGGTTCCTATGTATTTTCTTGATCTTGATGCAGTGAGGGGTCGAAGATCAGAGTAGTTGTAGATTTGTTTTCGGATCATTGTACTGTTATATCTACACGTTCGTGGGCTTTGGATCTGGTAGCTACATGTGGGGATCTTCTATTAGAACTCCTGGTTTTCTTTACTCTCCTATGTGATATCTTGTACTTTTACAACTACATATGCGTCATCAAACAAAAAGTTTAGTGGAACTATAAAGCTCTATTTCCTATCCACCACGCTAATACCCACAAATGGCGTTTTAGAACTTTGACCACACGTAAAAAAAGAGCTTCATGAATTATCACTCGCTGAGCTAGTGCATATTGGCTGACGTAAAGATACATGTAAAATGAACAGGAAATGTGCTCTCCACCCCCGAAATCCCGAGCTCCAGAAGTTCCTAATAATTGTCTCTTTTCGCTTTAGTGCCCTAAAAGGGGAGAGCGCGATGGTGGGCGAGTAACTATGATGCTGACGAGTATGTAAATAGTACCGCAAGTCATTATTTTCAAGGCAAAATATCGCCAGGTTTCTTCAACAGAGAAAAAAGTTAGTGACAAAGCTTAGGATAAACCGCCAACAGGAAAAAACACATACAGACAAGGACACAACCAGGGCCCGCAAGACAAGCCTTCCCATGGTACAAGCATCCGCCCGAAAACAAAGTACTCATGAGCAGCAAAACCTATACACAAGGTTTCGCCATCATCCTTCCCGCATGCAGCATTCATGTTTCCCCCGACCCCCCTTCATCCCAATAATACTCCTCCAGCGGCCTCCACCCCGCGCCACCCAGCGTCCCCTGCCCCACTAGCCACGGGATCTTGGCCTTCAACTGCTCCAGCTGCATCTCGCGCGTGGTCTTTGGGCGATATAGATCTTCGACTACTGAGCGCGGGAGCGCTACACCGCCGGCTTCGGAGGAGGGTAGTGCTTCGGCCTTGTCATCCTCTTTTTTATTCTCGTCGAGGGCTTGGGCTTCGTCTTTGGCTGGGGTTGTAATGGCGATAGTAATGGCAGTGGGTAGAGCAGGAGCTCCCTCCTCCCCGCCCTCCTTGTCCTCCTCCTCGTCTTCTCCATCCCCTTCCTCTTTTGTATTCTCGTCGAGGGCTTGGGTTTCGTCTTTGGCAGGAGTTGCAATGGTGATGGTAATGGAAGTGGGTAGAGCAGGAGCTATCTTCTCCTCGTTCTCCTCGTCCTCCTCCTCGCTCTCCTCCTTGCTCTTCTCCTTGCTCTCCTCCTCCTTGTTCTCATCCTCCTTACTCTCCTCCTCTTTGCTCTCGTCCTCCTCGCTCTCTTCCTTTTCGGGGGATGTAGGAAGTTCATATGCAGCGTCCCAGCGCTTATCCCATGCGGCAAGGACGGAGGTCATACGCTCTACACGGATGCCCACGATCACACTCTGCCCCAGCGACCTTGGGCGGGGCCGTACCTGCGTCTGCACTTGCGCTACTGGTAGTTGGATCTCGATTCTGGGCGGGGGCCTGGTGGTGCTGCTGCTAAGACCGGAACTGGATAAAGAGCAGATACTGGGGAGTCTGATGTCGCTGCTGCTGCGTGAGAGACGACCATCGTCCTCGGGGGCGGCGGGCTGCGGGGGTTGAGGGCCCTCATTGAGGCGTGGGGATTGAGGGTGCTGGTCTGGGCGTCGACCGCGGGTGGGGACCCAGAGGGTACCGCGGGCGCTGGGACGCGTGAATGTATTGGTGGGGACGACGAAGGGGGGTGGGCGGGGTGTGCGGGGACCGCCCCTGGGCCTGCGGTTGCAGGGGCTGCGGGTGCGGGTTCGTTGGTGGTGGAACATTTTGGCGTGGGGGTTTTTATATGTGCGGGTTTTATATGTGGAGTGTAGCTGTGAGGGCTGATTGGCTGTGTTTTGTGTTTGAGATTTTTTGTTGCCCGCGGTAGGGTCATAGAATGTGGTTCGTGGCACGCCGAGTGAGAATTGGTGATTGCATGTCGGGTTGGAAAACGTCAGGGGCCTGCGCAAAACTCGATTCTGGTCTGGGTGTTTATCTGGTGCTTTGCTTCTTCTATGTAGAACACTGTCCGGTATCACAGCTGCTGAAACACTCCACGGACACGCCCATGCACCCGCCTCGACTGCAGAAGCAAATACGAATCCAGCCGTTACAATCACAATCACGTGACAGACTCTCCCCCTCCAACTCCTATGCCAAGGCTGCAGACTCACCGCAAACCCTGCAGGTGCTCTCTATAACATCCTCTGTTAAGATCACGAAAGTCGTTGCAGTAGCACTAGTGACAATGACAAAGCTACATACATGATGTTTCCTTTTGGCGGGAAGAGGATATCGATAGGCTAGAGTAGAGTACCGCGGTAGGATGTCGTTACTCATGCTATCTGGTATCTGTAGTAAAGTGGTGGCTAAGATCTTGCATGCTTGCCGCCGATCACAGTGCTTATATCCCTTTTAGAGATGAGGGTGGGGGCAAACCCCTGGTTTTGCATGTTACAGATATAGAGAACTAAACTCTATCTGGAGAGATGAGTGAGTGGGTTGGACCGGCGAGTCCTATATAAGCTATAACCCCTCACTCGACCTTTCTGAGGGGGGGAACCTACTAGTATTAGAGTAGGCCAGTCCCCAATTACAATTCAGTAGTAGTAGACATATACCACCTCTTCTCTTCCTCAAAGTACATCCAACTTCAACTTTAAATTCACCACCATGAAAGCCGAAACCGAGCCCTACCTCACCTCCCACCCCGACGCCAACGGCTTCTTCGGCCCCTATGGTGGCAGCTTCATCCCACCGCCCCTCCAGGCACAGATGGATAAGATCAAGACCTGCTACCTCGAGCTCCGCCAGGACCCGCAATTCATCGCCGAGCTTGACGAGATCCGCAGAAACTACCAGGGCCGCCCCACGCCGCTGCAGTACGCAAAACGCCTCAGCGAGAGCATTGGCGGCGGCGGGGAGACGGGCGTAGAGCTATACCTCAAGCGTGAGGACCTGAACCATACGGGGGCCCATAAGCTGAACCACTGCGTAAGTATTTCTTGACGGGGCTTGATATACACTCTGGAAGCTGATTGGGGCTATTATGTTTATAGATGGCCGAAGTGCTCCTCGCCAAGCATCTTAACAAGCGCAAAGTCATCGCCGAGACGGGCGCCGGCCAACACGGCGTCGCACTTGCCACCGCGGCCGCCTATTTTGGTCTCGAGTGTGAGATCCACATGGGTGCCGTGGACATGGCTAAGGAGCATCCTAATGTGACTCGGATGAAGATCCTTGGTGCGAAGGTCGTGCCCGTGACGGAGGGGCTGCAGACACTTAAGGAGGCGGTAGACAGTGCGTTTGGCGCGTACATGGCGGATCCGGTGACGACCATGTACTGCATTGGTAGCGTGGTGGGCCCGCATCCTTTCCCGATGATGGTGAGGAACTTTCAGCAGGTGGTGGGCGAGGAGGCGAAGGAGCAGTTTTTGGAGAGGACGGGGACACTACCAGACCATGTTGTGGCGTGCTGTGGCGGGGGGTCGAATGCCATGGTGGATATATCCCATATTCAAGTATTGTATTCCTGCGGGGAAGTGCTAATTGTTGTGCGGGTGCAGGGCATCTTCTCCGTCTTCATCGACTCTCCCACTGTCAAACTTCACGCCGTCGAGCCCCTCGGCCACGGCCCCACCCTCGGCGACCACGCTGCCTCCCTCGCATCTGGCTCCGAAGGAATCATGCACGGCTTCAACTCCATCATGCTGCAAATACCCCCCAGCATCACCTCAAGCGCACCCATCCCCGCGCCCGTGCACTCGATCGCCAGCGGACTCGACTACCCCTCAGTCGGCCCCGAGCAGGCATACCTGCGCTCCATCGGGCGCACCGAGCCGGGCTGCGGCGCGACGGACGAGGAGACTGTGCAGGCGTTTTTTGCACTCAGTCGTACGGAGGGCATCATTCCGGCGCTGGAGAGCGCGCATGCGATTGCGTGGGCGGTGAAGGTGGCGAGGGGCGCGGTGGAGAGGGGGGAGAGGACGAGGGTGTTGGTGAATGTGAGTGGGAGGGGGGATAAGGATGTGGAGTATGTGGTGGGGCAGTATCCGCAGTTAGTGACGATTGTGTGAGGAGTCCCCCGGGAGGGGGAGGGAGGTTGTAGGAAGGGTAGTTAGTTAGGGGGGGATAGGATAGGATAGATAGGTAGAATAGTGTTGTTTTTATTTTTGTGGGAGGTTTTTTTTGTTGGCCGGTTTTGCAGAAGAGTTTTAAGAATTCAGTATCGTATAGACAAACCGCAAAACTGTGTATGTGGGAAAGTGGGATAGGTCAATGATTGATCATGCAACATACCGTGCCAGCGCCTAACGTTGCAACCAGCCCACCCTTTGGGGGTTCGCAACTGATGATTAATCAACCGACCTTTCAGGCTGGGTGAATGAGTTAGCTGTTTAAATCAATATTGGTCGTTTGGTAAGTGAGGTTGTTTTGTTCATTGGTAAAAGTCTTATATACCACGAGATGGACTCGGGTGTGATCTCGCTATGGGCTTAGTAAAGGGTTTGGGTGTAGATACTTGAATACTACAACGTATACAGCCGCGGATTGAAAACTCTTTTCTTGATATGTAAGTGTCAAGCAGGGAATATTCATTGTCATCTAATCTTTTCGTCGTCTGCGTATGTACTTTTGTCTCAATTACCTGAACGATTTGGTTTGGACTGGCGCCCAGCTTCGGGGACATTTTCGATTTATCTTTTCAAAAAAAAAAAAAAGAAAACGCTGAGGCCTGGCAAAAGAAAGAGAGAGAGAGAAAAAAAAAGAAAGAAAAATTCAATTCTTGTCGTGCATGTGGTTTCCTGTATCTATAGCTACAAAAAAAAACTATATACAAAAATTAAAAAGCACTAGCCCACCATGAATCCCTCCAACCGTAGCTTCGCCGGCCCCCGTGGCTAAAACGTTAAAACGGGGAAACCGGTTATGGAGCCATGCTCGAAATCCAGAAAAACCCTGAAATTGAGAGAGTCGGGGTACCCAGTTGAGAGAGGTGTGCTGCCCCTCAGCAGCATTATAGCTCTAGAGTTTTAACTTGGGGGGGGTGGCGGGGAATTAAACTGGATATTTATTGGAATAAGATCAAGAATATTCTAAGATGAGTTTATTTTTTCCGCTCCTCAGGATAAGTCAGTATAGTGGGGGTTGCGCTGTGAGAGATTTCCATTATAGAGATCGAGAGGTCGAGAGTGCCAGTGCTGAAAACCAAGGGAAAGGTACCGAAATTAAGTGCTACACTAGTTGTAGAAAGCTTTTGTCAAGAGGACAGTTGAAAAATAGAAACACTCAAAATTCTGCGCAGCTGACTGTAATTAATACTGGTTGTTGAAGGTGGCTTAAAGAAAAAGGTAGGCTGGGAGGACCTTTTATCTCAGACGATTTTCTTTTGACCTTCCAACTTAGAGAAATGCATGTAGCTAAGCAGCTGGCCGCCAAACGGCCTAAACCATTTAATATTCACGAGTGACTCTAGATCTTAAGAGAAAGGTCAGAAATATAGTTATTGGTACGTCTTTTCAGTGGATAGGTTTCAGAGCTAGAGTGGTCGAGTTGTAGTCGTAATGATGATGAGCCTAGAGCGGCAGTGGCTCTCTTGCCGGTATATAGGTCACGTACTCTTTTAAAATTCTTTATAATCATTTCCTTCCTATCCTTAAATACGATATCCGCAAAATCTAGATTTTGGCGATTCTCACGAACACTCTTTCAAGGATAGGCAGCTGGCTGAGAGCTGTTATACCATGGCTCAGTCAGGAGGATTTGTGGGCCCGCGGTACCGGTAGTCAGGACCGGAAATTTAAATGCTGCATGCAGTGTGCACACTTCAATTCGATCAAAGAGCCAAATAGGATTCATACTGAAGTCCACTATGTTCTATGAGATTCTTCTGACCATGTGTTTTTCTTGATCGCTGCATGCATGCATAGACAGTCAGGGGAGGTATATCAAATCGAGAGTCATGTGCGATTTACCCCGCGCTGCAGAACACCCGGAACGAAATGAATAATATAGACCCGCCCAGGCCAGCACGAGTGATAATCTATGACTGATAGACGACTGCTTGGCTTGCTGCTGGCGGACCGCTAGAGGGGGTATATTGCGGTCGTTTTAAGCTTATGCTTCCGTCCGTCCTTTTAGCCGTCACTGCGCTAAGGTTCTCGAGTCTGTCTCTTTGGGCACTTGGTCACCGACCTTTCTGTACGTGCTACTACGTTGGCCGTTGTTGGACATGTATCCCGTTTAGGGGACTACAAAACGTGGTTATTTTCGAAGGACGCATACATGTACCTATGCTGTAGTAATCACAAGATTCTTCCCAGCAGTTGTTTCATCGCTAGCTTGAACCAAGATAAGCGAAGAGTTCTCTCCTGATATCTGCCACTCTAGTCACTCTATCGGAGAATATGCCCAGGCACCGCAAACAAAGCCAGAGAAACAAACATACGAGAACTATATATTACTCCTATCTAGGATTCTCTCTACTTTTCCGCCCTCAAGTCACAGCAAAGCGGTGTCATATTGAGAGTCCTAGCGGGGTCCACTGGTGGGGGAGGGGGACGTTATTAGCTGAAGCGCCTATTAGATAGGCCAGCTCACCTCATACTATTGACAGGTGCACTGGGTCCTAGGTTCCTATGGCTTGGGATTCTTTATCTCATACCAACGAGAAATCCTTACCTCCGTCAATCAATTTGCTTTTATGACCCGGGTCTTGGTATTCAAGCCACGAGGGGGAGGCCTGCACGGTTTATTGCGCCTTCAGGTGATATATCTCCACGATAAAAAGCGAATTGAAGTTATACCTTATACGCCACGAGCTATAACAAAGTCGTTGCGCATACCATTCCAACTAATGCAGAAGGAACCAGCTAGTAGCTACATGTATCCGTTACACTGGACTAAAAACTCGGCTGGATCTTCCTCTCTCCAAATCCGCTCCCGGATCCCCCTTTATATATAATCTGACACCCCCAGGTCCGTTGGAATATATATATTGCGGATCTCAGGCCCGGCGGACTGGGGTGTCCCCACAATCCATTCCGTTTCCAAGCGAATTTGATTGCGGTTCGTGGCCGGATGGGGAAGAATAGACTATTTAGCCGCCCGTGATCAACGGGGCAGAGATGTAAATCCTCCGAAACTAAATATCAACGTCCTGTTAATGCACGGAACGGGGTTCCTGAAGATGCGAAAATCCAACGACCAAGTAGCAATATCAAAGTCTTGGTCGTACTATGTACTACACAAGGCAAAAACTGGGGAGGTCACGAGTGGATATTGCAAAGCTCTGCTAGCTAGGGCCAATAGAGAGGGGGAGAGAGAAGGAAAAAAAAAACTGTGGTCAATATCTAAAACTTTACAATTTAAATGGAGTCGATCTCCCCTCCTTCTGGGACATAATTCTCCATCAATCCCTAACTACATTCACTCCCTCAGAATCGACTACCCAGCGGTTCATCCAAACCAAAAAAAATGAGGTCTTTCATCTCCGCCGTCCTTTTCGCCGGTGCTGCTTCGGCGCACACAATCTTCCAGCAGATCGGTATCAATGGAGTGATGCAGACACGATATGACTTTATGCGTCTGCCCACCTACGACGGCCCCATCACCGATGTCACAGCCACTGAGATGGCCTGCAACGGCGGTCCAAACCCTCTTGTCAAGATCTCGTCCAATGTTGCTACTGTTGCTGCTGGGTCTCAAATCACTCTGCAATGGTACGTATTAGTTATAGCTACTACTCAAATTTTACAAACACAAAACGCCCCATATATATATAATATATTAACATACATAAAGGAGTCACACCCTTGACACCGACCTCTCCACCGGCCTCGTCATCGATGCCTCCCACAACGGACCCATCCTCGTATATATGGCCAAGGTCTCCTCTGCCACCGGTGCCATCCCCAACTCTGGCTGGTTCAAGATCTACGAAGACGGTTACAGCAACGGCCAATGGGCCGTCGCCAAGCTCATTGCAAACCAAGGCAAAGTCACTGTTACAATCCCCTCCTGCATCGCTGCCGGTGACTACGTAAGTTGCCTGTTCCCTTACAAGAAACAAAACATGCATGAAGAATCATTGAACTAACAAACAATGCAGCTCTTCCGTGGTGAACTGATCGCCCTGCATGCGGCGTCCAGCTACCCCGGTGCCCAGCTCTACATGGAGTGCGCACAGCTCCGTGTCACTGGCGGCGGTTCCACATCACCGGCTACCTACAACATCCCCGGCATCTATGCTGGCACTGACCCGGGGATCAAGTTCAACTTGTACACCACCCCGGTGTCGTACACTATCCCTGGACCGGCCGTTTTCTCGTGCAGTGGTGGAAACACCACTCCTGCTTCTTCGTCAGCTGCGGCGGTGGTCTCTACCACTAAGACTACCACTACTGCTGCTGCGGCTACGACAACTGCTGCGAGCTCTGGGACCGCAGTTGCGCAGTGGGCTCAGTGCGGAGGGGCGACGTACACGGGATCGACTACTTGTGTATCGGGATCGACTTGTGTCAAGTTGAATGACTACTACTGTAAGTTCACATAGCTTCGGGAATCTGTGCAGTTTTAACATACGCTAATCGGAGGTTTCTTATTGCAGCTCAATGCCAGTAAACGTGTCACGAGTGGTGTGTGGAAGGACTATGGATGTAAAAAGATGGACATTGATGGATGGAGAAGTAGTAATAATATCAAAATAGTATTAAAAAGGAATAAAAACTGCATTCCCTGGCTTGTCCAATAGTCTCCTCCACCTATAGACCAAATAAAGAATAGCACATAAATCCTTCAACTAAAGCTCAACAAATCGCGAATCAATGGAAAAGGAAGAAAAATCAATAATCTGCGGCTACCTTCCTGTAGCTCTCGCAGTCGAGTTCGCAGCACTAGCGACATTAACGTTCTCTTTTTGTAGTCTTCTCCTTATAGTTCCAATTAAGATCCAATATCCCCGTCAGGCTAGTATTAAACCCCACAACCAGCTTTCGTAGATCCTCAGCATGTCCGTACCATATTTTCAACTTTTCATTTAGAGTTCTAATCTCGGTCTTTAGACTACGGTTCTCGCTCTTGAGTTTACTGACGTCGGCCTTGAGGCTGTCATTCAGGCTCTTGAGGATACTGTTCTCGACCCTCAGTGCGTGCTCGTTGTTAGGAGGAGGAGGAGGGGGAGGAGGGATGCTGTAGGAGAGGCCGAAAGTGACACCTGGATGGTGCATTTGATATCTGTATGAGTCTGGGGATGGGGATGCGTTTCTGTCCATTTCTTTTTCTTGCGATTGTATATTCGATGTTTATCCTGATGGTGAAAGTAATGATCTGGAGTTCTGGGGGTTATTAATGGTGAGTTTTATAAACATTTCTTAGGTACTTCAGCTTCTTGTGTACCGTTAAATCATTGATCGTTATGACAAGCTTGGTGACGGATCATGTTGCGCTGTGCAATGTAACTGGAACGATTGCCATTTACCAAACATCAGTGATCTTCATCGTGACCACGGAACGCAGGTCGCCTAATGTCGCTAGATACTGATTGTGCCTGACACCGTGTGAGTGCAGAAACTCAGAGTTGCGCCTGATGTTTGTGTTTGTGCGTGTTTGATGTGCGGTGCCTAAAAAGACGGATATGTGCAGAAGCAGCGGTGATGTCATTCAGGGGTTGCTTTTTTGATTGATTGGCGGTGTACCTATATATGTGGAGTTCCGATTTACGGGTTTGGTGAGAAAGAGCTGTTTAGTTTCAGTCCTGTGATATGTGACTCTCTGATGTGCATATAGAGGGAGCTGCCGGTGTACGATGTTTGAAGCTAGAGGTGATCTCAGTACTCGTGCTGAACTCTCAGGTGCTCCTATGATCATTGAAGGTTTGGAATCTTCTTGCGAAGGCTTTTTGATAAGCTAGGCATGAAGACGGGATGGATCTTGAAGTGCTAGCTATTTATATCAAGTGGGCTCGGCGGATAACAACTAGACATGTTTGCTCCGTTGAGAAATCAATTAATAGAGTTCTTGCTTGATAGGGAAGATTGTGGAAATATAGGGCGGTCTGAATTGGATGTAGCGAAGATACCTACGTAGGGAGCCATAACTAGTGCTGATCCGTTGGGGTTGGGGATAAACGTGTTTTTCAATTCAGTCATATGGCTCGGGGCGATATGTGAGGAATGAAGGAGAAAGGCCGACGAGAAGAGATCAGATGATTATGGGCTCTTAAAACCTGTAACATCAAGCGGGATACGTGTAAAATTACATAACCAGGCAAACTAAAATCACCCGTTAGTGCT
Organism: Morchella eximia; assembly: GCA_024713935.1. NCBI lineage: Eukaryota > Fungi > Ascomycota > Pezizomycetes > Pezizales > Morchellaceae > Morchella > Morchella eximia. The sequence continues at coordinate 1,227,148 of JAMGZG010000006.1, forward strand.
CAAGCTTACGTGTTGGTTTTAGGAGGTCAAGAATAATTAAAAGCTTGATGAAACTGAAGTATCATACATTCCTGTTTCTATAAATACTTGTAGATTCGTATTTTACTGATATGATGTATATACGTATACTGCTTTAAAAGTAAAATTAATGCTTCCACAAACAAATCAACCCAATAAATTTCAACCTTCCAGATCCACTTGTACACATTTTGATGATGCAGTAGGTATATCTAACCACGCGGAATCACCTGAACATGACAAAAGTAAGAGGAGAACAAACCTAGATATCCAATAAGTCAGATATCCATATGAGTTTATTTGATATTATCCCAAAGCCTATGCCAAGAAAACCACAGTCTATCACTCGGTATACATATGTACATGTATCTGTCATCCCGTAACTTGAAAGCCATAATTGTAGGAGCGCTACTCAAAGAATAGGGCTACATGTAGTTATTATTTAAATCATAAATTTAAACCCGACACCACCTTGTCAATTACGTTCAGTCAAGCTTTGTCACGGTCAATAACAGACTTTTCTCTAAACTAAAATTCCTAAGCTTCTATTGTTGGTTTTATACGGGGACGTAATGCCATATTCCTAGGTCTATTGGCTTATTATTATAGAGTCAGTCGTGCTAGCCATGGATACGGGGAAAAGTAATAAGAGAATGCTGATCTGCTAATCATGAAGCGCCCGGATTATTCGTCACTTAATTTATCTATCGCCATTTCTGTTTGCCCCCCGCTTGGATGTTGCCATCATTTAAGTTTTAAGTCCTTAAAATAGTCTCAATGAAAAGTTTAAAAGTTAGTTATGATTCACCAGCCGTAAGAGAAGCCTAGCCCGGACAATTCTGCTTATTCAAGATTGAAGATGGGTATGACGTAATGAGATGTTGCCAAGACCGTCAATTAGTTCTAGCTAAGCGAGATTATCCTTGCAAATAATTTTCCTCTCACATTCACCCACGGAATGTTAGAAACTCAGGGTTGCCATACGATTGTCACTACAAATTCAGAACAAAGCCTTCATAGACTACAAGTATGGATAGAAATTCATTCTTCTCCCCATGGTATGTAACAATATCTACAACCAGTCAGAAAACTCCTCAATTCAAAATTTCGCACCAGGCTTACAAGGCAAAGGACAACTAATAGGATAGGCAGATATAAACTCACCAAAAACTTTTTATTAACTTCAAATTGAGACGGGGCGATCCCAAAAGAGCAATCGATGGGCAATGTTTTGAATATCGCGTCTGGGTCAACCACTCAGCAGAGCTAATGAGGTATTTTCGACTGATATTGGGCCCACCGATCTTCGGCAAGCTTTTGGAGACGTTTCGTTTCGAGCTCTTCGAACTCCACAGTCTCCTCTTCCATGGGGTCTGCCGCCAGTTTGCTTTCATCCTCCGCCTGTTTCCAGTTTTTATCACAGGCCAAAGCCCTGCTCCGTTGGTCCTGACTTCTTATGATAAAAGCGGCGCGTCTTCTCTCCCTTCTCATGGGATGATTCGGTAGATGGTAGAGGGAACTAGAAATTACTAAGGGGCAATTCCTGGTACCATCTGCATTTAAAGCCCCGGGGCTCTTTATGAAAATTATTTTGTCGGTCTGGCGACTAGTGGTTAGACTTCCCGAGCACCAGACTATTGAGATTGACATCTCAGGATGGTTAGACGCGGTGGTTGTCGCATGAAGAATTAATTGGTCCATATTGGCGTCACATAACCCACGACGCTCACCAATCTCAATGATGATATTTTCGAGGGCTTTCCCCTCCGCTTTGAACAGTTCAGAGAACACGTGTGCCCCTGGCCCACGTATGTGGAGGTATTTCAAGGTGTGCAGAAAAGGGGCCTCAATTCCCTCCATCGTTCCACCACCTGGATCATTTCTAGTCAAGAGAACACACAGATGTGCATCACTTGGCGTAACCAAGATGTGTTTGGCTGAAAGAAATGGACCCTTCGACTCCAATGCTGGTATTGAAAGGGTCAAATGAGTCAACTTCCCAAGGGGGTTCCCGCCCCCAATTGGTATTGGCAGGATCCAAAAAAGGTTTCCTATCAAAATTATTAATCATTTTTCTTAGCTGCTAAATTCATTAAGATTACTTACTCAGAGCGTCACCTGATATAATGAGCTTCCTCAATCGAGGATTCTCTCCCAGCGCCCCCAGAATTGCCTTCATAAAGCGGGTAGGTGGTTCAGCCCCGAAATCAAAATCTTGTGCTATTATCCCTCTTTGTGGTTGAGGTCCAATAATCAAGGTCTGGACTAGATTTAAGAAAGGAAATTCGGGGTTGATTTGCTGGCGCTCCATTGGGGCTGGTTTGTGCATCCTCGCGTGTGGCATGATAGGAACAATGACGGGGATTCCAGGGAATTTAACATGTTTCGTCTCTTGCATTGGACCTCCAATCCCTTAAACCCGAGGATGTATACGGATGGGCCAAGAATATACCCCAGAGTAATGCGACAAAAAAGCTTTGAAACTCTCAGGAGTGGAAGGATCAATTTTTCTTCTTGCCTCAAGGTATCATTGATCAAACTGGAGTCCTTATGGTAATCGGGTTCCTCTGTGTCTTGGGGGATGGTCCCAGAGCTCTTGATGGCGGCCAGGTTCGGACAGTTACATTTTACGAACTCGGAAAAGACGTAGAATACTAAATCGATGGGTAACTGCATGAGTTTGAAAGCTGCAACCTGACCCGATGTTGAGCAAGCTGTATTTGCAGACTGTTGGTCCATTTCTTTTGGAAAGGAGGCCCGGGGGGGGAGTTTGGTGGGTGGTTGAAGGGCAGGATTGTGTTGAAGTGTGGAGGACCTGAGGTGTTGAACCAAGTCTGAGCAAGAGGACCAATGTGCGGTTAAGAGAGGCTCTTGGTTTGGAGGCGAGGGGATTGCTCACCAATACACAGCTGTTGCGCTGCGGTGAGCGGATAGCGCGGTTCTCCTCTCCGGCTGGCGAGGCCTATACACTTACTATTGTGTATACAAACTGCTCAATCACACAAAACCTATTCATGCGCCTGGATTAATGGCGTTCCTAGGCATATATCGCGTGCGGCATATGTATTAAACTCATTTGGAATATGGTAATTTAGCGAAATCCATCCACAGAATCTTTATTCTTGGTTCGTTTCATTCCAGGTGGTTAGCAGCCCAACAAATACTTATGGAATTAAGTTAACCATCGATGGTAAGCTTATGTTCAACGCTACTCCTGTTATTTATGCGAGTAAGCATCTAACTGGGCTTTAACCTTAGCCTGCTTGGCTTGGTACGAGTGATATTCCATGATTAAATGACTTCCGACTCAAAGTCTGTCAGGGAGATAGGGACAGGACTCGACAGGCAGTTGTGATAACACATAGTCGACTCTTCATCTAGTAAACTATAGAGTAAAGCAATAACGGAGCAAGTGACTCAATTGCAATACATCACTACACCTACCTCTTATGCAATATGACTTCCGAACCAACTGGGACTAGACAAGCCCTCTGGTATCGTGGCTCTGCGGTGCGAGCGAGAGCAACTGCCCTCCTCATTCTTAGATTTATCTTATACCAAAAAATCTTTTGCTTTCACTTTCAAATCGGTATAACCTCATGTCGTGAAAATTTGGACCATGGCAACATTTCGATTTCCGGTATCTGTCACAACAGAATAACTGAGCGGTGGGTATAATTTAGCAATAGTCGGAATGATTCCTTGAGAGATCAAGATTTATACAGTTTGATCTTGGTCAGGTTATCCGATTGGCGCGCGTACGGCAACGCATACCAAATATCTTTATAACGCTTTTACACATTATGTTATTTAAGGGGATAATATTTATCATGAAAAGAATCGCCCTGGAAGCTCATAGATAAAATGTCAATCCTTACATAAGTTGTGGGTATCTTTAGCTCTGCATAAAACTAATTTGGAGTCCTCTCCACGAAGAGAAAATATTCCCCGATTAGTATAGGGTTTTTGCCAGAGACGACTCACAGACACCACTTGATTTTGAGTATTGAGAACCACCATGACTTTTAATAGCTGTCAGTACCATTTTGATCTAGTATTATACCTTAAAATGAACTGTGACCAAAGTTTTGGGAACGGGACTGGATCTTGCATGATATATGTCCTAAAAATTAAGTTTAATCTTGGAGATAATCATAAGGCCAGTCACCAGGACCCTCATAAGGGTGGAGAGAATTCAGTCTTATTGGTTCTCGAGGCCCGTCGACTCGAGCAATGATGTTGCTGGAAGTCAGAAATGCAGGATTAAAGGCAATCTGATCTGTTTGGAGACATTTTTCCAGGTTCATCATCGGTTTGCTACTTGCCACTAGGTGAGCTTTAGGCGGAAGTACTGGTTTGGTAGACCGCGTACGCTTTTAATCTAGTGTATTCTGTTGTCGACCGGTCGCAGTCGTAAATAATTGAGTGAAATTGATGCTGCTAGATGTGATAGTCTATTGGATTTTAAGAGTGGTAGTTATTTAAGGATCAACGGTATTGTGAAGGAAAGAAACTGCTAGTATATATCTTTTGTTATTGCTTGTTATAATTGTTGCGGGTAAATGTATGTATGAAGGAGGATTGCAGAGACCGCAAACGTTCTTAGAACGACATAATATTCCCTTCTATTCCTGGAATGACGGAGGAATAAGGCCCATCTTTAGCATAGATATCACCGGCATTAATAGAGGTGAGTGATATTCGGTCAAAACCATAAACCAAGGTCGTAGCGCACATCTTGTAAATCAACACCCCAAAACATAGATAGATCATGTAACATAGGATCTATCAGTACATTTAGGTACTTTATTAGGCTGTGTATCAATTACATACATACATGTATACTAATGAAGTAACTGAACCGACCCGGTTTTTCCCCAATTAATCGGTCGAATCTAACGAACCCCTCTCTGGTGCATGAGGATCAACTCCTAAAGTACATACATGTACATGTATTTGACAAGGAATAATATCCCTGTATACTACAGCAACAAAAATAGGGGTGATATTGGTGCGGTAGACATACAGTATGAATACCGTCTTCTTAAGAATGATACATTCCCCAAGATGCCGATATAGGTCGGTCATCTCGAGAAGTAAGTCAGGCGGGTGATACGCATTAAAAAAACAATGCCGCTTGTACACTTCACTGTCTTCTAGGGAATGTCATAGCGCTACGGTAGTACGCAAGACTGTAGATAAATCGGCATTAGCTTATCAATCCCGTCTTCTGAACACTACAGTAGTCCGAGCGTAGTGCGAAAGTCTGCGTAACAACCGGTATGGTGGGGAAGCTAGTAGTACAGTGGTAGGAGTACCGCATTCTATGGCAGGTTACCTGATTTGGAGTGCGGCAGGACTGCCGAGACACTACCAAATGCAAGGCAATGCGTCTTCCTCTGCCAGGCAGTCGTCATGCTGTCGTACCACCGTATTCTCTTGACGATTATGTGACACAGAATACCAGATGGGTATGGTGTCGCTACGGCTTGGTAGACAATGTCGATCCTCTGCGCGACCATCGCAGTACCGCTTTGCTACTGTATTCTTCTCGAGATTATATCCCGGGGAGTGTAGCTGTACTACGGTATTGCCTCCGAATGCCGCAGGGCTATGGTGTGATGATCAAATACGCATTCGCAACAATGTCACTTCTACACATGTTTGTTGTCACAAGCTTGCTCACGTGATGCACACTTAATCTTATCTTATCCAATCAATCATTTATTGTAATACCTAATCTAATCTATTTACAACACTGACGAAAATTCCAAATTCTAAGTACATAACCCTAACCCTGATTCCAACCTGATCAAGAAAGGGAAATCGACAAGGAAAAAGAAATACCAGTATATGAGTAAGCGAAAAAAAAGGGGGATTCTGATAGATAAATCTGCGAAACGATTAGTTAACTACATGTATATATGTGGAGGGAAAAAAAGAACAAGGAGACTTACATGTACTTGAAGCGCGAACAAAAAAAAGGAGAGGATTACCTGCACGCGTTGATAGGATTAGTTCTTTATCAAAGCACAACGGAACGGGGGAACGACTTACATTCAATGAAATCTCCTCGTTAAGTGTTTGCACTGACACGCGTTATTAAGATATAAGACACAATAGGAAGATAGGGGTAAGGAAAAAACACATAGCGGTGGGGGTTTCTCAACATCTAGCACAGCGGTGGCTTTCTGTTAATAAACGTGATTAGCTTGAGAGACACGATGAAGGGAGGATGAACGTGCCTTGGATATCGATCATGTGTTTTGATTGATTCTATGAACGCGCTTTGACGATGTTGATGATTGGTAGAAGAAAGAAGAGAAAGGTAAGAGCGAGGTAGGTAATGTAAGTGATGCATTTGAGTCGCAGAGCGTTAGTGCTAGTTTCACACTCGCTATCCTCTGCCAAGAAGACTTCGCCACCGATTCGATTAATCACTTTGTTTCATCATAAGAACCGCCAGATTTCCACCGCATCCTATATTTTACATGAAGTGGGGTATAAATGGGTTCCACCACCAGGTCTTGGGTCCTCTGTTTACAAAGTGTAATATCGTGGGGTCAACTCTTTTCAGTTCTGCGATTATAAACTGGGCTGTTTCTTTGTAGACTGGGTAAGGTGCCGCAGCTGCCTCCATTGCGGCATCTCTTTGAAGAGCCTCCAAAATAAGAAATATCGACACTGAAGTCCCAATGGTCAGTGTCATGATACGGTGGACGTAGTAAAACGTCGATGGAGTGTCATCTCGCAGGCGCACGAAACCTCTAGGGGTGGATAGCCTGAATAAGTGGTGGTATCCTTCGTATACAGATCTCTCTTGGGTTTTACCACTCAGATATCCCCAATAATGAATTTTGTACCGCATATTCTTCACAAGGGTTGTACCCAGAACATCCTTGTAATACGCGCTCAAAAGCTCTAGGTCCAGATCCTGGTTCGCGGCACTGACAGTCTTGAGTGTAATCGGACGTCCGGTCTTTGCTGACTTGAGAAGGGTCCCGTCCGTATCGACTCTCCCTGATCGCATATTTGGGAGAGACTGTTCCGATTCGGCCGATGCTCTACCGAGGAATCTCACCTTCAGGATGGGGCAACGATCCACGACATTCCGCACTTGTTTACTGATATCTGGCGCGGAAAGTTTATACGCGCCGTCGAGCAAGAACCTAATGGTTTGAGTCGTATTGATGGCCTTTAAGAGTTGAAAATCACTATCCTTGGAGTTGGTATGTGCTGCGTGCTGCTTGAAAATCTTATGCTTCTGTTCCCCTAACATCATACAGGAATTAAAAGTTGTCGCGTAGTTCTCTATATCCCGAAAGATAACAGAGCTAGATTTAACGCCGAACATCGCAGATATTTCTCGTAGCTTGCCTTCCCACCGCCAGTAGACAAAAACAATTTCCGCATCACTATCCGACCCTCTATAAGCGTTGCGTGGAATTCCTTGCGTTCTGTTAGACTCAGTGTTCTTTTCATCGTCAGGCTCACGGTCTTTGCCATTAAGAAGGCTGTCCTGAGAATGTGGGTCCTGACGGCATTACCCGAGCCGAAAGCCTGTGCCATTTTACCCTCCACGCTCGCTTTTATATACGACTTCTTGATTGCGGTCCTACTCTTCTCCGAGTGTTCCGATTCCATATTGGCGAAGAGGTGTAACAGAATAAACGGATTCATTACCGCCATCTCACCATGCTCGCTAAAGACCATAGAACCTTTGTGGTTTACTGGATTCTGCGGCTGACCCCAACCATACGGTACTTCAACCTCCTCCCAGGCTGCGCGATAGGCAAGTATACCTACATTCATAATATTACCGTATTAATAGAGCTCTCGATTCACAAGAGAAACAGGAACCAAACCTGTCGGTGATAGGATTCCATCGACGAGTGTCTCAGCGAAGTATTTACTCAGGCGTAACTCTGCATGCATGGGGTCATTTGGATTGGTCCCTTCCGCGATCTAGCATGATAACACCGAAGAAAGTATGGACCGCTCAAGTACACATACCTTTCAGTTCAGTAGTGTTAAGATAAAATCAGAATGTAAACAGGGCGCAGTCTCTACCCCACATACTTTTGAAGTGTGTCTAGGCGCGCTGCTCTGGACGATAGCGACATTGCACCATCATATAATCTCTTTACCGGACATCGATACCTACCCGAGGCCACGAAATCGAACAGGAGATTTCCGCGTTGAATGTCGGGGACAAAGCAATATCTACACCCAAATTGTGCGTTATGCGTTTTGTTTCCAGAGTTCTGATTTTGTTGAGGCATGTCGCCAACAAACATGATAGGGAATGTTGTCGCGATAACCTCTTCCCCAGAATCGAGTTGTAATCGAAACCCTTGACCGACTTTATTGCTATCCTGTGCCAGGCATTCCGCCATGCCCTTCTCGCTGCTCCCAAAAGGGCCTATCATTAAGACACGCCAAAAACCATCGGTAAACACCGAATAAGGAAGTAGACACGCCAAATAAGGCGCGACGCTGAATTCAACCCAGTGCAGATCCCACCGCTGATTTAAATTAGCGACATATGACGGCAAGACAGAATGAAATCCCGACTGCTGGTAATACGCGTTTCGATGATAGCCGAAAGAAAGCGACCCAAATACGAGACGATTTACGCTACAAGACACAAAATCTGGGAAGAAGACTTCGATAAGACGTCTACGCAGAATCAGCGAAATAAACCCACTCTTTCGACAAGATTCAACACGCGATAATATCTCGACTTTCAAGAATCAAAGGGTGGGAAAGATAGGATGATGTGCTACTGCCAAAGACATTTGTTTCCAATATTCGATACGACAGGTAGGTTGAGAATGTAACAGACGGTTCACAATGACGGAATAAATTTTACCCTCTAACGCAGCGGGAGCAGACATTACTGAGCTTCTTCGGTCAATTCCTACTCCCTTGACTCGACCATACGCGATACTGCCGGTACAATCTCGAACGCGATGAATCCGAGAAGAAGATTGCTTCCAACCTCAAGTTCCCCGGTTCTACACTTCCACCAAGGCATCGCCGCCAGTTCAGAGTTATCAACAATCATACCCATGCCTAAATGTAGAACCAATTTTGGGTCATTGAGCCACAAACGGGAATATTCCGACGTATCGAAATAGTATGCCGGTTTGGGTATTTCTGTTTTTGGGGTGCCGTGATCGGAAGAGATGCAGACTGGCCGCTTTTTATTTGGCGATAGAGGAACGCCTTCCGCAGTTTCTTTAACGTTTTGATGCTACGCGAAGCGGCGAGATACCGGTCGCCAGTAAGCGCCAAGACCGTCAACGCTGATATTGAGACGCCGATAAATCAGGAGGCGACAAAGAAAGATCATACCAAATGAAACGAAACTCGTCGACAGTTTTCCGTATGCCAGACACGCCCATCACCACGCTGCTCAACAACAACAATGGCTTTTTAAAGCCTCCAACTCGCTTCTACGCCGTAACCTCCCGCGGTTGTCCTACACTGTCTGCCACTCCTGCTGCTGCACATGTATCAAGCGTGGCTGATTCATGCCCCGTGGTTGTACCCAGTTCTAACCCATCCCCTTCGGCCATAACAATCTCTTCAACCTCTTCAGCGTCTTGTTTCTCCGGCGGCTCTGGATTTCCAACAGTGCCGTGGTTCTCATCATCACCGATGTCTTCCAGGTCCGGATCTTCGCCGTAATTCACTCCCATAATATTCACAGATAGGGATGGCTGAAGCACAGACTCGGTTGGCTGGATATCATCCTGGTGCGCTATTAGAACAGCATCCTGAATCTGATCATCGACATCGTCCTCGAAAATTTGCAATTGCGGGGACTGTGACAATGGGGTAATCGGCCTCCTATATCTTCTCTGGATGGGGCTGGCCGAGGTAGATGGACGTCCAACTACACGACGAGTTACTGCAGGTCCACCGAGCCGGGGAGGCACTACCGACATGTGCTATTAGCTATCGTCAACAATCATGTAGCTAGCTACAAGTAACTCACAAGGACGCTCAACAAGTGCATCGGGGAGGTCATCATTAAACCCCCTGCGTCTCATACTATCGCGTTTCTGCTTTATCGAGCCATGGATGACAGGATCAAGAAAGCAGCCTCTACAAGAGGGCTGAGGGAAGTCCCAGACAGGATTCACAGATCCCCTGTCCAAGACCCGATTCTGAACTTGCATATGCGCTTCACCGTGAGGCTGATGTTCAGACAAGATTATTCTATTCCCACTATCCTACTGGGCATTCCTTATCCTCCGACATCCCTCATCACTCATCATCCTCATCACTCATCACTCGTAATCCTCATCCTCATTACCATCTCCGTCCTCATCCTCGTCACCGTCATCATGCCTTCTACAATTGATACCATCAAGAATCGATACCATTTCACCGACACCTGGATGTCAAGAAACACGAGGATGGTTAAAGAAGAGCTATTATTTGGCAAGACATATCATCTGTAAGACTCACCCCAAGCAGCTTTTTATCCAGATGATTTCTAATTTTTAGACATCATGACACTAAGACAAATAATCCTTCGCTCCTGCGTGATCAAGTACAGGGTCTTCAAAACTTCATGACCCACTCCACGCCCCAGCAGACAGATTTATTTACCGAATCGCTACATAGATGGCTAACCCTCTCACGCTGGATTCGCAAGGTTTAGAGCGTTTCATCGAAATTGTCAAGACGGTTACGGTGATTGAGGCGACTTGTTCGCGAAAGCTCGGCGTTTTGTTTAACGTTACAGAAATACGATCTACGAGGTCTTGCCCGAAAGACGCTGCTTGAGGGCCAAATTAAACGAAAGATACGTAGATCTCAGCATTGCGCGATCGACGCAGATAATCAATAATATCTTAATCCGCGAGTTGCCAGTTGAAAATTAAGTTTCTTCGCTTTGCCTCGCTCGCACTTTCAACTGTTATCGACATTAGACCGACCTGTCGATCTCTACCACGCTAAGCAGTAATCTCATGTAACCTCACAAATTGTCAACCGAAACCCCTAACCCAGCCAGCCCCTCCTTTTTTCTCCTTTCGCTGATCTTCCTTCCTTTCCACTTGACGTCTATCATCTTTCGTCAACACCAGTGTCAGCCACTCTTTCATCTCCATCTAGCGCCATCTTGCCCCGATACTCACGTACTCATCATAAACAGGTGCAGTACTGTAATCATGGCGCCGCCGATTAGAACTCCTAATAGGCGTGCTTCGCGAACGAATACGAACAACGGGTTAAGAAATACACCCGTTAGTCCTCCAACGCCCACCCCACGACGTTTACTATTCCCCCCCCCTAACGATCATTCGCAGACCTCCGTCAGTACACTTGGTCATGAATTCCAAACTCAGCCACAATATCAAGAAGAAGATTTCGAAGAAGAAGAAGAAGATCGCAAGAAGAAGAAGAAGAAGATCGCAGCAGCAGCAGCAGCACTCGCAGCAGCAGCAGCACTCGAATCAAGACTTCAACAAAGAAACACCTCAAAGAGCAGGCGCACCAGTATGCCTCGCATTCATTTGGAGACTCGCAACAGCAAGAAGAATTGCTACAAATGCAACAGCGGTTGCCAGCTAGCCAAATCCAGATGCAGTTTGGTGCCCTTGCCCAACAATACGGGACAGCGCGACAGCCTCCCACTCCAACCCCCCAGGCCTCGAGTCAGTATCCTGAGCTCGAAGAATCCCAGGCGGCGGATGAGGCCAATGGAGATGATCCATCCGAAGGCTACAACTTGGGTCTCACGTACGTGGCAGAGGAAAATATCGAGACGGATTACGTGATTAAGGTATGTAAACACCACTTCATAGAAACTAGAGCTGGATTCCGATACTAAGAAACACAGGCACCAGAGGGACTCGAACTGCAGGAGGTACAAGATGCTATCGACAAGGCTATATACGAGAAGTCGAAGACCAAACGGCGGTACGATAGCTATAAACTTGACGATGAATTTAAGGACGGGGGGAAGTTTTTCAACGATCTTATTAGCAAGGCCCGCATGATCTTCGCTCGCTACTTCTGTATCCTCGACGAGTGGATTCCACGCATGATAAACGACGCGGCGGGCAGATTGGTAGATATCTCCTCGACTGGATATCTCAAATCATATAATCGGATACTTGCTTGGAGGAAGAATTGGTTTAGCGACTTCTTTATCGACGTCGACGCACTCCAGCGTCGCATTCAAAACGACAACATGGGGTTTGCGGCACTTCCGCTGGCAAACCTTCGCGATGCATATGCGTCGAAGTGGAATTTTGCCGATTTCTACAGTCTCCTCGGCACCACACGCGCCGTGATTGATTGGGGTGAAACTCTACGCAACCCTCATATGCTGGCCCTGTATAAGACTATATTCACGTACAGTCTGGTGTATTCCCACAGAGCGCGCCATGATCCGGGAAGCTTCACGAGGGGAGAGGCCTTTGATCGTGTTAGGACAATCGGCCTTGCGGAGGAATATAAGCCCTATGGGGTTGAATGTCTAGTGCTATTGCCACCGAAACCGCCAAGTAAGGTACGGTACCGGAAATCGAAGAAGAGGAACCTGGAGAAAGATGATCTGTTCGTCCCATTTGCCCCTCCCGAACCCGCCGCTGCTTCTGCCGCCGCACCCGCCGCTGCTTCTGCCACCGCACCTGCATCTGCACCCGTACCTGCTGCTGCGTCCACCCCAATACATGTAGTCCTCGACCCAACCCCTCCGTCTGTCAGTAGCCCTCTTTCCACCGATGAGAACGACAACGAAAGTGAGCCCGACGTGATGTAGTTTTCTTTTTCGACTTATTGTTTCTTGTTTCTTTTACATATATCTCACGTACAGTTTTTTCTTATATATATTACATACCATACATACATGTATCTTATTATTCGGTTTCGACTACCACTACGGGATGTATTTTTCTTTTTTCTTTCACTCTGTAATGCTCAAGGGTTCTTATGGGAGTATTGTTTTATGCAGCGGGCGTATAATTTATTTTGGGAGATTAGACGAGTGTTACACAGCTGCAATTTATGTATTCTGTAGCGAGTTAATGTATTCGATAATGGCAAAGGATGTACACTTATACAGATTTTTCCGTATAAAAAATAAATATCACTGAAACAGACCTCCGCAGTCCTATCGCCTTCCTTCAAAATACAGTCGCAGTATAGTAGCCCTCTCGCATCGATGTAAATACGGTCGCCCTATGGCCTTGTGAATGGGACTGTCTTCTGTGTCGAGACCGTCGCCCTGCAGCATTCTTGTCAATCTGGTAGTCTATCCCGATTTAGCCCAATACTGGCTTGTGTGGCTGATCGTAGCGCAACCGCATTCTATATCACTGCGGTATCCCTGTCGTTGTAATAAAGTCCGAACATCAATGCGGCACCAATGTAGTTCGGCTACGGCTCTGAACGAAAGCGGCATGCTTAGGTAAATACCGCTTCTAGAGAATATAGCACTAATACTAGCTTTCACGCCAGTCGGTCGCACACACAAGTAGTATTATATAACATGCGCTCTTCTCGGGAAGATAACACTACTACCGTCTTCTACAAAATAAAATCGCGCTACCGTACCAGGAACATCCCCTTTTTTGTTGCTGTACCCTTATCTTCAATTCATTCATGGCTTTAGAGTATCAACACAAAATAATTAAATACAGATGAATACCATGGTTGATTATTTACCCATGGCCACTGTCTCCATGTATCGGAGGTGTCGATTAGTAAATAATTGGCAGACCAGTTCCTCAAAATGTTTAGACGCATCAACACTAGCGATAGCACTTACATGTCGCTACATAGTAAACCTACTCCGAGTGACAAGTAATGATCATCATTGTCTCTGGGCCACCCACCACAATTAAACGTTGGTGGGGATCACTCGGCTGGCTGCAGTGCGTAGGTGCTTACATAAGTGTGCAGTACTGGAAACTTCGAGCGTTGAGACATTGCTCTCCCGTATTCCTGGCGTACTGCTCTCCGCGACGTTACTCACTCCGCTACTCTCTCCGATAACTGGGGTTGTCCCGCCCCGTTCGTGTCACATCGGCCCCACTGTCCAGGGTTTCAAGTTCAGCCTTAACTCACCGAGAGCCCTGCCCACAGCGCCTTGAAAGACCTTAGTTAATAGGTCGATTCGATTCTGCGCAGAGTTATGGAAGCAATTGCAAGTACAAATATTCTCGACTTACAGCGTGCGTTTGATATTTGCGTACACGACGTGTACGAGGTCTCATAAACCTAAGGACTTCTTACCGCCTTAATGCCTAGGGCCCTTTACCTTGAGACGGTACAAGGAAGTAACTCAGTCGAGGGTCTATAAGGAGGTGAACTTCGGGGAAAGGGGTTCCTGGTAACTGCATCGAGGACCCCCGAGACTACAGTACATGGGTAATGAATATCCCGTCTCCTTATCATAGAAGTAATAACTGTCGCTCCCTAGCTTATAAGCACTGCACTGCATCTACTATTTCTAGTTTACGCACTGTTGATGTATCGTGACATATTGTCGCAGGGGCAACCTGGCTACTTGTACTCTAGGTGGTTCATCATCCCTTGAACTTGCATACGTACTGACCGCAGCAACCAACGCAGCTCTTAGTAAGGAGTCTACATATGCTCTACAAAATAGTTTCTTTTCTATGAGATTGGGGTTGGCGGCCAGTTTAATGTGACCAGCTTTCATGGTAAAGCTATGATTACACACTTGGTGAAAGTTTCTACTAATTCACATAATTCTCGTACAGAGTGTAAATCAAAATCGGCTATGTGCACTTAAATCCCATATGAACACATCCATATATCGATACCTACTCCTTCGGCAGCACAGGCTAAGAACTTAGGTCAAAAAGAAATATAGTTAAGATAACACATATCACGTCCAGCAACCCACCCATGGTGAACACGCATATGTGAAGATAACAATCTTGGGGATAAGATTCGACCAATAGGAACGTATTTTATTCTTTACTTAGATCGATAGTGCCTATATTAGATTTATTTAGATACCCACAAACCCACAGTACTTACGTCGTCTCGGACCATTTTCGAATAATGCCAAGAAGGTACAATGTGTGCTCAAAATGAAATTGGAAGTGGATATCAACGGCTACCTTCGCAGTCCGGATCAATTTTTCGAACTTTGAGGGGATTTACTCTGATAGAGCTACATGTAGCTCGTAATCCGTGGCTTCAATATATCTACGATGAAGTATCTTAGTAGAAGCCAAAAAGAAGACCGAGAGTACATGTAGCTATAGAGGATGATTTCAAACCTCAATCCAAGCCACGTCGATTGAATCTTACCTGCCTTTATCCCACCATATAATGAGCTATATGTTGGCCATTACTGGTATCACAATAAAATTAAACCTGGTTGGACCAAAACCTCAGAAAGATAGCTGGGCCAGACCACATCCTACACCCCACTCTTGGAGCAGTATCATGGTTTTGACAGACACCTATCTTTTTCCGGATAGCTTCCTCCCGACACTTCCCCGGATTTCAAGCCTCCGTTGAGCATACGCGCGTCTATATTTGTAATTTTCCTAGAAGCGTCTGATCCCCGGGGCTGCCCCCATGCTGTAGGATCGATTCATTTGGGGGCGTGCGTTCCAGATGTTCATAGATCTATCCACCCTAGCACTTATGGATGCATGTAAGTGTGAGTGTGGTCTGATGCGTTCGTCTAGAATCAGCGCCTCTTTCCATGTAAGTAACCAAGTGAAGTCATTGCGTTAAACGCATATCCGCTGGGCTCAGTATCAGTAATATAAATTAAGTTCACTCCCGGCACTGGTGCCGGTCTATCCACCGCAAGCCAAGCAAGTAATTAGCTACAGCCGGCTCTTTATCGCTTGGGGATAGACCTGCAGAACCTATCATTGTGGTTGATACCAAGATGATCTTTCAATGGGGATTTCTTCCTGCGGCTCTAAGTGGGTGGAAAAGATTACATGTAACTTAGGCTAGTTCAATTGCCGCGTGCTTGTGGTTATATAGACCCCAAAGTCCGGTTGAATGGTATGTGGATATTATATTTGCCTAGGGAGGGTTCCTTCTTCTTCGTCTCAAGCCTTATTATCATGCTGTGTAATGACGAGGGTTTGGGGGGGGTGCAGTTGTATTGAGGTGTAGTGGATGCAATATAAGATGGACGATCAAAAGATGGCTCGGGGTACTTACCACCGGGGGGACTGCAGCGGTGCGACGTTGCAGCGGTAGACTACAGGTACATCTAGGGTTCATCAGGTTTCTCTACGAGTCAGAGCGTACCCAATTGGTCAATAACGAGAGGCACATATATATTGATGCACAGTAATCCAGGACGGATGCGGGGTAGCTAGTGCTCTAAGCTACTAACCTACAAACATACTACGGGGAGTCTTCGGAATAGTGATGAAACGCCATGCAAAAGGCCTAGGCTCTCCTAGAAGAGTGTGGGGTTACAAGGGCCAGGGTCCTGCGGGTACGCTATCTACCGTCCAACAACCCTTGTCTGGTGTTTATGCACCCCACATTCTCGCTTCAACGGTGAATGCCTTGATCTAGTACTGAATTAAACAGAAACTACACTTGTAAAGTTGCGGAAACCATACTAAATCAAGTTATGCCGACCTTCCACGCGTATCAATTGAGTACTGTAGAGAGAAGAATTAGTACATACCATGTCTAACTGCTCGTTCGCCAATCAGCCAATTGCAAGCTACTTGGTCAGCTACCTCCTACTGGCATTGGCCTCAATTGAAATTACCTGTACGTATGCAAACAATCGATGTTGTACTCGACTATCATGAATTTCATCTCAACATTCTACATTATACGAAAACACCAAGCCCATAACTACATGTAGTTTTAATACAGCTTGTGGGTTGACAAGGCAGATCAATCGGTAAAATTCATTGCATGATCATACCTCAGATAATTTCTAGGGTGCAGTTATCCGGAAAGCAGGTCGATTGAAATTAAATCATGGGATACAGCTGAGACACTACATGTAGTACTTGGTTAGCTCTTTTGCTCGGGGAAGATCATGCACATCTTCTCGTATTATTCTTCGGCTTCGGCTCTAAAAAATTGCGGGGCTGATCCTTTCTTGTTAGACGTGGCTATGTGGTGGGTAGGGGGAAGAGAGATCTTTATTTAAGAAGCTCGAATTCCCACGATATTCATAATCATCAAGCGGCTCTGACTTGGGCAGACAGACTCATACTCATTACAATTATAAATTGAACAATTCAAAATGACGATCCCAGACGAAGTCGATATCATCGTTGCCGGAGGTAGTACAATTCTCACCATTTCATGGCAATGTCTATTATAGCGCCTCTAACTTGAGATGTATCATAGGTGGCTCTACCGGTTGCGTTATTGCCGGAAGACTTGCCAATCTCGACCCAAAGCTCACTGTCCTTCTCATTGAAGGTGGTGAGAACAATCTCAACAACCCATGGGTCTACCGCCCTGGTATCTACCCCCGTAACATGAAACTCGACTCGAGAACAGCTTCGTTCTACCACTCGAGGGCAAGTGAGCATCTCAATGGCCGCAAGGCAATTGTGCCCTGTGCCCATGTTTTGGGAGGCGGATCTTCAATTAATTTCATGGTTTGTTAACCTCTGCCATATATCCTTTTGAAAGATTGTCGTACTAATAGTAATTCCTTTATTGCTAGATGTATACGAGAGCCTCTGCTAGTGATTATGACGATTTCCAGGCAGAGGGATGGACCACAAAGGATTTGTTGCCGGTGATGAAGAAGGTAGGATATCATATACTCATAAATTAGAGCCGTTTCTAATACTATACGCACTAGTTTGAAACCTATCAACGATCCAGCAATAACCGCGATGTTCACGGTTTTGACGGTCCAATAAAAGTTTCATTCGGCAACTACACGTACCCAATGACCCAAGATTTCCTCCGGGCTGCTGAATCGCAGGGTATTCCAATCACCGACGACCTCCAAGACCTTGATACCGCCCACGGGGCAGAGCACTGGTTGAAATGGATCAATCGTGATACCGGCCGCCGCAGTGACTCGGCCCACGCTTATATCCACAGCACCATGCGAAACCAAGGAAACCTCTTCCTCCAATGCAACACTAAGATCGACAAGGTCATCTTTGAGGGAAATAGGGCAGTCGGTGTTCAAACACTCCCGACCAAACCACTTTCGCCAAGGCAGGTGGGTGAAAAGAGAATCTTTAGGGCAAGGAAGCAGATTGTTATCAGTTGTGGAACTATGAGCACCCCATTGGTTTTGCAGCGCAGTGGCATTGGTATGTACTATGTCTTTTTATTTATAAGGAAGCCAAGTCTAATTGTGATATAGGTAACCCGGAGAAGTTGAAGAGAGTTGGTGTTAAGCCATTCATCAATCTTCCAGGAGTTGGAATGAACTTCCAGGTATGATATGAACCCAAACCCCATATCACTCAATACTAATATATTCAACTCAGGACCATTACCTCACTTTTTCCGTATACCGTGCCAAACCCGATACAGAAACCTTCGATGACTTCCTCCGTGGTGACCCCAAGGTCCAGAAGGAAATTTTCGACCAGTGGAACCTGAACGGTACCGGTCCGCTTGCAACAAACGGAATTGATGCGGGAGTAAAGATCCGACCCACGGAAAAGGAGCTTCAGGAAATGGGCCCAGAGTTCAGACAAGGCTGGGACTCATACTTCAAGAACAAGCCTGACAAGCCAGTCATGCACTATTCTTTGATTTCTGGGTATAAAATTATTCTAGGCCATCGAAATTAATGAGATTGATCTAACATCGCTGTAATATAGATTCTTTGGAGACCACATGCTCCTCCCTCCCGGGAAGTTCTTCAGCATGTTCCACTTCCTTGAGTATCCATTCAGCCGTGGATCAACCCATATCGTCTCCCCCAACCCCTATGAAGCGCCAGACTTCGATGCCGGGTTCATGAATGACGCGCGTGATATGGCACCCATGGTCTGGGCATATAAGAAGTCCCGAGAGACCGCACGAAGAATGGACTGCTTTGCGGGTGAGGTCATGTCTATGCACCCAAATTTTGCCTACGATTCACCAGCGAGGTGTTTTGAGATGGATCTCGAGACAACCAAGGCGTATGCCGGGCCGAACCATCTTTCGGCAGGTATTCAGCACGGAAGTTGGGCTAGGCCATTGGAGAAGTATGGATATCTTCGCTTCCTCATGACCTGGTTGTGCCACTTTACTGACAGCTTATACAGGGGCAAGCCAGCTCAGGCAAATTTTGTCACCTCCAATCAGACAAGTGTTCGTGAGGATATTGTATACAGCAAGGAGGATGATGAGGTATGGAAATCTTTTGCAACTCTAAGAAATAACCTTACTAACACCATAAAAGGCAATTGCAGACTGGGTTAGACATCATGTGGAGACTACCTGGCACAGTCTGGGTACATGCTCTGTACGTATATTATCTCCCTTGACACCCCACAATTGGGCTTGACTAACATGAAACAAGATGGCACCTCGTGAAGGAAACTCAATTGTGAAGCACGGTGTCGTGGACCCCCGCTTGAATGTCTGGGGAACCAAGGGACTCAAGTGCGCCGATCTTTCCATCTGCCCTGATAACGTTGGCTGCAATACATACTCTACCGCACTCACCATCGGTGAGAAGGCAGCTATCCTTGTTGCTGAGGACCTTGGATACTCTGGTGACGCGTTGAAGATGCCAGTCCCCGTTTTGCACTTGGGAACATATGAGAAGACCGGGCTGGCACGCCTTTGAGGTTACAACTAAAACTTGTGAATTAACTGGGCGCTTGCAGGGATTCTTTAACCTATTTGGGTACTACTTTTGACCCTTTGACTTTATTTTGTTTGAATATTTTCGATTCATGTATATAATTAATTATGAACGCTTTCTCTTTGACAGCTTTGAAGATGAGGGCTGGGCACAAGACAACTCGTGCCTAGCCCTTTCATTGTGGACCCATTTGAAAGCGAGCTTTAAGAGCTTTAACAGAGGTACTTACGGTACTCAAAGCCGTTATATATTATTAATAGAGCTCTTTTGAGTACCCTTATTATTCTAATTGCACTTTCAACACGTACAAGTAAAGATATAGAATACCCCTTGCGATTGACTACAACGCTAGAAGCTTGGTCATAATCACAGAACATCACTCGCCCATTGCCCGCAACCGAACTGGTAGATAAAGACCTCTTCAACCCTCGACGCTTAACCCTCAACCCTCGACCACACACCATCTGGCCTAGGAACCTTTTTTAGTTTCAAGTGCGACAACTCTCACCTACATATCTTTTTGCTTTCTCGACTATTTATACTTCCCAATGCGTATGCCTGGCATCGACGTACCAGCCGAAGCTTATGTCAGTCTTCGACTGCCCCTTAACAGCTGATGATAATCTCACACATCTCCATATTGGGAGGCTTCCTATCCGACCAGGGTGGAAAGTCTCCAGGAGGTAGATATAGCACGAAGTGCACCCAAATGCAAGTCAGTTTTTTTTTTACTGCACTACCACAGACCAATGACATCGATGACCTATGGATACCAAAGGTATAAATAATTCCGCAACTACATCCAAAAAAAAAAAGTTCCTTATTTCATAACTCATAACTCAAATCTCTCTGTCCGCTCTGGAATCTTAAATCCCCCCTTCACTAATTTTGTGAAAACTCCCATCGGATCATACTCCTTCTGCAACTTCGTTAGATCCTTAACACTCTCTTTACCATACGAAGCGATGGGGTCTTGATCTTCCGAAGCGTAGTTCAAGTATCTACAAGCCAATCACGTCAGCTCTGATTCTTTTTGTTTTTCATAATTCCGTCTAACTTACTGGAATGGGTGAAGGGAGTCTCTGTGCTTGGCTGCGCGACTTGACTTGGCAATCATATCCTTACAGATGCTCGCAACTCTACCGTCAAATTTGGCATCGGTCCAGGCGTTGAACCAAAAAACGTCTGAGCCGGCCGGGGACTTGTCAAAATATGCCCAAAATTCACAGTTGGCTTGACTGGATTGAAGACCGGAATGAAAGCTTACGCATTAGATTCTTATCATCTAGGTTAAACCCCATAGAGTTCCCCCCTTTCGTAAATCCAGCTGCAATAGCGGTATCCGGGATAGGCACGAATCCAGAAACGGCAGAGACCAAGTAGGGTTTCAGAAGCTCCAAAGATTCTCTCCAGATTGTATGAAGTTCTGCCATCAGCTCCTCGTCCTTGGCTACCACAGTTATCGATGAGAGAAACTGCCTAGCCCCTCCCTCTGGGTATCCCACCGCATCAGCAACCTGCGAAGTATTTTGCATACTCCCAGTATTCAAAACCATCGGGATATCCGAAAATCGCCTCAGAACCTCGGGGGGGTTATCATTGTCTACATGGCCATTGTAGTATGCAATGACTGCCGGTGAGACAGTGCCTGCATCTTTTGTCCATGCAAAAGTTGAGATCAGGTGGGACTTGACGTCCGCAGAGGCTCCTGTGGTGGCATAATTAAAGGCTTCTGAAAGAATTTGGGGCGCTTTATCTTCATTGTAGATGTACATCCCACCATAAACCTTTGAGTTATGAGGATAGGTATATAAGTCGAGGTTCGTAATAATTCCGAAGTTGCTTGGCCCAGCACCTTTCAGGCCCTTGAATAGTTCTGGATGGGATTCGGCATTTACATGGAGGATATCGCCAGCTGCGGTTACGATCTGACGAATGTTGTTAGTACCAATGATTAAGGGTTTAGGTCCAAACATACTTCGAAGTTCTTAACATTGTCGCAAGCAAATCCGTGCTCAGAGGTTAGCCATGTCAGCCCTCCTATTTCATTCATTAGCAACACTAGAACCTCATGGATACATGTATTAAAGAACCCCAGCTTACCTCCCAATGTCAACCCCGAAACTCCAACGCCGGACAGTCTACCTCCGGCAACTGTCAAATTATAATCTTCCAGTCGCCTATATACTTCTCCCCAGCGGTTTCCTGCACCAACCCTCGCATAGCCATCCTTTACAGCGACATCTCTGAAATTGCCCAAAGAGATAAGTACACCGTCGTTGGTGCTGGCCCAACCAGGAATACTTGAATGGCCACCTCCGCGAACCGCGAAGGTACATGAGTCTTGTACAAGAATCTTCATGGCAGTAGCTAGCTCATCTGTTGATTTCGGTGCCAAAACACATGTTGGTGATAGGTTGGCTTGGACAGCTGCGAAATTTATTCAGTCAGAATTAAACCAGAGATACCTATAGCCATTGGGTTATATATTCATACCCCAAAATGTGTTCTGAACAGTGTATTCGTTTGAAAAACGGGAGTATACGGCATCTCCGAGGGCATCCTCGAGAATATTACACTGGATTATTATTATAGTTAGTGCCAAACTTCAAGAAGTTTCTTTAGAGTTACTCACACAATATGAACTGTGTCCTACAAAGGCGCTGCTAACATATGCGGCGGGTATAATATTAAACAGCAATGCCTGGGCCCAGATAGGGCCTTTAAAATATTGAACCATGTTTGCTCGAAAAGTATTTGAGAGTGCGATGAGTCTACTTTTAAAAATGTGGGGCTTACCATCTTTTATTTAAGAATTATTGAAAGGCCAACGCTGACCATCTCTATGGACGGAAAGGTCTAGATCCTCCGTCAATATGCTACTGGTAAGCTGGGCATGTGGGGTAGGAGTCCGTAGGACCAGGGTAATGGTATTCACGGGTCATAAAGTAGATCTGTATCAGACCAAAGGAATTTAGTTCAGAGTTTTGTGACCGCTTGAGTCTATTGCAGTAGCCATGCAGATCGAAAACAACACGTATTTCTAAGCGCTCGTTCTTAGACACAATCTACACTTACTCTATTAACAAGAAATATCCCTGATATAACTAACTAATCAAAATATAAAGCGGACGCATTGTAAACTTTAAGTTGAGCTACATGTAGTTAATTGACTTCCCAATAAGTGTGTTTTTGAAGTTCGTGACCCAAGGAATACGTACGCCACTTAACCATATGGGTTCCGAAAAAAGCCATGATATCAGTAAATCGACGGCACAGCTTAGCTTTGCATAGTTCCGTACATTCAGAGACAGTGAGGGGTAAAGTAGAGTGCTCCAGATCTAGGTCTCCACCTGTGAGGGAGCCCAGCTCTTAAAACTACGAGCAGATCTACAGCCTACCAAACACCAAGTTAACAAACCAGAAAGCCTCCGAGGCGCTGCATGTTAGGCTACATTGTGGGGGCTCGTCATCAGTTACCCTGGTTACCATCGGCGCATCAGATCATGCATTGCTGCAGCTGCATAAGCCAATGGCTAATAGTAAATACATGTAGAGACAAAAGTACATACTCAATTGAAATTCCAGAAAAAGAGCAGCTACATGAGTCATGTGGGTTTAACGCCCATAAGCTGACCATAAGACACCGGAGCTACACTACGCTTAATTAGCAAAATCCTGAAGGATTACTGATAAGGTTCACTGAATTCAAACACCTACATGATTAAAATATGTTTACTGATTTTCTGAACTCTTGAAGCTAGCTTTGATTAGTCGAGAGTGACAGGGATGAGTTTATTTAGTCTTGCCTTGATTAGAGGAACACAACCCTAAAGTGCAACTAAAGAGTACAATCTCCCTCCGCTATAACGAACCTGCATATTCTAGGTACAGCAGATAAAATTCCATCGTTTTCATGTGAAATTGAAATTCGGATCACCAAAACCCGTTCGTAATAGTAGATTTGTGGCTTTATTGGCATTCTGTATAGCGGAGGTAGACTGTATATACTACACTGGTGAGACTGTATTTCAGCTGCATTTCCTACAGGTCCTCAAACAATTATACGTAGCACCACCTCTGAATTACCCCAGCCTATATCTACAGAACAACCTGCCAGAAAAAACTCTCCTTGCAAATCAGAACCAGACAATCCTACATCTCCCTTGAATAAAAAAAGAAAAAAAGCTATTCCCATTCCCAAGAAAGCGAGCTCTTAAACCAAAAGAAAAAAACAAAAAGACAAAGTAAAAGAACAAATGCTATGCTAAAATGATGATATTTTAAAAGTGAAAAGTGACGTGACTAGAAAGAAAGACCAACACCTCGAGGATTTGCAATCTCTGCAAATACTAAAAACCTGCCATCAACTCGTAAAATTTCCTTTATGCCCCGCTTAATACAAAGTAAAAATAGATATAAAAGCAAACGCTCTGCAGCAACAGTATGAATAAACTCGCCCATTACCCAACGGATCACCCCTAGTCTCTTGACTTAAGAAAACATGAAACATTAAACACTATCACCCTCTAGTATAATATCCCATGTCCCGCGGATAATCCCGTGGCGGTGGCGTGTGCGAATAATGCGGTGGTGGCTGCTGTTGCTGTTGCTGCAACTGATGTTGATGTCCCAACGACCCTTGATGCTGCTGGGGGTGCTGTTGGGGAGGAGGCTGATGTGAGTGATGCGGATGTGGATGCGGATGTGGATGCGGATGTGGGTGCGGATGCGGATGCTGCGGCTGCTGTTGCTGTTGCTGTTGCTGCTGCTGCTGCTGCTGCTGCTGCTGGTGCTGTTGCTGCTGTTGCTGCTGTTGCTGCTGTTGCTGCTGTTGCTGGTGCTGCTGGTGCTGCTGGTGCTGCTGGTGCTGCTGCTGCTGCTGCGGCTGCGGCTGCTGCTGCTGTTGCTGTTGCCCATGAGGATGATGTTGATGATGCGACGAAGTGGTGATCGGCGGCGGAGCGTATGGACCACCTCCGCCCCGTGAGTATGATGGAGGGGAGAACGTAGCTGGCCTCTGTGGCGGTTGGCTTACATAGTGACTACTACGGTACATAGGCGTTTGTGGTTGCTGTTGGTGTGGCAACGATTGTCTATGTCCCGCTTGAGAGTATACTTGTTGGGGTGCCGGCTCGTTCGAAGGAGTAGAAGGGTATGAACTAGACTCGCGTAAAGAGCTAGACTCACGCACAGACGCGTATTGGTTGAGTTCTCTATCTCTGGGCGGAGGTGGTGGTGGCGGCGGGGGAGGATTGTAAGGATTTTCACGAATCGGAGGTGTTGAGTACGGTGACACTCGAGACGGTCTAGACTGACTCGCCATCATTGGCAGCAGCTGTGCCGCTGGCGGTGGCTGGCGACTATCACGGTGCTGCTGCTCATACCTCATCTCTTGCCTTGGATGTTCTCTATGCTGTGTATGCAAAGGCTGCGATTGCGACTGCGGCTGTGGATGTTGCGGTTGGGAATTCTGAGGCTGAGAGTGTTGATGCTGTTGAGGCAGATATTGTGGCGCATGTTGGGGCTGCGGATGCTGAAGCTGCGAGTGTTGCTGCTGCTGTTGATGGTGATCTTGCTGCTGCTGGGGAGTTTGCGGCCTTGTTTGCGATCTAGGTTGCTGGGGAAAGTATGTTGGCCCACTCTGCTGTGACCGTGGCTGCGGCGGCTCCTCTTTCGGGTTAAGCAACGAGTCGATACTTGTCAGCCGTTTTGATGATGGACCTGGAGGCGGAGGAGTAGGATTTGTTGGCGGTTGATGCGTTTGAGGACGTGAAGGTTGGTGCTGAGGAGGCCCAGATAAAGGTGGTTGATATCCAGCGGAAAGTTGGTGGATTGTCGAGGGTGCTGACGTTGGGCGAGGGACAGAAGCCTGTAACTGTGGGTGCGAAGTGTGTGGTTGCCTCTGTTCCATCACAGGAGGATTTTGATGCCTCTGTTCCACAGCAGGAGGTTCACGTCGTCTTTGCTCCATGATGGTATGATGTCTTTGTTCCATAGCAGAAGGATTCTGGCGCCTGTGATCCATGGGGGCACCCCGATGCCCGCGCTCCATAGTCGGGGGATTTTGGTGCCCCTGTTCCATAGGAGTTGGGTTTTGATGCCTCTGTTCCACAACAGGAGGGTTGTGTTGTCTTTGCTCTAAAACAGCAGCATTGTGATGTCTCTGCTCTATAGCCGAAGGATTCTGATGTCTATGATCAATTGTTGGCCCAGTGATGGGTGAATGAATAGATCTCTGGTGGGGATGGGGCTGGGGCGCGGTGATAAAGGAGGGCTGGGAAAGCGTTCGCTGATGATGAAAATATCCATGCTGCTGCTGATTTTGAGACTGAATCTGCTGCTGCTGGGCTTGCCCCTGGATTTTCTGCTGAATGACCGGGTTCTGCTGCGATAAAGACCTCACATGTCCGTGAGAGTGCGGTGCTGTGGAGTGTTGAGGAGTGACCGGAGGAGTTTGATGTGATCGTTCCTGATATCTATCCGCAGGTGGTGGCGGTGCCCTTTCTTGTCCTCTTTCCTGGGGTCTCTCCGTCATCCTATCAACTATCCGCTCCTGCATTGGCATGTGCTGTTCGGCCATCCTTTCAACGGGAATCCGATCAGACATCCTTTCCTGTAAATTTCTATCGTGGGACCCCCCGATCGGCCCCCCTACATACATTTCACGCCTTTCTTGTGCTCTCTCCGGTAACCTCTCCTGGGGCCTCTCCGTCATCCTATCAACCATCCGCTCCTGCATCAACATGCGCTGTTCGGGCATCCTTTCAACGGGCATCCTTTCAACGGGCATCCTTTCAACCGGCATCCTTTCAACGGGCATCCTTTCAACCGGCATCCTTTCAACGGGCGTCCTTTCAACCGGCATCCTTTCAACCGGCATCCTTTCAGCTGGCATCCTTTCAACCGGCATTCTTTCAACAGGCATTCTTTCAACAGGCATCCGATCAGAGATCCTTTCCTGCAAATTTCTATCGTGGGGCCCCCCGATCGGCCTCTCTCCATACGATTCACGCCTTTCTTGTGCTCTCTCCGGTAACCTCTCCTGGGGCCTCTCAAGCGGCATCTCGTGCGTCCTCTCCTGCAGTGGCGGAATACGTTCGGGCCTCTGCTCAGGTATTCTTTCAGCAATGGGCCGATCAGGGTTTCTCTCCTGTATGTGCCTATCAGGTGGCCTTTCAATAGTTCTCTCCGCAGGGTCACGCCCTCCCCGAGTTCTCTCCTGCGGCCTTTCCGGTGCTCTCTCAATTAGCGCCTCTTGTGTTCTCGGATAAGGCCCGTCTGAAAATTTCTCCGCAATTCTCTCCGGGAGTCTTTCATGCACCCTACTAGCGTTTGGCCCCCCTTGAAACCTTTCAGGTCTTTCTTGCGGCCTCTCAATTGACATTTCAACTTGCCTGCTCATCGGATTTTCCATCCGAACTGAGACTGGTACAGGCACAGGTCGCTGCTGGATGGAAGGATGGGGAGGGTTAGATGCAGAGTGAGGCCGTCTAATAGGCGTCTCCACCGGTTTCATGGATTGAGGTGTGGCTGGTTGCGAGTGTAGCTGCGGCGGCGCTATTGGCTGCATTATCGGTTGTTGAGTCCTGACCACAACTTCTTCCTTGATGGCAACAGATGTTTGAGATGGAGCAGCAGGTCCTTGTACTGGGGCAGCAGGCTGCACCTGCACCTGCACCTGCACTGGCATCTGGATCGGCATCTGGATCGGTATAGGCGTAGGAGTACTAGGAAGCGAAGACATAGTAGATGGCCCTGGTGTCCCCGTTGAGCCTGGTGGTGGCGGCGTCGCTGAGGGATCCGCATTTGATATTATCATTCTCGGCGTCGAAACCGTCGTCTCGTATCGCTTCTTTGGTAATGCAGCCGGTGGGGGAGGATCTGGCATTACCTCCCCAGCCTTGATTTTACGGTCTGCGCTCTCGGCGATTTCCTTATACTCGCTTTTACCATTCTCGACCTGCCTAGTATAGAAATTTCGCACCTATGTGGATAATTAGCAGTTTCATCATTGAGAGAGGTACACATGAGAAATTTCAAGAGTTTGTTTAGCTCACCATCACAGTCGTTTTCGACGCTAGTCTTAGACTAATCTGAGGCCAATTCGTGCCAAAGGACGCCAACAAGTGAGGGAAATCACTTTGTTCCGGCACGCTCCAATAACTCGAGGTTTGCGCAATTGGTTTCTCCGCTCGGTCACCCTTATCTTTTTTCGGGGTTGGTGTAGTCGGTAAAGGTATGGGAGGCGTTGTGGGAAGAGTAGGAGGCTGTTGAAGAGGTGTAGGTGGTTGCTCGGCCAATTGGTTCTGGTGAGGCTGTTGAATGATTAAAGGATTATTGTCTTCTATAATCATAGGTTCTGGCAATATCTCGAGGGCCATTCCCATCCCGGTCAATGCGGAGACAGCATCAGACTCCCTCTCTCGAAGATCCTCCTTCTTCTTCTCTTCCTTCTTCTCGACTTTTTCAGGAACGGGGGCCAAAACGGGTTGGATAGGAGCGGGTATTGCGGGCTGAACAGGTGGATTAGCTGGTGCCTTGACTCTCTTCTGTTTCTCTCGCCCTGCGTTGTTACCACCTCTGGCCCGCTTTGTGCCTCTCTCAGTTTTCTCCCCATCATCATCACCGCCCTTCGATTCTCTACCACCTCTCTTGCCGTTCGTACCCAATAACTCTAGGTCAAGGTTGTTGTTATTGTTGTTGTTATTCGCGTCGGCGCCAAAGACTGGTGCAGCAGCCCGTTTTGGTCTTCCTGTCTCGGTCATTGCGGCGGGGGTAACGTCTTCTGAATCAGCACCTTCATCTTCTTCGCCAACTCCGCTTCTCCGGCCAAGATCTGCAATTAAAGCGCTTTGCCTCGTCCTCTGACTACTCGCCGCCTTTCTCCTCCCTTTCGTTCTCCCTCTCTTACCGGGTCCTCTGATAAGCTCTTTGTAAATGCATGTTTTCTTGGTCATGTAATAGTGGAGTATACACGCCTTGAAGTCCCGGCCTTCTATTTCTTGGGCAATCTTACCCCATTGTTTGGGGAACAGCGTATATCTTTCACAAAAGAGCTTGTGCTCGCTATCAGACCAGTCATCAGCCGGGACATCGTACCTGAACGCCGCCAATATTTCATCGTCAGTTCTCAGAAGTCTGTTTGTGTCTTTGAAGATCAAAAGCTCCGTGGGATCCATAATCATATCTGGAACGACAGCTTCCCGTGCGTTTTGGTCCTTTGATCTAGTGTCAGCGGATTTTTGTTGCTCCTCTTCGGCTAGACCCTTGAGAACCTGTTGCATCTCAGCTTCACTCCTGACTACATCTGATGGAGCACTTCTCCCCGCTCGCCTTCCAACCGTCTCCGGAGCCACAGTTCCCGTGAGCACAGGCGATACTCCAATCTCTGCTGGTTCGGAGGTGCCCTTTTTCTTCCGGATAGATTCCTTGTCCATTTCACGGCACTCGCTGTACCATGTTTCGAATAAGTCTTTGAACTTGCGTTTTAACTTGGTTTCCTTCTCGTAAGAAGTCTTTCTTTCTTCGGAGATGTGGGCGACGATTAGGTCCCTAATACTTTCGTGATGTTCAATATTTTCCTGATAAAAGTCATACTCTGATGGCTTCATCTGGGGGCCCGGGCGGTAGAAAGGCAGATCAGGGTGCAGTAGATGCCTTGCATTATTCTGAAGTGACTCATCAGACTCGGTTTCGATTGAGGCTGATGAAGTTGGCGAATTAGAGGCTGAAGGCGTTCGAGGTGGTGAAATAGATGGCGTTCGCAACGCACTCTCCGAATGGTCAAACTCTATCTCGTGTTGGTTTTGCTGTTTCTGCTGCTGGTGGAGCTGCTGGAGCTGCTGTTGTAACTGCAATTCAACTCTCTCTTCCTGTTGCCGCTCTTGCTGTTCGTTCTGCTCCTCTTGCTGTTGCTGTTGCTGTTGCTGTTCAAGAAAGTCGAGCTTCTCTTGCATATCATGGTCTTCCTCCATTGACTGTTCTGGGTTTTCCGGCTCCGGTTTATCTAATTCCATCTCGGCCATTTGCTCAACGGGTGTCTTTATTTCTGGTTCCATGGTTCTAGGAGATCGTTCAGCTTCTGTCTTTGCAGCATGTTCAATCTCCTTATCTATTCGGGCAATCTCAGCAGCATGATGAGCCTTCTTTTTCCCGAGCTCAGTGACCTTTTTCTCAAGAGCCTCAATATCCTTGTCAATCTCGGTAATTTTGAATATCACGTCTTCCTGGGTCAACACTAAATCGTCCTCCTCATCTTCGGGGTCCTCCTCAATTTTTATTATTGGGGTCTGTGGAGGCGGCGGCGGCGGTTTCTCTGGAGTTGGTTCCCTCTTTTCTGGCACGGATTTCGGAGCTTCGGGCATTTCCACCTCTCTATTCTCCTTAATTGGTGTTTCCGGTTTCTTCTCCTCTTTTGGCCTAACATGCGAGTGAGCATCTGCCATTTCTACATCTTCCCTAGCAGCAGGCCGTTCTGCTTCCATGCCAGTTCGAGAATTCCTTCTGCCTCTGCCTATCCCTATATCCCTCATACTGTTGTTCATCATGCCCATATTGCCCCCGCGTCCACTTCTATGCCCCATGAACCCGCCATCGTCACTTTCTCGTTTGACAATTGGACCTCCGAAACTAGAACCTCTATAATTTCGTCCTCCTCGCCAATATGCGCCTCCTCTAGGGGTTTGTAAAGCCCTTGGCGCGGTAGGTGGTTGAATTACTTTTGTTGGACTATTACTAATACCCGCGGGGGCTGTGGGTGTGGGCTGTACGGAACCGACTGTGTTTCCATATCCAGATCCACCAACGGGATTGAGGATATTCCTGAAACCCTGACCTGATGGTGCTGGGCCCGGCCTAAACGGAACTGATGGGGATGCGCTTGGGGGCCGTTGTGAAGAAGGGTGAGATGGAGTGCTCCAAGCCTCACTGGAAGCATTGGGCCCGGAATCAACATTTACAAATGCAGATGGTTGCTCTGGAATATGCTGTGAAACCTGATTGTGAGCCCTATCGCGGTCATCCTCGCCCTTAACAGCGGTCTCGATTTCTCTCATCCTATCCGGGTGCACGTGAGCAACATCTGACCTAGTGGGCGCCCCTGCAGTAGTGGGTGTCTTTAAAGGCGTTGATTGCGGCTGCATCTGAGAGTGGAGATGATGTAGCTGTGTCGGAGGAGCATTATTCCACACGTGCTCTACCGATGCCCCCCTCTCTTTTGAACCCCACTTCCTGTCCACTTCCTTACGATTTTCCCGGTCTATACCTGCCCTTGGTCCGGTAGGAGGAAGACCTCTAGGCCCAGTGGGCGGAAGAGCCCCTGTACCAAGCCTAGGCCCTGATGGGGGTTGCGAGGTCGGTGGAGGTGGTGAGTATGGTTTGGAAGATGTTGCAGAGAGGGATGTCATTGCAGTGCCTAGAGTATTCGTTGTGGATGGTGTAGGTACTTTCATCTCCGTTGAAGAAGGTGAATGCAATTTTCCATCTTCTGTTGGCTCCTTTTTGGGTTGTTGGACACGGTCATTACGAGTATCTAGGCGGTAGTCTACCTTTCCATTGATGTCTCTGTCGGTTTTTTCCTTTTCGTGATCCTTATCCCTGTCACGATACATGGCGGCCATGGGTGGCAACACATTATTACCGCCTCCCATTCCACTGATGGATCTTCGTGGCTGCGGAGGATTCCACTGCCCGGGTGTAGTAGAATTATTACCACTCTGGTAAGGCTGTATTCGATTCTGCGGTTGCTGAGATGCTGAGTAAGAGCTGGGTCCCGTTGGGCCCGTGGTTGGTTGATAGCCTCCATGGTATGCTGGAACTGACGGCGGCGGGGTGCCAGAGGGTACTGGATTGGGCGCGGAGCTCGAAAACCTAGCTCGTTCAGCTTCACGGTTGCGATTATATCTATACCGAGAGCAGTGTGGAGAAGGCAATCGGGATTAGCCATCCCATTCCCAAGAGAAGACAGGATTTGAATGCAACAAACGGAATGGACGGCTGGATGGCTAGAAGGAAAAAGAGAAAAACTAGGATGGCAAGCCCAGAAAAATGAAATAAAAATTACGCGCAAAACAAAAGAGACAATGGAAAAAGTTGTTATACTCACTCTGCAGCATCCCGCTCTCTTTTTTCGCGTTCCCTCTCTCCACGGCTAGCTCTTTGTTCCAGCGGGCTTGGATCATAAACTTCCCTAGCTCTTTCTACAGCCCTAACCTCAGCCTTATATGATGATCTTTCACGCTCTCGATCACGTTCCCGATCTCTTTCTCTCTCTCTTTCTAGCCTCTCTCTTTCGAATGTAGACCTCCCTGTAAACCCGCCCCTATCCGACCTACTATCTCTGTCCCCTCTTCCACTTGAATAAGCTGACATCCCTCTCTCCCTCTCTCGAGAGGATGACCTAGCCCTGTGCTGAAACGTCTCTCTTTCTCGAGACCTGCCTCTATACCCGCCACGTCCCTCCCTGATAAATTCTCGGTCTCGATCTCTGAAACCCGGGCCCCCGAACGCTCCACCTCCTCGGGAACCATAATCACTCCCTCCGCCACGGCCATACTCGGTATATTCCCCCCTCTCCCTTTCCCGGCTTCGACCTCTACCGCCTCTTCCAATCCCCCCTTGCTCCCATTCACTTGATCTCCGCCTTCCTCCACGATATATCCTATCACTATCGTTTGATGTTGCGTATGTCGAAAAGACCGGTCCTCCTGAAGTAGTTACACCTCCTGATCCAGGCGCCGACACGGGAGATCGACTCTGCCCTGCCGATGGCATTGCAGGGACCACTCTTCCAAGTGCTGCACGAGGCCCCGGAGGCGGGACCGACCCTCGTGATGAAGGCCCCTGTCCGCCCGCTTGAGGGTAGTGATGCCCGTGATGAGGTGACAATCCAGCCGAAGACATGGAAAATGATGATTTATGCGGTGAATGGGCAGGGGGGCCACCATTCCCACCTGTACCACCAGCAATGCCCGATGATGCCAGAATAGGAGGATTATATAAAGCCTTTGGCCCCTTCGGAGCATTATGAGGAAACTCGCGTGCAGGCGCCTCACTTGTGCGTGCTGGGGGTGCTACATAAGCTAGGTGAGGATCTCGGCCAAATTGAGGGGTTGATGGAGGAGGTTGGTGAGTTGATACTGAGGGCCTTCGCCCGAATGGTGAGGTAGGGCGTGACCCCGCCGGAGGATCCCGGCGAGAACTCATATTATACGTTATACGCTGCTATATTGAGATAGAAAAACGATGGTTTGAAAATCCGAGGGTTTCCTTTTATCGGTAAGTAGATATTATTGAATTTCCTGATGATGGATGTATGACGTTGTGGTATTGGCGTGGCACTATAAATTCCTCTGGGGTTGTCGTGGTTTTGTCTCCTGGCGTTGGTGTTGTTAGTTTCAAGGCCCTTAAGATTGAAATTACATGATGATACATACAATATTTTGATTTCTAGCCTGGAAACTCAATTCTGTGGTATAAAACAGATTGCTTGCAGAAACCCAATCAAAAAAAACGCTGAAAGATGGTATGAATAGAAACTAAAACAGAAAGTTCGAGGACAACAAAGACCGGCGGCGGCGTTGGAGGGCAGCGTTGCAAGAGAGGCTGAAATTCAAGATATCGAAAATGAAGATGTAGAAAAGATGCCCACAATCACTGGGACTACGAATGAGCGAGTGAGTTGGTTGGATCAGTTGATTATAGTGAGATACACGATGAAACCGGTATATCCTGGTTGCCTGCTGGAGGGGCTCCGTCGTCCGGGTGATTGATCCCTTTCCTTATAACAATCCTTCACGATGTATAGATTGACGCGTTGATGAATAGACCCCTTTCCTTGATATATTCCAGCTCCTATTCCGTCTTCAATAACCCTTTCGTTCTTTTGGCTTTCTTTATCCCTATTTTTCCTTTGCTGTGTTGATGGTTTCCTTGATATCCCCTTCTTCCTCTAATGATGTTGCACAACACGGCTTCAAGAACCCAGATTCTTCAAATGGAGTCGTTTTCCTTCCGTCGTCAGTCGCGTTTTCGCTATATAATTCCCTTCCGCAGACCAGCTCTACACACAGGGGGATGGGTGGGAGAGGGGGTGGGCGGAGAAGAATTGAAGGTTGCAGAAACAGAGGGCAGGTCAGTCAGACGAGAGTTGTACGGCGGCTCCCTCAAAGGCGAAAGGGCAAGAGAGGTTTCTCGGGAGGTCGCCAAGGAATAGGCCAGACCCAATCAATCTCGCAACCACACCACCGAGCCCCCGGTTACACTCGAATGTCTCACCTAGCACACACCCTTCCCTCTTCTTCAAAAGAAGTGTGTCCTGTTTCCATGCCAGAACTGGAAGGGAAAAGGTAAAGGACATCAACATTCCCGCCACATACTCTGCCTACTCTTAATGCCCGCCCCACAAAGCCCCGCCGCCATACCAGACTTGGGAACGCCCCTCCTGGCTTTGATAGAGGCTGAAGAATGTTGTGTTTCAGTCTTCCGACGTTGATTGGGGGGCACCCGAAGAAGGAAATTGAAGGGAAAACAACATTCTCCTAGAAGGAAGTGCCACCGCTTCCTATCATACCTGTACCAGGAGAGCAATATACATGTATATAATACCTACATGTACTTTCGTGTGAAAAGTACATATGTCCAGCGGCCAACCAGCAGCGCTGAATTTCAACACCTATCAAACTACTCGGTGGTAGCAGCACATAAAAATACCTAGAGTGTTCTGCGTACCACCGGTATATAGATACACCACACAAACGTAGCCTTGTCACTCCGGGATGCAGCATCACACAACCGAAACGACCAGCCCAACCAATCACCACGTCTTACAGTCACCTTCAACAAACGATGAACTGTCATCCCATGGAATATATCAGGAAAATGAGCTCCCACTGAGTCGAGATATGGTTGACAATTACATCTATCCCAGGTGAACAGGAGTACCTTAGACAGGGTTCCTCTATTTCTGTATTTTGCCGCTGGTTCTCTTCTGCAAGCACGCACACCACTTGTTGTTCCCCATCTTGGGAGATTTCTAGACGGTTCATTTAGAGACTAGCCTACCTAGTGTCTAAACTATAATCATATTAGGGCAAGGCTAGCCTTTCTGGGAAAGACACTTTTTGTCTGCCGAATTGAAACTCCAGCCATAACTACACTTTCGCAGTGCTGCACTACTATGGATTTCCTGGAGCACTTAGACCGTGTGCACCTGTGTCGAGCATGTACCTGTGCCGAGCACCTTATAATAAAGGCAGCATTTTAGCCACCATTTGGAGCGGATCCCTAGAGATCAGATAAGATGCTCGGCACAGGTACATTCTCGGCACAGGTGCACACGGTCTACTCCCCTATACTCCTCACCAGAAGTAGAGTGTGTGCGTGAAAACACTCGTATCACCACAGCGAGGCGTAAGTAACTTATGTAAAGCATGCATGTCCTTTTGGTAGGCAACGCAGACACCGTTTATACTTTTTGGAGTACACACGTGTCGTTGTTGGGTCGGGGAACGTTAAGGGGAAGGGTGCAACCTGATTCCATTCCTCGTATTAAACGAAATATAGGTGCACTATGATAGGCACTACCTACATCCTACACAAAGTAGGTGTTCCATTTCGTGGGAGTCTTGGCTTGCATACGTTGAGAGCAGCAGAAAAACCCAACCATGGTGTGAGTCTGTATCAAGGTCGGCGGCACCCACCAAAAAAGAATGAGGGTCATCTCTATCCTACGAACAACGCCCGCTTAGAGAGTGCTATCAATGACACTATATGTATGTATTCAACGGGTCGTCGTCGTCGTTTCAATGCCTAAAATCAAAAACGCCATAACGGGTTCGCGCGCACCACCGAGAACATTATGTGAAACGAGCCGAACCAGCGATGCAGGGTTGTTGGGGAGGGATAAACCTCTGTGCACGGACATGGTGTGTGACATTGGGCAACTTGAGACTTGTCGAAGCGATGATGCCGTGCTAATACTTAGAGCGATTTGTTCGAGAAAACTCAGGGCCTGCCGGATGGAAGTGCTTGTAGAGGAGAGGGGAAGTTACATATGTAACTAAGGTTCTTGCCCCCGATACGAATTTACAGGTCTAAGGAAGGAACTTGAACATCTTGAGGGACGGATCAGCCACGTGGAACGAGTTCTGCATGTGTGCCGACGTACAGAAAAACCTTGAATCTGATAAGATCTTTCAGATACGAATTATGAATACATGTATGCAGGGGTTCAGGTGCTCCGCGACATGGCTTGGCCAAACTATCATGATCCGAGCGGGCCTACCAACCTGAACGATGCCTAAGTTGAAGTTCCAGGCTAATCACCAGCCATCTGGTGAAAGCCGTATATACTACATGACAACTGCCGAGTTCAACTTAAACTTGCGAGATAACCTCGGCATAAAACCGACACATAATTCTCTTCTTACATTTACCGTCTTCTCTACCTATGGATTATTGTGGTTTTTTGGATGTTGATACTTTAGAACTCAAGTCTATCGAGATCTGCAGCTTCCATGACCATGCGAATTGGACGTCAAATCTGTACTGTTGTCAACACCGAGGTCCTGGCCCTTAATTTCTTTTCGCTCACACTTTCAACCGGGTGGTTCCTCTATTTGAAACTTTCCGGTTGCTCCTGTCCTCAAGGACAACCTTCAGGCCCATGCTCATGAAGCATCCCCAACTCTAGACCCTAGTCTATACCATCGAGAAAGATGCAATTTCGAGACATTATCTTCATGCTACAAAATGAGTCCTTATTTATTATAAGATTGAGTGATAATAAATGTCATCACCACTTCAAGTGCCTATCGGGCTTGACATCTTAACCTGGCCAATCTCAACGGTTCCTCAGAGTTAGCTGGCATTAGCATCGGAATGGTTTTGTCCTTAGGAAAGCCCACAAAGGCACCAAAACGACTGAAGCCTCTTCATACGAGTTACTCTAGCAAGATTGTCCCATGATCCCTTCCCCCTACCCCGGTTTACCGGTTGATGAAATAATTATCGTGGTTTAGTACTTCCGTATGGTCATGGCCCTTAAAGCTCTTCGTGTAAAGATGGTTCTCCCCCAACCTGGGCGGTTAGACTACTGGATAGTAGCTTGACTTAAAACTTTATCGTAAGCGAAATTCAGAGTATCTGATTCAACCTTCACCGTTGCTCTCTTGGTCGGCTTTGTTTCACTTCAATACTAGATCGGGTCGGACCATTGGGGTTGTCGTAACTAATGGTGGCTGACGGCGAGGCTAAAACCCAACCGATCACCCTAAAATTTACTATGAAAACAGATATTGACCTCCTTTATTCTGCCGATTCTTTTCTAGCCTCGAATGTTGATATGGATATAGAAAGAAGGGAGTGGACGTGGCCGGGCTTGTGATAGGAAGGGGGTGGCCGTGGTGTTAAATACATACATGTAAAATAAAAGCGATATCTAGATCTAGAGAGGGTAACTACATACATGCATACATATACATATACGTCAATGTGCATGCGGCGGCGCGTGTTATCAACCTCTTACATTGATTCGCTTCACGTACTGTTATATTACCTCTTCTAAGCATAATGTCGACGTCAGTTGAGTTGAGAGCTGCTTGATTCGCGTATGGGTTCATCAACATGATTATATCTTGAAGCCCCTCTATCAACGGTGAGACGCCTGCGCCTGCGAGTATTAAGGAACTCCGATATAATAAGAGCACCCTGAGAAACCGAGTGATAGTATATGATTAAAACTTAACTTTTTTTTAATTCATTAATTGCATGCAATTAAGGCTTAACTGATATACCTTCAGGACATTAAACTAACTTGTAATCTAGTTAATGTGTAATTAGTCGATCGAGCGGGCCTAATTCTTTACCATATCGACTCAAGTCTTCTATATAATTTTAACAACATCGATCGAGTCCTAAATTGATACTTTGGCAAGTAGAGAAGTCATCTCCTGTTCCTCTAGATTACGTTTAATCAAGCACGTGCACTTAGACGAAGAATATCACCAGCCTAATTTGACTTTAGGAATCGAACAAAATATCCTGTCACGTCATCGATCGTGTCTAGCTCACAGGGATGATTGTTCGAAGCTATTCAACTGCGTAGTTGCTAGGTCTCATAAATATGTTCTTCTCACGATTTGTTACCTAAATAAAAGGTATTCGGTTTAGGGAAGCTACCTTAGTCTCTTCAAACTTATGTGTGTACTCTATTCCTACTGCACCCCCAACCAATATTCCAACAAAAACAACCCAGCACTAGAATCAGTCACTCACACAGCACATCTCAGTGTAACGTCAAGAGACATCTGATCCCGGAAGCTTTCCAAACTCTTCCTGAGCTCGAGCCCGAACCGGCTTGAGCTTATGTCTGCTGTGGTCCCTTGAAGAAGATCAATTATCCCCGGTTGATTATCCTCCTATGCACACTAGTCCTATATAGAAAATGATCCTTGACCTCCTCTCCGTTTCAACAAACTTGTCCTTTCTTACCTGTAGGCTCAAATCCTCACAAAGCTGGTTCTAGATCTCTGTTATTGCTCTACGCTCAGTAAAGAATACCAGGTGGTGTTATGAAACCAACTCATGAGCAGAGGTTTGTGCCCGCATCTAGCACTTCGTTGAATTCCTACCAATAGTTAAACACGGTGGTTTAACAAGTGCATTAAGCAATACGATATATTCGTTACAGAAATACGGCTCCGTGCAGTATCATCCATATCTTATTTCCAGTAACTTTATTCGGCGCCGTTATCATCACAGATCATGGGTACAAAATATACAGGTATTGTAGTTCAATTAAATCGTTTATCATTAATTCATCTTCATGTGTCGTTATCATTTCTACTTCTATGATCTACAAAGGAAAGAAAATCTAAGCATGGATGCCAGAAACCATTCTGTCGCCAACAGACGCCAGAGAACGTTCAAATTCTTCAAAGGACGAGGCTCCCCTGCAATATGTTAGAAAGCCCACCAGCGATCAATAGACAGATTAGATAGAGGAATTTACCAATTGCAGGTATTCGAGACATCAGCATCTTTCCCTGGGAAGGCAAGATACAGAACATCATGCTGGTTGTACCCACTATTTCCTGTCATGGAATCTCCAAAGCAGGCAGTTGCTAACGCAATGCTAGCCTCGCCGACCTGATCAGCAGCATTGCTATCCCCCCAAATACCATAGAACTAGGATTCAGTTAGCATATATATAACAGTCATAGATTCAGGAAAATATGAAAATACCATTTTATCTCCGCAGACAACCGCTACCACGCTCAAGGGCTCGATTCCAACCGACTTAGGGTCGAAGCCGTGGTTTCCCAAGACGACAAAGCTGTGCTTGTTGGAGTCCAAGTCGGAGAGACCGTGCTTCACGACATGGTCTACAAAGCTTGTAATGCTCTGGCCGCTTGGGTCATTAGCACACTTTCCATAGCTATTGTTGGCGCCGTCGCAATCAATATCCATATCGGCGAGACCATTCGGGGAAGTGATCCACATCACGGTATTGTCTTTATCAACGCAGTAGTTACATTCACCAGAGTACGCTCCTTGGGAGAAACCTTTGGCGACGGCAACGGGGCATTGGCCGTCTTTGACTTTGTTGTAAAATTCTCGGACATTTGGAGGCACCGAGCGAGCGTGGGTGAGGGTGAAGAGGGCGAAAAGGAGAGTGGTAATGAGAGTGTTGAAAATCATATTGAAAGAGTGAATATGATTTTCGATCAAGTGAGTGTGTTTATTTTGACGAGTATGGTGGGGTGGGATATTAGGTGGTAGGGTAGTTGACGCCTTTATAGAGGTATATAAGAAAGTAGGCGAAAATATACTAGTTTGTAAAATCCTTTATGTGAAGACTGCTCTAAGCTGTTGAATATCATTTTCTAGCGGTTGGTTCTATACATTTATATATGACAACTTTCTTGGTATTGCCCTAGATTGTGACACAATAAGATTCAATGCCAGAAACCATATTTGCCGTCTAGAGTGCGACATTCCTTACCAAAATCTCCATCAGAGGAACAACAAGCTGCAATACAGCTGCAGGACAAGTTTTAAAAGTGCACTTACAGGCTGAAAAGATATTGCAAATCTAGAGGTCTTTGATATTTGCTTTTCCTCGGGGAAAAAAAGGGCGTATGTAAAGACCCCAAAATTCTCAAGGGAGTATGTAAACTAACAAATTGAGCTAGTGACTTAATCTAAATCCTCACTTTTTTTTCATTCGGGACGCATATGTATACATGAGTTTGGCCTACATGCAGTACTCTACTCTTTATTTCTTCTCAAAAGAACATCAAGTTTTGAGATTTCGCCCTGCTTGCACGAAATCCCGGACCTTCCCACCAATGTTAACTACATGTATATATGCAGAACGGCCCGCTGGTATGACAACGTGGCTTTCCACGGTCAAGCATCGGTCATATCGATGCACATTTCTCTTACTCTTCTCCGGTGATTGAAATGAGTTAAAGTCATGATTATTATCATGTCCGTCTTTCTGCCCATACATAATAATTTAGAACTTCTTAACATTGATAATATCGGAGGCCTCCACGGCAATTGAGAACAACGTGATGATTTTCAGGTACCCGTGGCCGATCGTGCCAGCCGTGTGGTAGGTGGTAGGTGCTGACCGGAAGATACCCCGGTGATAATGTTAGATTCCCTGGGTCAGTCGACATTGCGCACCAATACTTGGTTAGGTACTTCAATATCTGAAGATGAACTGTCGTTGAGACTGGATGGTCAGAACTAAAACCCATGTTACACCTACACCTGCTACGTTTGGTAATGACTGTACCTGGATTAACAGGGGTCATACGTGGGATTACCAAGATCAGTACCATGGGTTGTTTTTATCCCAGAGAACCCCACTCTTCAGGAAGTCAAGCCATGCACTTGGAATGAAGCCCTCGCGAAGATTATCCAATAAACCAACAGAACGCTCATGCAAGGAACTGGGAGCTTCAGGATCGTGGGTTTAAGATGTGTCTTTCTCTTTTGAGCCGTTCCATGTCGGAAAAGCTGAACTGCAGTAGGGCAACCTCAAGGGTTGCTTCCCTAATGTCAACCACTGTATATCTATTCAGTCCATTTTTTGCACTTTTTTAACCGCACGTTGCATCATAGATCGTCACTCGAAGCCAAGCCTTCCCCTCCATCATCCTAAAAAGGAATTCCTAAAACGCCACAACCTGTACGGCTATGGCTCAAACGCATACGTACCGAGACTTGTAGGTACACTTGTACCCTGCTCAGTCCCTAGGACTGGATAAATTCTACATGCCTGCTTTCTAAAGAATCGCATCGCATCATCAAGTTGTGCCAGCTCGGAACAACCCAGCCATTCTCTGTCCGCCGCGCAATCGCTCGCTAAATAAAAATAAAAAGTTGGAGAGAAATACACAAGGTGTGTATTGGCTACTCTTGCGTTTAAGTAATGTACCATGTAGTAGCGGGTGGCCGGTGGGGAAAATGTCTTGGTTGTAAGCCACTTCTTCTGCACAACTTCCTGCAACAGATGTTAGGGCTGAAGCGATCCTAATGTGTATGGACCAGTGCTGTTCCTGATTTAGCAGGCGTCTCGATCGATACCTCGCTAGAACTTATGAAACAAACTCTTTCTCTTGCGCCTGTTTAGCTGCTGTTATACATGTACATGTACGATCCATGAGACAATCATCATCGACGTGTACACCCCAATCGTTACTTTCTGAACAGCAAAATCAGCAGTTAGTGATTTTAGTTTGACGAAAATAGTTGTGCTTCAACTTTGTATGGTTCCTGACTGTCCCATGTTTATCAATGAGCTCCGCGGCCATTGGATGGGACATGCTTGTATCCCAAAATGAGGCTGAACTACAAGTTGGAAGGTTCCGTCCAGTACGTAGGACACTCAATCTGCAAGGTATTATTACTACAATGGTGCTAAGTGCATTTCTCGGTAAAATTCGTCTATCTAGGGTCCCAGCTGAATTTGTTTTTTGACGGACCGGGAAGTCCGTCAGGCCAGGTGCGGCCTAATCATCCAGGAACATAAGGCATCAGTTGCGATCAAAAGATTTTTTCCCCTGGGGCTGCTTAATTAGTACAAAGTATCTTTCTTGAGACAATTCAAGGCGTGGGGGGAGGGGTCTGAAAGACAATCATGCTTGACTTGAAAGTGTTCTTCTGCTTGCCCGTATTGTCGATGTCATTCACAGGGTATTGGTGGACTTGGTCGTGCTGGCGGACAGCAACCAGAACCCAGGTTTAACCTCTTTCATTGGCCAAAAAAAAACACTACCCGTTGGTACGGTGTCAACCGTGTCCGTAACAGTCCGTCAATAACTACCCTTACTGTACTCCAGCTGCTTGGAATTTCCGTGGTCGTGTGTGCTATTATTGAACATACATACATCTTGTTGGAGAATGTCTTTCCTATGCTCTCGTGGACTACACCAATACCAGTACAAAATTCACCCCAGAATAATTAGGCATTTGGGCTTATATTAAGTGCAGTCACATACGGGGTGCCCTTAATCGGTGAACTTTCACTACCTATGGATGTGAGGCTAAATGAGAAGAGGAATATGGGCAAAACCATCTTCCAATGTCAAGGCTATTCAATGATGGTCTATCCAGGAGTCCGGACGGGATACCGGGTTCAGTCCGCCCACGAATGTCCGTGAACGGACAATGGGACGCACTTGCATTGCATGGTCCAGTTCAAATAGCGGCAACTCTAATAATCTTGACGAAAAAGGAATCTCTTCTAATACGCGTCTTATGCCCTACGCGGTCACCAATTAAGAGCTGCAAGACCATGTCACCTTTTTTTTCTTTTCGCTGTTGATCATAGCAGATTAGGTACATGTATGCACGTGGGTAGAGAGTACTCGTACTTTCCTGACGTTTGTAAAAGGGACCACTATTGCATACCATACTAAATTTTGGACCTGGCGCGTATTTGTATGGTACGCAATAGCGGTTCCTTTTACAAACGTCAGGAAAATACGAGTAAATAATACTACGCACTCTGTGCTTAGTGTAGCCTTAGTCTACAATGATACCGATCAAGGTTCCCGGAGACTTTCTTACGCAAAACCCAGGACCCAATCCCTCGGCAAAAGAACAAAAAAAAAAAGCCTCTCTCGACTGTAGTTGACTTCCACCTCAGTTTTTGACCCCAAATGCCGACCGCGAGGAAAAAGAATGCGCCAAACCCGGATCGAACGGGTGACCTTCAGATAGACTAAGAGCTGATATACAACTTCAGTCTGACGCTCTCCCAACTGAGCTATTAGCGCTTGATGTTACACTGATATTGTTTGGTTTTTTTTCTGTTACAGCCGGATGTTTCCGCTTGTAAAGTGCGGGGATTAGTTAATACATGTACTCACTAACTCTGTTGCGACTAGGGATTCAGAGTGCGTAAGTATCATTGGGTCTTTGAGATGTATTATGCGCATGCTCTATTATTTACAATTTCGTTTAAACATTTCTAGGAGATGTTTTGGGTCTCTGCCACTACCTTGCTTGTATAATGATATGATCAAGACTCTAACAAAGCTCAAGTCCCGCTATCCTAACTAAATACATGTACTTAATGGAAGCCCACTAACATTATCCTACACCTCCCCCAAAAGTTCATATCCAACAATAGAGAAAAAAGCAGACACAAGGGTAAAAAATAAATTCCCGAAGCAACACCGCCAAATATCGCCATAACAGAAAAAAAAAAAG
Source organism: Morchella eximia (assembly GCA_024713935.1). Lineage (NCBI taxonomy): Eukaryota > Fungi > Ascomycota > Pezizomycetes > Pezizales > Morchellaceae > Morchella > Morchella eximia. The sequence goes on from JAMGZG010000006.1 coordinate 1,270,676, forward strand.
AAAAAAGAAAAAAAAAATGTCAAAAAAATCGGGAAACAGTCCTTTTACACCAGAAACATCCCATCATAACGATATCCAACTAACAAATAACACATTTCTCTTTCTGCTCGGCCTCAGTTCCAGGCCCTCCTAAACTTGATCGTCTCCCGGGCTGTTGCGCCGAACCACTTGGCGATCCCGCATTACCCGCAATCTCCGACATGAGATTCCTGGCGGCCTCCGCTCTCCTCTGCGCTGGGCTCATGCCACCGCTAGCTTGAATTCCCGCTGAAGCGGTTGTTGCGCCAAAACTCGCTCTTCGGCCTCGGCCTTGACCTGCACCCCATGCTTGCTGCTGTTGAATCTGCTGCTGCTGTTGTTGGTACGCACTCAGCTGGGGCTGGGATTGGGGCTGGGACTGGGGCTGGTTTGGATGGCGCTCATATGGCGGCGGCGGCGGAATAGTCTCTGTTCCGTCTACAGGGCGGTGTGTGAACTGCCCCGAGCCTCCAGGGTGCCGCGGGGGTGGTGGAGGAGGGAGACCGCGAGGTTGCCCTCCCATAGACTGAGAGGGTCCGTGACGCCGCTGTCGCTGCTCCGCATCTTGCCGGCTCCGGTAACGTTCATCCTCCTCCTCCTGGAGTTGCATAGCCAGGGCAAGATCCGCATCGTGGTCTACAATATCCCCGGGGGCGGGAGTATGGGTGTCGGTGACGCCGGGGATGGTTTCCCAGCCCTCGTCAGGGTCGAGGAGGGAGCGGACCTCCTGGCGTGGTGGTGGTGGCGGCGGCGCGTCGCCGGCGCCGACGGGGCGGAAGTCGCCAGAGAGGAACTCGTTGTTACGACCTTGAACATCTACCATACGCTCCCATACTACCTCTTCATGTCCCGCAAAGCCCATATCTGTCACCAAGCCCATGAGCGCATGAGAGTCCCGTCCTCCAATTACAGTCATAAAGTGGTCGTTCCGGAATAAAATTGCGACATCACCAGTCTTAAGCCCACTCTTGACGACCTCGAGTCCGTGTGCTGTCAGTTGCGTTCTGCTGCGTTCCATCCAGTCTCGAATGATTCCTGCATCTTCAATGATCTGGTCCTCCCCATCTGCAAGAGTGCCGTCCTCAGAAGTGACACGAGATATAATCTCCCCTTCGTGGAAGAGGAGGGTTTGAGCTTCTTCGTAGTTACACACAGCCCGTCGCTTCATCGCCGTAAGTACAGGATCAGAGGGGGTTGGGAGCCAGCCATGAACAAGCGGGACCTTGAAAGCACCATATAGCTCCATTTCTCGTGTCTTTTCGAAATGCATTGTGTGGGTATCGGTAGGAGTATCCTCAGAGTAGAAACGTGGATTGACATTCATGCCTGTGTGGAGCGTTAACAGGAATGCGAAAAGATCGCCGACATCCGGGAGGCCCGCTGCGCCGCCACGGTCCATGAGCTCTTGGAATACAGCGTCCAGGAGGAGTTCGAGTGAGACTTGTTCCCGAAGCTCAAGGGTCTCCCAGAGAGCTGTTTTATTCCCCACGGGAGTGGAAAGTATCAGTGCATTTACGAGGGCTAGCAAAGGACATGGGCCATTCGCGTTTTGCAGAAGAATTGGGGAGCGGCGGAGTGGGGCGTTGGGAACAGATGGGTCGGTCCAGGCAATATGTTTGATTTGGTAGATTTCAGTAGTCGTATTTGCGGAAGGGGGTGGCGGCGGCGGTGGTCGTATATTTAAATCTGCCATCGCCTCTACTGGTATAGGCGGCACTGGCCTAGATTGATCTGGTGGAGGTATTGGGGGATCAGCTTTTACAGCACTGTCGCCACCTACAGGTGACGGCGCCTTGGGAGGCTTCTGGGGGCCTTCTACGATTCCTGCAAGGCGGCGCTCTTCTTCCCAGAACTCCGCTTGTAGTCGCTCTTCTTTCTCCCTTTCCTGAGCTTCTTCGTTGCGGCGTTGAAGCTCTGCACCAGCTCTAGCACGCCTGTCAAGCTCTTCCTCCCAAGTTTTTGCAACCTCGCCTTCTTCCTCGTCCTCTTTCCAACCATCTATACCAACTGCCGGGTATCCTCTCCTTCCCGGATATGCTCTTGTAGTAGATGCGTCGAAGCAGGATAAATCCATACCTGGATCGAACCCCACCGAAGAAGTCGAAGACGCAATCGAGAACTGTCTGTCTCTATCTTCACCAGGTCGCACGGCGGCAACTGGCGGAAACCTTTGTGGCTCGGAAGCAACATTTGCTCCGGTCTGGTTTGAGTGGATAGGCGCTTTTGAGGAACTAGCACTAAAGTTATTAGTCGGATTGTAGAACGGCGAATATTCGTTGAACGGTCTATCATAAGAGTTGAAATTGGCAGCCATAGGAGAATAAACTGCACTTGTAGTTAGTAAAGGTTGATAGAGATGTTGAGCCCGATATATGAATGTCCAATTGCCCAACGATATCTTGACATGAGGGAATTAACTCACTATCCTCGCTTTGTCGCCGCTCTGTTGGCGTCTTTTCATCTCCCCATATATCTTCTGAATCTTCATTCCCTGTGACAAATGCACCATGCATCGTCGTCTCCATAGCCTTCTGCTCAGGAACGACATGTGTGCTGATCCCTAATTGCTGCTTCTCGCCTTCAGGCGCACTGTGTGTGTAAACCTCAGCATTCTCAGCTGGTACCTTCATCTTCCCACCTCCAGGTTGCAGAGCCTCAGGTATGTCTGTCTTTTCGAAGCTCCTCCTCGGTGTCTCACCACCCCGCTGCGAGCCCTCATTGCTTCCATCACCAGCTCTTAAACTATCTGGTAACATTACGCCACCTTTCGCAACGCTCTCGGGCTCAGGCGCATGACTTATCTGATGAGCAGGTGGTGACCCAACTCTTAAGCTGTCGGGCAAATCTAACCTTGCCGTGGAATTACTCTCTGTGCTAGGGCCATGGGTCATTTTCCCCGCTTGCGCTTCTCCGAGGTCTTGTGATTGTGATAACGAGGGAGGGTGAGGCTCCTGGACACCAGCAAGAGGGGTGTTTGAGTCTTCGGGGTACGGAGGCCTGACGCCGTGTGGATGCTGGTTATGTGACATTATGGAGAGAATCACTTGCGTGTCGTGGGAGAGGTTGAGGTATCGCGAAGAGGTATCGTGGGATAGAAGAGAGAGGAGAATAGGAATGAGTTAAGAGCGCGCAAACGCGCGTCTGGGTGACGTTGACGTGGGGTATCTAGCTACTAGGTGACGCGGCCAGGGTGTGTGAGTGTGAAGAGGGGAGATGAGCAATGCGGGAAATGGCTCCAAGCGTGGTAGATATCGAAGTCTATTGAAGTAGATTCTATGTTTGGGGGGGCGGGGGGGGACGAGATGTCTGCGGCGGTCCCTGCTGCGTTATCTTATACTAATTGCCTTATGCGCTGTTCCGTTGAGGAAGGGAGTAGATACAGATGAGGCACGCCACACCCTTGGAACAGGAACCGGCGATGCTCGGCCCTTAAAGATATTCCAAGTTTCCATCACATGTAAATCGTAGTTAGGGGTTCTCCGGGTCCGTGAGGCTTAGTTAGACACCCTTAAGGGCTTAAAATGACCCTGAATTCTCGATGACATCGCCCCAGAGCTGCTCCTGTGGCAAGAGAGGAGCATCAGCAGCTTAATACCTGGGTACTCTATGAGAGTTCTCCTGGTATTCTATTCTAGCAGTAGCGGCCCTTACTTTAATTTATCATGGGGAAACCGGTTTAATTTATTATCTGATGTGTAGAACAAAACCATATGAAACACTGCTAGTTTTCGTCATCCCGCCTGACCCTGTCCAGACGGCGATCTTATGTATATAGTTGGTGACAAGATAAGATAAGATAAGATTTCAACTGACGACAGCATCATGGCTTGGCAACTACAAACCCTAAAAGTCCCACTTCCTCCTGCTTCCTCAGACAAGAAACGGTTCAGAAAAGGCACGATCTCCTCATATCACAATCCTTCTAGTAGTACTGCTTGATATCTTAGGGTAAGGTGAAGTATGGTCTCTTCTCTTTTTAGGTAAGAAAAAGAACATCTAATAAAAGAAAGATGATGTTAACTTTTAGACCAGTTGATGAATGATCACGACCTGTTTTGGTCTCTATTAGCCTGCACTACATCAAGTGTTCAGGAGCAAAGGTGTACAGGCTTCATGCAGATGAATTTTCCTTGATGGAGAATTTACCGACGGAAAGGATTAAGCTTGCCCCGGATCGTGGGTAACACGTCTCCTTTATCAGGGCAGGACGATATTCACCAACGTCCATCAATGATAATACTCTAAGAATACCAAAGATAAGTTTGACTTCCTCCCCGTCATGATATTAGAGAAGTTCTAATAGAAATCAGAAATGAACAAACTTCATAAAATTAGGTCAATACTACGAGAAATAAGGTCGTCTGGCCACCGGTGGTAGAGTGCACGCTTAGCCTGCCGAAAGCGCTCTGCTACATGTGGTATATAGAAGTGTATTGATAAAGCCATATATTACTCTCTTATCGAGACCATCTTGAACGGATAAAGGAGCCAAATCTAAATTCCCTCTATTTACGAGTGATATCTGGTGAGTAAACCCTATACGAGTGACTGCTCATGACTGCCAATTGATCTCTGACATACATGGAGTCTATCCTAGCACAAAACTCGCTCAAGTACACTTCTAATTTGAGTCATTTGAAGTGAAATTTGTCCGGATTTCTCGGCTCCTAGTCAGTTGGACTGGGATTATGATTAACGCTAGTCCAAGCCAGGTCATCATCCTACTAAGCTGGGCATCCCCCCTTATATTGAAGTATTATTAGAGCTTAGATTCTTCTCCTGGGCTCCATATTACCCTCTGTAGCAAAGAACGCTACAGGACGAGCAAGAGACCCACCTGTGTGCAAGGAAATCAAATAGTTTCAGGACAACTGCTAGGTTTTAGCTTGGCGCGTTTATAAGGAGGCCTGATCACCGTAGCGACTTTTATATATGGGAAAAGGGTATTTTTCTAAGCTATACTCGGTACCAGTCAGTGTTTAAACTCTCTGTCTGGTCTTAAGTCTATCAGGGGTCCTAGATATCTAACACCAGTGGTACTTGCCATACATCTCCTAAAAGCCAAGGATGATCTCTTTTTGTAGCCCTCGCCATCGAGCTTCTATCCACGAGTCTTTATCTTTGGCCACTGTTGCGAGATACGTTATGCACCTGCACCACAGGTAAAGATTCGAAATTACTCGGGGCTGCTGGTCAGTGTGTATATGGCCCGAAAAGTCTGATCCTAGCCTTTTAAAGAAAGAAACAACGAGATAGGCTTCTAGGATATGTTCGTGGGAGCAAATAAAGGCCGGAATTTTGCTTCTCGAAGTAACCGTTCATTGATATGAGAGCGTGGATTCATCCCATTCAGGATGCACACCCTAAACCAGCAGGAATTCCATAAACCCTGAGCCACTTCTGTCCTTGATAATCATAGAACCGGGTAGTGGGTGGGGTTGGGCGAGTCTGAGGTCCCTACAAACCGAAAATATTATTAATTATCTTGCACAATTCTGGCCGCTCAAAACTGGAATATATACTGGAGACGTTGATGCCAGGTTCAGGCCTCTTCTCGGGAAAATCTAATAACTGTCCAAGAGCTTCAACGAACTAAAAAATTGAATCATATCAATGACATTGATGATCTTGAAATAAATAACCCTAGGGAATAATAAGAAAACCCCTTTCTGGCTGAAGGAAAGCGGCGAGGATCCTAACTCCCTTGGTAATCAACAACAGCGCCAAACCAACCAAATGTCTCATCGTATCGCCCCATCAATGGTCATCACCGGCAAGTGCCGCTTGAAACCATTGGTCACGGGATCAATAGCAACATTCCTTAAGACACCCCCCCCCCTTATGATATTTACAAATTTCTTCCGCCCAATTCCCCACAACAGTTCGAGCGCCCAGGAATACTAGCAAGAACTAGAAAAATGCAAGTGAAGCGCATGGAGTGGAGCCGCTCTGCCATACATAAAAACCAAGTAATTGTATTTTCTTGTTTTATCTGCTACAAACCAGTACACGCGAGTACATGTTGTAACCTCATACTAGCTGCGGCCATTACAAGCACACTGTAAATAACCCGATCTACCCCGGCGGCGGTGGCGGCGGCGGACTTCTGAGGTGCCTGTGAATATGCTTCGTAGCAATCATTCCCCCATTGAGTTGAGTTGTAACCGGCAATGTCTAGCGCACCAATACAGTCAAAGCAGCTGATTTAAGGTAAAAAAGAAAAAACCACTCATCAGCTTCTTCCCTCGTACAAAATAGTGGTATTCACTTCCTAGGGCATAGATAGCTACCTGTTGCTGATTCTGGTGTATGACGAATCACTGCAAATACACATAGTCTCGTCCAAGGTCTTTTGCCGGGATTGATCGAGATCAATGTCGTATCCGCAGCTCGCAGACAGAGCCCGGAAGTCGAGGCATGACCCTGCGTTACAGGCGTCGGCGGCGGCTTGTGCGTGGATCGCGTGGATCGCGTGGCTCGCGAAAACCACCAGAAAGAAGAGCAAGAATTGGGACTTGATTCCGAGTAGCAACAGCATCTTGGTGTATTAGAAGGCCCGGGGCTCGTAGCGAAGCTCGGTGGGAGAGGGAGGGCTGGAATTTATATCATACGTTCCCTAAAACCTGAAAAACAAAAAAAAAAGCACGTGCGTGCGGCTGACTGATTGGGAAACAGTGAGCAGTGAGCACTGACTTTTTGTCAAAATGTCTTATATCTCTACCGACGCGCCTGGGCGATTGAGGACATGATGGGTGCGAGTGATAGTCTGTGTTTTGCCGCTAACTCGCGCGTTAGACTACATGTAACTGAACCTTAAACAAACAACCAGCTGCAGCCCTGGTAGATAACATGGCATTGTACCTACAGGCCCTGGCTGTAGGCATGGCGGCGCCTACTTAAATTGCATCGCTTTTTGGTACCTAAGATGCAACCTCAGATACACCTTCTAAAACAATTCCGAACCACACTAATTGAGAAATGTTTTAGACGTTCTATGTTTTTGTTGATTACTACTAGCCCTGGATCGAGGAGGGTTCTTCTCAATGGCTAAGGGTTAGTTGATCAAGCTGGCCACTGGTATTGGGGAATTGTCAAAGATGGACCCCAAGCCAACGGGGGGCCCTTCGTTATCTATCGGACCGAGGAACTGCTAAATATAAAACCCAGTAGGTATCTACTCCATATACCATATATATAATTAGGTAATGTATGTGAGTACTTCTACTCCGTCCGCTAGCTGGCCATCATCATCATATGCATCATCAGCATCACCATGATCGAGCACTCATGTATAGTACATACGCAAGCCTGTCTGTCCCTAGCTAACTCTTCGTCGATGACCCTATCTACATACTTCTCACACAGCAAGTGAAGTGATGCACCGAGCTCATTAGCCACATCACATTGTGTTTCTCGCATGTACGTCTTTGTGGATCACATCGTGTTTCCAGCTCCCACCACCCACCGGCCCATTAAACAACCACCAAGCAAGTAACAAGACTAAAACCACAGCCAAACCAAACACAGAGATCACTACATACATAAACCCCAGACATGACACTTCAGATCGCGACTGACATGACCGGCTCGTAGCCAGGTCTGTGTTCTCATGGCTGCAGCTATGCTCAGCGCTGCCCCCCCATTGGCCACTCCATCCCAAGCAGCCAGCCAACCACGGGGCAATACGGTATCACTTTTTTATACTCTACTCGACTCCACAGAGGGGAGTGAGTGGCTACCTATGAATATCACCTCCCTAATCCAATCCTTCGTGCGTAAAGCCCGGAGCCATGCCAACCAACCAGCCACAGCGGAGGAGGAGGAGGAGGAGCAAGAACCGGCCGTTCGTTCCAGTAATCACTGTTCACCTATCTCAGCGCACCAAGTGTTCCACCTCTGATCATTTCCCACCACCACCACCACCACCCATGGCTGGCCGAGCAGCGCACACCTGGGGTGAGTGAGTGAGTGAGTGAGCACACCCCACATCTTCTAAAGTATCGAGATCCACTTCACTTTTGCCCCGCCCTCGCACAAGTGAAAGTGAAAGTGAAGGTAAAAAAAAAGCATTAGTACAAGAGGCAGAAATTTAAACACTGGGGGGGGGGGGGGGCCAAAATTCGTATTTAAATCGACCTGCAATTCAAACAGCCAACCAAGGGCTTGTAGCTAGCTATAAAGCTCCCTATGTAACTACCTACTAGATACCTGTCTGTCTCTGCGTATATATAAAATAAAATAAAATAAAAATAAAATAAAAAAAACTCCCCCCAGTACTTTGTCCTGTCCCGTCATATCATATCAGTTTCATCCGTTCGTTAAAATATATATATATATATTGCGTCGTGACCGGCCGGTAACCCCCAATTGCAAGTGCGTAAACAAACAAACCAAAAAAAAGAAAAGACCAAAACCCAAGCAAAATAATTACCCCAAGATCGTAAAGGTTATAAAAAAAAAAATAAAAAAAAAAAAAACTCCCTCTAGCCAAAGAAAAAAATAATAATAATAAAATAGAGTTGTTAGAACAAAGGGGAGCTTTTCGTCTCGTATAGACAAATGCATCAGTCACATCATATCAAAAAAAAAAAAGCCAAAGTCGTCGTACACTGCTTTCCTCATCTCATCTCACCTCACCCTCATCTCACCTCACCCCCTCCCTCCCCCCCAAAAAAAAACACGTCCAAATAATCATTCATCCTCAACGCCATCAAGCCAATCATGTAGTCACGCCATCTGCCCATCCCACACCACCTCCAACCTCAACACCGCATCAGGAAAGAAAATATCCAACACCATCTCCTCGAGGCTCTTTGACACCTCCTTGACCCTCATACCACTAATCTCCTTCTCTGCCGGCCGCAGCGCCGTGCGCAGCTTACATCCAGCCCGCTGCTTCATCTCCCCGCCGACGCCACCGCCGTTGGCAGCATCGCTCAAGCGCCCGTTAAAGATCTTCTCGCCCAGCGTCCTATCGTCGTGGTCCGGCCCCGCAAGGTACAGCGTATACTCTGTCTCCTGCGGCCTTCGCCCGAGCCTGCTCCTCCCCGACGACGTCGCGCCCGTCCCCGTCCCCGTCGCCGCCTCTTCGGACGAGATGGTACTCAGTGCCCCGCCGCGCAGGCGGGCACGCATCGTCTCTGTATCACTGTAATACCCCTTTGGCCCTCCTCCTCCTCCTCCTCCTACTCCTTGGAACCTGTTGTTGTTGTTTGCACGCACACCCCCTCCTCCCATTCCGCGGTTGAGCTGCGCCTGGAACCCACTCGCCTGCACCACGTCCGCAATGGTCATGCCGCGCTTGCGCTGGGCCTCGAAGCCGTTCTCCTGCACGAAGGCTGCCGCGTCGGCCGTGGCGCGGTCGATGGCGGCGCGCTTGCGCTCAACGGCCAGGATGGAGCGCGGGCGCTTTCCGGGGGTGGTGGGCTCGACGCGCTTCAGTGCGCGGCCGCGGCGCTCGGTGAGGCTGCGCTTGGTGGTGGTGGAGGTGGTGGTGGGGGTGGGCAGCGAGGATTCTTCGGACGAGTCAATGATGGAGATGCCGTGCGGGGTGGCGACGGTGATTGGTGTTTGGGGATGGTGGCCGTCGTCGTCCTCCTCGGGGTCGATGTGGAGGAGGGCGTGGCGGGCGTGGGCGCGGGCGTGCTCGATGACGGCGGCGGTGCTGGTCTCGGTCTCGGCGGTCGTGGTCTGGCTGGTGGCCGCAGAGGCGAACGAGTCGCGGATCGACGTCCCGCTGCTCTTCTTCAGCCCCAGGCCCGCCGCGGGCGCGGGCACAGGCACAGGCACAGGCACAGGCGCGGGCGCGGGCGCGGGCGCGGGCGTGTCAGCGACAGCAGCGACAGCAGCGACACACTCCGCCGACAGCGGCGACATGCGCTTCTGCGCGCGGGACCTGGACGAGACACGAGCGACGCCGGCAACATTCGGTGAGCCGCGGGGCGTGGTGCGGGTGCTGGAGGACGCCGACTCGGGCGCCGACGACGACCCTCCCTTGAGCTCAACCATTGTTGGCGAGGCCGTGACAGAGGTCACGGCCATGGCCATCGCCGTCTCGAAGCGCGCGATGCTGATGGGCGACTCGTGGCGCAGCGAGCTTGTGATGTGGCCCGGGGACGGGTCACGCTCGCGGGAGGGGGAGCTGCGGGCTGCTGCGGCGGGCCTGTCGACGCGGGTGTAGCGCACCTGCGAGGGCGAGCGCACCTGTGAGGGCGAGCGCACCTGTGAGGGCGAGCGCACCTGCGAGGGCGAGCGCACCTGCGAGGGCGAGCGCGGCGGCGCTGTGTGTGTGGCCTTGCGGTTGGAGCGGGAGACGGAGCGGGGCATGGGGATAGCGCTCCTGCTGCGTGCGGGAGTGGACTCGGCGGGAGCAGTGTTTGCGCGGCGGAGGGGCCCAAAGGGACGAGACACAGTGCCGGGGCTGACAGACTCGGCGTCAGACGACGACACGACGGCGGGCGCCTTGCGCACCTCGGTGGCAGAGGCGGAGCGGACATGGCCGCGGCGCGCTGGGATCTCGGGCGTGGCAGAGGCGCTGGGTCTCTGGGCCACAGAGGCGGACCGTGTGGGTGCCTTTGGGGGCGGCGGTGGAGCTGCTGCGGCGGCGGCCTTGCGTGACGAGACGCGGACAGACTGGGAGCGGGTGATTGTGCTCATGACTGGGTGCTGCTGTGGCTCTGCGGCGGCGGCCTTGGGCGCCTCGGCGGGGCTCCCCCTCTTGCGGACGGACCTGGATGAGCCTGGGCGGGCCGGCGACTCTCTCGCTCTGGACGCAGACCGCGCGGGCACTGGCGGTGCGTCGGCTGCCATGATGGCTGGCATGCGTTCTGCGGCGGGGGCGGCGGCGGCGGCGATGGCTGTTGCTGCTGGTGCGGCCTCGGTGTGCTGCTGCTGCTGCTGCTGCTGCTTGGTGCGTGGCTGGCGCTTGGGGGCCTTGGTCGACAATGACGATTCCTTCGACGAGTCCTCGCTGACGGACGTGCAGCTGGACTCGGACGAGAGGTTGGGCGTGCCGGGCTCGGGGCTGGAGCTGTCGCCCGACGAGTCGGTGAGCTTTGATGATGGGCCGTGTGCGGGCGGCTGTGCGGGCTTTGGCGTCTGTCTTGCGGAGGAGGGCCTGATGTTGTGCAGGTTTGATGCCGCGGTGCTGGGGCGCGAGAAGCCCGGCGAGATGGGCGAGAGCGGTGAGCGCGGCGTCATGAAGCCGGACGACGAGGGCGGAGGGGCAGAGGCAAGGAGGTTCTTGTGCGGGCTGCTGGTGCTGGTAATGATACCGCTGCTGGCAATGATACCGCTGCTGGCAATGATACTGGGACCGCTGCTGCCGCTGCTGCTCTCGTCCGGCTTCTCCCACAGCATCTTCCTGCAAGAGTCCTCAATAATCCTCGCCATCTTCTCCACCACAAAGTCCAGCATCACCGCATTCTCCGGGCTCGCACAGCGGATCGTGGGCACGGTCCACGCATGATAAATGTTCTGGTGCGCCTTACTCACCGTGAAGCGGCGCTGCAGCTGCAGAAACAGCCCGCACAGAAAGCACGCCTTCTTGCTGCACCCAATAAACGCCGGCCGCGGCACAATGCCGCTATTCTCCTCATAAAACTTTACCAGCTGCATCTCGGCGTGCGCCGTGGGCGCGGCCTGACACAGCTCCTGGTACCGCCCCGCCAGCTTCTCGCTGCCCAGCTGCGTGGCCGCGCGGAGGCGGCTCATGCACAGTGCCTCTGGGCTGCTCGTCAGGTCCTGCACCACCTCGCCGACATAGACGCCCTTGAAGCCGGCCGCGGCACGCTCGTCGAGCGCCGGCAGAGCCGGCACGCCCTCCACCTCCACGGCCGCAAACAGCGCCGGGAACTTTCTTGCGGCGAGCACCAGCGCGTTGCTGGCCGTCTTGTAGCGGCCCAGCTTCTCAATCATCTGCACGAGGCCGCGCCGGGCGGGCGTGGCCTTGAGGCTGCTCTTGAAGCTGCGCGAGCCGCGGAAGCGGTAGCAGGTGTCGAGGAGGCGGTCGAGCTCGCGGGTGACGCGGGTTGGGTCGGCGTTGCTGGTGACGCGCGTGCAGAGGTCGTGGATCTTTTGCAGGGCGGCGTGGGCGTCGTCGGGCGTGGTGGGCGTGGTGAGGGCGTCGGTGAATTGGTCGGTGAGCGGGCGGCTGCCGCGCGTGAAGCGGTCGAGGAGGTCGGTGTGCACTTTGGACTGCTCGAGGGCGAGCACGTTGGCCCAGACGGCGGCTTTGATGTCGGATTCGGCGTGTTCTGGAGTGTGTTAGCTGGCAGTGTGCAGAGATAATGATAACGGGGGAGAAACATGGTGGGGTGATCATTGATAGTGACCACCACCAACCACACAACAAAAAAACCAATCAAAAAATGCAAAAATGCAAAAATGCAAACAAAAACCAAAAGAAAGATAAGCCCTACCCCCACTCGCCGCCTTCCTCACCTCCCTCAACACGGCCCTCAACCCCTCCAACACGCCCGCCGGCACACCCTCATTCATAGCGAGCCGGAACCTGATACTCCCCTGCTCCCCTTGCTCCTCCTCGATGCAGCACGCAGCACCGCTGCCGTCGCCCGCCGCCAGAAACGCAAAGTGGTCCGCAATCTCGCGCTCCGTCTTTTGCGGCAGCGTCTTGCTCCGCCGGGCGTCGTGGTCGGGGGCCTCGAGCGCAATCGTGTGCTCGGTGGTGATGGGCGCGGGGGTCACGAGGCATTGGAGCGCCACTAGCTGCACGAAGCGCTTGCGCGACCGCTCGGGCCAGGTGAAGGTGTTGGGGTCCGCGGGGACCTCGAGCTCCATGGGGGAGGGGCGCGAGGAGGCGCGGCTGCGCCGGCGGATGGACATGGTTGTGTGTGTGTGTGTGTGTGTGTGGTGGTGGTTTGTTGGTGAGAGTGATGGGTGGTGATTGGAGTGCTAGTTTGCTGTGGTGGTGAGATGGTGGAGAGTGAGAGTCATGAACACTACTAACTAGCAGCTAGATTGATTGATTGCTTGATTGAGTGATTGATTGATTGATGGAATATGGGAAATCGTGTATAGTAGTAGTAGTAGTAGTGAGTAAGTGAGCAAGTGGGCTTCTCTCTTCTCTTAATATATTTTCTTTTCAATCCCTTCTTTTCTTTCTTCCTTTCTTTTCTTTCCTTCTTTCCCTTTTTTATGCTGCTGGAGGTATATATATATATGTAATGCTTCCCAGACGTACCAGATCGAACCTTACCAGAAGGTGTGAGCGTGAGGGTGGTGGGGGGGGGATTGACGAGATGAAGTAGTTAATAAAAAAAAGGGGGGGTGAGAAAAGAACAGAACGGTTTTATTAAGAAGGAAAAAATAAAAATAAAAATAAATATAAAAAAAGAAGGCTTGCAGCAAGAGTAAGTAGAAGCAGCAGCTGTAAGTATCAGGCACTCCTCTGCTGTTCATATATAGCAAACGCCCCCGCCTGCCTGCCTGCCTGCCTGCCTGCCGCCCGCCCAACGTACCTTAAGCGGGTTTTGCATTTTGCATCAAGCAGCCACCTACAACCTACCTCTCACCCACTACCCTCCTCCCCCAAAAAAAACTCTGAGTGAGTGAGTGAGTGAGTGTCCCATGTAGGGTATGTACCCCACAAGACATGAACGGAAAAACCTACTTTCTGCTCTTGCCAATAGGTGCGTCCACGTCAACTCCAGAAAATGTGTGTGTGGGATGTGGTGTGAGTGTCTCTCTTTTTTTATCCCTTCCCCTACCTCGCAGCAGGCAGCAGGCAGCAAACGGGGTCGAAGGAGAAGGTGTCGCGATAGGCTTATAATTCAATTCGCCCGCCCCGGGTTGGGGGGGGGGGGGGACACAAATAGTCGATTGGGGTGTAGGTATTCTAAGAAGCGTGGCTACATACTGCTACTCTACTGCTGGGCCGGGGGGGAGGGGAGATCGATAGGCAGGATAAAGTAACTGGGACCGATAAATGGCTTGTGTCGCAGGGCAGGCTGGTTTGTAACAGACAGAGAGACATGAACCGTTACGACTGGCACAAACCGGGGGGGGAGTTTGCTGCTGTTGCGGGGGGATGGGTAGACTGGGGCTGGGGGGGCAGGCTGGAAGAAGGAAAAAACGCATGTGGAATACCGTTACGGGTGCTCAATTGCTATGTAGAGACAGTACTCAGAGTGGTTGTGGAGGCATTGTAGCCTGAGCTACATGTAGTTAGGGTACATGGCTACCATGGAGCTAGAGTACTCTACTCTACTGTGCTGGAGACAGCTACGAGTACTTCTACTCTGCTCTAGCTGTAGCTGGCAGTGAGTGGTTCGTCCGTCCCCGACTGCAGATGGGCCAGCCAGCCAGCCAGCCAGCAACCTCGTCTTGAATCCTGACCCTACCTACATACCTACCTCCTCGTACTCTCTACCTACAGTAAGTAGCTATATCATGCGAGTTGCATCTTGTCGAGAAGGAATTCGGGTAGGTAGGGAATTACGCAGAGCATCATCCAGAAAGTAAAAGGAACGGAACGGTACGGACGGTCCCCATCCAAAAGAAGCTGCACCCGCAGGAATCACAGGAATGGCTTCACCATCGTGCCCACAGCCACCTCCACGGAAAAGCCGACACGCAAGGCCCCTAGAGTAGCTACCTACCTACCTATGTGAGCGGGTTATCATAAGCAAGCAGGTAAGCAACAGCAGCAGAGTACTCTACATATAGGTACTTTAGAGAGTATGTGTATGTCGGTACCTATATAGTCAGGTTAGGTATCCGGTATGTAGAGTGGGAAGGGTATGGTATGGATTGCGAGTATGTGAGCAGCAGAGATCAGAGTGGACTGCATATCAAAGAGCATGAGGTAACTATCCATCTGCTCGACATGGCATTAATTGATGAGCACGCCACAGCCAGCCAACAGGAGCCCATCTCACCATTCTCTCCCTCTAGATACCTAGATACATACACCATTGCATTCATTCACCACAAATCAACCTGCTCGCTCGCTCTCTGCTTACATAGTACATCCATCCCCCTCGTATCGTGCTGGTAAAACCAAAGCACATCTGCGCAGGCAGCCGAAGATCGGGGTGAAACCGAAATAGCCCTCCCTCCCTCCCTCCCTGGGTACATACTCTCTCTCTCTCTGTGCTCAAAAGCACCTAACCCCCCCCCGGCTCCTCCCCCCGCTACGGAGAATTTCTGGCTGATCCGCCCTGATTCGCCGAGCCAGCATGAGCGGGCGGAGGTGGCATGGCATGGCCAGGTGGTTGTGAGACAGCGCTAGCATGTACCACCAGCAAGCAATGCGACCGGCCGACCGCGTCGAGGGGCCAGAAAATGGGAAAAACTTAGCTCCGTTCGCATAGCTGCTGCTGCTGCTGCTGCTGCGGGCATCAAGGTAACTCTGGAATACCTGGAGATAGAAGAAGAAGGAAGGAATATCCTTTCAGTCCTCTTCTATCTATCTGTATGCTGTATGTACCTCGGAAAGGCTTCTCTTCTCTTCTCTTCCCTTCTCCTTCCCTAGCTAGCACGTATGTACAGACAGATAGCCGTATTTATCCGCCGGTACCTTCTGCGGACCAGTTGGAGAAATGATAGCACATACCACTAAATAAAAACCCACTTCTAGGTACTCTACTCTACCTACTCTATTTCCCGGTATCACCACCACAACCACAACCACAACCACCGCCGCCGCCGCGCTAGTTATAGGGTCGGTTTCATGTTTTGGACTGGTGACGTGACGTGATGTGTTGATGTGTTGCAAAAAATTAAACATTCATCACCAGTTTTAAGTTTTTAATGGCTAGCTGTCTCTCTCTCTCTGTAATGTAGGGCGCTAGTTGTAGTTGTTTTACAGCTGAGCTTGTTTTATGTAGTAGCCAGTTTGGAGTGGCAGCAGTTGAGGGGAGGAGGAGGTACAGATGTGTTTCGCGTTTGACCATGCAACAGAGCTGTCTGTGGCGTAATGTACCGGGATATCTCTTCTTCTTCTTCTACATACATCTTCTTCTACATACATCTCCAAACTACATCCTACATATATAAGAAAAAAAGACATTTTTTTTTTTGATACAAACGCCCCGAGTTAGGCAACTTTGTAGGCTCTCTCTCTCTCTGCGCATTTTTTTTTTTTGGATTTGTGAATTGTGACATACTTTTCAAGCTTGTGGCTACTCTACACCACCTCAGTGGGGTAGAGTAGGTACATAAGGTATGTACGTCGGTATTTACCCACCCACAAATCCAAAGTCTCCACCTCCAGACAGGCAGGGAGGATGGGCCGTGCAATGGCCATTGCATGTCCTCTGCTTTTTTTTTTTTTTTTTGCGTACATACTCTACCTACCTGGTCCATTATGCCTTGTGCCCCCAAGGAGGCCGTCCCCGGGGGGGGGATTTACGCTGCAGAGCGGAGTGGAGTGGACATGTGGGTCACATTGGAGGGAGGGGAGGGGAGAATGATGGGTTGGGTTTGGGTTGGAGGGAGGGTTTGGGTGGGTTTGGGTGGAGAAGGTAAATACGTAGATCACAGCTGCAATGATCGTCGTGCGGGAAAGGAAAAAGAAAGAAAGAAAAAAAAAATGTGAAACCAGACGGTGGCCGACGAAGAAGCAGTAGAAGATCGAAGCG
Source organism: Morchella eximia (assembly GCA_024713935.1). Lineage (NCBI taxonomy): Eukaryota > Fungi > Ascomycota > Pezizomycetes > Pezizales > Morchellaceae > Morchella > Morchella eximia. The sequence continues at coordinate 1,287,295 of JAMGZG010000006.1, forward strand.
GCAGAACACGAGAAGAAGAAGAAGAAGCACAAGACGAGATGAAGAAGAAGAGGAACACGAGAAGAGATGACTGCAGATTCTTTTTTCCTCTTTTTTTTTTTTTGGTCAATTGCTATGGAATATTATTCTACAGACCACATGTGCAGCTAGCTACCCTACGAACGAAAAGAAGAAAACCTAAAAACTAGAGAGAACAAGCTACCCATCTGCCCACATTTCTACCCGCCCCTCTCCCCCTTCATCCTCTTCTGCGGGCTCCCCGCCTCCTCCCCCTCCCCCTCCCCCTCCTCCTCCTCCTCCCTCCTCTTCTTCCCCCCCTCGCCTCCACCCTCCCCACCACCGGCACCACCCTCGTCCCCACCAACACACCTCCCCCCCACCCCTACTCGTCATCACCGGATGCGTCCTCCCAGGCAAAACCTGATACCGTCTCGCCCTCACCTCCATCACCGTCGGCGCCAGCAACAACGTCGGATCCAGCCCCCCCTCCCCCACCCCCACCACCACCACCACCCGAGGCAATCCACTCCGCCTTCCTGGCACTACTATACAGATCCGCACACTCCACCACGGGCTCCCGCGAGCTGGCATACACCACGACCTGCGCGCTCCCGCGCAGCAGCGGCACGGCCCACCGCAGCACCCCCGACAGCTCCATATACCCCGCGACCAGCAGTCCGTCAAAGCCGCCTGACGCCGTGGCGTCCGCGACGGCCTTGACGTGCTGCCAGCGGCGCAGCTTGCGGTAGTAGGCGCCGCGCTTGCCGCCGCGGATCTCGGCGAGATCTGCCGGCTCGGCGGGCGGCTGTAGTGTCATGTCGGTGTGCGGGGAGACGACCTGCAGCCAGTTGAGCGTGTGCAGGTGCGTGTGGAGTGGGTGTGTGGGCGTGGGGTTGTTGGTGTCGTAGGAGAAGTATTTTAGGAGGGAGAGGTTGGGCTGCTCGTTGGGGTGGATCAGCGTGATTGTGTTGGCGGTCTTGAGGGGCGCGGGGGGGGCGGGGGTTGGCGCGGGGGGGGGCGTGTGGCGGGGGTGCTGTCGCCTTCGGTGGTGTCGGCGGCGGCGCTGTCGACGTCGGCGTCGGCGTCGGCGTCATCGGTGGGGTCGGCGCTGTTGTCGGTGGCGGCGGTGGTAGTGGGGGTGGTGGGGTCGGGCGTGTGGTATAGCAGCCCCAGTCTCTCTGCCACAGCGGCAACCAGGAGACCTCCCGTCTCGTCGACCACCAGCCAGCGGCCGCCATAGTGGACGTTTCCAAGCGAGAGCATGAGGCCGAGGGTCTCGTCGCGCAGGTCGAGGATCTTCTGGGGCTCCTTCACCTCGAGCAGGTAGTTGTTGAGCGCGCTGACGGTCAGCGGGAGGACAGTGAAGCGGCGCAGGAACTTTTTGGTCTTGCGCAGGGTGTACTTTTGCAGTGAGAAGGGCGTCTTTTGGTGCAGGGCGGTGTGCGAGGAGAGGAGTTTTTGGACGAGGTCCTGCGGGGGGGGGGAGGGGGAGATGTTAGTTAGACTAGGGAGTAGATATATTGTAGATGGACTGTAGAGTAGAATAGAGTGTAGATATGAGGGCTGCAGGAACCCGCAATTGCAATTCCAATTGCAATCCCAATTGCAGTTCAATGCCGTGCCAATGATCACAACACCACATTCCCACCCCCACCATCAAAAAAAAACCCACCAAAAACGAAAAAAAAAGAAGAAGGAAAAAGAAAAACCCACCCTCCCCGACCCCGACCCCACCCTCTTCGCCTCCTCAATCTCCTCCCAGCTCATCGTCTGCGCGGCCGGATCATCCACCGTATCCCTATTATTCCTCATGGCGTCCTCCTTCTCCTCGCGGTAGTGCTCGCCGGCCTCGGCCTCGGCCTCGTCGCCGCCCAGCACGTCGCGCGTGAGCTCGGCCGCGCTCACGACGCGCAGCCCCGACTGCGGCGCATCGAGAATGTCAAAGGTGAGGTTGTACGGCCGGTGCAGCAGCGCGTTGGCCGGGAAGGACCCAAACTTGCCGAGCGAGATTGTGGTGTCGGGCGTGATGACGAGGATGCGCGGTGCGCCGGAGGGCAGGCGGAGGAGGATGTGGGTGTGCGGGAGGATGAGGTCGTGAGGGGATGCTGCCATCTTTGCCTGCGGTGGTGATGTTGTGTGGTGATGTTGTGTGGTGTTGTGGTGTTGTGGCGGTGGTGGTGGTGGTGGCGGGGTAGTGGCGGGGTAGTAGGGAGAGGTCCGGCGGGCAGAGGTTCGGCGGGCAGGTGCAGAAGAGACTCAGAGAGAGAAAGTTGTGGGATCTGCGAAAAATAATTGCATGTGGGTTGCGGATGCCAAGCGATGGCTCCGGTATAGCGAGGGAGGGGTGGGGTTAGGGTTGTTTCTGGCAACAACTGGTAGGGCTGGGAATCCGGGGATGGATCATGGATGGTGTGTGTGTGTGCTACAGAGAGGGTCTCTTCTCTTCTCTCTTCACGGTGATGTAGGTACAATACCAATACCAGTCCCAACACCTCGAGTAGAGTACCTACCCCCCATCACTCAATTAACGATCCGAGCGAGGGCTGCATCATATGCGAGTGCTCTCTGCCTTGGTAATGGCATATCGCGATCCGATTAATCTGTTTCTCGTCCCACCGGGTATGCACAAGACGGGTTTTGGTAGTGGGTAAAACAAAATCGCATATCCATAACACTTCTCCCCTACCCTATATATGCACTCGATCTCATCGTTTTCCGTCACAGCGGGGTGGCCGTGGCCGTGGCCGTGGTGGATACAATCATCATTATTATTATTTATATATATATGTGTGTCTAACCCCTTCCCCACCTCGCTCTCTCGACTCCCACACACACACACGGCGAAAAAAAAACAAAAGTCAAGAACCGGTCTGTTCGATCTGATCGAATGTCTCCGGGAAGGAAAAAAAAACACGATCCATCTAGGGTAGCTGGAGATCTGAGGGATATGGCACCCCACCACACACTTTCAACATGTTTCCCTCCACCCAACATCCCCGGGTGAAATGCACAGGTGAGGGGTCGACGACTTCTTACCGAGATGAATATCTGACTCCCGCCGGCTCGCAGTAGCTAGTTACATAGTTGTGCTGATAAATTTACACATCCGCAGTATCCTCATTGGTGATATCATCACTGGGCAGTCGACATCGGATCGTTGCTCGTGCGATTTGTCTATTATGCGGGGTTTTAATTCTTTTTTGGAATGATGGTGGATGAGAGGCCAGTCTTGTCTGCGCAGCCTTAATGGCCGTGCCTTATACTCATCCAAAAGGTCCTCGGATCCTCTCATCTCGTCTCATCTTTCTCGACCTAATGACTTGATGCTTCTTCTAATCTTTCTTTAGCAAACTAGTTGCATCTCATCTACCCATTCCTTTTTGCTCGTGGCAAGATATAGGCCCACCACTATGGGTAAAAAAAAGTCTGATGACCTCTCCTGCGGTGAATCGAGCCTTAAGGCTCCGAGGATATGCAAATACTGCGCGCTGTGCCCTCGTATACCGCACCTTCAGTAATTCCATATCCATATGAGGCAATATCTTTACTTGACTCAAGCTATGTCTTTGGGTGTATCTCAGTCATACTGGCTTTCTCAGAGTTCCGAAAAAGCATGTGCGCCGAACCAGCATGCTTATATGAATCCCGAGGGCTGAGACCTCACGCCGAAGCTCTCACCACTGACAGTCGATATATATGTCTCTAATAATGAGTGCTACTAGGGACGGTGCAATTTCCATTTGTAAACATTAATTCGTGATATCTCTTCATGAGACCTAAAGCTTACATTGTTACATGTGGCTGTCGGTATAAACTGTTTATTGCAGCATATATGGAACTCCTAGTAAGAGTTCATGGTCGCCCAAGATGAAAGCTGTATTCTCAGAGTGGTGTTGTTAACATCACCGGTTACACCATTCCCGTGTAACATCTTTGTCTGGCATAGATGACTTTATATCATTGTGGACTAGAGAGATACCGCCATGACTCGAGCAATTGGCTAGCTCTAAATTACTTGTGTAGGAAACTTTAATGCAGATCGATGTCATTCATCCAATCACTCAAGTAGTAATCCCTGGACAGAGATAGCCAATTGTTCGAGCTTTGGTGGTAGGACATCAGCACGACCCACAATTAAACCATTGTTGCCTTGAACTCCGTGGTGCTCTACTCTCCGATGGACATTAGGAGCGACTTAGATATTTACGTTAATCTCGAAAGTACTACCAGAGCTCAAGTAAATTATCATCTGCCCTTTTACAAGGCCAACCCAAAAATTTCGTATAGTCAGCACCACGCTGGTACTAGCATGTTCCATTCGTAAATGATGTGCCCCTTCAGCAAACAGTGCCCGGCTCAGAAATCCAAAGATGTCCAAAAGGACTGTTGAAGATAAACTTGTACTTTTCTTTTTCCATCTTGATTTTTCTAGAAAAAGAAGCCAGCCAATAGAAAGATTTCTGTTGCCATACCAGCCGCCTTTGCCCAATACAAAGTATGGGTTTAATGCTTTTCGGCTTTAGCAATATTCATCCAGGCGGGCTACCAGAAGACTTTTCCCCCCTTCCTACTATGGATTTTTTTTAGTCCCCATCCCTGGTTGGTTCTAGCGGATATTAAGGCATTATATCAAAAGCCCGCGGATCATTGAACCCCGTATCATTTAGAAACTATCCCTTCAGTGAATCTATTCCTCGTCCATTGTCTGACTTTCCACTGGTGATAGTTGTGATTCCATTAGGGAGGAATCCTCAAGGTGGATATAAAGTGGAGTCCCCATAGTGGCATACTCATTATTAAACTGCGTACTATCGATACTAGCATGCTATTTAGTGTCCCCAGCCTCCTATTAGCGAAACTTCACTATGCCCCACAGCGTGAGAATTAGGCTTCTCGCCTCATGTGCAGGATCATGAGGTATCACTCGAGAAACCTACCCGTGGGTGAATCCAGGATGGCGTGGGTTCATCTCTACCACTTATCCTCGGTGTATTAAAAGATGCATCACTTCGTCTGATGAGATCTATAGATCTTATTTAGCCATGGTATAATGTTTTGGTCCTGTAATGTATTAATATCTGTGTTCGGTAAGGTAACCTTTTTTTTTACCAAAAAAAAAAAAAGAATATTGACGGATGCTTGGTGAAAACCGGCTCAACGATCACATAGCTTCGCTCGTTATCATGATATCATGATGGAAAACAAGGATACCTTGATTGAGCGCGATTGACCGCCAGTACCAGATGGGATGGCTGGTGAATGGAACCATCTTTATCGATAATTCGGTGACTGGACTCCTTCTTTCTTTCTTTTTCCTTGCCTTCGGCTTTCGATTTAGGTGAAACCTCGTTACCAGATCTCCTACGATGAATATGGTGATGGTCTGATGATAGATGGCTGATGGTGGATTGTGGATGATGATGAGTGTTCGGTGGTGGAAGGAGAAGGGTTGAGTGGTGGGGTGTACGCGTGTGTATTTATTCCTCCTCCCTACCTATCGCCTGACAACTACGCCGCTGTGTAGTATAAAATGGTCTGGAGTCGGCCTTAACCCAAACACCAACGTACAGCAACTACATGTACATGTACCCATACCCAACCCTACGTTGAACAACAAAAACGCCCCTTGATATTTAATTAAACACAATCCATACATAAAAAAAACCCCACCGAACACCTCTCACTTCGATAGGCATCATGGAGTCTATCTCAGCGTACGACAGGACACAGAGGCGAGATAACTATCGTCCTCTTATCACTGGCCTGGCTCTCCGGCTGTCTGACCTTGCCTTTTTACCATCTGGTCGCTCTAAAAGTTTTTCTTTCCCTTTCACGGAGGTAGAAGGGAAGTGGTTCCTATCCCGTGAATATGAGAGCTAATTCGTCCTCTCCAGCTCAATTCGGGCTGGCCTAGGATCCAGAAAGATTAGGAAGCTTGTCTCGTGGTTGCTCTAGGTTTCCTTCTAGGTTTCCTTCTAGTCCATTCACGGGGATAAGAGCCCACCAACTCCTTTTTGCTCCTCTTTCCCTACAGACCCACACCGAGGGCCGAGCCTCGCGCGTACTCTATGGGCGTTACAGGCCTGCCTCTCCCTGCAGGAAAGGGCACCACCAGTCTTCTCAACCCCTAGGGTCTTGGGTCTCAGCGAGGGCCCAAGCAGAGCGAAGATTCGCAGTTCGGTTCTTGTGGGCTCTGTACATGCCGTACTCTACCTCTCCCTTCATGGGAAGATTACAATTAAACGCTTTCAGCCTATCTTGGGTTTTAAATCTTACCAAGGGCTCGAGAAGAGTGAAAAGATTGCTTGATAGCTTTAGTGGGCTTTAGTGTCCCCCCTCCCCCCCCACGGGGCAGCCCCATCGATTATTTCGCCCTTATCAGACTAATGATAGGTAACAAGGGTCTTTAGGAGTGGAAATATTGTAATGGTAATGTGGGCTTTTTGGTCCGCAATATCGTCATCTTAGTGGACGGAAGACAGCGAGGCGACAAGGGAATTAGGGCATTCCCAAGCTTCTGCCGCCAAAATCTGCCAAAATACCTCCCATATTCTACTCCGACTCATTCCAGCTATATATTGACTTCTTAAAAAAAAACTGAAAGCTTTTATAAATTATCCTACCATTAAATGGATCACCAAATATCACTCGGTCTTAACTCCTGCCCCTTGCACGATACAGAACCATCATTTGGCAGTAAATACAAGTGCAGCTGCAGTATATATTTACTCGAACCAGCTTAAATTGTGGAGACAAAGATTTATATGGCTCAAGCTTAATGGCTAGAGCTAGGCTCAATCCTTGACTCAGGGTCCTCGATGCAAAGCTCAGAATTAAGGATAGGTTGTAGATTTTTCATGGTGCATGTTGTGGACCGAGAGGATGAGTTAACATTTAACCACATGTGCACATATTGTGCTGCAGCTGCAGGTGGTCCGTTCGATCATGTCTAGATGTGCATGGCCATTAATTAACTGGAGTCTGATAAAGAAAGGTATGTACTAACCTCCAATCTGTCCTACATGATCCTGACGAGGATGCATAGATGCCTCGGGACGTTTACCTCTTCTCAACTTGATCTAGTGGCCTCAGACTGACCATATAACTAAAGTATTATAGGCCCTCTAGCCACTGGACGTATATGACCACTCCGTCTTTTTGGATTGCAAAGCGTCAAACTGACCATCAGCAGCACGACCCACGAGTTGCATCGTCGCTCAAATCTTCCCCTGAAAGTAAAGGAGTTCACGAGGCTAAACAACACCACTTGCTTGCCTTGAGCTACTCGAGTACTCGAGGCCTATAGAACTAATCTTCCTTATACCATTAGGGTTTTTCATCGACTCGGAGGATGTTTCGATTTCCAAAGTCTAGGTGTTTATAAAAAGACGTTTATCCTTATAGGGTTTTGCAGCCCGACACAGCTCCGTTTAAGAAAGCTGGCATACTGTCAAATACAGAGGCATCCCAAGTGAGGTGTTTAAAAAAAGCTTACCTCTGTTGGCCCCATAAATCACGTAAGTTAATAAAACATCCACCGCCGAAGAGATAAACGAACCCTAACTTGACGAGATTTGGCCTCCATCTCTTAAAGTCTTGCGGAATTTGCGGGCGCTTTCAGGACGCTTACACCGCTTGGATAAGGGATCAAATATCAAGCAAGCATAGGTCACTATTGGCCTTCGAGATAGATTGTTGAAAAAATAATGAGACAGGGGCAGTGAAAGTCACAGATTTCAAAAGGTCCGTGATGTTAATGGAAGCGAAAAAAGACGAAATTGTTTGGTTTACAACAGTATCAACTTATACGAGCAATATTCTTCTAGGGATAGACTCGCTCTACTAGTATTGGTCTAGACTTGGAAGCAGCCATTTCGACAGGTCACAGTCGACTCACTACGAGTGACACCGTATGATCCTACAATTAACCAACCCAACCAAGGCCAGTAAAGTTAAAATAGTTATCCATGGCAGGGACATTTTAATCCAACCTGATCAGCACCGCCCTCATTTCATTCTTGGTTCCGCTAATTGTTCCGTCCATATTTAGAACTGAACGCAACGTGTCCCGGACTCCCGTTTGGCTCGCCAAGACAACCCTGGAGAGATGCGTCACGTTACGTCACTCGTTTTCTTATTCGTCCGATTTCTTCGGGTTTTGTTTCGTGTCAAAAGGTCTATCAACAACACCCGAGTGGATTTCAATTACCGACACGACTGATTAGATGGATAGTGAGGGGTAACTAGCAGTAATAAACACAAACTCCGTTCCTGAGGGATATATTGAAGAGGACTTACCCCTCGCTCATGAACGTCAACAGCGAGGTTTCAAAATGCGAGTTTCGGTGGAGTCTTATCATAGTATGACAGCGTCTTGTTTCACAAACGTCAGTTGGATCTCTTTTCCTTTTTCTTTTACGTGTTTTTAATATTCCCTAAAGCTCCATTTTATTTTGAAGCAAAATAACGCCCACCGGATCATTACCTTCATTACCGCCCTCTTGACCGCCGCGTCATTAATTCAATTTACATTTTCCTTTTGATCGGGGACGACGTGCAGACAGACCCAAAACACGTACCTTTCCCTAATTGCAAGAATTGCCACCCCAATTACCCCCCGCTTAAATCGAAAATAATGAATAGCAGTAACCGTCCGCCCATAGAAAGAGAAAATATTAGCCAACGATAGGTAACCACGCGCACGAGCACTCAACCAAACAAATAAAGGCACGTTCGGGTCAGATACCCCGACCCCGACCCCGACCCAGGGGGAAAGGGGAGGAGGAGGGGTTTAACCACCAGGCAGGAGGGCCCACGTTAAAAGGAAAAAAAAAAAAAAAAAAAAAAGATCACACCAGATCACTGAGCGGAGAGTATAAAACAAATGGAATCGAAAAAGAAAAAAAGGCAACAGAACATTCCTCCTACGATCGTCGTCATACATGAGGCCAGATCGCCGGCTGAAACAAACCATACCCATACCACCGGAAACCTCATGTTATGAAACGAACCTTTCTGACTCCTGGCCGCACGTTCAAAGTATGTCCCCGCCATTGGCGATCTCACTCCACGCTCTATTAACAACACCTCTTGCACCCCATTCTCTTATTCCCACCCTGATCATTGCCAGGTCCAATCCGGTCTTCCCCGACAAATCGGCCATGTGAGGATCAGCGCCGTGCTCCACTAACATTCCCACGACTCTCTCCCTACCAGCCCATACTGCACGATGCAATGGAGTGGCGCCATAATCGTCCCTTGCATTTGCCTCTGCACCTTTCTCGAGCAGAACTTTGACGACCTCTTCCGAGCCCGCCTTTGCTGCAAGATGTAACGGCGACCATCCAAACATATCCCGCGTGTTTATGTTCTCAGCACATTTTGCATTTGACAATAGTACGCGAACCGTGGTCGCATCAGCAAGCTTTGCCGCCAGATGCAGCGCTGATTGGCCCATCAATGTACGACTAGTTGGATCCGCGCCATGTGCTAACAGTGAACTTACCATCGCGGACGTGCCAGGGTGAAGAACGCTAAAATGGAGAAGCTTCCGCCCAGTGGCGGGATCAGTGTAGGATGTTGTGTTTGCGCCGTGCTCCAATAGCAACGCGGTCATCCCCGGGTCTTTGCGTTCTACAACGGCCCAGTATAGGGGTGCACGACCCTGTGCGTCTGGAAGGTCAACGCAGGTTGTTGTGTTGGACAGTATTAATTTCACCATTGTGTAATTGCCGCGGTAGACGGCCTCATGAAGTGCAGACCGGCCACATGCATTGAGTGTGTTGATGTTTGACAATTCTTCATCGGATGTGAGGATTAGTGTGGCAAGATTTTTATGACCGGCCACGACGGCCCAGAATAAAGAGGTGTATGTTATGCATTTATAGTGGAGAATGAGTCCCGCACCCGCGCCGAGGACATCTTTGATTGTTTCCACCAGCTCACCGCCCTTCTCCCCCGTGGCTAGATGGGTCGGACGCAGCAGCAGTGATGATGATTGTGCTGTGATTGCGGCCGATGGAGTGTGTACTGCCGGAAGGATCCTGAAGATTGCGGTTGTTTTTGTCAGTATCTGACTCGCGAGGATACTGTTGGATGAGGCGGCGGCCCAGAACAGGGCGGTGATAGAGAAGTCGTCGTAGCATGCGAGGGTGCGGAGGCGTGGCAGGAGAAGAATCGCGAGGCGGCGGGATGTGCGGATTAGGGAGTATAGAGAGTATGGGAGGAGGTGTTCGCCGAGGTTGAGTAGGAGCTCGTTGGGGAGCGTAAGTAGGTGGGATATAGGGCTGTCGATCGTAGGACTGGTCATTATTACTGCAATTGGACGCTGGAGATATTGTCTTTATGGTGGCGATGAGGGAGTTGACGAGTCGGACTGTAGCTGGCATTTGTGGATCGGGGGGGGATAGATGTGTATAATATGTGAGGTATGTGAGAGGTCCGCCTAGGGAGTGAGCGAGTGGTGAGATTATTTTTTCTTTTCTTCTTTCCCTTCCACTTTCGTACGGTATGCGATGTGTATGTGGGTGCGTAACTGATGGTGAATGGGGGCGATGTGTATGGGTATGTAGAGCGGTGTATGTGTATGTAGAGGACCTGTATGTGAAGTATGTGTGTGGATGCGGTTGGTATTGTTACCGGCTTGACAGTATCTGGCTGGCTACGTACCCCTTTGTGTCTTTGTGTTGATAAAGTTGCAGGAAGATCTCGCAAGCTGTCCTCGGAATGATCCAGGGGGTGAGTGAAAAAATGTTGGGTGTTGTTGCCGTTATCTTAGACAGTGTTAGTAATCGTATCAATATGCAGCTAATATGGGGCTGATCACGAACCATCACTCGGTCTCACTTTCAGGTGGATTTTGTTTTTTAGCGGCACGCTCGGGGGAATGTGTTTGGGGCGAGAAGCTGTAGAGAGAGTCATGGAGATAAAGGTGACTATTTGGGGGGCCGAGAAACACTGTTCTGGCTTGAATATTGAGCTCGGTTAGAGGTCTATATTGCAATTTACCTGGGGTTTTCGGGGGAGCTGGTGTTTTCCGGAGGTGACATCGGAGGTCGGAGGTTACACTTTTGGATGAACTGACTGACTAATTGAGTCCACAATTGACCTTGACTAACATGCAGCATCACGTGCAAGCAATAATAAGGCATATAATAATTAGTACGGAATCAATTAAGGGTTAGGGTTATTATCGGTGAAGGGATGAATTGAATACATTTTTAGATTCTCGGATTATCTGATTTCCAGATTTATTTATTTTTTTCGCAAGCGGAAGGCCCGTCCGTCTAGTGTCATGCAGGATGATGATGATGGTGGGAAAGGAAGAAAGAAAGAAAAAAAAAGTAAGAGAGAGGAAGAAGAAATGTTAATCAACAAGGTACTGCTGGAATTCTAAGATGCTCATTTGGCCGAAAATGGAAGGCTACATAATGTATTAAGAAAGTGGATATGCTGGCCTAATCGATATTGATCGGAAGGATAGTGGGGACAGGATACGTCGAGGGGAGAAATTTTTGACCGGGGCAGGATGTGCGGGTTGCAGATTATCGATCCCCGCCTTATGTCTAGCTAGTTAACTTAACATACACAAAGTATCATTGACATTTAACGCAAGAGAGACAATACAAGACATACCGCCCAGAACTCACCTCATCCTATCGCTCCACAGACCTCAAAACCTTTCGTCCCTAGTTACTCGAACTAATCATCTTGGAGCCTCACACGAGCACAATTACCGCCAGTCCGCTTAGGGGCACACAGCAACCGTACGTAGCACGTCCACCAGTACACATACAGCCGCCATCCTATGAGCCGCACAGTGTTTCTTTTGCCAAACGCATAGCAGGGGGGGGGGGGGGGTTAGTGGGGATGGAAGGGAGGGGTGCTGTTAGTTATTGTACGGGGATGAAGGGATACCTTTATGATATAGAGGGAGGGGATTACACGGTTGAAGTGCCCTGTTGGCTAACAACGTGTTTAATGGCAAGACACAGTAAGAGTGTAAGGTTTCTTTCCCCCTCCCCTATAGCTACATGTAGTAATCTCTGTCTCCTTCCTAAGAGCTCTTTCGTCCTCTCTTTGGACTCAGACTCAGACTCAGTCCTTTTCAATCAATCAATCCCTATCCCTCCCTGTCCACCCCCCCCTCCCTCCCTCACTCTCCTGACTGCCTGCCTGCCTTGCCTGTCCCCCTCCCCGCCTAGTCTCCCCCGGCGCGGCGTCCACCATAGCCGTGCCACCACGCCAGCCAGCTATTATGCTAGTATGTTATGGCCCCGCTGTGTCCATCTTATTCTTTTTTGTATTTTATTTTTTAAAAAAGAATCCCACTTTCATCCCTCCCCCCCCGCTAGAGAGAAGTGCTAGCTGTCTATATACTGTACTTCTTACCAACCGCAGACGTCCACGTCCACTCTGCTATTTCCTTCCCGCCGTCCCCTCCACCCTGCCCTCAAATTCTTCCCCTGCCCTTTTTACACTGCCCCCCCCCCCCCCCCTTCTCTCACTCAATTCACCTCCCGGAAGAATTCGTTGTGTGCGCTTGGCAAAGTCTCTCGATAAGCGATAGACGATCCCCCGCAAATCCAAAAGTACATGCCATCCTGCAGCTCTCCGTCTCATAACTAACTTTTGCTCCTGCACACTACGTATTGCTCAACGACTTGACTGCTTGCTCTTTTTTTTTTTTTACTCTCTCTCTCTTCTTTTTCTTTCTTTTTTCTTTTTCTTTTCATTTTCTCTGTCTACTTTTCACCTCTTCCTCTCCCCTCCCCCTCCTCCCCTTCTCTTTCCTTCTCCTCTGACTCCTCCTGTCATCTCCTCCGTCAGCCTTGTGAATCTCCGTTTCTGCCTACTTCTTTATCTCTTCTGACCCCGCCCTCCACTTCTTCTTCTTCTTCTTCAGCTGGTCGACCCCTCTATTTACTGTCTGTCTTTCCAGCTTCTTCCATCTGGCAGGCACAGCCAACAAACTCTATCCAGAGTAACATCAACCTTCACCTAAAGCTTCACTCAACGCAACTCCAAGTAATAGAATCAGCGCTAGTAGTAGTGAGTGTGAGCTCTCAACAACAACCAACCTAACGAGTATTATATAAATATTCACCCACAGCAACCAGAACTGCCCCACCAAAAAACAAACTTGGAAAGAAAGAAAGAAAACTCCAAGATGACCACTCCCCTCTCCGTCCTCGAGCCGGACTGGAGCATGGTCTGGGATACCCATATCCCGCTTACATCTACAAGTGCGGATTTACATATGGGTGACTGGTCATGGAGTGCCAGCCATGTCAGCAGCAGCAGCAACAGCCCCGAAGCCTTGCAAGCTCCCCTCTCCCTCCCAATAATACCACTACTGCAGTCACCCCTGCAACCACAGCAGCAGCAGCAGCAGCCTTGCCAGCACCCCGCCACAACCGTCGCCGCCCCTCCATCGAAGCGTCGAAAAAGCATCGGTGGCATGTCCGTGCGGCCGCCTATCCGGAAATCTATATTGCGGAACCCGAACTCTTCGCCGGCGCCCAGAAGAACCCCGAAAACTAAAGCAATCTCCTCGCACATCCCCTTCGAAATATGGCTGGAGATCTTCTCGTATTGTTCTCCGGCGCAGCTGGCGAAGCTCCGTCGGGTCAATTCCAGCTTCAAAGGATTCATAGACGATGAAAAGATTTGGGCAAAGAGTCGGCGAAATACATTCCCGAACTATCCGGAACCTATCTATGGCTACCCAGAGAACTACATGTGGAATCTGTTAAAAGGCAGTGGATGCGTGATTTGCGGGGCGCCTAGGTTCAAAAAATGCTACTGGACTTGGGGTATTAGGCTGTGCACTGCGTGTTTTAAGGATAACAGGATCAGGGTATGTTTGATGTTTTTCATTTATTTATTTATTTCATTCCCGGAGGTGATGTTGGATAGAGGCTAATGTTTTTGGTAGGGTGATGAGATTTCTGGAGAGCGCGATTTTGTCAATGCTGCACAAGTGTGTCTAAGGCATTGTTTCGTGTCGGGTGAGCCCCCTACTCCTGAAACATGCAGCACATCAAACATGTCTGTCGGTTGAAATTGCAAGACCTAAAAGTCTTACTCATTGTTTGATTTGCAGGGAAATTCGTTTCGACCCAACGCGGGAACTACTATGGTCTCGGCGGAGGAGACCCGTGCTACTGGAAAGACGAAGTGGCCGCATTTAGGATTGCCTATGATGAGAAGAAGAGCCAGGAAGCCGAATTCCCGGGCATCCTCGCCACTTTTATCGAGTATGAAAAGGATCAGGTTAAAGTTCAGATGGACTTGGCGGTAAAGATGTGCGACTTCGAGAGAATTGGTATGGCCTTGAGATTTAACGTCACCTGATACATTTATAAGTCCCTAACGTGCCTTTAACAGAAGCGGTAAACCGCCGTGAGGAACTCGCCGAAATCCGCCGTCAACGTCTTATCTCAATCCCGGAGAAATGCAAAGAACACTTTAAGCCACCAATTCCTGAGGGCGTCCTTGAACTCATCCCGTCTTACCAGGCTGCGCTCAAGGCTGGCAATATCCTCACCGACCGAGGCTGGAAAACCCTGGTTACAAAGATCACAACCGAACGGACAAGAGCCGAGGCGCAGTACCAACAACGCCAACAAGAAAAAGAGCAGGCACATCGCAAGTACACAAGCATCAAGCGAAGGGTCCGTAGAGAGGAGATATTGGACTACAGAAACCTCCGGGAGCTCAAATCTGCCATGCCAAAGCTGTTGAAGTATGCGAGAGATTTTATCAGAAGGGAAGGTGGGGTTCTTCTTCTTGAGTCTAGAAAGGTTCAATCTTTCATCATGGAGACATTCAAGTACTGCAGACGTACTTGGTATGAGAAAAACCCCAAGAACCCTCTACCATTCAGGGCAGCATACTTCATCTGGGAAGAGGTAATCGAGGAAACCTTTAACCGTGGTGGGTTCGATGTGAAATTTTGCTGCGAGTACTGTACGATCCTAGGAACGTGGGAGGAGATTATTTTTCATCTCGCAGTCGATCACCTAAAGAAGTCGGATATGGTAGGACTTGCGAGGTATCCTGTGGAGTTTCAACCGGAAGAAAAATACACCTACAAGAGACCTATCCCGAACTGGGATGGCGCTGAATGGCCAGAAAAGATCCCAATCTGTGCCGGAGGACCAAAGTTTTTCCCTAAATACCTGAAAGCTGCCCCCCCTAAACCTATAATATCAGCTAGCACCTCTACAACAGGCTCTCCGAAACCCAGGAAACCAAAAAAGCCTGGAACAAGGGATGATCCAATTTGCATGTTTGCGAGCAATAGTTGTACTATAAAACCGCAAACTTCAACACGCATGCTTATCCTCCGCGCCATTACGGAACTCAATGACCTTCATGTCCCTCCCTTCTTCCAACTATCCATCTTCTTCAAGAAGATTGTGCTAGAGTTCAAACGCTACAAGTTCCGCGTGGAGTTCAATGAACTCTACTATGAGTTAATACGGATCTGTAGCAGGCCTGAAAAGACACCTGCATGCTTTTCCCACGATTCAATTCTGTGCCATACATGCTTATGCTCCTGGGAGGGAGCCGAGAGCAGCATAATCACGCTCATGCAGCACTTCTTCGAGAAGCACCACCAGGTCAAAGATTGGCGAAAAGATATGCTGCTCATGCCCGGCCCCCCAGATATCCTTGATATGTTCCAAAAACTTAACGACCGCCAGATGGAATTCCGTTGGGATCAGAGAGCATCAGAACACCAGCTTGACACAGGCTCTGCAAGAGAGAAAATGACCATTGCGGATCAAAACGGAGATGTTTTGTGTTCGATGGAACAGCTGAAGAAAATCATTGAGTTGAAACAAGGTACCAATATCTTTGAGGGCGTTGAACGGAAGAACGGCGAGCTTCACATCCGGGACGAAAACAACAGCATGGACAGGAAGAGGAAGCGGGATGCCGGAGAGGCTTTTGACGATGATATCCAAGGAGAAGGGAGCGATAGGGGGAAGGAAAGTGATGGATCCGAATTTTCTTTTGAGGATTTTATCGCGGAGAGTGAGGATTGGGAGATTGGCAGTTCTGCAGAGTCGTTCGGCGAATTTGACAACGACCTCTGCGGGATTGACTCCGAAACCTGGGCTGAAGATGATGACCAAATGGAGCTCAGCGATATGATGTTCGCTTAATACTCCAAATAGGATCGACTAATGACGAGAATTGGCGGTATGGTTTAGGAGGAACCTAAATAAGATATAACGGATTCCATTTTAAGTTTGTGTGCTGTTTTTCTTTTTTCCTTTTTTTCCTTTTCTTTTTCCCCCTTTTTTCTCACGATCGGGAGAGAAAGGTTTGCATGGCGCATTTGATTTGGAAGGTTGGTCTTAGATTGATGGTATTATCTTTATTTCTTTGCTCTCATAGAAGGTTTCCTTTTTCTTTTTATTGTTTCAGAGGGGAGCTAGGTGCCGCTACTATTTCACATTATCATCTCGGGGGTCTCATTGGTTTTCTTTGAATTCATTTCCTTGACTTTTTTTCTTTCTCTTGCTTACTTGTCTGGGAATACTGTGCGGGGTGTTATGGTGGGTCATCTATTTTCTTGCTTTATTTACTGGGAGGGGGTGTTTTGATTGAAGGACTTTCTTCTCCGGTACATGCTCTTGGTTTGCTACTTTTTTTTTTTTTTATTTTATTTTTTCCTTCTCTCATGGTTCAATGTTTTCTTGTGGATCCTATTGCTTGCTGGTTAGATTGATACAACTCTTGTGTGTGTGTTTGGGCGGTGGCGGTGGGTGCGTGCGCGCTGCGTTATATCCCTGACTAGTTTGTGGTTAAGCAATTTTACTGGATTTGAGCAGTGGTATTATTTCGGGGTTGTTAATTTGTGAACATGGGAGGTGATTTAGGAGATTTGTGCTAGATTTAATAAATAAGAAAGTAACTAACTTTTTTTCTTAATTTACAACTAGTTGGGTTTAGCCCGGTGCTGTCAAAACGAGATAGTGGTTCATGACTTATCACTCGGTTCCTTTTTCTAACTAGTGATAGCGCCATGTGGGTTGGGGTTTGTTTCTTAAAGGAGCGACTAAATATCTGGCACGTGCCAGCTTGCTCTGTTTGGCGATCTTGGGATGAACTATAGCTACATGTACCAAGCATCGGCCAAGCTCATCGCGGGTAGCAAGGCTACAGGTACATTCCCGTTTCGCACAATATCCATGTGCGCATTCGAAGCTCAGTTAAGCTTTGTGGGCGATTTTTTCTATAAGCATGCTGATATGGGGATAAACAGAAAAGTATGAATTAAGTGAGTGAGTTGTGCTCGATCGACACATTTTTTTTTTTTTTCTTTTATCTTTTATTTAGCACATGCGCGTGAGTGGGGATTATCAGGCTCAACACTCATCACTCAAAAGTTAACTCAGAACCCAGCGTCCCGGCCAGCGTCCCCAACCTCTAGCGCAGCCTCAGCTAGCCTACAAGGTTCTTGTCGAACAAGGACGCCCACTATTACAACTTCCGGTGGTGCTCATGCATGGAGTATCACTCGTGCCAAGCCAGGTGGACATGTGGGAACGTACGGTAAAGTGCACGGCACGTCAATGTTTCTGCAGTGTTTGTTATCTAGAGAGTTTTCGGGCCGATTGGGCACTCTTCAATTGGCGGGGTTGTAGATACGGCCACTCTGTTATTTCGGCGGTTAGTGACAGTGTAGGATATGATACCATCCGTTTCTTTCCTCTATCTGCGAATAATATAGAGGGCTGATAGGGCATATACACCGGTAGATTTTTTGCAGCGAGGTGAGGCTGGATATTAGTCCATCTCTCAAACACACGTACACCACTCGTAGCACCACTGGTAGTGTCCAGGATGCCGCGAGGTTTTGGGGTTTCGAGGCGTGGGGCATGGGTTATACTTTTTTATATACTGCTGTAGATTGGGCGACTACTGGTTGTGCTTGTTCTGTTGAGCGGGGTGGTTCTAGCTAGGCCTATGGGCTTTTTGTTCGCGGGGGTGTGTGGTCTCTGTACCATCCCCCCCCTTAAAATAGTGGTGTGTCATCTTTAGTGTATAAGTAGATGATAGGCTTTCATCTTCCCTCGATCGTTAATTCATCTCTATTACTATTGAGTCCTCCCACAACAGCCCACCTGCGCACGCGCACTGTGCTCTAACAGACGACGCTAAAGGCTATAGCTATTGCGAGTTTCCAAGATTAACTGGACGCTCTGTTGCAACCACCAAAATCAAATGGGTCACAATAATTAAGCTTTCAAATACCTACGATCGAGTCCATATTGAAACCTGAGATAACACAAGCATAGAGAATCGCCGATATAACACCACCTGGCTTTTCCAGCTATGGTTGTGTTGCAAGGCGATGTTGAAGTTGCATTCCCATACAATATTTGGTTGTGTTTGGTTAATTTTGAAAACTCGCAATACTTGTATATACAAGTTGTATCAAGTGAGATAATATTAGGCTCTTGCCAGTCAGGAAGGTACGTTATTCTCGATAAATTGCATCCTAGAAAGAAGTTCCCTGAGCAAAACATAGAAGTCAATGACAGCTCTTACTCTCTCTACAGTTATCAATCAGGCACTAGCAATCTCGCCGTATCCAGCTAGCCTAGCTACATTATTGTAGCAATAGCAATAATAGACCAGCCCCCAGCCCCGATTTGGACTCTACTAGTAGATAGTAGTACTACATGCAGTATTAAGTGAACGAATAAAAGTAGCTAGACCGCGCCAGCAACAAAAACAATGTGTCAGTGATATCTCCCCACTTTTTTTCCCTTGGAGCGTGATTCCTTGTCACACCACACAGAGACGCTGGCCTGCAACGTGACACAGGCTGACGCCCAACGCGGCCTAGCCCCGTCACCCTTGCAACAACACAAAGTCACCTTCGCTCACGTCACTCATTCTCGCGACTTTAACCTCATCACCACCACCAGACATCACCCTCAGTATCAATCGGGTCCACCAGGCCACCACTCACCACAATGGCGTCCGCCTACAACCTAGAGCCGCAGACCAAGTACGCCCCTCTCCCCACGCCTCTTCCCCCCTCCTCCTCCTCCTCCTCCTCCTCCTCCCTCTCTCTGCCCTACCTACTAACCCACTCACTCCTCCCAGTGCCAAAGTAATCCTGCACACCAGCCACGGCGACCTTGACATCGAGCTCTGGGCCACCCAGACGCCCCTCACCTCCCGTAACTTCCTGCAGCTCTGCCTGGACAACTACTACACAAACACGGCCTTCCACCGCCTCGTCCCCAACTTCATCCTGCAAGGCGGCGACCCTACTGGTACCGGCCATGGCGGCGAAGCAATCTACCCTGGCGGTCTCTTTGAGGATGAGTTTCACTCCCGTCTCCGCTTCAACCGCCGTGGCCTTGTCGGGATGGCGAATTCAGGCCGCCGCAACGACAATGGCTCGCAGTTCTTCCTGACGCTCGGGGACACAAAGGAGCTGACGGGGAGGAATACAATGTTTGGCAAGGTGGTGGGCGACACGCTGTATAACCTGGTGAGGATGGGGGAGGGCGAGTGTGAGGAGGGTACGGAGAGGCCCGTGTATCCGGTTACGATTACGGGCGCGGAGGTGGTGGTGAATCCGTTTGAGGACATGAAGCCGCGTGAGGCGGCGGTAAAGGCTGGGACGCTGGAGGAGGAGAAGAAGGCTGCCGCGGCGAAGAAAGCCGCTGCAGGAAAGAAGAAGAAGGGCAAGGCGCTTCTGTCCTTTGGCGGCGACGAGGAAGAGGCAGAGCAGCAGCCGGCGCTCAAGAAGCCGAAATTCAACACCCGGCTCGTAGTCGCCGCACCACTGTCGGAAGAGGCGCCGGAGAAACAGGCGGAGAAGAAAATCTCGGAGCCGACAAGCACGGGCGCAAAGAACGCCATCACAACGACAGAGACGGTCACAACCGTGACGTCGAAAGATGTTGACTCCCTTACTGACCCAGACCCAACACCCGTCCGCGCCCGCTCGCCCTCCCGTACGCTCTCGCCGCCGCCGACGCGCCAGGCCTTGCAGCTCGCAGAAACTAACGCCCAGATCGCGGCACTCAAACAGTCACTCCGCCGCGACCGCGACACACCCGCTACCACCACCACCACCACAACTACAAAACCCAAGAAATCCCTACTGGCAATCCAAAAAGACCTCCTCCCCGCAACATCCATCAAGGGCCGCAAACGCAAGCGCGACACCGCCAAAGACGACGACGAGACGCTCGCCGCGCTAAAACGCTTCCAAAAGAACCTCTCCACCGGCTCCTCCTCTACCCCGCCTACCACCTCCGCCGCCTCCCCCACAACCAAAGACACCGCCCCCGCCGCTGAAAAAAATGCCACCAGCGTCTTGGATGAAGACGACGAAGCGGCCCTCTGCGACCTGCATTTCATCCCGAACTGCGCCTCGTGCGGCCTCTACGAGCGGCCCTCACGTAGCCCTAGCCCGGGTGCTAGTGAGGCGCTGTGGAGCCATAAACTAAGCTTCGAGAAGGATAGACTGGGCAAGGATCTTACGTGGAAGCGCAAGAATGAGGAGATGCTCACGATTGATCCAAGGGAGAAGGAGAAGGAGATTTTGCAGCTGGGGAGGGGGGAAAGGGGTGGTGGCGGCGGCGGCGGTGGTGGTAGTGGTGGTGGTGGGAGAGGGACAGAGTGGGGGAAGAGGGGGGAGGGTGGTGGGAGACGCGGCGAAAGGTCAGGAAGAGGGGGCGAGGGGGGAAGGGGTGAAGGGAGGGGCGAGAGGAGGGGAGGTGGTAGGGGTGATAGGGGGGGCCCGAGTAGGGGGCCTAGGAGGTAGTGGTAATGATTATAGTGAGGCTTTGTGTCTTTTTTATATTTTATAGCTTTTTTTTTTTTTTAGGTAGTTATGTTTTAGCATAGGTCTTCTAAATAGATTAGGTTGCTAATTATCGGTTTTTTGTATCCTTTTTGCTAAAAACAAACACGTATCATTAGCGCTGCAGTTGTTTTTGCGCCCTTTATACCAGAAACAAAAATTTACATCATTATTATTCCATACCTGCGCACTAATCAAATCCTAAGAATTCTTGATTAGTAGCAACGACATCACAAAATTTCTCATGGCTCAGTATAACGCGCGGGTACTTATTACAAATGACAGCAAACCCGACACCGTAACAGCCATAGATGACCCGGCAATCACCGCAAAGCATCTTCCCCCCCCCTCCCCCCGCTTCTTCTCCCGCTCCAGGTTTCGGCATATTTGGTGCGGTATATTTCCCTCCTCTAACAGAAATCCCCACGCCCATGGGGCTAGAGACCAAGGAAAGCCCATCTCTCCATCTCCTTTTATGTACAGCCACTCTGCAAAAGTGTTTGTGATTCCGGTTTCGGAGTGAGACATTTCTCCATATGTAACCGTGGCGGACCATCAAGAACCCCCCCCCCCCCCAAGAGAAGACTTTCCCAGTGACCAATGGCGCCCAAATTAATGAAGAATAAGATCAATCGCCTATCTTATTTTTATATATTTTTCATTGTTTTTGAATCTCAACTTTAATAACATCAGCATTACGGGTGCGCCACACTGCGCACCGACATTAAAAACTATATCACAAACACTTTTGCTAAGTGACTGTAGATACCTCCATTTTTCCCCCAACCAACCCCCCCGACCCAACTTCTCAGGCGCGGCAGAACCTCAGAAAATCTAGCACATCAATCATTTCTAAACCGGACGAACAATCCGTTTGAACCCTTATTTTTTCATCTATGTCAATTATCATGGTTTTCATAAAATCAAATCAATATTTTTCTTATTTTTGTCTCGGGCTTGGCAGACGAGTGATATCTCGTGAACCTAGCAGTCAGGTTTATCAGATCGATCCTACAGTGTTGATAAACACAGTAATTATCCTCTTTGTCCTTTTTTTTTTTATATATATGGGTGCTATGTCGAGTGTATATATGGGAATACGTGCAGTCACGCAGGTTTTGGGAGCTGGGGGATCGAGAGAAATTGATGGTCCAGCTTAACTATACGTCATGCGCTGGTTGAAGCGCAAGCTCGAGAGAAACATGTAGATATATGTATCTCTAGCTGTTGATCTAGTTAATAAATTGATCTGTGGGTTGGAAAGCTCTGTATCGATGCTGCTCCCTCGAGCCGTCGACCCCAGGTGTTGACATCGCCATCGCGCCGCGCTGTGCTGGTCTGCCGGTATTAGCTCCAGTCCATACATGAACACACCCGTGGCCGGTCAGTAGTCGGCCGAACAGATCATGCTACAACTCCTCGCCGCGTGCGCGGAGCTTCCTTCGTATCATGTCCCGCCCGGTAACAGTTCTTGGGGCGGGCCACTTTAGTAATCCGGCGGTGCTGTGCTACTCTATTCAGATTTCGGCGGCGACCTCTCCCTTGAGTGAATATTATACAAATGACAATATTTTCCGGTCTAGTTATAGTATCTCATCTCCGCAAACGTTCCGGCGAGTAACTTGCCTCAATTGTCCGCGCGCATCGGCCGGATCGAGTATGCGCGAGTACGCAGGCCTAGCTAGCTCTTCTGCGCCGGCCCGCTAGGCGGTGAGCGGGCATGGTTACTTCAATGCGGTGATGCTGCGCTGCCGTATTCAAGGGGCGCCTATCTAAAGTAGGACGCGCGCCTGAATATCGAAATACATATATATTCATAATTTAAGTAGACCAGCAGGCCCAAACCTAGGCTCTGATACCGCGCCGATATATAGCGGTACAAGGGGCCCCTTTCTCGCACTCTCCGCATGAGTAAGGGCCCGGCCCGAATATTTACCGTTTGCGGGCGGGCCTGTTCGTTGCCGCCAGTCGGCATGAGTGATACCCCACGACGTGGCGTGGCCGCCGCGGTGGAAATGCCCCTGAGATTAGGATGGGCAGTGCGGGCCTACCTACATATATGTAGTGCTTTGGTGCGGGCTTGGAGATCTACCGGTCCCCACACCTCAAAGGTCCCGACCAAGTATATAAATATATCACTCCTCACCTTGACGGGCAAGCATCCCGAAACAGTCATCTGCATTGGTTGGTTGCATCCCAAACCCAACTTAAGCTTTCCACCTCAACAAGCAACCACAACACTTCATGATCAACCGTAAAGTTATTACAGGCAGCACATATCCAAACAAACTACCGTCAAGTGCGGCCCAAAGTTTCCAGGATACAAGATACCTGTACCTAGTCAGTCCAAAAATAATTTGATCACCACCAATCATGACCCCTCACTCGAACCCAGCACGAGAAAAAACAAATAACTCTCAGCCTCGTATCCGTCAAGCGAGCCGTAGTAAAACATATAGCACCCACGACCTATCGCCTTGTTCTGCACTGCTTATTGGCGTTCCCATCGACCCCCAATCCATGTTCAGCCTCATGCAGCCTCCTGTTCCTGTACCTACGGGGCACGCTTTCTAGAAACGGGATTTACAGGTTTTAACTTTAGAGTTTTTGCAATGTGGGTTGGCAAACTGGGGAGGTGTGCGAAACTTGTTAAATACGTCGGTACATGTAGAGTACGTCCTGCACTTCTTCAAGATGCAATCCGCCAGGAAGAAGCAAAGCAAACGCAAAGTAAACCAAGCAAGTCATGGAGACTGAGGAAAAAGGCTTTCAGAAGTGGTGGTGCGAGGCAAAAATACTCTCAAACCCCGACATTAGTGGGATAGGTGTGAGTTGTTATGCCCGCCCTCGAACCCACCCCACGTTGTTGCCTTCGAGAGTTCCTTTTTCCCCACAAACACCAACGTGAAGCTTATCCGCTAACCTGGGGCCTATCACGACGACTACAGGTGATCTCTGCCTTCTTCGTGCAAGGCTTTCTCGCCAGCCTAATCAGCATCTGCATGTACTACTTCTCGGGCCGCTGGAATCGCCTCATCACCTTCCCGCCGCTCGCCTACAAGTACCTCCATGCTGGAGGGCACCTTGGGGGTCTCCCCACGCTTCCGCGCTCCCTCCACCCCGCGAATCCGCTCCGCACGGCAATGATGACAGACATCATCCTGCTGACCTCGGACATGCAGACCCTGTCTGGGATCGCCCTAATGGTAGCCTCGCTGTCGCAGTTCCCCAAGCTAAGTGCCTACCACGCTATCATGGTTGGAAACATGGCGTGGATCCCATCGCTATCACATCATCTGGCCATCATGTATGTTTGGGAAGAGAAGCCGCATGGGCGCTTCAACACGGTGCGCTATGCGGCGGTGGCGCTGTATGCTGTTTTGTACGCCGTCTACTGCGTCTTGACGTACACGAGTGTTCGGCGGCGATGGGACCTCGAGCAGGATTGTTTCCGCGCGTGTAATGCAAAGTATTGTGTTGGTAGCTACACTGAGCGGGACTCACTGCTGGGCTGGGTCCTCGTCAATCTTGTCTTTTTCGTGTGTGGCTATGTACCAACTATTTGCGGCATCTTTGTAAAGATGTTCGTGAAAGGGTCGTGGCCGTGGATGAGGCTCGCCGGAGACCTTATGTTTTCAGCCGCCCTCTGTCTGCCAGTCATGATCTTCTGGACGGTTTTTACACTGTGTGGTGTGTTGGGATATCGTAAAGCAAACAGAGAATTACTAAGTGAAGATGCGGAGGAGAGGTGGGGGTTTGGACAAGTTGTTGCGGTTGTATCGTTGCTGCTTGTGGTGTTTGAGTTTTGGAAGTCGTATGTTCGTAAGTTCCCCCCGTCTACAAAGATGCCTTTAATCTTGAATAGATATAAAAGCGTGTAATTTCATCTATGAGAGAAAATAGTTTCCATGCTAATCAATGTTTGCAGAATATAATGAAACAAGTGCAGAGGAGGACCCGGCGCTTTGTAAGTGCACGTGCTTCTGCGGAAAGCGAGTCGATAGCTTTTCCACTGTGCAGAGTGGAGGCATGGTTTCTGTAAATTTTTGAGAGTTATATGTAGTATAATGTATGTATCAAATTGTAAATATCTTCCTAGGACGCTTCCCTAGAAGGAAAGCCGAACTTAAATTGCCGCTGGCTAAACAAGAGATGAGTGGAAATGACCTCAAATATAAGTAAATTTATCCCAGTCATCAGGAATTTGACACCGTAAACACATCTGAAATATATTTTGAATAATTATTTCGTCCTGTGATGTTAGGTTTAGTGTGACCCAGCGCTTCTACGGCCACACACGGCCAAGAACTCATTCCAATGGCCGAGGCCAAGTATATATTACTCCTATCACAACTACTGATCGAGCCCTGTGCTAACTTGGTTATTTGTGTAAAGGAAAGTGAGGCCTATGCAGTCGATAGAAAGTACATACCATGCTCGACGCCTTTTCGTTTTGGCTAGATATTTTCTCTGTTGCAAGAATAATTGAGATATAAAATAAAAGTATCATTGTATTACCTATTTCTTTATTTGTCCTGCTTAAGGGATACAACTTTGGAGGTCTTTCCTGTATTGGTCGTCGGTGTCGGTTGCCGAGGTAATTGATATTCACTATCGATATTTTAAAACTGGTTATCGTTATACGTATATATAGCTTCTGAGAAGTGGCTCCTGCAGATCCGAAAATGTGAGTACATTTGTAGATTCTCAGGTGCCTGAATTCAAATAGAATGGCTTACCATGAGGGTTTTCAGATTGATCGAAAGATAGCACTAATGCCGGAAGAGATCTTTACCAGCGTGGATTGAACAAAAACTAAAAGCTTAACAGCACGTTCTGCAGTGCAGTGCGGATGAGGAGGGGTAGGTCGGTATGTACGTCAACACAACCAATAGGATGTGCAGAATTTCTGTCCAAGCTCTCAACATGCGCATACAAAGCGTCCATGTAGAGTACCATAACTTCTATATTCAGAATCGAGGGATAACGATGCCATGATTTCAAAAAAGAAAACAGAATCGGAACCGTTTTAAGTCTCGGGACAAATCTTGGGACGAACTCCGGGACGAACCGCCCTTACCATGTCCGAACCATATTCCATGAAGAGACTAGGCAACCTACACAACCGGGTAAATCCGTACGCACCGACGAATTGGATTCCACATTTGGATCAGATAGATGTGCTTCGCCACATATCTACCCTCTACATATCAGATCAGATCCCATCTCATCTCAAAGGATTGCAAGGTGTCCTTCCTCCCCAGGTTAGAAGAAAGTCTCAAGCGCCAATGATCCAGTGGCTTTTCGGGATCGACGCAACCCATGATAGGGGTATAGTACTTTCCGGGTCCGAGGGGCGGAAACCAGTGGGTCAGAAATGAGGTACGTGAGAGCCTCTCTCCCCTTTTTGTATGTGCCGTCGCGTATCTAGGGTGGTGGGTAATAGAGACTTAGACATGCTTTACCCAATCTTGTCGCGTCGTCTTGCCTTAAGTGATGGACCTGCCTGTCGGTTTCTTTTATTTTTTTTGTGACCTGGACTTTTTCCTCAGAGCAATCTCCATATCGATTGCCTCTAGATGGCATGCGTGTACTGTGCCGGTAATGAGATTTCGGGTCTTGTATGTCTGTCCGTCTGTCCGCATTCATATCCAGCTATATTTCCATAGCTCATGCAACTCATCTCACAGGTACCGGAAGGTTGCTGAACGTTAATCGATCAGCCAGTTATTCAGTTAGACCGTCCGGGGATGATTGAGGCGGCGGATGGACGTGTGTTGGGGGTAATTGATCATGCGACTCGACTCTGGTTCTGGCTCTTGGTACTTGGGTTTAGGTATATCATACTTAGATACACAAATAGTCTTGGTGGGTTTTGTGGAGAGACAGCTCCGAAATCACCATCCATAGGGAGAGGCACTCTAGAAGTTCTCGAAGATGTGGGCAATCATCCGGAATTTATCTCATACCTGGGCTGCATATCTAGTGTATTTATGCAGAACCCCCTCCAGCCCTGACAAATCTCCGTAGATGGAGTTGAGTAGGCAGAACTGTACCTACGAAGAGAGTAACATACTTAATCCTGTGGAGTATGCAGGTGTAACCGTCCTGGACGTCCGCAGAGTAGAGAAACTTCCCTTTTAGAAAAATATCCCCAAAGAGTGGAACCCAAAATGGTCGACGCATCCCTATCAGAAAGTAGGAATCCTGAAAAGGGATCATAACAACACCCCTTCCATTCCAAGTTCCCACACCACTCATCATACTCGCACGTGATAAGAGTAGACCCAACAGATGCACGGGACGACATGCATGGTGCTGGTTTCTTTCTTGGTAACACATTTGTTCCTTCATTTGTTCGTATTTTTTTCTTAGGTTCGGGATTGGATAGTTTGTAGGGAAGCACCGGTAAGTTGTAATGGAAACTTAATTTTCTATATGATTATGAATTTGGTCTGGTTTGGTCAGGAAGTCTTCATTGCATACCTTGAAATTTGTACTGCACTTGTTTTTGGATACTCTAGACTCGGAGGCTCGTAGTGTAGACGATGTGTAGTTTTGTAAGCAAAGATTCTTGACTATTTTTTCGGTACATCGGATGGTAGTTTCATGCTTTTTCTTCATGCTGAGTGGCCCTTAATGTAGGCCGGCAGGTCGTGATCGTGAGGATCACGATAAGGCTTTTCTTTGGTTTTTCCCCTTCATTCCACTATTTTGCCTAATGCTTTCTTATGCATATCTTGTTTCGGTCTTGGTTTTGTTTTTGATTTGTGTGTCACGAAGAAGAACCCGGAGGCTTCCTGCACCGCACAGCACAACTGGCGTGATCCATCCCGACAGAGAACTTCTGTATGGCCTATGCAGGTAGTTTTCGTTTCGTGGGCACTACCTGGGACACTGACAAACAGGGTATAAAATGTGGTCCAAGCGGGGAATGAGGAAGAGAGTATTTGTTCTAGTGTGATAGAAACCTTCTTGTCCGATATGATACATGTATTGGCCGCGGGAGGGGCCGGGTTTAGATGGTGGGGGCAGAGCTCAAGTCATCTGGTACTCTACCTAGGTATTTAGCTGGAGGGAAGAATTTGCTCCAGGTAGTGAGTGGGTGGAGGAGGTATGTAGGTGTTTCTTGTTGATCGTGATCTTTCTTTTCTTCATTCCCCTTCTCTTGTTTTCTTCTTCTCTTCATCCTTTAATTATTCTGGCGGGGCTGCTACCTTTGCCATGTCATGTCATATTGCTCTGGGAGGGAGCCTTTACTTGACATTAAGTGAGAAATTGAGGCCACGCACGTCGGTTTCTTGGATGAGCCCTGTTCTATGGTACGACAGCACGACAAGACTTCTATGGTCTGCCAGCTATATGACAGGACGGGTACAAGTTACTTACATATTGTTTTGACCGCCACCCCTTGTAGCTCAGAGGCCAAAGCTGACTGGCTGGTTGTTGTCGGAGTTTTTGAGCCGTGGATAGTGTTTTTGCCTAGGAAGTGTGCATAAGCTGTACCTACATATTATTCTTCAGCAGAATCTCGTCAGGCTGCCTGCATACACAAGCACATCCGTAAAGTAGACTCGTAGAGTACATGCTCTACATAACTTATAAGGTACCTACTCTACTCTACTCTACGAGTATTTGGCACAGGTCGAATTTGAGTACATGTAGGTACTCTAGAGTGCCTAGATACCTGATTACATGCAGTAATAATCTTACCCTGGAGAGAGTTCCTATTCTGTACATAGATGTACATACCATATGCAGTCCATCCACTCGTCCTCTCATCCACTGTTATTCTGGAGCTCCAACCAAGAGTGAGCAATCCGCCGAATGCTTGGCCATGAACGGGCAGGCCAAAGAGCCACAAGCGGCGCAAAGCGAGTTCTTTGGCTTTTGCTGTAATACCTACAGCTCTCCATACTGTATCATCCCAGGCCCGATCTCAGGAGAGTTTGGATAGGGTAGCAATCTGTCTTTTTTTGCTGTGACCCCCTTTCCTTTCTCTTCCTCTCGCTCCAATTGATGCTGCACTCTCCCACTTTTCCTCATTCTCTCCTCGCATCGCATCGCATCTAAATAGCCAACCAGACAGCTAGCCGTCGTTGTTGCTGCTCCCGTGCCTCTTAGCAGTATAATCCACATAACTTATGTAGTGTAGGAGATTCTTCCGTCATCCCCCAATAAGTTTTTACAAACGGTCAGCAAATTTATCTCCAAGTGGTCAGCCAGCTGCAGACTTCTCGAACGAGCTTGTAAAGGTTACACTTGATTCGCCTGTCTTCGTGCTCGTGCTTCTAGTGCATCTACTTTTTCTTTCGTTTTTTCGTTTTTTTTCACACTCATTTCCCCCCAAGCTTTGTTGCTGCCCGAACCGTCCCCCCGTAGCTATCCAGACTACCCGTGCCCTCCTCCGTCGGCTCTGATCACACCTCCTTTTTCAATCAGACCCCCGTCACACTCTAACCACCCCTCCTCCACCCCCCTTCAGGACATTTCGCTCCTATTCATCTCATCACTCATTCATTCACTCTTCAACGCCTTCCTTTCTTCAACCCCCTACTACACCTACCCCCTCCACCGCCACAAATCTTACTCTGGTGGACTGGAACACCCCTTACCACATTTCACGACGAGACTAGAGACGGAGAAAACCCCTCATCATAACGACTTCCCCGCCCCTTTCCCGTTAACGAGACCCACGCCTTTTAACGATTATTCACGAGCCACGCAACGGAAAGACGACTTTGTGACATTATCGAGAGAAAGAATAGCAAAAATTATATCCTACTCATCCTAAAAAGGCATCAGCATTTGTCGAGCATCATCTTCTTCGTTCGGGTTCATATATTTCTATAGTTTTTTCCACATTACAAAAGAAAGACTTCAATTAAAATCGGGACGATCTTCCGAGAAAGCATTCACAACAATACCGCACTTTTAATACAAGGTTCGCTACAGCAAAATCATTTAATTCCAATAAAGAAAACAGGGAGAGAACGACGAAACATCACTGCAAGAGTCATCTAGAGAAGAAACTACGGTTACGTTAAGACGGTAGTTGGTTTATTTGGTGATCTGACGTCGTTCAGGAATCATCAAAGTTTTTCTTTTCTTTTCCTTTCTTTTCCAACAAAGGGGCTTCGATATCCTTCACTTTTAAACTTGACCAAAGGGACCTTATTACAAGTACTCTATAAATACATATTTAAACCCTTTTAAACATTTATCATACCATCTAAGCGATAGCAATGGCTAGCCATCACGACGGATACTACGACACCATCGGCTCCTCGCGATCACCAACCGGCCAACACCAACAACAGCAGCATCAGAGTCTCCATCGAGCCTCTTCAAGGCATTTTGAAACATTTGCTTCACAGAGTGGCCTTTACACTGCCGAAGACCACGCCGCAAGGTTTGACTCTCGTTATGGCGATTCTTCTCGTTTAGGTGCGGTCACTGGGTACGGGTACGATTCAGGGGCGCAGACTTGGAATGCAAGTAGTTTTGGAGGTGGTGGTGCATTGGCTGCTATGGGTGGCGCTACTGGCAGGATCAAGACCCCATCAAGGCAACGTAGTGCTTTACCAGCGGTATGTAGCAGTAGGGAGGCAGTAGGTATTGATAGATCGAATTGAAAACTAACCTTCTGATAGATGTGGACTGATACCGCACCCGTATCTTTGCCCACGGTTTCGCCACTTGCCGGTATGGGGAATGTTCCGTTAGGCCCATCCCCTATGAGAACCGAGACTGTTGGATCGGACCCCGACGAGGAGTTGATACCTACAGCGATCGTAATCAAAAATATCCCATTTGCTGTCAAGAAGGAACAACTGGTGCAATTGATGACAGAGCTTAACTTGCCACTTCCGTACGCATTCAACTATCACTTCGACAATGGTGTTTTTAGGGGCCTTGCGTTCGCAAATTTTACAACCGCCGAAGAAACAGCAACTGTAATCGATATCTTGAATCATTTCGATCTTCAGGGCCGGAAGCTTAGAGTAGAATACAAAAAGATGTTGCCCTTGGTTGAAAGGGAGCGAATTGAAAGGGAGAAGAGGGAAAGGAGAGGACAGTTGGAGGAACAGCATCGGCCTGTGCAGATGCAGCAGCAACAGCCTATCATCCCTCTATCTACTTCACCTTCCCCCAGCGCTTCTCGGACACTTCCAGGTTAGTACTCCTACCCGAAATCTGTTTTATTCGAGCCAGTTGTTCGCGCCGTAGTGCATTTGGACTGCATAGTTTATTACTTGCCTGCATCGTGCAGAGTGCATAGACTAATGGTCACGTCCAGACGTAGACTTGAACGATCCACAGACTCTGCAGTTCTACTCACAGCTCCTGCTGTTCCGCGACGATCTCTCCCGAGAGGCTCTTATTTTTCCGTCGACGCTTTCTCCGCAGCAACGTCGCATCGTGCACACCCTTGCACATCACATGGCCTTGGCACACGTTTCTCGTGGTACTGGTGAACAGCGCCAAGTGCATGTCTTCCGTGCCCCAATTTCAGGGACCCCAAGCATAAGCCCACCGTCGATTCCCACGACCGTTCATCCTGTGGAATCGCATCAGCGACGAGTACTGACTAGGGCGACTACTATGGATTTCAGTGACGCCCGCTCAGAAGGAGCGGGAATGTATTCAACAATAGGTCGTCACGGAAATTCTCTATTGGACATTCCATCTTCGCCTTCTGGCAGAGGAGATATGCATAGCCGACAGAATCTTCGTGCGGCAAAATCGTTTGCTGACTTGCGATCTTATACTCCGTCGCCTGTGCCTTCTTCTGCTAGCTTTCCTGCCGCTCTCGGAGGCAATATTTCTCGGTACACGGACTATGGTGCCAGCGTTACTTCTACTACTCCGAGTTTGACGCCAACTGCGACAGGAACTACCGTGTCTGCTTCTAATGCTAGTGAGTCGTTACTTGTGAATGGACTTGCTGGAGTGTCGCTTACGTCCTCCTTGGGTGGTAATCTCGGTGTCGGTGGAGCGAGCCTTCGAGACCCACGGGATCCTAGGGGTGTTTTGAATTTTGATAGAGAACGACAAAACGGAAGAGACGGCAATCACGATGTTTCAACGCCTGTTAGTGCTGGTAGTAGTAATGGAGGTGTGTCAACAAGGGGATATGGAGGTATGTCGCCGTACAGCGATGAACCGATGTCAGCATCTTCGATGAGAAGCGAGAGGGAGAGGGGCCAGGTAGTGCCTTCTAGACAACCAAGAGGACCGGATCCGGATAGAAATGCAGGGTTTGCGTCCAGGAGGCAGCATCGTGGGGGTTCTGGGGAGTTGGATGTCCAGTCAGGTGTTGAAATCGTGGTCGAATAGAGGGGTGACGGTTTTTATTTTTATTTTTTTATTCAGATTTTTATCATGTTGAAAGTATATTTGTTATTGCCTTTTAAGTCAACTTTAGGGCCTTTGGGACCTTTTCTGTGTGAACTTTTTATTCTATTTATTTCAACTTATCCCGGAACAGTTTTCTCACTGTTGGGATTCCCCCTGTATTAGATAGTACGATGTCTATGATATGGCAACGAATCCGAGGGGAACAAAACAAAATCAAGAAAGACAGATCCTCCTTTTCTTTTTCTCTATTTCATATTTTGTGCGTTGGGACAGGACGGGCCCGGATGGGAAGGCTATGAGGATGATACCTTATTACATATAAAGAATTTTCAGCAATGATACGGGGATTGGGGGGGGAGGTATTTCTTATGTTTTCTTATTAACAAGGCAGGAAGGGCTTCATGCTCATGTCGCATCTCGGGGAGGGTTTTTTTTTTATATATTTTTATTTAAGTTTGCCGTTTTTATCTTTTTATATGCGCGTTTCCGTTTTGCTTTTTTCGTTATATTGTACTTGGTTTGATATCCAGTGTAATGCCGGTGTGGGGGGGTATTTGATAATAGGTTCAAGGTAGCCGGAGCGGTTTATGTAGAGTATCTAGCTTGTTAATTTTGAAAAAGTTGTTTTTGTTTCTGTAAAGTTGTCTCTTTTAATTACCAAAGGGTAACTTAGTGACTCAGATCAGATTAATGGGTGGGGAAATCTCGATTCATCAGAGTTAGGTTACTCAAGTGATCGAGGGTAGCACCCACTTCGGGCTCCCTTTTGTGGAATGGGAATTATTCTTTTGCTTGGTAAGTGATCACTGAGCACCATCG
The DNA here is from genome assembly GCA_024713935.1 of Morchella eximia. Classification (NCBI taxonomy): domain Eukaryota; kingdom Fungi; phylum Ascomycota; class Pezizomycetes; order Pezizales; family Morchellaceae; genus Morchella; species Morchella eximia. Next base: position 1,320,326 of record JAMGZG010000006.1, read on the forward strand.
CTGGGTACGAGATCTAGACTACGTACTACGTATCGACATCTCCCAATTCCAACCCCACCACCCCATCTATCGATCCACCTTGTTTTCCGGGACTCGAACGAGTGACCAAATCCCATAGGTCCACAGATTATAATAGGTTTGAGCAAACGGAGCTGACGGGTTACTTACTTGCGTCACAGTGGGTTATCACGGCTGGCAGCATATGTCATACACACCCTTACTGGCACTGACAAAAATTTAATTATGAGCGAGAGCATCAAAAAAATGCTATCAATCGAATATCCACTGCTGCATAAGTAGAACACCGAACTCTCTGTTGAGGTACGTAGGTTCAGTGCATGTTCTAAATGTCGGCATCCATCCAATATGCGTGTTCATGACCATCACGTTAATTAATGGTAGAAGTGACAACCTCTCTCTCTATAGCTACTAGCTAGTCACCCAACAATACCTACGAGGAAGCTCGAGGCGACTCAATGGATAGACTCGAGACTTGGAATTGTCGAAGTAATAAGGTTCTGTAAGGGATGCAGTTGGGCGAAGCACGTCTAGATGCCAAAGTTACCGTACACCACATTAACATCACGAGACATCGTTTCACCACCGAAGCTGTACGCCGATTCCCATGGAACGTATCAGCCTAATGGTTTTTGGCGGTTATCCCGGGTGCCTTATATGCTCATAGTGGACTAAAACACCACACTCGGGGTTTCCTTCAATAAAAATTTACAATATATATATAGGCACTAGAAGCACTAAAACTCTTTATCATGGGCTCATGGAGACAGAGTGGGTGGGAATATGTGCACTGAACAATTCATGTGCAGTGGGCTGACTATACTGTTGAGTACTAACTCCGGTTGAGTGGTAAACTGAAGGAAGCAAGTATCCACAAATGATGAGTGTTGTACGAAACCGCTAAGAGAAAATATCAAATATCTCACTCTAGATGACTGTTAACAAAAGATACAGGGAGTTATATGCATTTATCAGCAGTAAGTACTACCATCGAAGATACACGATTTTATAAACTCAAATACGTGTATCTAAGCATATAAGGGAAAGCAATTTACCGGATGGAGTCTGAGGTACTCGAATAAACAGGCAATGAAGTAGATAGATGTATTTTGATACCTACTAAACTAATTTAGTATTACCCTTCTACAAACTGAGTCTGCTTCATATTATATCACTCGCGTATGAGCACGTGGCTACTCACCTAAAATATTTATGATGGGCCCATATCATCATTCGCGACCATCTTTATATTACGACTGGATGAAGTGGCTGGATGTGCCTGGCGTTTCGAGGGTGAACAAGAAGCGGTAAATTTACAAGTACCACGTGGAAAACAAGAGACTCAAAATACGTGATCCGGGGATTCCTACCAGCTAGATTTCTGTTAATGAGAGGATGATATCAGCAGTCTTTTCCACCTGGCACAGGGCCTTCAGGAAATAAAACACACAATTGGCCAGTGTTACCTTGCGTCCCAAGGCCCCAAGCAAAGTGATTCGGACAATTCTAATATTGAAAACCCAGACAGACTTCCTGTGTCAAGCAATGTGACATCAACAGTTGGAGCTGATTGGGGGCAAAATGCACTTTTCTCCCTCAAGATCGAAGGCCGAGATAAGCCCAAGATGGGCACCAGTGACAATAACTAACTAACCGACAGGGAAACATATAGTAAAGATGGACATGCAAGCCTTTCTTATCGAAGATTTTCGCCCGTTTCCATTTTCGCTGAACTACTTAGAGCTACATATAGGTTACAGACGACCAAAACAGCTTTGTTTGTTACGGTAAGTCAGTACATGTATTTACATGTATGAACACCTAACATTTCTATGTTCATAGTCAACTACATAATTCAGTAATTACGAATCCTATATTCCGAGTGATATACTGTGACTAAATATAATTCATTCATCTAGTGTATACGAACTTCCAAAACGGCTACCATACCATCATCCCGTTCACAATCTCTACACCTGAAACCAGCCCGTTGAATCACGTCATATGGAGACAGCCCGCAAATTTCAGAACTTGGAAAGGTGATCATGACGATGCCTCACATTAAAATGCACCTCTTGGATGCAAGATTAAACATCTTCAGGGGTTAAATATTTCAGGGGGTTTAGTACTGATATCTACTTGCACTTATGTTGTAATTATGTAAGATGCCAAGTCTTCGATTTATCGGTTGTCCAGTTACATTGACTCTCTTTACGCAACTGTACATGTAGTTTATGGGCGCCATTCTGGCTCTAAGTGCAAGTGATAATGGAGTTGATCTAATCAGAAAGCTTCGTGGTCATCTGTATAAATTTAACGGAACGTTTGATGCAGAAAAAATTGAATTGGAGACTTGATCTCAACTAGTAGATCTTGAAATTTTTTTAGGCCCGGCGATTAGCCGAACGCGATTTTGCTCATATTACACAGATCTCACAACGGGCGTGGGAGGGAGATAAAACACATTAAGGTTTCGTTGTGTTAAGTTGTTCAAAATAGGTAAAAACCTAAAAATACTCATAGCAGCCCTGCTGGCGCAATGGTAGCGCGTCAGACTTCTATTAGAGTTCCTCTTGTAGCGATCTGAAGGTTGCGGGTTCGAGCCCCGCGTGGGGTTTACTAAGTAACACTTTTTTCTTGCTGTTTTCTCTCCAAAGACTATTTGGTCGTACTAAGGAGTGGAATTCCGGGAGATTCCTTTTTTGCACCCCACATGGTCTTTAGTTTTTGGAATTCAGGTACACATTTGGTAGGGACTTTCCAATATACAGAAAATACAGGCACGGCACATACATGTACCGTACACACATCCCCTACACAGGCACCTTCTCGACATCGATACTGTATATCGGGTATCGGGATCCAGAAACCAGGCAAATGGATGATCATGGATCCAGTGCACCGATTGGCCACGATCACTCACCATCCCACCACGCAACGTACCCTCATGAGCCACTAGCTACTCTACTGCCCAGAGATATGGACTGTAAGTAGACCTGACACATCTCAGCTACAAACCTGAGTGATGAAAGTGACTTCCGGGTTTAAACGAATGCCAACAGGCTGATCAAAAATGAGATACAAGCCGTTAGGGGGTAGCCACCAGTAAATACCTGGCTCTCAATCCTCCCCAAAAGCCACAATCATGACCACCATACGTGGGGGCAGAAAAAAGCGCTGGAGGCGAACGAAGCGATAGCCGTCCAATGGTTTGGAGGGGGGAGATACGGTGATTGCTATTTGCACATACACTGTCGCTTTTAGCATACCATACATGCTACACCTCTGAAAGTCTCCGTATGGTTTTACGATGGTTCGCCCCGTCGGCGGCGGATTGGAGGCTGGAACCGGAGTAAGGATCGGGAGGAGCTCAGCAGGCTTTGAGTGTTTTACTACCGGAGGTTCCGTGGACACAGACCATCACTCGAATTCTTCGGACCAAAAAAATCTGACAGAGGAAACTTTTCCGCAGAAAATGTGTACTTGATCGTTTACGGTTAGAGCTTATGCTTAATTACGGGTGGTGCTATTTTTACACAGCTGTACATCATCAGAGGAGAAACTAAAAGTGTAGAAACCAACATTTGGGCAGGTATCAAAGTGCTGTACTATTGTGTATCACTTTGAAAGTACAATGTTGTATACAATACTTATACTATCTTTGGTTGTAAGCAAACCGCTTCGGCGATTTCGATACGAAGACAATGTTTGCTAGAGCCACCCACATCTCCTCTTCCTCTCCCAAATGTCTGGGCGATCCCGCAGCGGGGAAGGGCCGATAGGATAGGTAGGCCTGGGACCTGGATAATCATGAAGCAGTTTGAGATAAGTCCGCGTCGAGTTCCGTCCCCCCCTCCCCACTCACTTGATATCCTGACTGGGTCTTTTTGAAACACAAAGATTCCTCTGCAGACCAATGCACTCGTAAAAGAACCGCTAGCAGGATCTCCTCTGCCGCACGCATGACTAAACAGTATTCCAACTGCACGTTACAGAGGGTGGCGGTCTCGTCCTTTTCCCGGCGATCTCTGATGCACCTCCAGGAGGTACTAGTACTGTAAGAGCAGAGGCGTGCGTACATGCTCTAGTCTATGTACTCTTACTTGTTTTGCATCTCATGTTTCTGCGCGAACTACTGGTGAGGAGAGTGAGGGGTGCGGGAGGGAATGTAAAATGTATGTATGTGACTTAAACATGTCGAAGGGGCGGAGGAGAGGGGATTGGAGAGAGGGGGGGGGGGGGTGTAAGAGAAGGAGGATTCGAAGTGGCTGTGGAAGGGAGCGGAGCGGAGCTTTACAAGCTCTGACTATGGAGAGTAGCGCTTATTCCGGGGCCTGAAATTAACCTAGGATATACAGTGGCTTACGACGTCGTTTGTGTTGAATCCCAAGAGAGCCGGTAATATACATATGAAGAGGAAGGCCAGTCAGACAGATCATTGACCCTTACGTGGTGAGGGATCTCTGCAACTGCAACCACCCCCCTCCCCCCTTCATGATCATCGAGTGATTAAATATGATTTCCCTGCCAAGTCGCCCCTCTCCTCACCCGGTGAATCCATCGCCGAATAACGGGAAGCCGGTAGATATAATTCTGCCAGTAATAGGGTACCTAATTGTCGCAAGGTATCAGATCTGCCTGATGTCATGAAATGTATTTTTTCTCGTTCGTTTCTGAGTGCACCGTTGTGCATGCAAGACGCTCGGTTACTCCCGCAGTAGAGTGATATGCAGCTCGATAATCAGTTTGGTGGGGTTGCAGGAAGCAGCAAACCAGCGATAGCAAGGGGGTGAAGAAGGAGGAGCTTGAGGGGGTAGAGGGGGTGGTGAGGGGAAAGAGGAGAGAGGGCGAGAATAAAATAATAAAAAAAAAGCCACTCCTTAATAGTACATTGTAGTATTAGAATGGCTGTAGTAGTGGGTGGGGTGTTGGAGTAGGTAAGTAGTTGTACTCTAAGTTGTAGTTGTAGCTAGCCGTTGCTCTCGCTCTTCTTATCCTCTCATCACCACCACCAACTCGGCGAACCCTTTCATCCAAACCAAACATCCACCACCACCCTCACCACCATCTCACGCCCACCCTGCCCCACCCCAGCGAGAAACAAACCGGCATCCAAAGGCACCAAGAAACCCCGGTTAACAAACATCCCCCCTTCACTCTCGTTGCCCTGACTAACCCCCATTTCGCTTAGCCCGCCTCATGCGCCCATCCCAAAGCGTCCATCATGTGCTGGCAAGCTACCTCCCCCGACTGGCTCCACGTCAATCCCTCGAGCGTCCGGAGAACACGTCTCGCAGTTTCTTGGAGAAGCTGTAGCCGGTCATCGCAGACTGGGTCTCATGATGGATGTGTATGACAGCATTGCAGTGGTGAGGCAACGAGGCAAGGTGGGTGGATATGCAACCTGATATGATAGCGAAGGTGGGGAATAGAGTCCTCGAGAAGAGCAGCAGCAGAGTACCTGCCTGCCTGCCTGCCTCTCCCCTCCTGCTTATCCAGCTGCCTGTCTACCTCTGCCTGCCTACATGCCTAAATGCCTGATTGCGAGTCAATTGCCTTGATATTGATCGAGCTACCTCCATGTAGAGTACCTGCTATGTAGGCCATTGCTCAATTCAATTGCGATTACGATCAGAAGAAAAGTGCAATTGTTACTGTTAAGTCAGAGAACCAATTTCAATTACTAGATACCTAGTTATCTGTCTCAATTGACAGTTAATATTTTCTGCGTGAAAGGATTGTTACAACTACCACTACCGGCAAGTTTCACAAACATACGAGATAAGAGAGATCTATTTCCCGTTTCAATTGAAACATTTTTATATCCTACATTCTGTGACCCGCTGGTTCGGTAATCTCTCGATTCCACTCCATCCGTTTTGTTCTCTTTTCACCGACATGCACTCCCGGGGTAGGGATAAGAATTAATAAGGGAATAAAAAGGAAAAAAAAAAAAGACAAAAATTCAAGACAGTACTGCATTAACTACCTACACCTCTACGGAATCCATGGCCCATCCAGTTGGAAATTGTGTCGCCGGATAATTCAAATACCTCCCCCTCCCCTTCTTGCCCCTCCCAAAATCATTTCCATTACACAGTTCAATTACAAGCAGCACACTTGTGATCTATCTTTCTTCTCGAAACATTTCTACAGCTTCTTTCTGCTATATTATCATTATCTATCATTATCATTATCATATCTTTCCATCTATTATCATTACTGCCCTTTGTATCGTACCTAAGAAAAGAATATAGCCCTTTTATTATCCCATCTCTTTCTAGGTCTCTCTGCATCTCTCCTGTTTTGTACTGTCCAAAATGTTCCCCCCCAGCTGCCCACCGGCATGCTTGAAACGGAAGACCTCAAGTACCCATTCCACTTCCAACAAGCGGGTTCGGCTCTCAGGAGTTTTCTCTCCCCGTCTCATTGTCCCCACCGGAGCTCGACGTTCTATATGGGATTGGACCAAACCTCCCCGGTTTATCCTCGATCCTGTTGCAGTACAGGGAGCCAAACGAACACTCGCCGAGGATGAGGACATATATACACCGAGCAATTGTAAAGTACGTCTTCTAGACAACCGAGATGCCCTCTTCCTGCCCGGTTACAAAAGGCTCCCAACCAAGAAGCAACGTAAGCGGAGCTTATCCACCTCGTCACCGTCCAAGAAGTCACTCGAGGTTGTGAGGCTACGGAGACGGGAGCAGTTCAAACGCCAGCTACAACGTGTAGATTCAGGAATTTACATGGATTCTGATGAGGACCTTGACCTTGACACTGTTGTAGAGAATATCAGTCCTTTCGACGGTTTCGCTTTCACTGGTACAGAATTCTCCTCCTGGACGTGAAGATCATGAGGTATCACTCGTAGATATAGGTACTGACATTTGTTCGAAATCAGGCGTGATCGTCGATATGACCGAGGCCATGGAGACTACAGCTACAACTACGGAGGGGGACGATATGGATATTGAGGACGCTATCATTAGTACGGATGCCACCACCACTGCCGCTTCAAGCGAAGGTGTCACTGATTCCGGCTCGGTCTCGGCGGAGCAGGCTACTTCTAGCTCGAAGGAAGATGGTGAGGTCAAGGACATGGTGGTGGATGAGGTCAAGAAGGAGGAAGTAGAAGAAAAGGAAGCGTCCAAAGAAGAAAGTGAAGCAGTAAAGGAAAGGGAAGAAGATAGGGACTCGGGCATCGATGTGGAGCTCTCAGACGCCGAAAAAGATACAGAACAAAAAGAAGTCGATGAACAGCTCTCATCTAAAGAGACTCCCGTCAAGGAGAAAGCACCGAAGCGGCTTAGTATTGAGGAATTGGTAACATCAACCAAGTCAACTGTCAAGAAGGAGGAGGAGGAAGCAGACGATGAGGATGATGAGCCACCGAGAAGGTCAACACGTAGAAGGCCGGTAAAGCCTTCGATTCTCCCAACAACTGTCGAGGAAGATGAGGAAGAAGAGAAAGAGGGAGGCGATCTATTAAAGCGAAGACCATCCAAGTCCACAATTAAAGAAGATGATGAGGTAGAGAGTGAGAAGGAAACTGAGAAGGAAGAGAAGAAAGAAAAGAAAAAACTATTGCGACGCAAAGCTAAGGTCGAGGAGGCAGATTCTGAGGTATCCGAGAACGAAGATGAGAAGAAGCAAAAGAAGAAAGTGGTCAAGGGAGAAGTAAAGGAAGAAACAAAGGAAGAAGGAAAGGAAGAAGGAAAGGTTGAGGCAGAGGAGGAGAGAAAGGTAGAGATCGTCGAGACAGACAAGATGGAGGAGGACACAGAAGAGGTTCTACGTCACATCGTGGAAGACACCGATATGAGCACAGACGAGGATTACGTTCCAGCTGTCGAAGAACAGACACAATTGATCAAAGACTCGGTTATCGTCGACAGCCATGCTGAAGAGGATGTGACAATGAGCGAAGACGAAGACATGGCTGAGCAAATCGTTGAAGACATCAGCGCAGAACAACTACAGAACGAGGCTAAACAAGGGATTCATTCTCAGACAAACAAAGAAGAAGAATCCAAAGACATCGAGACCACTGATGTAGTCGTCGAGGACTCTCCTCCTCAGGTCCCAACCATTGATGTCAAGAAGACAATAAGGCGTTTAGTACTTGCGCCATCAAGGTTGGATGAGTTCGAGAGTAAGTTTATCACTTAATCACCAGCACCGCTATCACTCTGCTTACAACGATTTTAGTCAAAAGAATGATTTCAACAGCACCCAAAACCCCGAGAACACCTCGAAGCCCGAGTGTGTCTCGTTTCAACATCACCATGTCTAAAGCGCCCCGCAAGCTTGAACCTATTCTCTCTCCCAGAAGGAAGAAGTTTGGCAAGTCTGAAGATCTCACCCCTCATTGGACGGCGAAGAGACTGGCCGCCAAAAAAAGACAGTTCATGCCATTCAACCCCGCAAGTATGATCATCCAATCACCCATTTGCCAAATTGAATAAGCGACTAATCGAATTCTTTTTATAGATGTTTCAAGACATGCGTACAGAGATCCCATCAGTGACGAGGATCATTTGACAACGCGGAAAAGCTTTTGGGAGGATGAAGACGTAGAAGATGTGTATGTCGATGACCAATATCTACGTATGGATTGGCCTCTTAAGACTTGGGGTGGCAACTGGATGGCCGAAAATGGAGGTGCATTGATCGAGTTTTGTGTTAGGAAACTCGAGGGTTTCAACATGGCTTGGTAAGGGAAGCTATTGGCGACTTCTCTTTCTTTCTCTTTTTTTATTTCTTTTATTTTTTGATGCCTCTCTAGATCTGGATCTAGAGTGTACATTTGTACTGGAGCATTCTGTATAAATGGGGACCATCATACATGTATGTGGTCCTGGGGCTAGGGAATGGCGGCAGGATGTGACTTTTGGGGCGTGTACGGCGTTAATGATTGTTTCATGCATGGACGAATAATGACAGTAATGAATCTCATTTGTAAGATAAGAATTAATAAACTTTGCTATGTTATATCTATATCCGCATCCGACGTTTTCAATGGTTCATTAAAGAAGTGTACGATCGCCATGAGGCAACATGTAGCGTTGTTGAAACCTAGATAAAAAAAAGCAAAAAAAGACGGCAGAAACCAGCGCGATGCTGGGAACTTAAGCGAATAAGGGATCTGATGAGATGCATGTGGTGTTGTTCTGACCAAACCGAAAGCACAGTCACAGCTTAAAGTATGTGTAGGTAGACAGGCCCCCTGGGTTGTGCGCGGCTGAGGGCCGGGTTGATCGAGTGATTGCCGATGATTAATATTTGCAAATAGAAGTAGAAACACCTAGCATAAAAAAGTCTGATCGTGATGGACTCTTGATCCACGAAATAGTCGCGGCCTGGAGACCCAGAAAACTAGATATTTAATTCTGTCCACGATGTGTGGTTGTAGTTGGTAATTCTTGTCACAAGACCTAAAGACACGACCAAATTCCGTTGAGTTTAAAATCTCACATGGCTTTATACGTACACATCCCCACTTTTCCTTTGGGGAGGGAGGGGGGGTTCCAAAAAAGCTATTGTAAACTAGCTCAACATCCAATCTACTTGATCCACTCTTGAAGGAGAAAATTAAAAGCAGTGAACTCAAAGACGAGAAATAAATCCCGCGTGCAGTATGCACTCATGATACGCACAAAGAATAGAAATGCTGTGAGTATCACAAAGTCACATGAGAAAGTTTGATTTCGAACTACATGTAGTATTACTGGCTGGGTTGCTTTCAGAGAGAGCGAAATGCAAAAAACGCTTAATTCTTGAGAAATGCCCGTTTTTACTCATTCATTCAGTCATCTAAGGTTATAGGTAACATCAATTGTGCTCTTCAGCAGATAATTGTAGGACGCTTGCTGTTGGTGGAAGTATATGCAGAGATGGTGGAAAATCGCCCGAGTGGTCTTGTTCTTGCCTACGGAGAACTCGTTTTGAAACGAAACTTATGAAGAGATGTCCCCAAGATTAACAGGGTGAGGAAACATCTGCGAGGCTGTATTATCAACCTATCGCTAAGGAAGACCAATACTTAATCCAATAGCGTCAACTGCCTATGATTGTTGCTGAGAACAAGCCGAGTAATGCTTGATAAAGGGCTAAGCCAGTAATAATTTAATCCGATATGCACGATATGTACGATATGCATAGATAATATTGAAAATCATGAAAGATAGGATCCAATAAAATAGGGCCGAGCAGTCGTGACAAGAGATAGGACGAATAGCGCTCGGGGACATACCCTAGAGTACATATGTAGAACAGATGTATATTCCACGTAGTTTGATTGATGACCAGTGCCGGATTCCGGTCCCGCGAACATGGTATCCTTCAGTTTTTACTCGCCCCGGGAGAATGCAATAATGTGTATGTATGCCGAACCCTTGACACACCGAAAATATTCGGGACTTCCGTCCGATAGCGTAACACGATCCTTGGAGCTAGCGTCATTTATACCGCATACCTACTTATTTACCGCAGAACTGTGTATGGCTTAAGTTGTGAAGTGTATTTACACTTGTCTGAATAGCCAAACGCCTGGCCTTGAGGTTCAACTGATACGACATGTCCTAAAATACCCCAAGGTCACAAGGTGACTAAAGATTACAACCTATTGATTCAATCAGCTATTGAAACAGCATTAAAAAAGGTGTAATTACTACTTGTAGTTATAGGTTATCTCACGATTAGGATTGATATCTGGTCCGGGAGAGCAAGTGAAGTTGCAGCGAATATGACAGCGGAAGTTGCCGTCGGTTAACTATCGATAAGGATTGGCGGGGTGAGAATAGTGGGGCAAACCAATTTTTTTTTCTGAGCCGCACCCATCCCAAACAACTGCAACCCTAGATATCCCTAATAATTCAAACCAGCAATCTATCTGTCCCTACGTAATAAAGCAAAGAATATGGCTACCCCTCTCCCAACTACTCTTCAAACTGAAGAAACGTCTTTTATCACTTTTCCGCCACCCCCCGATTCCCCCCAGCCCCCCGCTGCATCTGAGGAGCCGAACACGGAAGATCGTCCATCTGGTGCCGCTGATGCAGTCCTGAAACCGTCCGATCCAATCCCTGAGTCATGGACTACTCGTGAAGTCAAAGGCATTGACTTCAACAACTTCAAGGGCCGCCATGTAACGATCTCGGACCTGATCACAGGCATGGAAACTATCGGTTTTCAGGGCTCAAATCTTGCACGAGCTTGTAAGGTTGTTGACGCGATGCGTACCTACCGTTCCCTAGAGACTGGAAAAGGAGCTACTATCTTCTTGGGGTACACCAGTAACTTGATCTCCTCTGGTCTTCGTGAGACACTCCGGTACTTGGTTGAACACAAACATGTTTCGGCCATTGTGACCACAGCAGGAGGGGTTGAGGAGGACTTCATTAAATGCCTTGCCTCTACATATATGGGTGCCTTCAATCTTGATGGTGCTACACTGCGTAAGAAGGGCCTGAATCGCATCGGTAATCTTATCGTTCCGAACAACAACTACTGTCTCTTCGAGGATTGGGTCGTCCCTATCCTCGACGCCATGCTTGAAGAACAGGAGGCAGACCCTGAATGTATCTGGACTCCGTCAAAGATGATAGCACGCTTAGGAAAGGAAATTAACGATGAAAGAAGCGTCTATTACTGGGCTTGGAAGAATGATATTCCGGTTTTCTGTCCTGCCCTCACTGATGGGAGTCTTGGAGATATGCTGTATTTCCACACATACAAAAGCTCTCCAAAGCAGTTGAAATGTGATATTGTGGGTGATATCAGAAAGATTAACTCGCTTTCTGTTCGTGCCGAGAAGGTCGGCGCGATGATCTTGGGAGGAGGCATTGTGAAGCATCATATTGCCAATGCTTGTCTGATGAGAAATGGAGCGGAGTATGCTGTATTTATCAATACAGCAAGTGAGTTTGATGGCTCCGATGCTGGGGCAAGGCCAGATGAGGCGGTCAGTTGGGGAAAGATTAAGATGGATGGAGAGGCAGTTAAAGTAAGTGAATTAAGCACTATTATAAAGTTTATGCTAGCTGACTCGGCTACCTTCACAGGTGTACGCTGAGGCCACCATCGCATTCCCTATGATTGTCGCCGCGACCTTTGCTAGACCGTCCGTACCTGATTCTCAATCTGAGCCCGAGATCAAGAAGGAGGACAAGGATGAGGATTCAGCTGTTGCGTTTAACTCCTAGATGGCATCCTCTTAGATTCTATTGATCGACAGTGGGAAACATTTGCGTCTCCCACATTTCTTATTTCGGCATTTGGTACGGAGTTTTTTCTTTCTAGATATCTTTTGTATGCGTTTCTCATTCCCTCGCAAAACATGATTTATGGTATCGCGGCTTAAGATCAAATTGATCTTCGCTTCTATCTTTGACAAGATTTCATTGCTTTTTTTATTTTTAGAATGGGTTTCTAATCTAGTAAAGTGAGTTAAGGAAGAGAAACACTAATGATTTGAGGTTTTCATTAGCTGAAAAATCTCAGGCCTAACTAAGGCAGGTCTCTGAAGGCATAAACCGGCCTGGCAATCAATGAAAAGAAAAGTGAGGCCGCACTAGCGCGCCTTTAGAAACCGTTGATAGAGTGGGGGGTCTATGGATTAAAATACATGTATAGATATACTGGTGGCCACACTAGATTAATGTTTCTGTATTTCGTAGACCATCACCAATACATGCTCCATCTTTGCTTTAGTCTGTATCAGTTTAGATCGATCGTAATTTTGTGATCGTTCCAGACAGGACTTTAGCAAATAACAGCAACGTGCTATAATTTGGCTTGGCGCACAAGGTCTCACTCGGTCTAACATTTATTCTGTCTCTAGGCGATTGTCGTCAAATTACATGGGTATGTACGAAGGACAGACTTAGAGTGGAAGGAGCTCTCTCACTGGGAACTGTTTGTGGTCGAGTGCCTGTGAACATAAAGCCCACCAAGCTTTGCCTGCAACAGTTAGCTTAGGCAAATGGTTCTGCTCAACAAGCGTACTTCAAGAAGCTATATACATGTATATAGTTGAAATACTTTACACTGCTGGATTATACATACGCAAGTTTCGGTGATAGGCAATTATAGGAGATCATAGTTTATAAACCATCTCCACCCTAGTTATCATTAGCATTTGGTTACGAAGATGACGCTGAAAGTTTGATATACACAAGCGGAGGTGGGGTGGTATATATGAGATTGCGATTCGAAGGTTGGAGCAGTTTTCAATCCCTCTGAATACATACATGTACATGCTTAGAACAGTCTACGTGTCAAAATTCCATGACTATGGGCTCAAGCTAGCGGAGCTCAATAAACATAAAGTCCGAAGACAGCAGATCAGATATGGTGCACGCTCTTAAAGGTGACGCGGCGGCATATGGAATTGGAACAATTGTGGCTGCAATATGGACTCATGGGCCAACCAGAGGGCTCATTTCTAGCATTTTGCTGCATTAACTACTGCCACAACTCGGTCAGATTTGCTATTAGGGGGTATAGATGGGTATAATACTGTTCCACTTTGTTCAGTCTTGGCGCCTTTTACATACAAAAACAGCCAATTTCAATCTCAAATCTGTAGCGTCGTTCAATCCTATGCAACCACCATGCTGATAAGTATACCGACAAATCTGCACATAGCTGTAAAGCAGCTAGGAAGGTCGTTCTAACCCAGAATACCATTTGACGGGATAATTGCTTTTAAACCTACTGATAAATTAAACCAAAAGAAGTCGCGTCTTCATGACCCATGCATATCCGAAACAATTAACGAAGTAAACCAATCAACAACCAATCAATCAGTCAATCATATCCGAAACAAGTCTGTACCTATTCCTCCCATCCATTCACCATCTCAATATCTATAAGTCTTCCTACTCTTAATGATCTCATACCACCAGCACTACTTGGCGTTCCTGATCTTACTCCGACTGAGCTCTCAAATTGTGAACCACCTCCTTGGCCAGCTGCTGGCCTTGCCGAAGTTCTGTTCTGCCTCGTCCTCGTCTTACCCTTCCTATCAATGATCCTGTGTACAACGATGTGTTCTTTTGTGGGGTCAAGGGACACCAGGTATCTTTCATATGCACCATTCTTTCTTTGGTAAGGAATCCAGTCTGTAGACCCTAACCATTCCTGTGTAATAGCATCGCTCACTGACTTATGCATCTCACGCTGAATAGATCGTGCCCCGTATTCGATTTCGTAACCATTTTCGGCTATATGCCGGCAAACTGCTGCCTCCCCTTCAACCCCAAGCTTAATATGCCCCATGATTGTTTCATTGCTAACATCGGCTGCAAGTGTACGTTTAAGTTCAAGCAGATACTTGTGCGCAATTACAGCTTGCTCGGCGGGCGAGAACGGAAGGAATGGTAGGACCATGGAGATTCGTCCAGCGAATGTTGTCTTTATCATACACACGGTTAGAAATCTCTCGATGATCTAGTATAAAGTACGTACCCCGAGTTGGATGCTAAACTTCCTTAAGAACTTGCCCTCAATTTCATTCATAATATTCGCGAGGAGCTGTTGATCCTGGGTATCTGGATTCTGGAAGGCCTCGAAATTGGCCCTGTAGTATGGTTCAATAATATTATCCACCTTACTGGTGGCAAGAATCCATATCACTTTCGAACAATCTATCTTCGTATCGTTTCTAACGGCCCGACGATCGCGATATATGCCTAACCTTATCAGCTGGGTATCTCACTGACCAAGTCTAGGAATATTCAAACCTTCGTCAAATGGAGTTAAAAGTGACTCATGTACAGCAGGTCCCATTTTCTCGAATTCATCTAGAAACACAATACATCTTTGCCCGTGGTTGCGGCATAAAAAGTTGTTCAAGGCCGAGCCCTGTTCGTAACCTGGGGATGGTGCTGTCGAGCCAAAAAGATCAGTAGTGCTGGTCATTTCGGCACAGTTGATAGTCAAGAATGCTGCTGATAAACATGTGCGCATGCTCTTAGCTAGCTCAGTCTTTCCATGTCCACTTGGGCCTAGATTTAAAGATTTGAATGTAGAGTTAGACCACCTATATTTAATGGTAGGTAAAATCATCACATCGTGTGCTCACCGACAAAAGCTACAACCAGCGGCTTCGCATTCGATTTGGAGAGTAGTAAGTGGCTTAATACTCTCCGCATCAAAAAACTTGTTGCAAAACTCTGACCCACCAGACAAAATGGCATCTGAAACAGATTTGGACATCTTTCCATTCTAGCGATTAAATGCTCACGGTCCGTCCGTGGACGTAAACCTCTCGCTTTCATTAACCAATATCTCTGCGAGATATTGATGGTGCTGGCAAGCTTAAATCTATACTTCTCTGACAGCCATGGTGGTATCTCGCTATTAGATAGCCTGGAGAATCTATGGTGGCTTGAAGAATAATGATCGAAAGAAATAAACTCGTCGGGTATGTGTGTAGGGTCAGCTCCACTGGCTAGTAGAATCCGCACCATCTCAGTGGTGTCGGCTCTTGATCCATGCATGATAGCAAAAGCTAACAACGGTATGTTGTCTGGACCAGCAGTCGCATCTACAGATATGCCTCGAGCTATGAGAAGTTTCAATACTTTAGGTTCGTTTGTGGCTACAGCAAAAAATATAGGTAGGAGCTTTTCGAATCTGGAAGCCTTATCTAGATCAATATCTTGATCTGAATATCCACCTAAATACTGCTCAATGTCTGAAAGTTGAATGGGTTCTGCAGCTAAGAGTAGAACCAAGGCGTTAACATCGAATTCTGGATCCGAGATGGCATACTTTTTTCTTAAGTCTCTGTACTCCATAAAATCGGGTGGTAGTAAAGTTTCCCATAAATCTCCAATGACTGCAGGAGTACTCTCAGTATAATCGGCATGCTGAACAGGCGTCGCTGCTTTGTTGGATACAGAGGTAGATGCCGTCACAGAATGGGTACCCTGATAAACATGGTTTAGTGCGCGAACATCAAGTCTACAGATATCATGAACTTACGTTAGCTTTTGGTGGGTACCATTCGGTTACATTCACTCTAGTACTAGCTTGGGCTCCCCAGGAGTCATCGGCCTTCGTGGGCGCGGTTTCGTCCCAAGTATTCTTAACACTTGAGGATTGCTGATCCCATTCACTCGCTGGTATATGATCCTCCCACTCGAGCTCGTCTTCCATAACTTTATGTTTAGGGTCAAAGACCTTTTCTCTACTATTCCCATCTTCAGAGTTATCCCTGATGCTGCTTTGTACCCTCGGGGCCCTCGGGGCCTTCGATGGGGGGCCTAAATAATACGAATTAACAGAGGAACCTTAAC
This sequence comes from Morchella eximia, assembly GCA_024713935.1. Lineage (NCBI taxonomy): Eukaryota > Fungi > Ascomycota > Pezizomycetes > Pezizales > Morchellaceae > Morchella > Morchella eximia. The sequence goes on from JAMGZG010000006.1 coordinate 1,336,651, forward strand.
TAAAAGTTAAACGCACTTGACTTACCTTTATCGCCATAATCGATCCATGATTTCGGAGGGTCTGCTATGATTGGTGTATCGCGATGGAGAAAATTACATTTCGTTCCATGCTTACACTGGCCGGTCCTATTCCAGAAGTAACAGGTTTTCTCGATAGAGCCCACGGTGATATTATCGGCACTCATTTCTTCTAGATCTTATATCTTGGTTCGCTCGTATTCGTTGCCAGTTCCAATGAGAGTATCGTAATCGTTATCTGGGAATAATGTAAAGTCGAGTCTTACTTATCATAGCCCTGGCAGGGGGTTATAATCCACAGCCTCGAGCTCACGAAGAGGAATAGGAGGAGAAGGAGTCGTAAAAGACCCTTTGTTTACCGTGCAGTCTGGTTAGATGGGAAGGCAAAATCCCTGCGACGTTTTGCCTGATTTGTGCCTCCATACATACATAGATGACTCTTCAGGCAACCAACAGTACCAAATTGTTGAAGCTGAGCATAGAAGACTTTCGAAAGAATTCGCCATTTATTTACTAAAGTCTTCTAGTTCATCTATGCTTTCCGTTAGTTGCCCATATTTCCCCCACATTAGATGGTGTGGCGCATGTGGCTTCTATAAAAACATGGGATTAAACTACTCTCTCTAGAGCTTTACGCGTGACGCCCTATTTAGATCTCTCCCGATAATATCGCTCTTGCACTTTAGGATCATTATCAGGCTCTGGCCATAATGGACCCCCTTTCACTCAAGATTTCTGTTTTAATTGATAGGGAATATTGCGGTTAATGATTCTGGGTGCCTGAAATTTGTGAGGTGGGGTTGAATACCATTCAACGTTAGCGACAATGGATATATTACATGTACTCAACCATAGTACGTGTATGCAAGAATCATCAGTGGTACTTGGAGTATATATACTACTATATTATATTTAGATGATCTGTACTTTGCTGCAGTAGCTTTATAGGTATCGATACTACAATCCTATACGTGCGCAAAAGTATCTAATTGCGTTAAGGCACATCTGATACCGGTTGACTAGAGGTATATATCATATTCAGGATGTAATTTCACCTTTCTGGTACGTAAGTATATTACTACTCTCAGGTACAACCGGCAAGTTACTTAGTAAAAAACAAATGTTCATGTCATCCACTTCTACGCCTCAACAACCACGCACTTCAAGGATCACCAACGATAATAATAACCAGCAAAAGTGTATGAATAGAGTGAGGATCGAACTCACGCGGGTTGCCCCACTAGCACCTGAAGCTAGCGCCATAACCACTCGGCCATCTATCCAGCTGACTGGGATTGGTTTATGCATATTTTGGATCAAATATTTGCTTGCCAAGAGACTATGAATTCTACGGCAACCCTTTAAAGATACATTTCTACTGAGATTCCAATTGGGCTGCCCCCTCCACTGGGGCCAGGAATGAAGGTCGGTACTTGATGAATAACTCCGCAGTTGGCTTAAAATTCTGGCATCTTTACAATTTTGGTCAGTCATTGAAGCTTACATTTGCATAATCGGTATTGGACAGAACAACTGACCCTCCTTCCACTAGACTCCCCTTGACAAACATCTTCCCCGGCAGAGCTTCCGGCTTCGTAAACATCGTGCACCCACACTTTCCACAAAAGTACTTTGGTTTTGGCTTTCCACTCTCGCAGCCGGTAATAACGTAAACCGCCATCAATTTTTTAGGGTCTTCAATAGTGACCGCATCTTCACCGAAGGCGAAATTGAGCTGATAGGGTCCGCCGGCACCAGCTGAGCAGTGCTTGCAGTAGCAGTAGTTAACCTCAGGTTCAGTATCTTCGTTGAAAGTAAGTTTGATACTGCCGCAGAGACATTTGGCTGGTGGGACTGCGTTGGCGGACATTGTATTTGTTAGGTGTGTGGGTTCTGTGCGGTAGAACTTGATTGTTGAATTGGATGCTTCTTGAAGGGGAGGAGTCCAGCGAACGGAATCCTCAACCCTTATATACTATCAAATCTCCCGGGTAGCTGGCGAGTAATGACGTAAATTTCTTGGGACCATGGCCCGAAAAATAGATCTGCCGTCGAGAACGCAGATGAGGATACGTGGCTAGGCTACAGTGTTACTCTCACCGGTAGCCTGTATGAGTTTCTAGATCTGGTAAGGTTTGCACTTTTTGCACATGGGTCGATCGATAATCTGTATGCAAGTTTGGAACTCACAATACTTGATATAAGGACTCTGTAGCTCCGATATGAGTACATGTACTAATCTAGGCATTGGTAACGTATAGTAGAGATTACTAATAATGATAATATATAATCCGTTAATAATCCACAGAAATAAGAGCGGGTTAGATTTTCTTCCCATCAGTGACTCATGCATGAAGCTTCGTCGAAAGAGACATTTAGGACAGGTGTCGTAAGATGCGTTTTTGACTCTGGAGGTCTCTAGGCGTAAAAGATATAATATTGAGGCCTTATAAGGCATCAAGTGTCACGGTTGTTTTCAACGAGTCAGCGTCCATAGCCAAGGACCGCGGAGATCTTTAGAGGGGAATAGTGTATCCCCTGCTTGTCGGTCAACCATTACAGGGGAAGTTATTAAGAGTCGTAAGTTATCACGAGTGGTATTAAGATCTTTTAAAGTTGACACATCTTGTAGGCCTGAGATTAAGTGAGAAGTTAATTTGAAGTGAAGATAAATCATATTATACTATGTAGAAAAAAACGAGTTCTATTTCTAGGTGATAGTTTGCACGAAGTATGAGATATGTTTAAATATCTTGGTACTTAGCTCGGGCTGGCTATATTGGTGTTAATTGGGCGACGCCCATCTCATTGAAACTAGTATGAAGGCTTTGTGAAGTTATAGAAGCAGGAGCTGTAGGACTTGACACTACAATTGAGAATGCTATACTGACACTTAGGTATCGACTGGCATTCCTGGAGTTTTTTCTTCTGTAGGATGTCTAACTCAGACAATAGCTATCTGCGCAGCCCAAAGTCTGGATGGGGCCCGGGTTCGTTCCCTACGTTAAAGAATATTGGGCACAAGAGCCACAATTAAAATACATCAGTGGGCACGAGGTCAGGTTGGGCCTAGGTTAAACTCATTCCCAGACTCATTTATTGTCGCACCTCGTAGAGACACACAAACTTCAACATATGTCTGGGCACGAGACCAGAATTACATGTAAGTCTATTACGATGTTATATTTAACCTCTCCAAGACCTTTCGGCAAATACCAAGCCAGAAGGTATGTTGTGTTGTGGGGAAGTTCGATCTAGAAGAACGATGAAATCTGTTCTGGTTGGTACGTGAAACTCTGATATACGCGAATACAGGCCAAAACTGAGGAACATTGTCTAATCGACCCAATCAAGTCAGCTAACATTCCTGGTCGTTCCGTAAACTCAAAGTTTCTCCCAGCTATCATGTAGCCAGTCAGAAATCTTTGTGTTTTTAAAGTGCTCGCTATCAGATGTGACAACTAAGACCAGGTTCGCTGCAGTAGTTCTTACAATCGGAGAACATTACAAGAAATGATCATGTGAGGAAACTGCAATAGCGTGTGTGGGCTACGCCGTAGAAACTCGAGGATGTACTGTAGACGTTAAAATTGGGTAAGTATTAACAGGAATATTAAATAATAATTACCAACCTGTCAGCTGCAGGAAGATCGCTCAACTGTTATGGGCTTATTTGGGCACCCAGACTTCCAAATTGGTCTTTTGCACTTAAAAACCTACATTTCTTTTGTCGTCATTTGTATGCAATGCTACTCATAAATATGACAGGATGTTTTTTGGCAAATAGCGCGTTTCCAATTGTAAAATTTGATATACCGTCTTTAATGACTGGTAACCTCCCAAAATCTAATACATAGTCTTTTACTATAGTTATATTGTCATAAATATAATATTCTACTCAAGTTCTATACTAGTACTAACCTCACTCATAAATGATTTCGCATTTTCCGTACGATTGTTATATATTTGTCTATATGACTATGTACATATTTGCTAGTGCGCTACCAAACTCCGTGCCTAACAGCTTACCTACCTACGTACATGCCAATTAGGAGCTTATTTGACGTCGGTTTTGTGCACAGTTAGCCGTCTACTTGAGTGTTGATTTGAGCGTACGTAGATTTGAGTTTAGATTTGGGTATTGATTTGATGTAATTAGTTGACGATTTGATGCTGATTTGTTGCGATTACTTGAAGATTTGGTGTAAAATTGGTGCACTGTCCGGCGTAATTCCTTTACCGATTTGGTCCTGACTTGGTGTCGATTTGGGCGTCAATTGGCTGCTGATTTGGTATTGATTCGGGCATCGATTTGATCCTAATTTGGTATCGATTAGGAGTCTGTAATAGTGTCAGTACAGTAGGTAAATACGTATCCAGGTTTAGATCCAGGTATAGAGTAGATGGTCGAGATAGGCGTCAAAATGTTTGTTGAGGTAGGTAGGCATACAGATAGGATGTAGGTATGAGATAGGTGTCGAGAGAAAGTATATAGGAATCAGTTAGGCAGGTAGAAGTAGGTAGGTACAAGTAGGTAGGTAAGCAGGTTTGGGTACAGGACTTTGGCAGAACACCAAATATCCGCTACAATGTCAAATTTTGGTGGGGTGTCGTGTTTTGGGTGCGTACAAGCTGCCAAAAAAAAAAGCTGCCAGCAGATGATGTGTCATGTTTAGTAGCACTAGTATGAAGAGGTTTTGAGTGTGGAAAACGAAACCTATTTTTTGCCGTTGAAAATTGGTTTCAATTTGTTTTTAAGTTTTGAACTGTCTGGCAGCAAACCAGTTTCAAACTGCCGAGCTCATTATAGCACATTATTCTATAGGTATAAAAACACTTTGTATTGTTGGAGGCACCTGTGGAGGTCAGAGAACCAAAGATAAGCTATTGCATTTTTTTGCTAATTCAGGAAGCTGGATATGCAGACTTGAATTCTCGAAATTTAATAAGCGTATCCAATCTGAATTCATTTGCTAACAAGATTTGGAATAGAGCTACAATTATGAGAAAACTTCAACCACTCGCAACAATGAAAGTCAATTTATCAAAAAGTTCCAGTATACACTAAAAATAGTTATCTGAATATTATTTTTATATTAAAATTAGGCTATTAATAATTGTTGATAATACTTGAATTTAGGCTCGAGCTTTCCTATACTGAATAAAACTAGCTTGAGCTTGTAGGGAAGAGAGCTTGAGTTCAAACCTCGAGTCAGCTCCGCTTGTGCCCAATACAAGGCACTAGTCTCAGGATTGCAATTGGTATTGAACACTAATAGAAACATATAATGGTACTTGATCCCTTCCTCTGTCTTCAAGGTACGAATTTTTAGCCATGGTGGGTAGTGGTATTACTACATCAAGATTTGATTTGTTGCTAATGCCGCCCTGGGTATCATTAGCACCTCTCTAGAAGCGTTGTGACCTGTATCAACCTCTTCCGGGAGTCCTGATTTCCTGCTTGGGGCGATCGCCAGCGCTAAAAAGCAGTGAAAATTCCGACAGCTTAAGGGATAATTCGAGGATATGATAGATTTTCAGAAGAGCTTTCGGGATTATTAATTTAGAATTGAAAATTGGCACTTCCTTCCATTCCACCCGCAGTTCCGGGCTAATGGTGTCAGAGCCCAGTCACAGCCCATCAGTAAGACCACCGGCCCAGTCCCGGCCAAAGCACTTCAGTCCCGATACAGCCTAAGAAAGCGTAGACCTAATGGAATCTCTGCTCGGAGTCTGAACTACGTGTAACTATGAAACTATCTCTCTCTCCACTTTTTACTTTGATTTCACTCAACCTGACTTACTAGCCCTCACTCCCCGTAACTATTTTGCGGCTTGAGGCAAGCGGTAAATATAAGGCCTTCCAGGAGTGCCGTGACCAGTTGGCTTAGAAGCTGTCAAACAAGCGCGTAAACTAGGTCAGCTCTCTCCTTTACTGTACACTGTAAACGGTGCATACCAAGGTAGAAACCTTGAATTATCAGTCTGGACGATTCCACGCAAGCCTACAACCTTTCATCTGGACCACATATGTGGCCTTCTCATGGAGTCTTAATTGTGATTTTGGTTTCAACCCTAAAGATGGTTATCAGCTATGTACGCTACGATGCCCTCCTTAGGCCATTCGTTTTATATGTTGATAAAATGGGGACAGATTCCTTTATAAGGCCTCGTGTAGCTATCACAATGCTGTAGTTAAGCCTCCGTGGAACGGGTCTTTAGAGCTTCCTAATGTTAACTTCGTTAGAAACCGTGCAAATGCGCACCGATGCATGCACCCTTTGTGCCTTTAACATATCTATCGCTATCTTTGAGGCTGATGAAACTACCAGCGAAAAATAAACCTACCTCTTAATTCCGTAGCACAGCTGCATATGACTCAAACTTACTCATAAACCCGTATTGGGCAGGCCGTTGAGTTAACACTTAAGTATCTAATTTCCACAGTAACAGTTGCTTTTCCACAGTAATAGTTGCCAAAACCCATCCAGTCCCGTAAAAACAAAAATTAATAGCGCCTTGTCAAACAACATAAATGGTTCATCAACAGAATAAAAAGAAATGTAAGATATATAAAAATAAGGAAATAGAGTTCCGAGAGACATAACAACGATGAGGGAAACTGTACAGTCGTACCAGCCAAAAAAAAAAAAAAAAAAAAAAAAAAGGGGAGGGAAGAAATACAGTAAAAATGAGCAGATGATTACAGGTATATGAATGTGAGCTCCAAAATATAGAGCGCATGAAACTGTACGCTAGACTAGCAATATGATAGGTTTCACAGCAGCTGAAAGAACTAAAGTGTTGAGGTAGTGAGCTCAAAACAGAAGTGTGGATTATTCCAACATTAATATTTCCAATACTATGGCAGAAGCCATAAAACAAGCAATAGTTACCCAAAAACAAGTCCAGAGGTTTCTGCATTGAGACCTACAGAAACCGGTGTTACTGCAGTTACTCATTATTATCGCTTACCTCAATGCATTTCGGACATTTCCATTCGTCAAGAAGATTCTCTAGGTTAAAACAGGATTTGTGGAACCAGCGCCTCTCGCAAGCCTAGTTTGAAAGTTAGTGACACAAAACTAAGCCCGAGTGATTTAGGGGTAAGATAAGAAGTTACTATCCGCTTACCGGACCAACGCAAAGAACCATCTGAGATCTCTCATATGGCTTCCCGCAGGTGCAAAATCCCGAATCTCGAGCTTCCACCTTAGGTTTTGTTTCTTTTGGAACGGGTTTTCCATCATAAGTTTCACCATCTAGGTCCATCGGGTCCTCCGATGGTGGCACAACACCTGGTGAACTTTCTAATGCAATAGGGCCAGCAAGTCCAAGCCCAACAATAGAAATACCGGCTGAAGACCATGGGTTATTGCCCTTCGCGATAGACATACAGACTTTTAAACATTCTGCATCAACAACCCGATACTGCACGAGATTCAAACAATGCTTCCAGAATTCAACTAGGAGATTTGAGCTTCTAAGAACTTCCCCCATATCTCTAGCAAAGCGTACCAAGACTGGTGGGACTTGGATATTGCCTTTAGGACTATATTAGGGTCAAGACAACGCAATTAGCATCAAAATTTCAACTGAGTTGAAAACGATTGAACTTTTACTAAATTATCTTACCGCTCTGCATAAAGATAACGATCCCATAACACCATGAACTTCCGTTCATTTGCCACTACATCACTGAAGTCTTCAACAGTCTAAGGAGAATGTTAGCAAGAATTCCTCCTGAAATATGAGAATATTACGTTAATGTCTTTAGAGCTTACCTCCCCATGTTTCATCTTCAACCATTCTTCGTCCACGTCATCGTCACTCTCACTGAGCTCCTCGCCGGGATGCACAAAGCGTTTACTTTTGTTCCGAACAAATACGAGGCCTTTCACGCCGTTTCTAGCCTCTGGAACAACATATTTTCGCCTTTTCATCTTTGGCAGTGGTTGAACGTCATACAGATTAATTTTTCTCACGGGAGCACTAATTCCATTATTTGATTGTAATGGCTCTCGGCGATAATTCCCGATTAAGGAAGCACTTTTCTTCTCATTGAGCCAAGCCCAATCACCCTTTAGCATAGCATCAAGATCAAATCTGGTGGTGGGCTTCTGCCAACGAAATACTCTATGATCAGGAACATGGTCACTGGCTCTGGCAGTCAATTGTTCCTTGGAGAGATCCACAGCGATCTCAATTATGCTGTCCAAACCTTTCGTCTGCTCTCTTGATTTTACCTGAAAATGGAACAGATCGTGAAAAATAATTAGATGTAAATGCAAAAAACTTAAGTTGTGAAACTTTTTACCGTCGCAAAAGGGACAAGTATATCCGGAAATCGAGAACATTTGTTGGTCTCTGGGATTTGGAGCCCCATATTGATTTTGTAAATCCTTCTCATCTACTGAGCCCCGAAAGTAGTAGATAGTCAAAACATTGTACGTCGGTCTGGAGCACGAAAACTGCTCCCTATCCAAGGTAGGTGTCGGAAGCCTAGCCAACTGGTGATCAAGTCCGTAGCGTTGTGATTGTACTTGACTCCACCCATAGTCTACTTCGAGACTTAACCCCGAACGCTCGTTGGTGGTCGAATCGAACTTCAAAAACACATCGTACTGCGAAATACCTGAAGTCATCGGCAAAGAGGCGAGGGTGCAGTACAAATCAACGTAAAAAGGTTCCCGCCACTTCTTACTGCCCTGCGGTCTTTCGCTAGAAAGGAAGGGGGGCCACTTTTCCTCAACGTCTATCGCATTCAAAGTAATTTGGGCACTGTAGCTCTCCGCCAATCCCCAGGGTTTTATAGGACCTCGACTCGGCTGTACATAAAGCTGGCTGGCCTTGATATAAAAATGGTCATCCATCTCTATGGCCGCGGATTCATCAGAGTCGTAAGTGATCGTGCAAAGCTCGCTTGATTTGTAGAGAACTGGAGGAGGTGATATTTGCTCGGTTGACGAACTATCTGTCTTTTCATATATGGTGAGTTCGCATTTGCAGCGAACTGATATCATACTATTCAATCTGCTCGATTGACGTTGAGGTTGAGCTCGATTTGGTTTTGAATTGGCTGAAACTATTTCATCTGGTAGAAAAAAAGAAAAGAAAAGGGCATGATCAGTGATCAAATAGCGATAGAGAATTATGCAGGGTTTGAAGTCTCACTTGAATTATCTGTCCCATTCGATCTAGGTCTGGATCCCCGTTTGGACGGAACTTTCCGTTTCAACGTTCTAAGCTCAATTTTCAACTGAGGTTCATCTTTCCCAGTGGGAACTGAAGGTCGCAATTTCTTCATAACATCATCGATCCTCACTTTGGGACGCGCCGCAAAGCGCTTACACGCTCGAGCATCTGCATCTGTCGTCGGTGGTGTTGAGTTCCCTGGTAAAACTAATTTGGTTGCTGAGCTCTCTCCGCGAACCTGGGCGAGCTCGTTCTCGCGTATTACGGTTTCTATGTTACGCCATAAAACAAGTGGTTGCCGGTAACGCGCAATGAATGTGTAGAAACAGACATTGCCTGTAAACTTTGACCGAATATTCTCTGGTGCTGGCATCTCGTGAGCGACCGCGGTGTGTTATGGCTTCTAAGTGCAGCACCAGAGGACAACCTAAGAAATGGGTCACAAAAGTCAAAGAAACGCGGTGGTAAGTGGCAGATGCAGGCCGGTCCTTACCTTTTCAGTGGTTCCAGGAGGATATGGAGGTATGGAGGTATGAAGATAGATACCGTGTACCTATCGTGCAAAAGCAAGAAAGGGGTTGTAAAGTGACAGTGATATAAATGAAGAAAACAAAAAGTTGCAGGAAAAAAATAAAAGATTTTCGGGGCTTGGAGGTTTGCGCAAGCTGTTAGGAATGAAGGGTAGCGGGTGAAGAAATTGGAGGGGCGACGTGGGTTAAGTCAAGTAAGGGCTCGTTCGGGCCCGCAGCCACCCCCAACAGCGATTTCAACTCTTGCCCACACAAACTCTCACCCGAATAGATCGACACCGTTAACCAGTTCATCTCGCGATCACACCCATCTTTGGAACTGATTCTATCCATTCTAGGGTCTAGTTGCAGACCTAATCCGTATCTTTGCTAAACACGACGCACGACACACCTTCGCGAGGAGGGCTAGACATTTATCAGAGAAATAGATGGATTACTTTAGTACCGGATTGGGCCCGTATCATAAAGGCTCATTTTTGTGACTGTCCTACACGTACGCCCGGTCTAACCCTAAGCACCGGTCTGGCTTGGATGGTTTTCCTTCGTCACCTGCCGACGAAACATTACCACTACTCGTAAATCGGCTTCTATTGAAAACAACAATAAACAAGGCTTACCTTTACCTAAATGGATGGCTTCAATAGTCATGCTTTTCTACATTTCATATTCACCAGACAGGCCTAACACCAGAAATGAAAGATTTAGCTTACAACTTTAGCATAATCCCAATAGGGATTTGTATTACAGGAGTGCAGTCCCAGAAAGCACTGATATTCCACATTACGAGCCTCTCAGAAGGTTCTCAAAAATCTTTAATTTCCATCTAGCAATAACGTGAAATAAATCATGGTAGGCCTCCATATCGTTCGCTGTCTCAGGCTGTCTCTCATGTGCGTGTATAGCTAACCTGCAGTAAGTAGTGCACATGTTTTTTGCCCGCTTTTTTTTCTTGCATATGATGTTATAACTCAGGCTAAGTAAAGTCGATTCCCTTGACGCTGGTAGCTGCACTAGGGATCATTCAGATGATCTTGATACTGATATTACTAAGATCCCTCAAGATTCTGTAGAGCAAAACCTACAAAAGGTCTGGTGCGTTATTTATCGCAAGCTGGAGCGGCTAAGTATTATATGGTTACATCTAAACGTATTCCCACGCCCACCCAGTGCTCTATTCAAGTTTATATTTTAGGGCCTAAGTAGAGTAGATCCTTTTTACTGGTCACCCCCCTCCCATATCATCCACGTCTAGAATTGAATAGGATATATCTGGCTAATGTTATAGTAGATTCCATGCAAAAGACCCTAAACGACTGTGTGGGTATCTATTGCCTGACTCCAGAAAAATAAAGGCAACCAATGCGCTGTTTTCACAGACAAAAATCGCTGTAAAACAACTTCAAGCCTGGCAAACTTCAAATAAGCTTACTGTCAGAATAATCATGTTCCAAGTGAGTGTAGCAGGCTCTATAAGAACAGTAGAGCCGAAGATTAAGTCAGGAAGTGAGCCTGTGTGGAGAACAGCCTCGATATGCAGCTTACCTTCACTCCACAGCTCACTGGCCATCTTTCAACTGAATTACACAGTATTATATACGGCTTCATCTGAGCTTTGTCCAAATCACCGAAAACACTTCGTTGGGAACGTAAACTAAGGTAGGGTTGGCCATGTCCAACATCTCAGGAAATTGGGCACTGTCTTGCTTCAAGTGAGGATAAACCTCGCCCTCATTCGGAGATGTCGTCTCCCTGAGGGTTATGTCTGGGTGTAGTGGAAACTGTTTGTGTAGCTGTTAATGGAAAATTCTCTTGGTTGTGGTTCTCCAAAAGAAATTCTAAGTAATATGTCTACCGAATGCATTTCAGTAGAAGCCAGACTTATAATGGCGCGCAACAAGCTGACTGAGGCTTGAACTGTTTATCAACCACCTAGTTATTTAATGAAGATTCCATGTAGACCCAGCTCCCGACTAACTTACTATCCATCGGAGATGGTCGAACAGAAGAGTTAGCCTGAATTGCGTGGTATGAGCTTTTTTTAAGGGGCCTAAATCACGCCTCAGACGTTAAAAATTGGATTCATAAGCTAAATCCCACCATATATAATCCCAGGTCTAGGTCTAGACCAGAGTATAGATAGGCTCTCGGCCGGGTCTCTTCTTCATTAGTATAAACCTCTCCTGCGCTGCAGAGACATTTTGTAATAGGTATTCTAGATCTATATGATACTCCCATACTGAACTACGGACCACAATATCATGCAGTAATTGCAAGAGTAGACTGAAGTTGTGATCACCTGTGCAGCTGTATAAAATGACAAGCCCACATACGAGCAGAATAGACACTCCTAATTTGGAGGGCCAGCTTTTAAAGTAGTAATCATCCTTATTGATAAACACTAACGGCGTGTCTTTTAAGTGCATCTATAGGCTAGCTAGGCTGCTCTCTCTGCGATGGTCAGAGGTTTGTACACCAGCGATACAGCAACATACCTATATCTTCATAAAGGATTAATCGTCACTACTCCCGAACATATATCGATATGCCATTTTAGCGAGAAAAGAGATACTAACCGCATGAACAGTGAGGAGTAAGTTCCTGAGCATTTATCGTCGATAAACGACCCCGTATAGAAGTCCGCCTTTGCTCACCTCCAGCTCAAGGAGTACACCAAGAATAGATAGATGGTTCTCTCAGCCAGCCTAGTTTTGAAACATATGGGGGAGCTATCACCCACAGCTGTACAGCTGTACTGGGGCATTTCAGTGTCGTCTCCAGTCTTAGCTTGAATCCTTTTAGAAAGTTGGCCTTGATCACGTTAGACATACCAGCGTCTGATGGCCACTGTTCAGTTCTACTTGAGCTTGTGGGACTCCAGCTCATCTTTATCTTAGAACAAGAGATATACTCACCTTTCGATAAGATTATTATAATGATGAATTGAAGTTTTCTGTCCTCTGTGGCCCACTTTAAAAGCCCGCTATCTTCTAGACTGGGGAGCCTAGATGCTCACTGTCTGAACTGGAAATACTTGGTTTGAAGATCTTCGAAATAGACATCTGTGCAGCAGGGCGGGTGGAGTTATACTCCGTTAAGACACCTATACTTATGCTTGAGATTCTGTTGCAAAATATTTAATATAGTAACTTTGAGCTTAAACACTTACATTAAACCTTAATAGTAAGACGAGCGACGATAGATTCCGAAATTAAAGTAGGACAGCGAGTTGAAATCTTGAGTGCCTGTGTCGAACCAAGCACTTCTTTACCTAGATGGATACACGGCTATCTGTATCCATAGACTGTATATGGAGCGATACTCGGATACACTGGAACCTTCCAAGGTAGTACATGAACCTTGAGATACGTAGATCTTTGGACTTTTGGCTTCCATTTAGAGATCACATCGTTACCTAAAACATAGCGGTTTGAGCTCAAATACCTAGTATTGGACGGGTGTAACTTAGCTTTGGCCATATCTACGTTCTATCACTAGTCTACGTGCTGTTACTAATCCACGTAGACAAATATATCAAATATCTTTGTAGTCAAATAATTTGTGAAATAGGATAACTTGGGATCTCAATTTTATCCCATTCTCTCCTTGAAAGGAGGCTACGAGGAATATCCACACCAAGCCCAGCGACGAACCATGCATTTAATCCAAATGATGTAGTTTTACGCCAGGTGCTGATAGGAGAAGCCGCTGTGCTGATAGACGGTTGTCTGGGAATCCTCACTAAAGTTTCTGCTAAAGAAGTGTTGTAGGCTCAGTGAGGAATACACCATCTATGCAGTACTTATATACTCCTTTCTATGACCTGGCGGGGATGCGAGAAAGATGCAACATATCCTACCCCTGTCCTAAAGCCGGCTGAGAAGAAATCATTCCTATTAGTCGCGCTGTGTTCAGGGAATTGCTCAGAGAATATCTACTTGGGATTCCATGGGCCATGAGGGGGTGGTACAGCTGGTGCTGGAGAAGGAGGGAGTGGATGTGAATTCCAAGGATATAACCGTTATCCTAGGCGGCGGAGAATTATTGCTGATTCGGCCCGCTGCTCTTGCTTGCCCCGGCTGTTCAGAACAGCACCCGTTCAAACCAATGAGTGTAACCTCGAGTCTACGTTGCCGCATACCTGCATACAGGTTGCTACATGTCGGTACTTGAGTCGTGTTTCGACTGGGCTATCAAACAAATGGGATCAATATCGTTATCGAAGTCTAGGGAGCTCGTGTGGCTTGTTGACACATAATAGGACTTAGAAAACCTTAGGCTCGTCCCCAACCCGTCTGCTTCCATGCTTCCAGCTTGCTGCAAGTAACGGCTTAAGAAAATCTCTATGATACATGTACTCTAGTGACTTGGCAGTCATAATTTTATTCATCCCGACTAAAGCAGGTCCAAACGCGCAGCAGAAGAAATTGCGCAGATCTCGTCTGACCGCATCATTGGGCTGTTGTGGTTAGGCTGGCGCTTGGCGCTTGGCGTGCTCACTCACTCTTTGTGCAGCTGCCAACTGGAGGTGGCTTCTTTTATTCTCCAACCCTAAATAACCCTAAATAACCCTAAGTGACCATACGTGTTTGATAACCCTAATTCCAATGTTTTCATCGCCAAAACCCTTAAAAGTCCAACAACCCCTGGAACCAAATCTTTTGAGATATGTTTCACAGGCACCTCAAATGTATAACGAAACTCGTTCAACAAGGAACAGTGAATCTTTCAAGTACACTAACCCCTTTATTTCGTCTGCCAAACTCTTGAGGTTGACTACAATCGACACGATCTCAAGGAACCTTCTCGATGGCATCAAAAGGCAGTCTTTTTTACTCTCATCAAGCCACTACGTAGTCTCTCACGCTTGAAAAATGATCTGTCGTCGATCTACGTCCAACAGTCTTCTTCCCGCCTTCAACCCAACCGAAAGCTAGAGAAATCATAATAAACAAGATCAGTAGCTATAGCAATGAAGCTTGATGGTGCATATACTGTTAATGGCCCACACCATGTGTTAGTGGTATTTGAGAGGATAATCTAGAGATTACTTAGAGCTGCTGGTTAAAGTCTGCGTTGTGACAAACAACTCCATTTCATTTTTCGATACTTCGTTTTGCAAAAGCTATACGGCTTTGTACAGAGTTTTGAAAAGTAGGGTCCTATCTATGTTCTTGACAACTCCGTTCCGCTTTTGTAACCCCATGGCCAAACTCTCACAAATATTCAACTCTCACAACCAAAGCCAAACCCTCAAAGATATATTTCCCAGCCTCATGCTCATCTAACGGACCCTTGATTAACATGAAGCTTCAAACCCCCAAAGTAGCCAAACACGCCCTTGTAAATCGAATCTTAGTTTATTACAAGCGTAGTTTAACATTGTAGAAACGTCTAACTGGTATTGGGAGTATGCTATTCAATCCTTTGATGTGCGATATTTCACACTGGGTAACTGCTGCAGCCTCAACTCATAGATATTTGTTGAAAGTTCGAAAACCAGATACATAAGCTGAGGGCCTCTAGCCCACCGACTGTACCGATATCTGTGCAGTTAAAAGAGGATTGACATCGATCAATTATATATAGATTGTTCTGTTCATCCTTAGAATAGATGGCCGATAATCGATGCCTGGACCTACTTCTCCCACAATTCTAACCTATACGACAAGACAGTGTTTTATGCGCTTGTCGATGATCTGTGAACACACAGCCACCTGTTTCTCAACGATATAAGAAGCCCAAATGCTAACTAATATAGTCTAATATCACCAACCGCAAAAGGGGGTGCAAAATCAGTAGCTTGCATGTCACTTAGGTCCTGACATATCGACATCGGTGAGAACAGGGCAAGTATACATTGGTGGAGCATTAATCTCACTAGTTTGCTCAAATCATTTGTGGTGACGCAGAGTCAAAAACCATTTGTTGATGATTGAGGCTCCTCATTTGATTGAGCTTGCCAGGGCACTCAACACTTACTTATCACACGCTCTTGACAGGATTCCGTTGATTTGTCAGCAATTACGAACGACAAAGTTAAATTCGCTCCACGTCTTCAAACCTTCTAAGGACTATCGGTCCAGGTTATAGGAAGTACTGTAATTTAGCAAGCAAGAAATGTTTGAGGAGTGTTAGGCATGTGAAGCATGCTAGAGAAACGCAGTCGTTTAAATAGTATAATCTTCCCCGCTTAAATAGTATAATCTTCCTCACTATGGTCATGTCAGGAAGCATTATCATTGGTTGACCTCCTCCTACCAGGGCTGCTATGTGTAATGGACAAAGAGCAACTCCCGAGTTCGGAAGGGATGCGACATATATGTAGCATCTACTTTCATAGGTTGGTGGTCTGCACTGACTGTTAATATATATAGATCTATAGTCCAAGTAGATATCATGGATAACTGATTTCGTAGATAGATTGGACATTGCATATATTGGACAGTATTATTCCTCTCTCTTGGGCTTAGGATTTAGAGAATTTGCGGCCGAAGGTTGCATTCCACTTGTCTAAATAGTATAGGCTTCCTCGTTGTAATCACGAAGCATTTCTATCGGTTAGAACTGTATACCGTAAACAGACAAAGAATTACTCCCGAGATAGAGGAATTCCGGGAAGGGAGCTGACATGAAAGGACAAACACTCACAACTAGAATTAACTGCGTTATAAACTCATATATCAGCCTTAAACTCCCAGATCTTTTTGTGCGAATTACATATTCATATTAAGACCTCGTGCGAGCAAGGAGGGGTCGGTGTGCCGCGCAGCGGCACCCGACCCCGATTGTGAGCACGTGCACTTTATTGGGAAATAGGAACTAATATAATACAAATACAGTTACATACTCATGCCAGAGGTTTTAACGATTGATCAACGTAAATAGATTGGACGTACTGTTATTCCTCTCATACTATTTAGCTAATCTATGTGGACAAATAGATAGATATTCATGTCAGAATGGGTATTCCATTTCCTGATTACAGCAGCGCGGCCGGAGGCCGCACTGCGCTTATACTTATATAAGCCTCATAAAGCACAGATAAAGACAGATAAAAGCGCAAGCCTAGAATATCACTGCGCTTTCAGACTTACAATTAAGTAATACCATTCATCGTCAATCTATATACTTTGCAGTACAGCAACAGTGTAGATCACCTTGATATACCTCAGACACTGTTCAATTACCAAGCTTCTTTGCCCAAAGGTTCAAGCTATAGCAGCCACAAAAGTTCTCTCTAGCCGCCTCTTTAAGATCTAGAAGCCCCCAAATAGAAACTGCCTCCTAGAGCGTCCAAGTACATCGATCCCAGATTGAGCTTAACACATCGACCTATTAAGATGGCGTTTACTAACTTTAAAAATAATTATATGATATGTATTATATCCTACGAATCCAGTGTTAATCGGAGAGGAAAACAGAAGCAATTGAGGCTAGCTAGTTATGATTTCCTTACTACGTTGGCTAGATATATTTGTAATATTTGAAAACGATCTTAAAATTACGTCCCAAATTAAGACCCTAATGTCCACAAATACTACGAAACTAGTACTGATTTCCTCGACTTCCCATGCTTAGAAGTAGTTACAAGTATTATCTCTCGATACATATATATGTTCCCTCCCAGTGATGAACTACCCTATTCAGGAACAGAATGCTATACCGGAGCTTTCACAAACGCAGCTTCCCATTCAAGTACGCCCCAGCTTCGTTATATAATCGATCTTCATTGAACCTAGCTGGTAGCCCTTGCCTTGAACCTAGCTGGCAGTCATTGAACTTAATTGGCGGTCAGTGAACTTAGCTGGTGGATAATCTCCAATCTATTATTTCCAAGCCCTCGTCACTTGTCGCTCATGATCATCTACCATAAAGCCTCCAGATTGTATTTAGTTATATAAAACATATTCCAGTGCCGGCGCCCTGAAGCTCGTAATAATGTAATAAAGCTTGGATCACCCTCCAGATATAATAGTGCGTTCCTAAATGGGCGCTAAAAACTCATACTCCATTCGATTCGTGAACAGGCTGTCCATCTACGACCGTTCCTGACTGGAGCGTGTTCGTCGCTGGGAGGGAACATACATAAGATAAGTTACAGACTGAGCTAGAGGTTCGGATATCATATTGTAGTAGCAATCTCTAGTACCCGTACCCACTTATACTTATATAGACAGTAATAGTGAGTAGCTAATTCATCAACCTACGTATATATCTGTGCGAAGGCAACTCCGACCTTTTGGACGTATACGGTGCTTACATGTGCACTATGCGCATAAATATCAGTTTATGTCAATTCATAATAAGCGCATTTCAATGTTTCTTGACCAGCTTGTGACGTCGGCGCTGGTCTAATTGTTCATCATGACGCTTGGTTCACTACATGTAGTTGTCAATCTGGTCCATTTCCGGAAGATCTACCCCAACTTGTGGCAATTTAGACGCTCGGTAACCAACACACATCAATGACATCAGGAAGAGCTGCATGTACGTATGGGCGTCGTGGTCAGGAACAATATATTACATCTGACTTCCCTCCCACTCATATTTATCTCTCTAGCTTCCAATGTTCAGCGCATGAGTTCTTGCGTGCTACACAGTAAATATCCCTCTGCAATTGAGCGTTTCTTATCAAGAACAATCTTTAGGAGTTGGAGAAATCGGATATATTCGCTGCTTGACCGATCAGGCCTAGTTTGCTGAATTTGCAACTTATCTTTTCAAAACGTTAAGAAATATTATAAGGCAATACTCTCGCTTTATCTAGAAAAAGATCCCTAAGTTCAGGTTGGTACCCTCTCACAGAAGCCTCCTGATAATACCTTCCATATTCATATATGGTTCTGAGTAGATAGATTTTCTTTGGGGCTCTAAATCATCCTCCATCATCCATGATCCATCGAGATACAAAGACAACGATATGTACCAAATGAAGATTTTGACTCATAGAGATCTACAGCTGTTCGGCCCCTTTCCATTATCGTCTTCGTAGTTTAAGATCTATCATGAGTTTATTCCCCAATTACTCGTGCGTTAATTAAGTCTTGAGGATTTTTGGTCGCAACGGCCTCACAAAACTTCTCAGGGCCTAGTTAACGCGCAAGTAATAGGAATAATAAGTTGTTCGCAGAGAGAGATGGGGGAGAGGGTAGGCAGAAGAGCAAAGACTATTCTGTCTATGAATGCACATTTCCAGCCTTAAGCTTGATTCTCATGCCTGGTGTTCTTGGGTTGATACGTCTCAAGGCTGCTCATCTAGTTTTTGACGATGTATTTGCATTGGAGGTTCTCAAATGATATTTTACGGATATATGTAACCCATCTACGAGAGTTTGTGTCTTCTATGTTAGGGGACAACAATCCTCGCGATATATACGTTATGGCAGCTGGTTAGGCGCAAAGTTGCAGACTACGTGTACATGTAGTTACAACATTCTTAGTCTCAGGTCAACTGCTTATATACCTGGCCTGAGACTAGGAACGTTGCAAAGACCTTGTGTAACTACATAAGACACTATGACTAGCCTAAAGGCTATGTACGCCCACATAGACCTTATTACAACACTCAGTTCCGGTTAGACAAGCCAACGGATCCCTCAAACCTGTCTCGCTGGATTAGCCATCCACACCTACAGTGACAGAAACATGGATAAAAGGACTACCGCAGTCTTTGACAATGCCGTACCACTGCCGTACCACTACTGTATACTTCGTTAAAATACGGAGATAAAGCGGCACATTCTCACAATACCGTACTGATGCGGTATCAGATTTACCCCCATATCTGATACTGTAGCTTGAGACATTTAAGGTCTGGGTAATCATGCTAGGCCCAGCCTAACAACAAAAAATTATTTCTTATCAAGTGCTTACGTAGCTGAGTCAGCCGAAAGTTTGAACCATCACTGGGTGTTTACCGCTCGGACCCCAAGCTCCAGTACTGAACGGGACTGACGAAGCCCATTATAGGTCTTTTACTTATAGCTCTATCGTTTTATCACTCATGGTACCGAGGGTAAGTGCTAAAGGGGGAGGAACATGGTAAGTTAGGGATCAGTGATGATGAGATGTGATCCTTTCATATGGTCTTAGCCAAATGCTGCACCTTATCTCGAGAGCAACTTAAAGCAACCTTGAGGTCAAACTGCAAAGTGGTGAGCCTTCCTTGAATCGAGGTAATGTTCCTGTCTGCTGTCTGCAGACAGAATCCACCGAGCACGGTTCTAAGCCCGGGCTCCTTGTTTAGTCAGACACTTCCGAAGTTGTCGTTGGTGACCAAATCGTAGAGGCCATTATGAACCTTATGATAAGATCGAACACTATAAAGGTGCTAGGCGGACTTCCTGGTGAGCTAGTTATATATGAATGTTAGCTGGCCCAGATAATCGACGTAGAGGAAGATGCCCGATGTAAAGAGGGGTGTACTGTATGCCCTGGTGAGAAAAGAGCTATTCGTAATTGGCGGGTTCTAACCCATGGATCGCACCCGTGTGTTGTGGGCGGACTCAATTAGTTAACCAAAATACATGTAGCTCCCCATAAAAGCAGGCTAGGATCATCGCTGGGGTGGCCGGTGTATAAATTATGGTTTGTTGTTGAGATTGAGACTGAGACTTTACATAGACCTAAGACTTGAGCGTCCCAAGGCTGGACAGTTGAGACCTAATGAACCGTTGTGGCCTTTTTGAGCATCGAGCTCTCAGCAAGAAAGATTAATCCCTCTTTGAGTGTTCGCTTATCCGTTTCTCTAGGTTTTGCCCTATGTTAGTCGTCACATTGACCTATGGTGCTGTAACTTCCGTAATATCCGCGCGTTGTTTGTTCCTCCTGCTTCGTCATGAACAAACAAACCAAGGGAGACCTGCCCCGGTGTGCGAGGTTATATTTTAGTGCCCCTAGCCTCTTCTTGAGTTAGACAATGCCCTCATCGCTTCTTCTTGATTAGATTGCCCACATTCTCAGGTGGCCCGGGACGGCGCCAATTTTCTTATGACCTACGACCTACGACCTGTAGCCCACGCTTAGAAGAACATTAGATGAGCAGCACAGACTATGCGGTTTAGTCTGTTCTCAGGCATTTCTACTGTTGACTACAGCTATGGACTGGAATTGTGTTCTTGAGGTGGGCCATAGGTTGTGCGCGGCATGGGCTTTAACTTCTTTATGTTAAACGCAGAACAATCCCCCCAAGGCCACCTCACCAAAAGGTCTAAATGACACAGTTTTCGCTACGCTTAAGACAACAAGACATGTTGCCGAACGGTACGTGTACAGCCTATGTTCCAACTGGCCTATGGCAACCGCTATGCAATATAAAGCCTCCCCGTCTTGATATTGCCTATTGTAACTGCTGCTTAACAAAAAGAAAAAAAAGATTCTATAATATGACCTCAATCCGCCAAATGGGCTCTAGGACCAAATTTCTCGCCTCTATGGGTTTGATCCCGACAGTATGTGCTGCAACAACGTACAAGAACCCTTTTCACTGAGCAAACCAACTTTTGGACGGACTAAAGTACCCACGGACATCAGATACTAGCTATCTTTCACCCACTGTCAAGACATTCTGATAGACTGGTTATGGCTTATGTCCGTGTAGGTCCTAATACTGTTCATCCAGTATCTTTAGGTTTAATAACGAAACAAGCTTGTATGGTCGTCCACAAAGGTAATTTCGACCTGACCAAAGCACTCTTCCCCTTACAGCTGGGGTTATTGTAATATCAATACTATTACTATACGTATAGGCTTCCATAGTCAAGCTACCTTACACATGTGGTAGCTGAGAATGGCTATGAGAAAGCTACAGTCGAACTTCCTTGGATGCAGGTGGCAGTCGAGACCTAAGGGGCTAGTCATGTTGTCATACAATATACAAAGTTTAATCTCATATAGATATTAGCCAGGCTACCTACTAGTCCAGCTTATCCAAACGTCTGACATTATCACAACCCCAGTGGTAAAGATATACGACACTTATTCGACACAGCGCTAAGTCTACCGTATCAGAATCAGTCATCGAAGTTAGGTGATGAGCAGGCCCTAGTGTTTCCAGGCCCCGATAGACTACGCAACTCTCGAAGGCCATTCTGATCGAAACCAGAAGTATTTCTGTTGATAGAAACTGAGGTCATTGATGTTCCAAACTTTGATATGTCTTTTACTCTTTAACGAACTCAAGCCAACTATCCAAAAAGGCAGAGATACATTCAATTAATCATTTTTGATTACTAATCAACCAATCGACCAATGTCGGTCATTCCTTGGCGCGAGTGATACTCTATGATCCTCCAAGGCCACTTTCTACTTATTTATGGCTACTTACCAATATCTATAGACCACTCACCAATAACTATCGTGTTCGATATTTTTTACCCAGTCCAGTCACCATGGCAAGATACCCCATGAGTATCTTTATGAACATTGCAATGAGTATTCGGGGTTTCTTATATTTGGTCGAGATTTAAAAGAAAATGGCCAGACATGACCTACAGGATAGTATTTGGGCAAGCACGTGGACTAGTGGCATAAAGCACCTAAGCCTATATACAAACTGACCCACAAATTAGGCGAACAACCCCAAATGTGCTATCTAACCTATGGACCCGGGAAAACTGACCTCAATGGCTATATCGTTCCCTTCCAAAGGTCTTTTCTAGATGATAGGCCGTATACAACAAGGCTCACTTACTTCTTTGTATCTCACACATGCAAGATCCTGCATTCGAAGCTCCAGCAATTACAAGACTCGGATCCAAACAGTGAATCATAGAGAATCACTCGGCCTATTACCGTCGTTCTCTTGATAAAATTAATTTCACATACCCGACTCATGAAGTTACAGATAAATATATAACTCCTCTGACATGGCTTAATATATATCCCAGTCATTTCCGGGCATTAATGTGGCGCACGAGCCAGCTCGAATAGCAGGAAAAACTTCACTCGGCTTGTGATTCCTACCGCTCAACTTGACTCTATGTGGAAACGTTCAAGATGACCAAGCCTTCAAATAATTTCAGATATCAAGCTTTCGAGCTCTAGATGCTATTTCGAAGGTCTTTTTATTTTCAAGCTATTCATGGTAGGGTTAGGGCTCAAACTTCCCGGGCACCGCATCAGGCGATATCTAGGCACTCGGAAACATGCATTCATAGCAAGCTAGAGCTTTCGAGGTCGAGGGATTGTTGCTTCTCGAGCCGTGATCCTGAGTTAGAACTCGAGAGGACTTGTTTTGTCAACTACACTAATATAAAAGAAGCGCCCTCAGCTCGCTGGACTCTAAACCTGAGTCGTGGTAGACAACTACAATATTAAACTAGAGCAAGCTTATCTCCAGGTCAAAAGTAACCCCGAGAAGTTGCCAAGAGATGATATTTCAATACGTAAATTGAGGATTCTCGTGCCCCCGTTTAGAATACACCCACCGATTGAATGCTCTTAACCCCATCTCGCATGGCATCCAGAATAATTTTCCACCGCAAAAGCATCTTAAACCCATAGATCAGGTCGGACTTCAAAGTATGAGAGACTATCTGTCGCCTCTATATTATCTCATACCCGGAATATTCACCGGCAAGGTTTCTACTAGCTCGCTTTGCCGAGTGATTAGCCGTGATCCAAACGATAAAGTTCATGCTAGAGGAAATATCTCAGCGCTAAATACAATTTCTAGCTTATGCAACACTTCCATGTCGGGCATCTCACTCGCACGTGGTTTATGCTCTGAGATCTCGGGACATTGTACCGTCATACTCTCCCCTGCGTCCGATGTATACCTGAGATGGTATTGAACCTTAAGCCCATGATACATATAGATAAAGCATTTTATCAGAATATTATCCTGTCAGGCAGTTGAGGCGGTTATCTATTTTAAGATGAAGTGTAAAGCGCCGTGGCATATGTGCCATGCACACTAAAGGTCCTCGCCCGAAACGGTCACAGATCAGATTAGATCAACTATGGGACCGAAAGCTGTGTAGGGCCCCGATGGAAGGGCTTAATCATATGCATGGAGGTCTTTCGCTATGAATAACCGCAAATTTACTTCGTGATTTGGAATGTCTAACGCTGGAACTTTTGCTATTCTGATATCGGTCACATCATGTACTCTTGTGTATTAAGTTGTAACTGTGGTGCGGGGCGTTCCCTACCGGCTTTGTACGATCATACGGCTACTCTAGAAGCTTCAATTTATGTTACAAGGGATATGGGTGTAGTAGGAACACCCGCCATCGAAGGTGTATATTATCTACGATATGCACCGCCGTACAGAGCTGGGGCTGATCATCGATCAGTTTGGCGGTTATTTTAATCTATAACCCCTTGAAAACGCTTTAAAATGAAGACAAAATTGGGCTGGCTCTGACATTTGAGGTATGGAATGAGGCGGGGACAACTATCACTATAAAAGAAGAGCATCTCAATTACTACCCGATCCTAAGATTTTAATCATCGATCACCGCTGGTAGCTTGAAAGCCATGGGACTGATCTGACATTGCCCCATATTTGAGAGATAAAATTGCCTCGCCTGACGAGCTGAAATCTCAATCACAGTGCTCGATACTGTATTTCTTACAAATAACGGTTGTGTCTTGCTCATCAACCTCAGGCTCTGCTATCTTTACGAATTGAGGAGTTTAGTATGTTGATTTCTTTGGCCGCCCCTTTCCCACTATGATACATACATACTACCTACGTTTCAAGGCGCTGTGTTAGCCTCCCGTTAACTAGATTGTATACTCTCCGATTTCTCCGTGCTTCCACCCGAATTCTGGGCCGCAATCTCCCAAGGCTTAAGTCTCCTGGGCTTTGTCGCTTCGCTAGCTGGGGCCGTATTCAGCACATTCGGTATCTCTCTAATCCCCGGGATCGGCTGCCCAGTAGTGATAAGCTCGACAATATGGGCGAAAGAGGTTGGATATGGTGCTTCTGGTTTACCGGGTGTAGGAGTGCCTATGGTGAAATCCGTGTCATTCTCTTCTAGAGATGGCGAAGGTGCACTAGCTGGGAAATTCTCGCTGTTTACGAGAGGGTTTGTTGTATCGATAGAAGGGCGACCAAGGATTGAGGCAGAATCTTTTCGTTGATGAGGGTGGGTTATGGCAGCTGCTGCCGAAACTGATGTTGACTCGGCCTCCGTTGAAGGAACTGCTGCTGCTGGCGCTTTCTGGGCCAGCCAAAAATTAAAGGCATCATAGTCAATCGGGAGGCCGGATTTTCTACAGCAGATGAGACCAGAGTTATAAACCAGAATTTAACAAAATGGAATGGGGTGGAGGAAGCGGACTTTGAGTAAAAGAAGCATTTTGCTCGTATGGTCAGTGTAGTCACCTGCTCGGGAGAAGATGCAGTTGACAGAATCGACTGAAGACCAGCCTATGAAAGAGTTTAGAATAATGCATTAAGTAAGGACCACCTTGCGGCTTGGTCTTACAATTGGTTGGAGGGGAGGGAGGAAGGGTCTGTTTTACTTGGAATTCGCGGTCAGCAGCCCAGTCGTAAGACTGGATAGCCTCAAAACTGGCGAGGTCAGCAGACTGTATATCTTGTGTAGTCATGTTTTTTCAGCTGAAATAAGAGAGAGTGGACGGAGAAGGTTAAATAACTGAAGCCGGAGCTTTAAAGAGCTTTCGAGAGCTCTGTATTTGTGCGCGGAGGCGAAGAGTAGTACTAGTGGTATGCAGCGAGGGGTGGTGTGTGGCGCCAAGTGTAAATGTGAGACCGGCGGGGCTAGTTATTACAGTGGTAAACACCGCCACAATTCTAGCTGCGATCGACAAACCAGGCGCGTGGGGTGCCTGTAAATGCTTGACCAGAGATGATGGATGACCGGGTAAGTCAGGCAGCCTGTAGCCCATCTTGTTCGTGGGCCTGGAGGAAGATCCCCCGTCTCACCCTCTGACCTCAACCACTTCCCACTACCTTTCCTCCCTCTCACCAACTTCTCATCATCCCCACCATCTCTACGTTTGCCAATAAGCACCGCATCCCTTCTTGCCACCTCATATCCATCTCATTTGTTCCCAACTGGCAACTCTTTCAAGCGAATAGGTGTACTCTTCCATTGTATCTAGATCTCGTGCCAGGGTGGTCGACCAATTCGTCTCCTGAATGTCTGAATTTATAGGGTTTGTTCTCTTTATTTCGAACTCAATCTTTTACTCAATTCTGCTTAATTCGATCATGTTTGGCTAACTCCCCTGTCCGTGATAGCTCCCGCATTTCCCTAATCTCTAGGAGCGACATTCGGTATGATTCCCTGCTATAAATTTTATCATGGTTCTCTTGCCTGACATGATCTTATTTAGTTACGTCGGTATTCTTCATGATATCAACTCCGAGAAGCATACAGTTGCCTTAGAGCAAGTCGTCTCTCACGGAACAGAAGGAAGGCGTGGCGACCCCACTAAGGAAATCGCTGGATCCGACAATGTCTACGAATATATCGTCTTTCGTGGTGGAGATGTGAAGGATTTGAGAATCGAGGAAGCGGCACAGAAGCCTAAACCACCGCCGCAGGTGCTTGACGACCCTGCTATTCTTGGAGTAAGTCATTTCCACAAACTCTTTTCTCAATGCGAGGTCGTTCCAGTCCATGGGTGCACCTCAATGCGAATTTCATATTTTGGTTCTATTGCTGCAGACTTCTCATAGCAAGTGCTTGACCCTTCGAAGGGTTTTCGTTTTTTTTTTTTTTTTTTTGATCTAAGAACTAAGTCGTTTCGTAACGCAGACCTCAAATCGTCCCCCACCCTACCCAGCCCAGGGACAGCAAACTGGTCAATATCAGCCGCCTATGCCCTCATATTACTACCCACCCCCGCCTCAGAACCAAGGTCGCTTTGGTCCGAGCCCGTACCAGGCACCTATGTATGGAGCGTATCCCCCACCTCCTGGGCAACAAGGAATGGGCCAGGCTCCTCCTGGAGCTCCGCAGCAGCAACAGCAACCACCTGTACCACAGCAGCAGCAGCCTCAACAGCCCCCACAAGTGGCTCAGCAGCAACAGCAACCACCGCAACAGCAACAGGCACCGCAACAGCAACAGCAGCAGCAGCCCCAGCAGCAGCAGCAGCCTCAACAGCAAGCACCGCAGCAGCAGGTCGCTAGGCCGCCACCAAATGGACCTGCTGCTGGTCGCCAGCAGCAGTTTCAGCAGCAGCAGCAGTCAGGCGCCACACCTGTACAGCAACAGCCTCAAGGCCCCGCTGCCCAGAAAGTGCAAGCTCAAGCTTCCCAGCAATCTGCTCAAGCACCTTCGGTTGACCCCCCAGCGTATGAAACTTCAAATCAGTCTAGTACTTCTGCCCAGGCAATTGCTACAGCTCAGGCATCCAACAAAACTCCAACTGGTCCTAAAAATCACGGTGGAATTGTTCCAGCTCTTCCTTTGCCGGGTATGAGAGCAACGCGTCCCTCAGCTTCCCCCCCCACTCAGCCCAACCAGACCGACAGTGCTCCATTGAACCAATCCTCTGCACCGGCTCAGCCAACTGATACCTCCGCTACTATTCAAGACCTAGCCAACAAGGTTAACCAATTGGCGATGAGAGCTGCGCCTCCAGTTACGCCCGGAAACCCACATCCTACTGCCATTGCTAACCCGACTGCTGGAGTTGGAACTTATAACAACTCTCGCCAGCCCGGCATGGGGGGCTTTGTTGCAAACCGTGGTAACAGGGGCAACCGTGGCGGATTTAACAACCAGCAGCCTCGTAAAGTGGAGGTTCCCTCTACAGATTATGATTTCGAGGGTGCCAATGCGAAATTTAATAAGCAGGATCTAGTTAAGGAGGTGATTGCCTCTGCAGATGACGACAAGAAACCAGTTTCAAGTCCTGTCACCAACAGTGCCAATGGAAACGCGGAGGATGATGAAGAAGTTGTTATTCCCCCAGGCGGTGGTGGGTATTATAACCGTGGCAGCAGCTTCTTCGACAATATCTCATGCGAGAACAAAGAGCGTGCCGAGGCAAAGGAGGGTGAACGACCAAGGGGTGGAGCTGTTTGGAGGGGCGAAGAACAGAAGAAGAATCTTGAAACCTTTGGTCAAGGAAGCGTTGACGGTGGATTCGGGCATTATGGCCGCGGCGGATGGAATAGGGGCAGAGGCAGAGGCAGAGGCTTCCGTGGAAGAGGGTATGGATACAACAGAGGGGGTAATAGAGGCTCCTCGCAGCCGCAGGGAAATTCTGTGGCCGGAGCTAATTAAACCAGCCATCAGTGAATAAAAGTCGTCGGGTTTAGTGGAATGGAGAAGTGACGACGTGGTAAAGAGTTCGTTTTCGGTTTGTATCTTCGACTTTTCGTCTGTTTGGGGCCGCGTTTTATTCTTGTGTCTTATTATTTTAAAAAAAAAATCTCTTACTTTTTTCTTTCTTTCGGCGCGCTTGGGTTTGAACTGGTGGGATATGAAGAAAGCCCAAAGCGATTGAAAATAGTATCAAAACCCAGAAGCTTATATCAATTGTTTTTATCCTTCATATTTTTTCTTTTCTTTTTCTTTCTTTTCCTTTTGGCTCAAGGGAACACTTGGAGTGAATGATGCAATGAATGGTGGGGGTTTGTTGTGCATGATGATTTTTGTTCTTGTTAGGAATTGCGTACGCGCACGAGTTTTCTGATTTATCTTTACTTTTTTTCCTTTTGCTTTGCCTTAATTACCATACGTATGGGGCGTAATTAGCTGGCGTATCAGGAAGAGGATAGGGGAGAGCTCGAGAGATACCATTGTAACTACTTTTACCAAGGATGTGGTCCGGCAGTGGGAGTTGGATGACAAACTGGGTGAGAGGTTTGATTTTTGATGGGCCATGGCTTGTTTAGCATGGGACACTTACGATAAGCCTAATCCACAATTTATACCCACTCCAAACTAAGACCTGTTCTAGAGCATGCGAGTGATAAGGTGTGCGTAGAATGGAATACTAGTAAACAGATAGCTAACCAGCTTGTTCACGTGTCTCGAAACCCAAAACCGCAGCAGAGCCCCATCAGCCCTACCTACAACCAGGACCTTTCCAACAAAACAAATACCATATCTATCCACCACCATTTCCCATTTCCCGTTTCCGATTCCCATCAACAACACCCCACTAGCTAGCTCCAGTCCCGATACCACTCTCCAAACCATGGCACCGCAGAAAGCCTACCCCCGCAGCGTCCTGAAGCGCATCGTAAAAGCCCACAGCGACCGTAACGTCTCCAAGAATGTCGATGTTCTGATATACCTTGACTACGCGCTTTTCTTGCAGGAGTGAGTTTGCCGCTCCGCCTGTACGTGATAGCAGTCGTTGTTGCAGTTTATATTAACAGTGAATGCCCAGGCTCGTCCGTGAAGCTGCAATCCATGCTCAGACTGAAGCCTCCGCCGACGGCGCTACAAGCACAGCTACAAAGAACAAGAAACCCGTGATTTCGGCCAGAGATGTCCGCAAGGTTTCAAAGGTAATATTTGTTAACCCTTCTTAAGCTTCGCGCTAGTTTTACTCGAAACCTTAACTGACAGCTGGCCAATCATGAACGAAGGTTACACTGCGTAAATTCAAGGGCTAAGTGAGTCCTACTGATACTCGAGGGTTTCTTTTTATTCTGCTTCTTTTCTTTTTTTCTTTCTTTTTGTATTTTGAATATTCTAAATTGAAACGTTCGAGCTCACTTCATTATTTTATACTTCTCTCAGTATAGTAATTGGCCATATTTATAGAAGTATTCAAATTGACTTGTTATTCTCAAAGTTACTAAATCGGAAATTACTTATGAGGGCTGCAAACACCCGCGTGTACTTGGTAATTACAGAAGAAGCATGTGTCTAGTCATTTCACGAAAAAAAACATTGATTATTTCAAGCCACGAAAAGAATTCACATAAGTCAACGTTACAGCCAAACAAGAAATAGGACAGAAACAACCAGGGGGGAAAAGTACAAACAAAATAACAAAGGACTCCTGGCTTCCCTTCGTTTCTCATTTACCATTGCCAATCCTCAGTCTTCCACTAACTCCTACTCACACACACTTCCAATCTGTCCAGCCTTCATCCCAACCCTCATAGCAACCATACCACCATTCCATTAATTCCCAAGTGTCCCTTGTACGATCCAGCAAACCCTTCGCGACTAACAGAATACCCAGTACCCATTTAAGAGGAAGCGAGAGAGAAAAGAAAACTGGAAAGCGGAATTATGGCAGGCCAAGACAAAGGATTTCAGTCGGGTCTAGTACAAAGTTGTGTTGAATTACGATGGCATTGTGGAAGAATAGGAAAAAGAATTATTTCGATTAACAGCACCCGCCGGACGAAGCCTGCTGGACACCGGTTCCTGGGCCGACAGTGACGGTAGGCTTGTTGTTGGCAGTGGTAGATCCCATCCGTTCCTGTGAAAAGTTAGCTAAACACTCCATTAACACCTTATCAGTATATTCTGCCGTACCTTGATCTGTCTAGCCATCGTTAGGAAAGCCTGCTCGACGTTCGTGGCGCTCTTGGCTGAAGTCTCCAAGAATGGGATACCAAGACTATCGGCGAATTCCTAACCATAAGACATATCAGCAAATGACTCCTACTTAGCATGTGATACAGGACAGGGGGGCCAACCTTCGCCACGGTGTATTCGACCACTTTCTTGTCTGCGATATCGCTCTTGTTACCAACGAGAAGCTTGTTGACACCCTCAGTGGCATAACGGTCGATTTCCTGTAGCCATTGCTTGACGTTGTTGAAGGAGTCTAAGAAATGTCAGTGAACGAGATCTAACCAAGGTCGGGTTGAATCGGATAAACCTACCCATATCGGTCACGTCAAAAACGACGCAGATCCCGTGCGCCCCTTCAAATGATGTCAGTTTAGATCTTGAAAATGGAGGGAAATATTTGAGCACATACCTCTGTAGTATGAGGATGTGATGGTCCTGAATCTCTCCTGGCCAGCGGTATCCCACTACAAGTCCAAAGGACATTTGTCAGCAACCGGGAACCAGTTGGAAATAAACCCATAAAGAAAACCTACAATTTGGAGTTTGACGGTTTTGCCATCAAGCTCGATGGTGCGGATTTTCTGTTATCGAGAATGACTAGGTTAGCCCTATGGCATTTTAAACTGGACTGAAACACGGGGAGGTCCAAGACTAACAAAATCGACACCGATAGTGGAGATGTAGCTCTCGGTGTAGGTATCATCCGCGAATCTGAGCAGCAAGCAGGACTTTCCTACACCCGAGTCACCGATGAGGAGAAGCTTAAAGAGGTAATCATATCTACATGGAATGATTCGTCAGTAAGTCACGATAAGAGACAGCTGCCAAGATTAAGTGTTATTGTTGTTTTGACCCGGAAGCCTGCTTGCCCCCGGATGGGAGCTGATAAAGATAGGCCAACAGGATTGAGGATCATTTTAGGGTAGAGATAAACTCTGTGAACAAGCTCTAGTTAGCAAAATACCGTGAATGAGGGGGACGTCGTGGGGGTGGAAGGTTGGGGGGGCTCTGGGCAGTGATAGTGGGGGAGGCTCCGAGGGGCAAAAGCAAGGGAGACGTACTACTCCGGATTCATGATGGCGTTTGAGTATGAAATATTATTGGGAAGCTTGGTGATGAGAAGCTGGAAACGATGTGAAGATGAAGTTGTGTGGAGACGGAAACAGGAGATGGAGTTGTGGTTAGGAGCTGAAGAGGGGGGGGAGGAGTGTTAGCAGGTGAGGTTGGTTGCGGTGAGTAGCAGTAGAAATCGGGATGGGGGTATGTACCGTGCTGGGTCTTACTACGGAAGCGGATGCACAGGAACGTGTCTCTTGTTGTTTCTAGGAGGAAGAAAGAAAAAAGAGAAGAAGGATGCTCGGCTGAGCGAGGGCTGCTGTTGTAACCGGCGGCGTCAGCGAAACCTCTTGCTGAAGCCTCGCGCGGGGGCTGTGATTGGTGTGCAGTGGCTTGCGCTTGCCTTTTGTAGTTTGGTGTTGTCGTTACCTATGCTGGTCAGGAGTGTGGTATTTATGGACACGAGGTCATCTACTCTACACCAGACCTTCTTATCTCGACGTCATGCTCTTTATTGAATGCAAATAAATATCTTGAAGGGCCTCCCATGGCATTGTATTAATTCTCGAAGGGTCTAGGCAATGATTGTTTGCTATGATTACTTGAGCTCGGTCTGATATTCATAGGGCATACTATGGTCATATGGCCGCCTGAACGTACTTAAAGTAACGTAGGTGAATCTTCAATGATAAGCGGTCCTGACCTCGTTTAGAGCAAAGGAAGATAAGTACAAATAACTCGAATGCCCCACATTCTTGATTGATGTAACTTGATATTAAACTACTTCATATTCATGAGGAGCTTGGGCTTTACACATTCTACGCTACGCACAGTAGCCATGCTCCTTCAACCATTCCTTCACAACCGCGGCGTCCCTTTCGACCCAGTTGGCATTTCCCGTGATGCTATCACGAATGACCCCAAGACCCTTATCGTACCCGTGGTTGTCCTTGTCCTTAAAGAATTCCTCAATATCCGCCAGGACTTCTTTGCTCGCGAACTTGTTCAGTGAGTTCTTGAGGAAGCGGTCTAGGATGACCATGTTTCCGGAGAGCTGGGCGTAAACCGTATCCCAGTTCTTCTTAATGAACTCCCACACCGCACGTCTGGCCCGGTGGTTGTTTGAGAGTGAGATGACGGGGGTGTGCTTGTCTTGGATCTTGACCTTGTCTGTGAATGTGAACTCTAAGACCTTTTGGATAAGCTCGGGCGTGTGCACTCGTCCGAGAGAGGATAGGCAGATTTCTCTTCCGTCGACCGTGGTAGTGGAAAGATACTCCTTCATAACGGCATCGAATTCCTCCTGCCCGCCCTGGGCGATAGCAATACGGAAAACTGCCAAGCGGAGGTTAGGGTGGATCGCAGACCTGTCCTCTCCGGAAGTGTAGAGCTTGAAACGACGAAGGGCCTCGTTAATTGTTGCTTTATGGCCGGCTCCTCCGGCGGTGCTGATGAGCAGCGACCTTAACCGTGCGGTCAAAAAGTCCTCGCCGTCCTTGAACTCCCATCCGATCTTCTTGACGCAGGGAGTCACAAGCTCCAGAGTAAGCTTCTTCAATCCTTCGTAAATCTCAGGCTCGCTTTCCGCAAATACAGATTTCAGCTTCCCGAGCTGCACCTGGAGCTCTGCCCAGACCAGGTAGCTATCCTCGTCCTTCAGCCCGGCAAGGAATGAGAGCAACCCGGTGGTCTTTCCGTATCCCGCCATCGCCATTGCACCGGCATCAGCAATCAGCCCAACTCTGTCAGGTATATAGAGCTGATGCCTGGCTTCTCCGAGCTTCGCCAACCGTTCTTCTGGGTAATTGACTCTGTAGAACCCGTACTGACCATAGTTCAGCTTGTAGAAGTCTGTGTTGAGGCCTGTGACGGTCGTCTCTTTGCTGGTGAGAGCATTAACTCTCAACGCTGACTTGAGCCAGGACTTCTCCGTCAACATCAGAGGAATCCACCAAGTGGTTGTGTCCTCCTCGGGCCTGACATCGCCAGTGCTGAGGAAGCGGGATTGGGTGAGGGTGAGTTGACCGGGCTCCTCCTTAACTGTGACTACCGGGAATCCAATGGCCTTGATCCAGTTGCTCTACTCAAAAATAAGCATTTTTACGACGAATGAATACGCTGGGAACCTTAATTCTTACCATGAACTCGGATACGTTTGTGCCAGCTTTCGTACTAAGAGCAGACCACAAGTCCTCGGTCGTGGCATTGCCATAAGCATGCTTCTTCAAGTAGATTGATACTCCTCCCAAGAATGTCTCAACGCCAAGATGGTTGCTCAACATGCCAATAGTACCAGATCCCTAAATTCACAACCATCAATTCCTCGTTCCTTCATAGCTTCTAAAGTAGTGATAATAATCATACCTTTAAGTAGCTGATATGGTCAAAGATCTGGTCAATGTCCAAAGCACTTCGTACTGGCACCTCAATTGGGTGCGAGCTGCGCAGCGAGTCGAGTTGGAAGGCTGTTTGTAGGGATTCAGTCTAAGCAAAGCTGTCAGCGGGGGAACAAACGAGTGATAATGCGTGCCTCTAGAAAGACGACGTACGACAAACTGTCCCCAAACATGCCACTCTATAAAACTATTAGCAACAGCAATCTAATCTCCCACTTGTGATTATCTATACACATACCTGGATAAAAGTGATCAATCGCATGCCATCCCACCCAGGTAGCAAACCCTTCGTTGAGCCACAGCTCTGACCACCAGTCCATGGTTACGAGATTCCCGAACCATTGGTGCGCAAGTTCTACGAGTAAATAGTTAGCACTGCTGTTGCCGCTAGATTCAGATCAAAGACGCCTTTACCATGAGCTACGACATATGCTACTCTGTTTTTATACCTTGAGTCCGAGGTCTTTTCATCAAACAACACAGCAGTCGTCCTGTAAGTGATGAGTCCCCAATTCTCCATGGCTCCATGGGACTACAAGCACACCATCTCCCGTCAGCCCCCGCTCCTCACACAGACCGGGGAAAATTACAAACTCGTGGACCGCCAAAAGATCAACTTTCGGAAGCGGGTAATCCAAATCAAAGATCTGCACCACCATTAGCCCTCTCCTCTCAACGTCATCCTACGTAGCCACACAAAAAACAAACCTCTGAAAAGTAATCCACAATCTTCTTTGCGTTCTTGAGCGCAAACCGACCCTGATTCGCCAGACCCTTGGTGGTGTAGACTCTAACGGGCAGCTTCCCCCTCCCCACGTATTCGCGGTCGGTAAAGTCCTCAACATAGTCGAACTCTCCGCACGCCCATGCAAGAAGCTACATGCACGATAATCAAGTCAGACCCAAGCTTCAGAAACGGGCGGCCACCTGGAGTGAGACCTGAACCTACATATGTACTCATCTTGGGCATTGTCAAGAAGGAAACCTTCTTTAGGCCGTTTCCGAGCGACTGTGTCTCTCTCACCGGCTGGTTGGACAGTGCGGTGAATCTCTCGGGAACAGTTATGGTGAAATCAAAGGTAGCTTTAAGGTTCGGCTCGTCGAAGCTGCCCGCACAAAGTGTATCAGCTCTGTCTAGTCTTGTCCGAACCGGAACCCCATATCTGATGTGCGACTACTAACCAAGGGAATGCCTGACGGGCATCGCAAGACTCAAACTGTGTGGAAAACATCCAATCATCCTCTCTTTTCTCATTCTTGTACGCACTACGATAGAACCCCGCCATCTAAATCACCCCGCATCAGCATCATTCCCCGCAAAGGGTGGGGACCGTAGAGTAAAAAAAGTAAATAACAACCTTATGATTAATAGCGCCCGAGAACTTCAGCTCCAGCACCGCCTTCCCGGTGCCTGGGAGCTCCTTTCCAAGCGACAACTTTGCTGTCTCTGCCTTTGTATCGTATTCGATATCCGTAACCTTGATATTCTCTAGACCCCGCACACATCAGCATCCTAGCTAGCACATCCCGACGTTTATGAAGTATATATGTACTTACCATTGCTATCCTCAACCTTAACAGCCCCCTCACCAATCTTCAACTCCTTTGAATTGAGCGTGATGAAGCTCGTGGGCGTCTTCAGGTCAAGACTGATCTTGACAAGACCATCGTATGTGAACGCCTTGATGTCCAGGTTTGCCAGATCGAGGTTGTAGTGCACGGGCTTGACACTGGAGGAGATTAGGTCTTTGTTACGAGCCCACGAACTGGGGAATAACGTACTCGGACGGGAGGACCTCTCGGTCTGAAGCTGCAGAAGCCATGCTGGGTACTTTATTGTAATGTTTGGAGTTTTTTTTTTTTTTTTATTTATTCAAATTGGGGTTTCTGCTGGAGATGAGCTCTGTTGTGGGATGGTGGAGGGAGGGATGAGATGATGATGCTGATGCTGATGATGGTGGGGTGGAAATGCGGGGCTAGTGGTATTTACATATAGTAGTGGAGGGGCAGGCATTGTTGCGAGGCCTCGATGGCCAGGGCCAGGGATCGTCAGCGAGTGGCCGAAAGCATGTAATCCTGGCTGGCCGAAAAAAACAAATGCTTTGCTTCAATGACCTACTCTACAATACAGTGACTGGTATCCGCGGTTAGCCGACTTCTATGATCATTGTCTACGTGCTTTATTTTGGGAGCGCGGAGATGGAGTCGTGGGGTGATCTTTGGAGCAAAGTATTCTACAAGTTTCCGAATGAAGATTGTTCATAACTCAAGCCGGCTCTCGTAAACTGGTCCATAGAGTATTGATCATGCAAAGGGCTACATATACCTCAAGTATTATTGTTTTTCTTTTGGTCGGCAAGGTAAGATTTAAGGAATCCGGCCAATAATATCAATATCAACTATATTTTGACCAGTACTATTAGGTACCAACCCGCTAGTAACTACTTCTAGCCTACAAAAAAAACCTGTACGGTATATCATTTCCCCTATAACACACGCTTTTAATTTCCTAGGCTCAATATGGCTATAAATTCGACACCTGGCTTTCTCTGAAGGCGTGCTCAGTGCAGCCTGCTCTACTAGAAGAGCATCACTTGGACTCTTGGCAAGTTGCAGGTTTGTGGTTTCCATTTGCCCAGAGCTTTGGAATTGTTAGTAGTCTTTTGGATACAGATTGTACTGATACTAGTAGTACTGGCAAGTACCGCGCACCATTCCGTCCAGAGAAGAGACTGTCTGCAAGTAATTGTGCATAGACAGCTGCTCTATTGTCGTCATAGGTTATTTTGATACATGCAGCTAGTTCCGCTGTAACAGACCGGCCTGAAGGGTGCAGACACGGTTCACGGCGTAAGCCACAAGTACTAAGCTGGTTCACAGTGTGGCTTACGCCATAGAGCTCGCCTGTATCCTTTAGATCAGACCGGTCTGCTCCAGCGGAGCTCTGCGGTATAGTTAACAGGCCGTTGCATAGGTGGTTAGCATACATGTAGATTCCATCTGCGCTGCCCGTAAAGGCGCAATCCCAAACATTTTTACTCTGGAGATTGCAATCCAATATTGACTTTCTCGATGGCACAATATGTGCGACGAGAAACGCTATTGGGGCTGTTTAACTTGTTCCAACGGCTTTTATCTCTTACACTCCGCGAACCTCTTTAGGCTCGAAGTCACAGATCTTTCCACTCTTGGAGGATGATTTGATATGAGCACCGGGCGCATCATGGCCTGTGCATTCCTCGCAAGTCTTGTGTCCTTGTGTCACCTGCAGGGAGTTGTCCCGACAACCACGCTACAGCATTCTATCTCTCTTTCTCTCTCTCTCTCTCTCTCTTCAACCTCATCTCACTTCGCCCATCTCCCACATCTCCACAACCCAGACAGCACCACCGCCACAATGCTGTCCTCAATCCCTCTCATCGCCCCCCGCGACGTACGCTCCCCCTCCTCTCACCCCTCCCCAACGCCCAACCCCACTAACCTCCCCCTCCAGGCACACACCCTCTGGTACACCCCCACCAGCACCTTCACGCCTACTGCCCCCCCCTCCTACACCACGCACCCCTCGCCCCCTCCCCACCTCCCAAAACATCCACCCCTCCTCCCTCCCCCACCGGCAACAGCTCCTCCACCAGCGGCGCACCCCCACCATCTCCCCTCTCACACAGCTCACCCTCGACGAGCAGTCCCTGCACCAGCGCAAAGTGCACATCCAGCGCTTCGGCGCCACATGGATCAAGCCACCGGGGATCCACAAGACGTACCAGGGCGAGCTGGACGACAAGGCCGAGCGCGAAGAGGCCGAGCGGCAGGCCATGATGGAGGACGACGGCGGGGCCGGGTTCGACGACGAGGACGGCGAGGGCGCGGTGACGCGGGATGAGGACGGGGAGGAGGGGGAGGAGGTTGATCTGGATGCGGGGATTCCGGAGGTGGATTCGCTGTTGAGTGATGATGACGACGAGCTCAGCGATGAAGAAGAGGAGGAGGAGGATGGGGACGAGGTGGATCTGGATGCGGGGGTGCCGGAGGCAGATGCGGTGTGGGAGGACTCCGAGGAGGAGGAGGATGAAGAGGAGGACGAGGACGAGGAGGAGTTTTATGAGGAGGATGAGGAGGAGGAGGAGACGCAGCATACCGGTGGCATTGAGTCCAGTCCGCATCAGGCGATGTACTCGCATGATGAGCACTTTGGACCGCCGGATTCGAGGGTCGAGCAGAGGCTCCGCGCCTATCCGCGCCGCTCACTCGTCCGGAGTGATGATGAGATGGAGGTTGATAGCGACAACTAGGTTGTTGTCGACCACTGGGAATGATCGGGCTGACGGCTTTTCTTTGTTGTCGGGCTGGTGTTTGCCGCTCTCTTGGGGGGCAGTTTCTTTCTTCAAGTTAAAAAGCGTAGAGAAAGATGATTGTGCTTTCTTTGTTGGTCATATATTTTAATTAGCTTCCGCATTTTCTTAAGGTAGCATGGGCTGGTTGGTTTTCTTAGGCTTTTTTTTTTCTTATCATCTCATAAAGGGCGCATCTTCTAGCATTTCCTCATGACTTTTTTTTTTTTTTTTTTTTTCTTTACTCGTATTTTCTTTGGCTTTTCTTTAGGCATTGGATCTTCACTTGGGGTGCGAATGGCATTACGAAGTCAATGAATATTATTATTGTATGCTTGTCTTTAGTATTAGTTAGCTACATGTAGCTACATGGCTGAATGGACGGAATAGATATTTCTCTCTTGGTAGGCTACAACCTTCAATCAAATCAATTAGCAGACTTCTTCTTCTACTCATCGTCCTCCTCCATAAGCTCAGCCAGCTCCCTCTCCTCCTCAAGCGTCAAGAGACTCTCGTTCTTGTCTGGGGCCTTCTCCTTCTCCTTGCCCTGCTCGCGCTCCTTCTTTTCCTCAATGGCCTTCAGCAGGTCGTCGTGGCGCAGCGACCATCTCCTGATTGTGCCGTCGATGGACACGCTCACCACCATGTCCTGCCTGCTGCCCACGATTGCGAGCGCCATCACGTCCTCGGAGTGGCCGTCGTAGATGTGAAACAGCTCGCCCGTCTGCCATCGTCAGTATCTCCATCATTGACCCTAGAAGTGACAGAAAACCCACAGCAATATCCCACACGCGCACCTCCTCGTCCCGACACGCCGTGACCGCCCACCGCCCGCGCGGGTCCACCACAATATCATTGACATAATCCGGGTGCTCCAGCACGGTGTCCACCCTCGCCACCACCTCCCCCTCCGCATCCATCTTCCCCACCCCCTCCTCCCCGCGCACATCCACCCGCTTCGCCGTCATATCCGCACTCGCCGTCCACATCTCCGCCTCCTCCCCCTCAAACCTCACCGCATTCACACTCGTCTCATGCACCACCATGACACCCCCCACGCCCCTCGCCCCACGCACCTCCGCCGCCTCAACCGGCACCTCCCAGCACCGCATCCCGCGCTCGCTCCCCGCCGAATACACGCGCGCCGCCACCGGCGTGCTCAGCACGGGATCCGCCACGAGCACGCCGACGCCGCGCGTATGCCCCGACAGCGCAAAGAGGCGGTCGCCGCGCACGGCATCCCAGATGATGATTGTTGCGTCGCTGGCCCCCGAGAGCAGCAGCCCGTTGGTGCTGTTGCGCAGGTATAGCAGCGACTTGACGAAGTCTGTGTGGCCGGTGAAGGTTGTGAGGGGCTTGCGGGTGGCGGTGGACCATGAGATGATGCTCTTGTCCCAGGAGCCGGCGAAGAGCGTTGCGGCGGGGGGGTCGAGCGCGAGGGAGGTGACGGGCGCGGTGTGGCCGCGGAAGGTGTGGCTTTTGTCGCCGGACTGCGAGTGGGGTTAGCGGGGGAGGAAGGGGGAGGAAGGAGGGGAAGGGGGACCTCGAGGGAGACGCGGCGGGCGAGGCCGCCGCTCTCGGCGATGTAGATGCGGTCTGGGTTTGTGGGGTCGGGCAGCACGGCGAGGAGCTTGGAGCCTATGTCGATTGGGGAGCCATTTTGGTTTCCGCGTTTGATGGCACGGCGGGCGGCTTTGGCTTCGCTCGCACTGTGGGGGGAGGGGAAAGGCGCGGGGTTAGCAATTGGAGCTGTGTTGGGGGTGGGTGCGGGGGGGGAGGAGGTGCGGAGGAGGAGGAGGAGGAGAGGTTTATATACTCGGTCTGGAAGAAGTGGCCGGGGTCGGTGGAGACAGACATTGCGTGCGGGCTGCTGAAGTTCGGAGGTTTGGGAGGTTTGGGAGGTTTGGGAGGTTTTGGGGGTTTGGGGGGTTGTGGTGTTGCTTGGAGATCAAGACTGCTCGCGGGGATGGCGTGGTGGGGCAAGTTGGAGCTTGTCTTGGATGCGGGTCACGGGCTGTCACTCGGTGGGAAAGATGTGCAATGTCGAGGTGAAGTGAAGTGCTGGATTGGATTGACGGGCGCGGTGTAGGCAATATATATACCGTGAATTACAGAAGTTTATATGTCCTAGAATCTCTCGGTGTTTCTATCAGGCACCATGTACGAAGCTTGACTCATGGTCGACTCCTAGGATCCTAGGATTGACAAGTACATACATGCATATAGCATGCAGGTATTCCCACAAGAACCAACAGCGATATGACCTATTGGTGTTGTAAAAATATGAGGGCTGGGGAAAGGCTTTAAAGCGTCCCAGCGGACTCACAGGTTGGATTATATTGGACGGACGTAGGTTTCTATATACCATGCTAGATTGTGGGGGTTTGTCTCGGAAGCTAGCTATGATAGAAACCCGGTGCTAGATGGGGTTGCGATTGATACACGTAAATATACTAATCTGCGGCTTCAAAGGATCACGAACAATATCTAGCTTACACTCGAATCAACATTACTAAATTAAATATATGCGCAAACTCACTCAATCGACAACGGCCCCCACATTCGTGATTAGAGTGTTAGCTCCATACACGCATAAGATAGTCTAATTCCAAGACATGTACCTGACTATGCTGGAATATACATTTATGTTCTTCTATAGTGTACATACTTTTCTATAAGGTCTTTAGTGAAGGATAACTTGTGTCTAAAAACTATACTGTACTTATAAGCACATATGTGACGAATCGAGAAATACAGGCTGTAGCCCAATACGCCCAGCTCCTAGTCTCAGCTATCTACATGTAGCGATGAGATCTGTGTGAGAAGATTCGGATGTTCCTCATGATTAAGCAGTTTTGTCTAGATCTCCCCAACCTTCATGATCAGAGCACTGAAAAAAAAAAAAAGAAGAAAAAACGTGTAGGCGGGTACTTGGTCTATAGCTAGCTAGGGATAGACGGCTCACCAGGGAGGAACGCCACACCGAGCGCTTGAATTCCATGAATATAAGCAGGTCATGGGTCAGATCCTG
Organism: Morchella eximia; assembly: GCA_024713935.1. NCBI lineage: Eukaryota > Fungi > Ascomycota > Pezizomycetes > Pezizales > Morchellaceae > Morchella > Morchella eximia. The sequence goes on from JAMGZG010000006.1 coordinate 1,377,685, forward strand.
GGACGATATTCTCGTACTAGAGCGTACTAAAACCAGTTTTCGCCGCCGTGAAAAATAAGGTCTGCAGGTGCTTTTTGTTTCCTTTGCATGTGCACTGCGGGGTGTGGGCAGCTTGGCTGATATGGCATTCATGGGTACAGAGTACATCTCGTACCCAACATGCCTTACCAGCAGCAATTGCAAGCTGCTCACGGTGTTGGGTAGGTGCTGTAAGACGGCATGTGTTCAAACGGCGAAACTATTAGGATATGAGGGAAGAGACGATAGTGTATTAATATTGATAGCTATAAGACTACTAAGGTAAATTTTGACTTGAAGAAAGGTTGTCACGCTACCCATATATTCCCCTCGCCGTAATTATATTATATGTATAACTCCACAGTTATAGTATATGCACGTGCGTCTGGCAGTCCTAGCAGCACCCTTATCGTTTGGTACTTTCTTAACCTTCGGCTCCGGTTCATCCCGCAGCTGAGCTTAGCTTGCCCATGTGAAATTGAGGTGTAGTGTGATACTATGCATTTTACAGACTGACTATCAATAGGGCACATGTGCAGCTCTACATATCTATATGCCAACTGTAACTCAGGTGGTGACTACATGTATCTTCCGGGTTGATAAACCTACATGTATTCTCTGGCCACAAATCCCTATAAAAGAGCAAGAGATATGTACATATATACATGTATTATGGAACTACATGTAGCTACATGATGTAAAAACCTTATTGTAACGTGGTCTGAGTTAACGATGTCTGCAGTCTAGCCATGTAGAGTATATAGCTAGACGTGTCACCTTTGTATCTATAAATACAAATAGATGGACTTTCATCCTCCCTACATATTGCATCCATCCTATATGTACCTTTGGAGTCTTCCGAGGCCTAAATGTACTATATCCAACATGCCTACTCCGATTAATACTTCTGTCAGCTGAAGCACCATATTTCTTCAACTCCATTTTGATCCTTTCAAAAATCGGCTATCAATAAATAAATACAGCTGATACGGCAAAGTTCGGTGTCACTTATGTAGACGATAAGAACAATTGCAAAATGACACCGAAGAAGCTGCAGGCCAGGTCTAACTCCGGCTATCTAAGGTGGTAAGGTCTAGAGCTACAGCCAAGGTTTGATTTAAAGCCATTAATATTAATTGTTGCATAGAGCAACATCACGAGGCATGGCATATATGAGAGATGCCGTAGCTCGGTTAATGTTTTTATCTGTAGCGTATATGTAGCTGACTGCTCAATAGCTGCGTTTCCAATCATTGGCTCTGACCTATAAACTATCCTACATATATATTCGTCCGTGACCACTTGGGGGTAGCTAGGGCATAAGCGGGAAATACCTAACGTGGTGCATAAGCTTAATCTCTTGGGGCTGGGCGTCAAGTGCCAATGATTGAGAATACACCATATTCTTTCTTTGGTAATATTGGCGTGTACGTACGTAGGCCTATGCAAGACGAAAGTATGTAAGGCTGAGAATTGTGGAATCGGGTCTTGTTGATATGACAGGGTGGGTGGTATAACACAACACCAACCCAATAATTTGGGCCAATTCGTCTGACATGTTTGGCTACACCAATGAGCTTACCCCGACTACATAGCAAAGACACCAAATGTCTCCGAGCCCCATGACGCTTCCCGTTCCCCTCCCAATTAACGTGGTGTCAGGGAACATGACAGCCTGACCGAAACATTTTTTTTTCTCAAGCCGTTACCACCTACCTATTTACCTCAGACTGCTCGCCCATAATTTTGAGAAATCGCCCTACCGCATCCCCCAGTTCCAACAACCACATACCCCCCCTCCCCCTTCGATCTCCCCACACCGCGCAAGCCAGGGCTGAACCTCCCATCTATTTCCGACCTACGTCGACAGTTCTGTATCTAGGTTTGTTGTAGGTAAGTACGCGTTGTCACTGACTCCTCTTGCTGGTTGTGGTAATAAGAGAAACTGTTATATAGCGACGGGAAAGCCCTGCATGATAGAGATCTATTTATAGCAATGGCATGCATGTGGGGCTGCATTTGGTCATATCGATGAAAGTGCAGTAGATATGTGCCTGAAGCTCATTACCCTATTTCATTCTTTTGGTCGAGTCATTCAGCATCTAGGGGGTATTATATCTGTAGAAGATTAATTGTGCCGACAGCACTTTGGACGAAATTCAATATGGAGAGCAGACTAAGTACCTGCCCTACCCCCTACGAGTCGATCGATGATCCCCGTAAGCAATTAAGATTGAAGCTTAAACTAGCGCGGGCTCACAAGCTATCACTCGCAGCCTCAGGCTGTAAGCAAGCACCTGCAGCCCGGAGTAAAAAAAAAGGAATAAAAAGAAAAGGGCCCCCACGATGTAATAGGCTCTGCACACACCCCCGGCCCTGGCAGGGTTTACCTACTACTATTGACTTGGCGCTGTACTGTCTCACCAGCGGAGCCCGAGGGAGGGTGGCTGAGTCTCGAACAATAATACTCCATGGGGGATGACTGGCACGACATATGAGCGTTGTGTGTGCTTTTAATTTTCCCTACAAGTTTACTTATTATTGTCCCTGCTCGTCGACTCTACGCTCTCTTGGCTCCTTTCTTTTCTGTCTGTCTATCTCCCGTACTTGCTGTGTGTATCTAATTCATATAGAGTAGAGGATTCAAGAGCTGCTGTTAGTACCCGTCAAAGTTGTACCTCACAATTCATCGATCTTTTTAATTCAGCCTCACCATTTTTAATTAACCCGCCCGCCCAGCATGCACACCGCTGCCCTCCTCCTCGCCCTAGCGGCCCTCCCCACCGCCCTCACCCGCAAGATCCCCGACGCCCTGCAATCCTTCTACGACACCGTCAAAGTACCCCCCTCCCCCCTCCCCCCTCCCCCCCACCGGACCGCCACTAACCACCCCACCCCACCCCCATAGGACGGCCACTGCCCCACCACGCTGCACAGCGGCGTCCGCAGAAACGCCGACTCGCGCGACAACTTCCGCTACTGCACGGACGACTCTTCGAACCTGATGTGGATCGCGGGGCCGTCGAGCCTGGCCGACATGGACGTTGACTGTGACGGGGCCAACAACGCGCACGGCGCGTGCGAGAACGACCCCACGGGGCAGAGCATCACGGCCTTCCAGGACGAGGTATCGCGGTTCGGCATCGAGGACCTCGACGCGAATCTGCATGGCTATGTCGTGCTGGGCACGGGCGGGTTTGATCCGAGGAAGGAGGGCGTGAGGAGCTTGAGTGTTGTGGCGGTGGTGTGTGGTGGGGAGTTGGTATGTGTGGGCTTGGCAACGGGGGGGGCGGTATGTAGATCAGGGGAGCTAATAGGAACGTGTGTGCGGGCAGTTCTACGGCGTGTGGGGAGACTCGAATGCGGATGATCTTGTCGGCGAGGCGAGTCTTTCGCTGGCGACGGCGTGCTACGGAAACCGCATGAACGGCAACTACGGCCACGCAGAGACGGACGTGCTGTATTTGGCGTTTCGCACGGATGAGGCTGTTCCTGGGCGGAATGCGTCGTGGTAATTTAAACCCTATATAAACCCTCCCGGCGTCAGGGAATATAACTATAACTCTATTTCAACCACCTAACAAGCCAAAATAACAACAGGAACGCGAAAGATTTCGCCGCCTTCGAAGACTCACTCTACAACACCGGCGACGCAATGCTCGCGAAATACCTGCCCATTGCGAACGGCGGCAGCGGTGGCGGGGACAGTGGCAGCAGCGGCGGGAAGGGCGCTGATAGTGGGAATGGCGGCGACGACGAGGATGCCGGCTTTAGTGTGCAGGCTCCGGGAATCTGTGCGTTGCTGTTCCTTTTGGGTTTTGTGGCTTTGGCGCAGGCGTAGTTCTCCTTTTTTCCCCCTTGTTTTAATCTTTTTATCTTGTGTCCAGCGGAGCGCCCTCTGTTTTCTTTTGTGCTTTATTTGTATCGGTGGTGGTTTTTGTTTTGTGGTAATTTGTAATAGATGGTGATAGATCTATAGGTATGGCATGGCATGGCATGGCATGGCATGGTTTGGTACAATGGATAGGATGGGCGGTGATAGATCGGATCGGACTTTTATATTGGTTCCTTTCTTTTCCTTCTTTGATCTTTTTTTATTTCCTTGGTTGTTGGTTTTGGCTTTTTGGTTGTCGTTGTTATTATGAGTAGACTTGTGATCGGACCAGTTACTGATTCGTCCTCCTTGGATTCAAGGGAAAGGGAACGGGCGAGAGCTGCCATTCTGCGGCTACGCGGCAGAGCACTGTGGGCAGAGGGGGGGACTGAAATAGTAAATGCGCCGGATTTATATCGGGCGGTTGTACTGCTTTGAAAATTCTCACTCATGTGCGTTGTTGTTGGTTGTTGTTGTGAGCAAAATTGGTGTAAAATTGATCATTGGCATGCCAGAAGAGTATTTGTGAGAAGGGGGGGGGGGCGCCTTTTTTGGAAGATTTGTAGATTTCTTTAGGATATATAGAATTGCATGGTTAGATAGGGAAAAGAACACATAAAAGAACAATTACGAAAATACAAGCAGGACACCACAAAGGACCAAACATACAGGAATCCCATCATCCCGCATTAACATCATACATAAACATAACTCTCCCACACCATTAAAACCCCACTCACAACTCCCCCTGCACCCTCACCACCACCTCCTCCTTCCCACCCGTACTCGTCCACCTATCAATCCACTCCAACACCGTCTCATGCCAAAATAGACTATTCTCCGGCTTCAAAACCCAATGGTTCTCATCCGGAAACGTCAAAAACTTACTCGGCACGCCCAGCTCCTGCAGGATATTAAACACCGCCAGCCCCTCGCTCACGGGGAGCCTGTAGTCGAGCTCGTTGTGAATCACGAGCTGCGGCGTGGCCCAGTTCTTGACCAGCGCGGCCGGGTCCCATTTGGAGTACCCGTCGCGGTTCTCCCAGATCTTGCCTTCAAACTGTGATGATAATCAGTCAGCTTTTTTTGTTCGATCTCGTCAAGATCGCGGTTTGGGGGGAAAGGGGGGGACTTACGTCGTGTTGGGGGAAGTAGAGCTCTTCGGAGGAGTACTGGTTCAGTGTTGAGAAGACGCCGTCGTGGCAGACGAGGGCTTTGAATTTCCTTCCCAGCGGCTTTCCTTGGATGTAGTTGATCATGTATCCGCCGTAACTGGCGCCCAACGCCACCGAGTTGTCAAAGTCAATGTAGCTGTATTTCTCAGTCTTCTCAAGGTACTCAAAGGCCTTCTCCAGATCGATATATGGTCTGCCACCTACAACCCAGCCCAATCCAGTCAGTAAAAAAAAAAAGAAAAAAAAAGAAAAGAGGTTATAAAATGAGCTAAATTCCAAGGGATCATACCCCACTGTCCCTGGATGCCATCGACAAATTTCTGCCCGTACCCAGTGCTTCCGGTGGGATTCACAGCTACAACTACATATCCGTGCTCTGCAAAGACAGCCGGATTCCACCTGGTGCTCCATGAATCCGTCCAAGCGCCTTGCGGGCCACCATGGATGAAGAAAGCCATCTTCCACTTCTTCTTGGCGTCAAAGTTGCTAGGCTTTGTAATGAGGCCATGGACCTCTACATCGTCAGCCCCCTTGAAGGAGAAGTCCTCTACAGTAACCTTCTCGAGTGACGATAGCTCTTTGTCGACTTTTACAGGGGATAGAAGTGGCGTGACGGCTTTCGAAGACGGATCAAGAGTAAAGTACCCAGTGGACGACGTGAGCGAGTTCTTCGAGATGAGCAGCTTCCCCGTGGGAAGGATGTGCACCCCATTGACCGAGTTCTCGCTGATGAGCTCCTCTACATCCCCGGAGACCGCACTCTGAATACCAACCTTGAAGAGCTTCCCGCGCCCGTTATTTTCAGCTACGATATACAACGCTGCGCTGTCCGGAGCCCACACAAGCTTCGACGGGGAGTTGTCCCAGTCCTTCAGCAACAGTGTGGTCTTGGAGGAGGAGATCTCGTAGAGGAAGATCTTGTTTTGGTCGCTCTCGTAGCCGTTCTCATACATCTGCAGGTATGCGATGTACTTGCCGTCGGGCGAGTAGACGGGGGAGGAAGAGGCGCCCTGGGCAATGAGGTTGCCGTCGGTGTCTTTCTTTTCGGGGGGGTTTATAGGGTAGGGCTTGCTTCCGCCGGAGAAGGGGACGGTGTAGACGAGTGTTTGGGTGTTGTTGGCGGGGTTCAAGTCGGGCGACTTTGACAAGAACGCCACTGTGTCGCCGTCGGGTGAGATGGTAAAGTCTCCTGCACCGCCGAAGGGAGCTACAGGTGTCTCGAGCTTTGTGTTGGAGCCAAGGAGGCTCATCAATTGTTTGTGCACGGCATCGCTATGCGATTCGGGGCTAGTGAAGAGGGAAGACCTCTCGGGCTTGATATAAGAGTCCCAATGACGGACAAACAATGACTCGTAGGACAGCCCTGAGGTATACTTCTTCGGAGCTGTCTCCCGGTTATAGGTATCGCCGGTCGAAGGGGTTGAAAGCGCCGAGACCACAAAGTTCAAGTGTTCACCCCGAACGACAGGCTTGAGGTTTGATACGGGGGCGTTGAGAGACGCGAACAGCTTCTTTATATCCGGGTTGTGGCAATTCGACAGCCAAAGCTGCGACCCGCCCTTTACGTCTGGGTTCGTCTCATTAATGTACAGGATGCTATCGTCGTTAAGCCAGACCACCTCCTGCACCGCAGCGTCATCGAACAGCAGCGAGGTCGCGCCGGTGTCTAGGTTAAGCAAGCTCCATGTCGAGGTCTTACTGTGAGAGTCGAAAGAGTACGTCGACGAATGGAAGATGGCAAGCGTCTTTAAAACTAAATCAGCAATTGAAGCTTGTGCTGAAAATACTTGTGGGAATACCCACACCGGCCTTGTTTGGAACGGCTTCACCGCGGCGTGGCGCGCTCAAGAGGTCCCTGTTGAGTCCATGGGGTCAGTGCGAGTGTTGAGAGCTTCAATGGGGGGAACTAATGCTTACTTTGGGGTGAATCTTGCCATTACAGTTTGTGACAATGGCAAGAGAAGTGCAAGGAAGATTGAGGGGCTAAAAGACGGCATATTGAAATGTGAGAAGCGGGGGGGCAGTTGATCGAGGATTGGTCAGAAGGCGAGCGTGGGAGGGCGCTTTAATGTGCTTCAGGGAGCTCGGTGGTGTAGGTACAATGGCGAGCCCGGTAACAAGCCAGGATTCGGAAATAAATCTCAATGATGAGGGAAGGGTAAGTGACGAGTGCGTAAAGTGTTAAAGAAAAACAGAAATGATTTATATGCGGCGGATGAGATCGTATGATCATATATAATTTATCTTGTTTTTCGATGTTCGCCATTGACCCAGAAAATGCTGTGTGTGTCACGTGTGTGTGCTTTGTTCGCGTTGCAGCGCCACGGCTACCACGCCACAGAATGATTTAACGCGGGGCTAGGGTTGACCTAGAACTTTATCTATGTCGCGTCTTCCGTCAATCGCACCGACCAACCTGTGTGAGGATCAAGCAAATTTCTTTCAGCAAACACACCGCGTAACAGCAGTTATGCCTCCTTCTGGGCCCCCCCCGTATAAATGGGGAGTCCATCCCAGTGACCAGCAATACCCAAGAAAGCGGAAGGTTTGTTCTCAAGCCTCCTAGCGGTGGTGTACAAGGTTAATCTAGGTGCTAATATCATAAATAGGCCCCGCTTCTTGACGAAATGCTGGTCACATTCCCAGAGTAAATTCTCACATTTCTAGAAGCTCCTACCCGCTGATTGAATTCGCTGACATTCAAACAGTTCGAAACGGCTTACCCCATCTACTGGCAATAAGTACGAAGACATTGTTAAGTACATGAGGGAACGGCATAGGGAACAGAGGTCCATTCCATCTTACGAATTCGTATTAATGAAGACCAACTAACGGTGCGAAGACAGCGACTACTGAGCCGGCACGAGAGGGAATACAAAGAATGGAAAGAAGAGACTACTAAAAGTATTGACTTCGAAGCAACCTACAAATACAACTTCCCTATAGGTCGCCCAAATGCCATAATGCTCCCCGAGTCCATTGACCTCATATCCACCCCTGAAGCGAGTGCCTCCTTACAGCGACTACCGGAAACTCGCCGAAATGTCGTTGTTTCGGTGGAACAGCTTGAAGTACCAGAGGGGCTTTCAGAAATAGATGAGTACCGAACGAAGCAGTTTTCACATCCCGAATTTTCCGCCGAAATTGCAAGATATGGGGTTGCCATGAGAAAGCAGATGAGAAGAGAGGAGCAGGAATTGAGGATGTACCAGAATGAAGCAATATCTATATTCTTCCAGGCCCTCGAGAGGAATTATCCAGACAAGTATGGTAAGTACGGGAGCAACTCAAAGAAGGAGGTGCCAACTACTCATAAAGCGCCAACCTTTGGGCCTTACGCTCTACTCGCCGATAAAAAAGAGTTTGGGTCAGAGATTCGGCGTCCCCCACCTCCACCTCCACTTTCTATTCCCAAAGTCCCTAGCACAACCTCTGCTAGGGGCACTCCCCAGACAGGATTTTTTACTTCCGCCGACGGAGATGTAATCATGCGGGATGCTCCACTGCCTCCAAAAGCGGGTGCTGCTTCACCGGCATCGTCATCACCAGGTATTAGTCGGGATCCTCGCAAACCTCCGCCACAATTCAACCCCTATACGATGCAAGTTAATCAAATATCACCCTCCAATCAGCCTGCAAGCTCTTACAGAGGCCGAGGGGAAAATCCACCCCACTATAATCGCCACGATGAATCCCGTCCGTCAAATTCCTACAGACGGCGCGACGATCCATACTCTCGGCGAGAAAGTATTGAGTCGCAGAGGGCTATTGCTTATAGTAACAAGTTCAAGTCTCCAAGGTCACCATCCTTGCGTAGCCCTTTCAACGAACACGATAGGGGATACCAGGGGTCGTGGAAAGAAACCGATCGAACAGGAGGACAGTCGCCAGCTGTCGGCAGAGATGGTGGTGGGAGGGGAGCAAGTCCAAGAAATAATAACGCAATGGATTCGGGGGAAACATCGTATAATAGGCGTTCGAGTATGTCAAACATGAGGCGTTGAAAATCTGCCTCTAAGATAATGACGGTGATCTCCTCGTATACCCTCTTTGCTTTTAAAATAGGTGTTGGGCGTCTGGTTTTACAATCTTTTTATGATACCTACAAATTAATATGCGTTCTGCCTTACGTACATGTGGGTAGTAAAAGTAGGCCTTTGCTCACCCCTGTATCAAGGTTTCCTCCAATCCTCTCCCAGCAAGCGTACCCACCAACCTTATAGTCATTAGTCTACATTCATACATGTAATGGTAACTGCTTTGAAGGTAGAAACACATAACAGTACTCTTAATCATTATGAAATATATAATGTAGTTTGTGTTAAATTCGTAATAATGAGGTTCAATTGAGATGCACAGGTGGAGACGCATCCTAAGCTGGGCACACGACAATTGCCAAACAGGTATTCCCTGAGAATACACCAATTAGAGTAGGCAAGGTCTGTGACTCGCAGAAACGATCTTAGTGGGCTTCCCGAGCAGGTGACGAATGAGCTGGTGGTCGGTTGCCTGGTGAGCCTCCACAACTTCCTGCTCTCCTTCCCTTCTTCTTCTTCCTTCCTTCCCCCACCACCAACCCCCAATCTCCAGTTCCTCTCCACAATAATATATCTCCCTAGTTCAAGTAAGCAACCTCTCCTTCTGCTCCAATCTGTTCTTTTCATCTCGCCTACTGCACTTTCACTAAGACCCTCACCCCGCGTTTTACCACAATCAACCCCGCATTTTTCTTTCTTTTTCTTCTCTCCTTAACTCCTCCACACCTTCCATCCGCTAATCTCTTGGCTGCTGTGGAACGTAGAAAAACACAGCTAAATTGTTTTCTCGAAAACGAGAATTCTAAAGGAAATGACCACCAAAGTAACAGCCAACCCAGTCTCTAAGGCTTCTAAGCACAAGTCCAAGAAATCAGCTTCCAAGTCTATCATTTCTGAGGGCTCCAACGATGTTGCGGCAGCTCCTGCCCCAGAAGTCCCTGCAGACAATGCCAATGGCTCCCAGGGAGGAGAGAAGGCAGAGAAGGCGGAGAAAGAATACATGAAGGAGGTCTCAAAGTAAGATTGATTTTTGATACCTTCCGGTCTTTTAGCAGCAATCTGGGATGAAAACACCTTGAGTTCATGAATGGAGGGCTAATTTTAATTATTTAAACTCATAGGCGACTTAGAAAACAGACCAAGAAGATGGTATGTTTTTTGCTACTTTCACCTGGAATTTATTGCCTCTCCCATTGTGACAATACTCTCTCAATACTCATTACAAAATCCCGGCCTATTCCTTCGCAGCTTTGCTGACTTCATCTAAATAATAGGACAACATCAAAAAATCTGAGGACAAGATCAAGGATCTCGGCGAAGAAGAGCAAGCCATTACTAAACTCATCAATACTGATGAGCGCAGTAAAATTGCTGGCAAGCCCATTACCGCCGCTGTATTCAAAGAACTGAGCGAGATTCACGATGCCCTGAAGAAGGTTGCCGAGGCCGAGGACAAACGAGTTGAAGAGGAAAAGGCCGAGGCTGAAGCCAAGTTCACCAAAGCTGTCGCCGAAGCCAGGGAGCAGGGAAGACAGGAAGGTCTTGAAGAGGCTACCGCCAAGATCCTAACTGTGGTTAGGTTTTTGAGGTTGGCTGGGTACAGGAGGCAAGCTAAGAGTGGAAATGACCAAGAAGATGATGCTATCGAGAGGATCTTGGTCCTAGTTTATGGTGGTGATCAGAGCGCAGTCGACGTGTGCATGAAGCTTGCAAATGGATCTGATGAGAAAATCGATGATTTCGACGTCACTTGTACGGTTTTACGATTCCTTGACTACTTTACTCCACCCCACTTCCTTTTTTCGCTTACCAAGGATTTTTGCTGACTATATTTCCTACAGATTCCCAAATCAAGGAAACCGCCGCCAATCTCAGACTTATGGGAGAGGAGGAACCGATCGAGGAGCTTGAGCCTGAGCATGAGGATGTTAAGGTCGAGTCGGAAGAGATGAATGCTGATACTCAGCTTCCTACTGAGGAATCTCATAACGAAGATCCGTCAGGCAATATTGCTCAGCCTGAAGTAGTCGAAGAGGGTGTCCCTCCCCCACAAACATACACTAACGGCGAAGTTGAGGCACCTACCTCAGTCCCGACTGCGTCCATTACCGCAGACGATGCTGCCAACGAGGAGGCCAAGACCGCCGAAACTGTGGAAGCTACTCCCGAGGTCCCTGAAGCTGTTGTTCCGAGCGAGACATCGGCCGAAACCACTGGCCCTGTCGCCGCCGATCCCGTTGCCGCCGGAGATGTCCCTACTCTGGATACAAAATCCTGGGCCGATGAAGAAGTCAAGGCCCCTGAAACTGCCACAGAAACATCACCAGAAAACAAAGAGTTCCAGAATGTCGAGCGTCGTGGAGGGCGTGGACGTGGAGGTCACCGCGGAGGCCCCAGAGGGGACTTTAGGGGAGGATACCGCGGCCGAGGCGGTCACCGCGGCGATAGAGGAGGTGAATATCGCGGCCGTGGTGGTGGAGAGTACCGTGGTAGAGGTGACGGGGAATTCCGTCCCAGAGGTGATGGGGAGTACCGTGGAAGAGGTGACGGCGAGTACCGCGGAAGAGGTGACGGCGAGTACCGCGGAAGAGGTGGGTACCGTGGTAACAGGGAGAGGGGTGATGGCGAGAATCGTGGAGGGTATCGTGGTAGGGGACGCGGCGATCACCAGAATCACCAGGGCGGCCAGCAGCAGTACCAGCAGCAACAACCAACAGCTGCAATCTCTACCTAGATACTAAAAGTTTAGTGCGAGTATTTTTAATTTCTTTACTGTACGATTTCAAGGTTTTTCGTTTTGCCTGGTTTGATTTCTTCTTTGCAAGGTTTGATGTCTACTATTTGTTTGATATCGATTTTGCGTGTCGAGAGCAAATCTATTGCAAAATCCCTATCCAAAAAAGTTGATTTAGGAACGGTCTTCTTAACCCGAAAAAATTAAAAAGAGCTTGGAGTTGATTTCTGATTCTGCTTGTGTCTGGTCGAATTTCTTATGGTGTAGTTTGGGAAGGCGGAACGGTATGGGGTGTTATTGATTTGTTTCCACTATATCTACCAAATCTGTCTGACTATGTGTATTTTGCCCTCTTCCTTCGCATTGAAGCGTCTTTGGACAGGGGCAAATCAATCATCTTTCTTTTCGTGTTTGATTTTCTCTGAGAATATGGTCAAATGTGGCAGATTAATGAGTAAAAATAACGGTATGACTGATCATGATAGTGTTTACCCCACTTCATCTTCAATTTACCTATTCCAGCCAAACTTTCTGCGTTCTCTGTGCAGCCAAAGAGATATCATCGTTTGAGGGAAAGGTATGTATTTGTTATAGTGATTGTATGTAGCAGGATTAGCAAAATGCGTGTAATGAGTAAGCCTATTAAATGGGTGGGTGGTTCTTTGTAGTGTATGTAAACTCCGTCGATTCTGAGTGGAGAGGTTATAGAGGCAATAACAGGTCAGATATTACCCCATTTATGCTGGGGGATTAATCTCAAAAGAGAGCAGGATCCTGCACACGTGCCTCCTGCCAGGTGGAACCTTACAACGACACGCCGTTGGCTTTTAACTGCATCAGCCAGATCTCGGATCTGAGATTCCTTCGATAAGCTCTCGCTAAGAGATTTGGCGGGAGATCTAATAACCAGGTACGCAGGCTGGGGGGTGCACTCTGGTTATCAATGGTTTCACAGCACGTACTCATGTAGATCGGAGATAAGTAGCTAGATTGGTTGATTAATTGATTGATGGATGGATGAATGACGCATATCTACTACATTCTACCCATCTTCCAGAAGGAAAAAAAAAAGTTGGGATAAGGAGGAAATGCCTCAAGGAGAAGTGCAAATTGCAGACAGATAACGGTCTACATGCTGCAGTCACACAGCTAGCTTGCAAATGCTTACGGGTGTGGTTGTGACAGCCCTGGTTATTTATGTACTTACATATATTTATCTCCGGGTACATGTAGGTCTGGGTATGGGTATGGGTATGGTCGATATGGTATGGTATGTGCCTAGCAGCCAAGTGACGGCGGGCGGACGGACGGACAGGGACGGGAGGCAAACAAGCATTTTTTTTCCCCCGCTTCCCTTCCCTTCCCCATTCCCTTCCCTTTCTTCATCTCAGTCAGGAACAAGTTCAAACAGAAATCCCATCTGTGTGGTTGATGGTGGTGGTGGGGGTGGAAGGAGCAAGCCGATCCATGCACAATTGTTGCGGGCATCCGGATTTGGACAGACGCTAGTAAACCCAGAAGTGGTCCTTGGCAAAGGGTAGTTTTCCGGCTGGTAGAAAGCAGAGAGGTGAGAGAGGAGAGAAAGGGCTGCAAGGATTACCCGCTTCTTCTTCTTATTCTTAAGCTGCACCTTCCGATTTCTCTGCTGATCCGTCGCAAAAAAGCAAGCAAGCAACGCAGCAGCAGCAGCACTGAGAGCGTAAGAGTGTATGTGGGAGAGAGGGTTCTTTCTGTGAGGTTTGGAGAGACGTAAGAAAAAAACAAAAAAAGGGAAGAGGAGTTTCTAAGTTAGAGTAGGCCAATAGGAAAACCAGAAGCAAACAGGAGGAAGGGGGTGAAAGGGTGAAAAAGGAATTCTCTCATCATTAATCGACAGCGACCCTCCTGTCCTCCTGGGCTTGGTGTTTTCTTATCGATATTGTTCCCTCTCTGAGATCCTATTCTCATTCACCTAACCACATCTACTACGTTCGTTACACCCATACCTCTCTCTCTATTTTTACCTAAGAGTCTTCTACGAGTCTACTCTAGAGTAGGTAACTCGTCTCTTTGCACACAACAGACCTGTTTTACCAGGCGAAGGAGGATAAAAAGCTATTCTGTTTCCTCTCGTCTCTTCCCCCTCCCCTCAAATCCCAAGACCCAGTTCCAGGTCCAGGTCCACACACCCCCTCCCCCCCCTCCCCCCCCTTCGCGGTCGGTTCCTCATCCGTCGGTCGTTAACTCTTGCTCGGAAACTCTTTTTCTTCTGCAACTGCATCATTTTATTCCTGTCTTTCTGTATCTTTCACAACCAACCGCCACCATACAACTCTCCCCCATACTGTTGGTACATACATCTTCATCAACCACGTCTTCACCGCTACTGTGCTGTTGCTTCTCTCTACCTCTCTCGCCCACCTAGCAGCATCTCAACATATTTTACCTGTACCCATTCACATCCCCCACCACAACCACCACAACAATCCTCCCCCCTCCTCGCTCCCCCTCCAACCAATCCCCTTCCACGCGACTTTATCCATCAGTAATATTAAAAAAGAGGCGCTGTCATCCCGATGGCGTCTGCTACACAGGCGATGGCAAGCGAGGGACACAATTTCCAGGTGGTGATCGAGAAGCAGCCCGGTGACGACTATGAGGTCGCTCCAGAGCAAGCACAGGAGGAGGCAGACGAGATCCAGCCGGACCATTATTACGAAGATGGCGGGATACCGGTGTTTAAACCGGTGAGTCTATTGCGCGATCCTTTTATTGCATAGCTTTTAGCTTCCTTTTGGCTCTTGTCGCGGTGGGGCTCGGTGGTGCCTAAGGAGGTCAACATTGCGGGGTGTAGATGAAGCGATAATAGCTATACTATGTAGGTCTTTAATGCTGACGGGGAAGGTAGACAATGGATCAATTCCGTTCGTTCAAAGACTTTGTAGATAAGATCAACCATTACGGCATGAAGTCTGGAATCGTTAAGATTATTCCACCACAAGAATGGTAAACAATCATCTTGAACCTCCCACGCAACCAATCTCTCCTCGTCACTTTTTTTTCTCCTCCTGGGTCCCGTCTCGATTTTATTTTCTTTGAGATAAAAATCGCGACACGCTTTGGCTTGCGCCTTTTAGGCGCGGTCCAAGTGCTCAATGATGCTAATTACTTGTGCAACAGGTACGAGACGCTTGCTCCACTTGAGGAAAAAGTCAAAGACATTCGCATCAAAAACCCTATTGTACAACATATTGCCGGCATGCAAGGCGAATATCGCCAAGAGAACGTCGAGAAACAACGAACCTACAACTTGCCGCAATGGCGTCAGCTCTGTGAGGGTGCCGAACATCAGCCCCCAGCAAGGCGCGGTGAGAGGAGGAAAGGACAGGTCGCGAAAGAAGTTACTGTTGGGCGCAGAACCAGATTCTCAAGGAAATCTACCGCGGCTCCCGATCTCCCTGATAAAGAAGAAAAGGACGAAGATGCCGACGATGAAGTTAGACCTACAAACGCGAGAAAGCGAAATCTTCCCACTCCGCCAGAAAAACTGAAAGAGGAAGAACCTGGAAGCCCAAAAGTACTTACGGATTCTCACGGACGTCAACCTAGAGTTAGCGCTATCAGTGGCGTTGATGTTGATGGGGGCGATGGAACACCAGAGCCCTTGACGGACAGCCATGGTCGTCAACCAAGGCAGCGGAAGAAGTATGTTAGGAAGACTGCCAAAGCCAGGGAGGCTGAGCAAGCAATGCTTGACGACGAAGCTTTTGAGGGGTTCGATTACCGGATTACCAACGCGGACGAATACACGCCTGAACGTTGCGAAGAGCTTGAAAAGGCTTACTGGCGTACATTGACCTACAGCAATCCACTGTATGGTGCCGATATGCCTGGCAGCTTGTTTGATGACAGGACCGAATCTTGGAATGTGGCCCACCTTGAAAACTTGCTTGACTGTCTAGGAAAGAAGCTTCCCGGTGTCAACACAGCATATCTATACCTGGGGATGTGGAGAAGTACCTTCGCGTGGCATTTGGAGGATATGGATCTTTATAGTATCAATTATATCCACTTCGGCGCACCAAAGCAGTGGTACTCGATATCAAGGTCCGATAAGGCCAAGTTCGAAGAGGTTATGAAGAGTAAGCTTTCTCCTCATTGTAAGGAATCTCAACCCGCGCTAACACCCAGCAGGGACTTGGCCGAACGACTCGAAGAAATGTACAGAATTTTTGAGGCACAAGAGTTATCTCGTCTCCCCATCACTCCTTGCCAATGCCGGTATCAAAGTCAATAAAGTCGTTCATCATCAGGGAGAGTTTATTATAACTTTCCCATACGGCTACCACTCTGGCTACAATATGGGCTATAACTGCGCTGAAAGTGTTAATTTCGCGACAGAATCTTGGCTGGAATATGGGCGCACCGCAAAGAAATGCGAGTGTATCAAGGATTCGGTATGGATCGATGTGGCCGAAATTGAGCGGAAATTGAGAGGGGAATCCACGGAGGACGAGTACGAAGAAGTTGAGTACTATGGAGGATATGATGACGAGGATGACGAGGATCAAGATGAGGCGATGGATCTTCCGACCCCCCCTGAAAGTGTAGAAGGCAAGACGGCGAAACTAAAAAGTAAGCCTAGAAAACGAAAAGCGCCGGAAGATGGGTCGGAAGCGCCGATCAAGATCAAAAGGCTTAAACTTAAATTTTCGAAGGCTCCTCAAGAGCCTGAGCCGGTGGGTTTTCGACGATGTACCCATTTCGATGTTGTAATTTGGCGTTGACTTTTTTCTTCTTTTGTGTAGTGTATCCTTTGCCCGAATAATATTCCTAGCGAAGAATTGGTAGCAACGGATGATGGTCAAAACGCACACAGGTACGCTACTAACATATTTTTGCCTATTTTGGTTTTATTACTATTTATTTATCCTCTACATTGCACGGCTTGCAACTATTGTCGTGGTCATCGCACTTGGCTTGCTTCGTAAGACGTGTGGCTGACAACCTTGCGTATTGCTTAGGCTGTGCGCTATCTACACACCCGAGACATTTTTCAGCTGGGACCCTTCCATTCAAAAGGAAGTTGTCGCGAATGTCAACGGAATCCCTAAGGCCCGCATTGATCTCAAGTGCGTCTTTTGCCGATCGAAAAAAGGCGCCTGCTTTCAGTGCTCGTCGAAAAAATGCACTCGGGCCTACCACGCGACGTGTGCGGCTGCTGCTGGTGTTCTGGTCAATATGGTTGATGTGCCTGTTTTCGGCGAAGATGGCCAATATTATACCCGTACCGAAATCGACTTCCGATGTCGATTCCACCGACCCAAACGAGCCAAGGATATAGACATTGAACATCTAGAGAACGATCCGCTAATAAGGTCTTTTGGGAGCCATCTCATCAAGGGTGATGTCATTCAGATGCAATTCCTCAAGGGTGAAATATTTGCCGGTGTTGTCATCGAGAACAGGCGTAGTGAGGAAATGGTTCTCATCCAGGTCCTGCCAAAAGGGTTTGTTTTTCCATTGAGCTATCAAAGTTACGATGATGCTGACGAATTAAAATTTAGTGATGTCTGCGAAATTGAGTGGAAATGGATACTTGCACAAGATCCTTCAACTATAAACATACCAGAACCGCTTACTGAGATGCCGTTGAATCCTACCCCCCAGCAAGCTGGAATCGCAACTCGGAGAGTTCCTAAGGAGATTCCTGACATTGATGATTCTTTCGGCGAACCCACAAGTGGGTTAAAATGGGCTGAATTTGTCGTCGAGAGACCAGCATTCAATGAGGATCAAGCGCCTGTCGATTTCACAAAGCCGTTCTGGCACTATCTCGGCGAGTTATCAACCGAATACATTTCAAAATATTCGGAGGATCCACGAAGGCGTGTTCCGAACGAGGCTGCTAATATTATTCCCTCGAGGAAACCGAAGCCTAGGAGACAGACGCTACCCAAGGCAGCCGCATATAACTCACACATGCAGAATGCCACTGCTAGTGGGTACATGGGCTATGCTCAGGGACTTTCGCCGCAGCAGCAGGCAGAGCAGCGTTACCAGCAACAGCTCCAGCAGCAGCACCAAGCCCAACAGCGGAGGTTTATGTACAACCATCCGCCCAGCCAGGGTTACCATGGTGCGCCCGTTGCACCAATGGTGGGGCAGCTACCACAGCATCAATTGTGGCCTCCTGTCTACAGACCTGCAGATTTTTCTATGCAGCATGCACACGATA
Source organism: Morchella eximia (assembly GCA_024713935.1). Taxonomy (NCBI): domain Eukaryota; kingdom Fungi; phylum Ascomycota; class Pezizomycetes; order Pezizales; family Morchellaceae; genus Morchella; species Morchella eximia. The sequence goes on from JAMGZG010000006.1 coordinate 1,395,740, forward strand.
TGAGTACAAATATGCCCGCTACTGGGCAGTTTATGGCTCAGTCTGTTGATCAACGCAGGGCTGCACACATGGCTGCCGCCGCGCTATCCATGTCGCCACATGGAATATTCAGTAATGATATTCCTCCCCAGGTATCATCAGGCTTAGCCGAAATGGATGCCTCGAACGCGCATGAAGATAATGCTTCAAGTATCGCCGCAATGGAGGATACTATCATTGTCACATCGCCTATCATCCAAAAGGCCGATATTTCACCAAACCCTCAACTCATAACTCCGCTGAAATTCGAACCACAGGACGATCAGTCATTATCCAACACAACCAAAGCCACCACCGTTCCCATGCCGGCGCCTGTTACTCCCCCACAGTTAAATGGAAATAATCCGCTTTCTGCACCATTGTCCGGAGCTCCAAATCCTCCCCCCCAACAAGGGTCTGAAGCTCCTCCCCAACCCAAACCCACCCCCACAAAGGTGGTGCCGTTAGCAGACATCCAGGCAGCGCTCGCGAGACTTGCCAAGGCCAAAGCTGATACGGAGGCAAAAAAGCGATTACAGGAACAAGCCCAGTCCTCACAGGCACAAAGTCAAGCGACACCACAGCAAGCGGCCTAATTACAGAAGCGATAAGGCAATCACCTAGGTCTTGGCGCGAAATCACGGGACTTCTTTTTTATATTCCAGTATATGGCCTGTACTCGATCATATTCTTTGTACAATGATGTTCGGTATTCTCTTCTTAATGATATATGCTTCGTGGCTGGCTTGACCTTTTCTTTTACCAATGCATATTTCCTATGATTTTTTTTTTTCCGGGTTTACTTTCTGTTGCTAATGTCTTTTCTCTTGTTTGGGTGCGCGGGATTTGTTATTTATGTTTTTCGTTCACCTCCTTCTCTTTCTCTATCTCCCTATATTATCCTTTCTTATTCCTTTGTCTCTGCTTTCTCCTACTCACATTTGAGTATTAGGGATTTTCCTTTTTTTTTTCTTTTTTTTTCTTCCTCGGGACTAGTAGGAGGACATCATGTTTTATTGGTCTTCATTTTTCGATTTATTTCAATTGTCTCACTAGGTTGTTTTGTCTCTCATGGTCACTCAACCCTCTATATTTCACCGCTGTACACATTATAGTACAAGCATCTCATCCGCTATCCTTTTACTCTCCTTGATATACAATTTAATATGGAGAGAGTGACTGGGATATGGGTCTGATGCGTTGGTGATGACAGACCTCAGGTATACAAAGGAGATGTAGATACTAGATGTTACAGGCAGTCTATTATAAACCTGATGTCATTTGGATAAAGCACTTAAGCTGTATCTGCAGTCACTCTTCAAAATTGCTAGTGATAATATATGAGTGACATAAAATGCCACCTCCCCTCATAGACACAATTATCAGTGGTGCGAAATCACCGGGAAACACCCCCGAGTAGAAGCCAGTTATTCTCCATAACAAAAGACTTATATGCCCTCCTATACAGGCTTAGAAGTTTGGTGCGAATTAATACAATCATTCTAAGTGCTTTCTAACTCAACTACATATGTGCATTTAACTACATGTACATATAGCTTTTCTTCACTAAATGCAATATATTCTGCCAAGTATCCTTGGTAAAAAAAAAAAAAAAAAAAAAATCGGTGCGTCATGTATCATCACTCGATCCAATACTCCCCTTTGTATCTCTTCGTCTGTTTTCAGTACTCGTGGCTTTGTGTGGTAGAATGTCTGTTGGAGAAGTAATCTGCATATATGCGCAGTTAACACGGTGAATATTTACCGTACGTCCTCTATCCATCTAATCGACTACATGTATGTAGCCTTAATCTTGCAAAAGCTAGTAGCAACCAGCAGAATTTGCCAATAACACTAAATCACAAAGTCGGTAATCAGGGTTCATACCGAAGAGATTTGTTTAATCAAATATTCGGCTCTCTAATTACACAACTATCTCCTTTTTGTCTTTTGTGGTCGTGGAGTTATAGTCGTTTCATTACCTATCGTCGTGCAAGATCACGAGAATTTTGTCACCCAACAATACATGTACCCACCACACGAAGGAATAGTCACTAAACTCTGGGCCTGACATCGTCTATACATTCTGTGTGTGCTTATATGATGGCTAGGGAGGAAATAGGAGACGCTCCCCCCTTGGGGGTTTATGTGGGTACAGCAGCACTTTCACAACTTAATATTCGTTGAAGTTTATATATAAATATTCGTTCAGGCTTTTTTAGTTATACAGTCTTTAGTACAGTCTTTTCGGGGAATGTCAAAAAACGTAAATTACAGGTCGATAGAAAAAAGTTACTCCATAACATGCCCCCATACCATCGAAACCGGCGTGGACCCGTAAAACCTCATGACATAACCAGTTCCCCCGCCCGTTGCCTCAATCTTTATGCTTCGTAGCATCAAACTCCTTCTATTCAATCTCAATGCTTTCATTCGTTTCATCAGCATCCTTTGATTCAACTCCATCGCCTTCCCTAGTAGCATGATCTTTTGGTTCAATTCCACGGCTTTCGCTCCACTTCGGTAATCTCACCACCAGAACATAAGACCTGGAGATGGAGGAAATGCTGTACTCATTATCCCCGGTTTTCTCCAAGTATTCGGCCTTGTTGTTGATGTATTCGATTGGTTTCAGCCATCCGAATTTCGCTCCTGCATGAATCTGGATGCCTTTAGATAATTTGACATCTACCCCATTGATGGCTGCACGGAGAGAATCAAGACCATTCGTGTTTTTCCAAACTGGACCGTCAAGATCAAGGGGAAAGGGAGAGATGTTGCTGGAGAGTAAAACAACTTTAGGGTGGTTCCGAATCCTGTAAACAATTTTGAACTCCGGCTGGAGGCCGCAGGAACCAATGAAAGTGTAGAGCATTTTGTCGATTGGCTTGAGAAAGTTTCGCAAGCCGCCGAGGCCAAGGGAGGTCATTTCGCCGTCGATCTGGGCGAAAGTGTACTTGTAGTCGAGGCCGAATGCTAGAGTGCCTCCGTCTTGAAGGAACGTTTTCTCTTTGAGGAGGCGCTTGAATTCCTTCTTGAACTCATTGCTACTCGTTTCGAGGTCTTTGCAGAGATTGGAAAGGATGAGAAAGCCCTCATCAGTCATGAGCTTGTTGAGGGTAGGAGAACATTTCTTCGACTGATTTGACTTGGACATTTTGAGTAAGTTGTTATATTATTGGAATTGTAGTGAATGTGGGATTTAATGATGATCGAGTGTAGGGGGTGTAGGGTGCGGGCTCATGTGTCATTAATGCTGTCCTGAAGACCGCTGAAGATAGAATGTAACCAAAACACCAAATTTTGCAATAACACCTACATACTAACTACTAACAATTTTACAAAAAGTTTGATTCACTATTCAAAACTTTAGTTTCTACGAGGCAGTGACGAATCGCTTTAAATAACTGATTGCTACTCTGGATGAAATGTCGAAACTTAAAAGTTAGGGCGAAATATGTTTCAATTCCACAACAACAAATACATAGATTCATAATCTGCACTAGCAAGCGAGCCCCTCCAAGATGGAACTATTTCGTCCAAGGGCATGTAGCTGAAGTTTTCACTCAAGCTGCGATGGTCACAGAAAAAACTACAGTCATGAGATATCACTCGGTTGATGACTAATTAGTTAATCTTGTCTAAAGGAATATGTCTACAAAACGAAAGATCAAATATGGCTGATGAAACGGTACACAAGCTAAATTGTTTGGTTATTCTATGAGAACATTCAACTAGCATATTACCACAATAAGTTCGAGGTCAAGGTACCACAAATGACCATCCAATCTGAACTGCCAATGCATGAACAGTATTAACTCTATCTACGACATATATTTGGACACACTGCATGAATTAAAGGGGATATATGTGCTTTTCATTAATTATAATGCAAGGAGGAATTAGAGGTATCTTGGCGTGAACGTTCTCAGGCTTTATGTTAATGACGCCAAGCCAGTAACGGATAGAGAAGGTCTACCTAATGCACGAAATTGAACCTAACAAAGATTCCGAAAGACCAAGGTTCAATACTAGCGGTCGTTTTGGAGTAGAGTAGAAATAATCGGAGAATAAATCACGTAACACGACCTTCACCGAGTGATTTGTTGCGAGAGAAAACCGGGTCCCCTATCTTATCTGATGAAATAAGGCTAATCTGGGACTAGCGCCGCCCAACAACATTTTTCGAGCAGGAAACCACAGCCCGTCCCCGAATCCGCGCTGCGACAATCTCCTCCTCTTTCACCCTTCACCTCAACCCACCTCATCCGCTGTTGAGTTCCTTTCATCCCATTCTCCCAAAATACCCCCAATCCCCTAATACTATACATCATGTTGGCACGATCAGTTAAGGCGGCCCGTTTGGCCACTCCTCTACGGGCTTGCTACACCCCAGCAAACTCATTTTCATTGAGAAGAAATGTCACCACTGATGCCGCTTCTTCTCATGCGGATAAGGATGCTGTTCCAGCTGTAAGGATTTTACTTCTTTTCATTGCGATTCTTAATGCCTTTTCTCTTCATTGACTAATTATTGGCGGATTTGAATAATAGGAAGATGACAAGAAATTCACCGTCAACCTCTCCCCAGAGAGCTTCGAGAGCTACAAGATTGAGGGACCTAGTACTGAGGTGGAAGTGTCAAAGAATGACCTGAAGAAGATGTACTTGGACATGGTGACTATTCGGTACGTACAATTGTTTTCATCTGAAAATGAAGTGGTGGGCGGGGTACTTAGTAGTGAGGAGTTTTTGTTATCTGGGGTCCCTGTTGTCGCAGCTAGTGGATGAGCTGTAGACTTGGAATCCCCGGAGAAATGATACTGCTCATCCATCTACTCGATGGTGGATAGTTTATAAGCTCTGTATGCTTCGATTCTGGCATCACCAGTATCGTAAATTTCCGTTGGGGGTTTATCTTTTGTTACGAGGGGCATGTGCTGGGATGCCCGGGTCCAACATTAAAGCAACGCCGCAATACCAAGAAAGCTTACTAACAACCTGGTTTTATAGACGAATGGAGATGGCTGCCGACAAGCTCTACAAGGAGAAGAAGATCCGTGGATTCTGTCATTTGTCTACCGGTCAGGAAGCCGTCGCCACCGGTATGGAGCATGCCCTTACCCCTGAGGACCATGTTATCACTGCCTACCGATGCCACGGTTTTGCCCTGATGCGTGGTGCGACTGTTAAGAGCATTATCGGAGAACTTCTTGGACGACGAGAAGGAATTGCCTACGGAAAGGGCGGCTCTATGCACATGTTCTGCAAGGGTTTCTACGGTGGTAACGGAATTGTCGGTGCCCAGGTTCCTGTAGGCGCTGGTATCGGATTTGCCATGAAGTATTTGAACCAAAAGAACACCACCTTTGCCCTCTATGGTGACGGTGCATCCAACCAGGGTCAAGTTTTCGAGGCTTACAACATGGCCAAGCTTTGGGATATTCCAGTTGTTTTCGCTTGCGAGAGTTCGTCCTACTACTATCTTTGTTTCTTAAGCCTAGTCTCTGACATTAAATCGCAGACAATAAGTACGGAATGGGAACTGCGGCGAACAGGAGTTCTGCTTTGACCCAGTACTACCAGCGTGGACAGTACATCCCTGGTCTGAAAGTTAACGGAATGGACGTTCTTGCCGTTAAGCAGGCGAGTGCCTGGGCTAAGGAGTACACCACCAGTGGTAACGGACCACTGGTTATGGAATTCGTCACATACCGTTACGGTGGACACTCCATGTCTGACCCCGGTACCACCTACCGTGTATGTTCCCCTTGTGTGTCTTGAATTGTTGTAACAGCCCAGCTTACAAAATGTGTAGACCCGTGAGGAGGTTCAGCGCATGCGTTCAACTCAGGACCCCATCCAGGGTCTTAAGCAGAAGATCCTTGAGTGGGGCATTGTCTCTGAGGAGGATCTTAAGTCCCTTGACAAGCAGGCCAAGCAGTTGGTTGACAAGGAGGTTAAGGAGGCCGAGGAGGCACCCTTCCCAGAAAACACGCCCAAGATTTTGTTTGAGGATATCTACGTCCGTGGTTCAGAGCCAGATTTCATGAAGGGCAGGACACTTGAGGAGACGTATGAAGCCCATCACCCTTACCGCATCTGAATATCTAGCTTACTGACTCGAAAATAGACACTACTACAAGGAGTAGAGCGGGCGATTTTTGGGTGACAATTAAGGTTGAGAGAGGGTTGTTGGCTTTATATCTGGGGTTTGGCTTAGCATTGTAATTTACTAGAATCAATGCCGTTTGAAGTGCTGTTTCTAGATTTTTTTTTTTTAAAATTATTTGTTTAAAATAGGGATTCTGTTGCGGAACTTGCCGGTAGTTGCTCTGGGGTTGTAGATCAGCTCGCCAAAGCGGGAATTCCTTGTCAAGAGTGCCCTAGGTTAAGCACACAGTAAATGCTTGGTCTTCATCCTACTAGACTCGTGGAATACATTAATCGACTTTATTCCTCTCCAAGGATACTTGTAAAGTTATTGATACATGTAGAGTGATGATAATATCACAACTCTATTCTGTAATTCTCGTCGGCTTAGGGTTTGAGATTATTATAAAGGCTAGTTGGGTTGACTTCGAGCGTTTAAGCCAAATACATACTACATGTAGCTCACATTAGCATTCAGAATTTTGTTAAGCACAGCACAACTCTAGTAGAACTATTAGTATTTGCGTATCCCGTGGTATTTACCCCTTTTATACGAGATTGATTGTTCGAGATCGTTAAACAAATTACACTCTTGTTTATCGTCAAACTCGGTCATACATACACCCTTGTATCACCGACTGTCTTCTCGTTGAATTAATACCGAGCAACGACCCTTCCCTAGAATGACCCGAGGTAGCGAATGCACCTCACTAGAACCCCGCTATGTTGTATATTAGTACCCGGATCAGCAATTAATTACTATTACAACTACTGCCACAACCCTTACCAATTCAACAAATAAAATGTCCTCAAAGTCCGTTAAAGCTTCTGTCCTACACGGAGTGAAAGATCTTCGTGTCGACTCTGTATCTCTCCCTCCTCCCGGTCCTTTAGATCTTCAAATCGATGTTCGTTCAACGACGCTCTGCGGGTCAGACCTTCACTACTACCACCATTATCGCTTAGGCGATATTCTAGTGAACTCGCCGATGGCTCCGGGGCATGAGTCCTCTGGTATCGTGACTGCTGTGGGAGATTCCCTCACTTCTGACTGGAATGTTGGCGACCGTGTCGCTCTCGAAGTCGGACTGCCATGTGAGAACTGTGATATCTGTAAGGGTGGGCGATATAATATATGCGCTGGGATGAGATTTAGGAGCAGTGCAAAGTCGACACCCCACTTTTGGGGAACCTTGCAGGAGACTATTAATCATCCCGCCAAATGGTGCCATAAGTGAGTTCTGACACCTTGGGGGCGAGTAATTTTGGGGGCTGAAAGAAGCTTTTTTCCTCGCCCACCCTATGTCTTGATCTGTGTCACTCATTGCATAAGTGTAGACTACCACCGAATGTCTCGTATGCTACGGCATCTTTGATCGAGCCTCTTTCCGTTGCTATCCATTCGACTCGACGTACACTTCGCAATGGCAGTCTTGCACCAGGGTCTACAGTCCTTATCATCGGTGCTGGAGCTGTTGGCCTGCTTGTCGGTGCTATGGCTAAGCTCTCTGGAGCTTCACGCATCATTATCACAGATATCAATGAAGGCCGGACTGACTTTGCTGTCAAGGAAGGCTTTGCTACTCAAGGGTTTGCACCAAGATTATTTGACCTGACTACTGGAACTTCCAACTGAGAATCCTCAATCAATACTAGAATCGTGGTACCTCCACCAGCAAAACGTCCAGAAACGATTGAAGAGAAGCTTGCCGTTGCAAAAGAGACTGCTGCAATCCTCACCAAAGCCGTCGACAGAGAGGGAAGTGGTGTAGATGTTACTTTCGAATGCACTGGCATGGAGACCTGCGTCCAGACTGGAATCTACGTAATGGCCCCAATAAATTTTTCTCATCCTGCAATGACTGACTCTTCTAGGCCACTCGCCCAGGAGGAACTCTTGTCCTGGTAGGAATGGGAGTCCCCATTCAGACGCTTCCGATATCTGCTGCTGCGCTCCGTGAAGTAGATATTTTTGGTAGCTTTAGATACGCGAACACGTATCCTGCCGGCATTGAGATCGTATCGAAGGGGTTGATCCCAAATCTTGAGAAGATCATCACACATACTTATCATGGGCTAAGCCAAGTTGAAAATGCATTTAGTATGGCTAGTAGACAGAGGGATGATGAAGGAAACTTGGTCATCAAGGTCGAGTGTTCTATGCCAGAGAAATGATATATAGATTAGCCTCTTTTATAGATAATTACGTGGATGGTTTCTTCGCCTGAGTAGCCTTGGAAATTGGTTTATTGGACACATATTCGTTTATTTCTAGTTCTTGCCTCGTGAGGTTCGTGATGGTCTGGCCGGTTGTCCCTTGATGCTAATCGATGACCGTGGCTGGATCTCGACACAGGAGACGGCTCCGTGACGTCAATCCTCCCTACTCAACCATTATGTAATTATGGTCAAGCTACTAGTGAAAATCATTATTCCTCCCATTTTCAGAACTCACGTATACAACCAAATGTCCACTAGTCATGGCCACAAATCCACCGCCGAAGAAGTTGCAAACCAAAGACGCCAACTCATCCTCGTTGTCTCGGGCGAATCCAGCCCCCAGGTAGCAGATCGTCTCTCAGCAGAGATAGGTGTAAACTATATTGGTGGCACTAGCATCCTCAGGGAATGCAACGAGAACAGCGATCAAGCAAAAGTATGGCCCCCCATTCTCTTGGAGTGTAAGTGGGCCCTAATCGTGTTTCTATATAGGAGCTCGCAGAGGTGTGTCAGAAGATCTCGGAGCACACGGGGATTGCAATCCTTACACTGCCCGAATATACATTCCCGCTGAAGCAGCTTAGACAGGCGGTGCCGAAGGATGTGGACGTTAGATTTATCATCTGCGATGATGATGATGGGGCCGGTGTATTGGAGGAGAGTGGGGTGAGTGGATGTCGGTTTTTGAGAGTGGTGGTGGATGAGGATCATGGGGGCGTCGAGGATGTTGTCAGAAAGATTGAAGCGGAGCTTTGGGGAGCTGGGTCCTAAGAGAGAAGGGACCTGCAATACTTGGATAGAAAGAGGCGTTCTATTATTAACATCAATTATTGTAGTGCAAAAGATCAATTGGTCTCTGAGGTCTGCTTCACAGAATATCATTCGGGGTTGACATAATATGTGTGCGTCTAAAGTGTCTTTCGAAACCCTCTCGCACCCATTCACACCCACAGCAGTAAGGACTTGGACCGAGCCACCACCGAAAAACCAGGCTCCAGCACCCCCTTCCCGCCAGGCTCGAAGCAACAAACACCCGCAGTTCCGACCAAAACCCACCACAGATCTACGTTACCCGGTGCCCCAGCTACTAACTTACGACTCTTCCGTCCTTACTTCGACCGAACTAGTAACATCTCCCACCCAGAAGTTTCGGTAGATGGGTAGCCTGAGGAACTGGTCATACGGGATTTAACCTTTCTACCTTGCTCAGCAAGACTCATATGCGTATAAGTTTGCGAAGTTTGATCCTAGTCAGATAACGTTTGAAGGCCCATCAATAAAGAACTGAGAAGGGCAAGATTCCTTCCAGATCGTCCGAGGAGATGATTCTTTATATTTCTTTACTTGGTTAGTGGCCTGTACCCCTTTGATTAAGATTCTAGAGACACGATTCTACCGTCTCGATCAAGTTGATGAGATAGCTCTCTACTCTATATGGTACTTAAAAACTACCACATCGCTTGTTCGCTCTCTAATGTCACAAAAGAAGCGAGAGTCCTTTCTATTTTTGGGTGTTATCCTAACTTAGATCTTCATCCGAAAAGGGACATCTATCTTGTCTTCCCAGAGCTCTCAGCACAATTGGAGCAAATCCTTACTGGTAGCCTATTCCACGAGGACAAAAGTGATGAAGAAAGCTACAAAGCCACATCCACTGGGATGAACCTCCTGAGAAAGAGGATTGCGCTTTTTCCCCCGCTCCAACCAATGGTCGGCGAAATCCTGATATAAGCCCTCAGGACACCAACACTTCACTGCCTGATCCTCGCCCTTGAGGCTTAGCCACATGGTAGAAAGGGGATCAGTATATACTACTTTAAGCTTCTTTAACTCTTACAAGAAGGCCTTTACGTCCTGTTTAAGTGGAAATTCTTGAGATGGTGTCGAAATTATGGATAGTAAAAACCGAGTGATATTCTGTGACTAACCTAAGAATTTCCTAAGGGCAACTTCGCCTAGTATCAAGTATGAGAGCTTTGCCTCCAATCGAAAACAAAATATTCAGACTGTCACCGTCGCACTACGCCCGAGATCCTAAACGACAGCTGCGCAGATGTAACAACGGGCTACACAGCCACTCTTTCAGCACGAACCATGAATACCAGCCGCTGCAGCACTGACGATCACTAAAGCACCCATGATTATCATGGATACACAAGGCAGGAGGTAAATCAAGATCGGAGGCTAACGAAGCTACACACCACATAGAGACATCTAGTTCCCACATTTGCTTCCTCGTCCTTATGCCACGGATTGAACGAGTCTCTATATATTCGAAGTATCCTACACCAAAGACAGCCGAAATTTTAACCGTCGATCGAGCCCCTCGTCACCATTTTCAATCTTCCTAGACCATCAAATATCCTGCCGATGCTATCATTGCCTTCCCATTACTAAGCCTTGGACTGCAGAAGCCTCGTGATGCTGCTGCAAGTGGCGAAGCACTTTGCCTTGCAGATCATGAGCTTAGCTGCAGATCATATTACGATTCGGAGAGATATGCTGTGGCTGAGAGAGAGTGTAGCTAACAGCTGAAGGTCAATGATAAAATTACATCATACAACGGATAGTTTGTGAGAGGTTTGACACATTTTCGCCAGCCGCTGATTTTAATTTAAGTTAATGATCGGTCAGGTATTTCTGCCTAGAATTTTCACATTCTAGCGTTTCCAACATCGAGGGTATAATGGGCCTATTAACAATTGGCATCTCACGCTCCATGTATGCGTTTAGCACGGGCGTTTCATAACCCCAACTGCCAAGAACTCAATCTCCAGAAAGGCAAGTCCAACGTCCCAAGGTCTCAAGACCCAAAACAGATAGGCCGCAAACGCACAACCTGTCATCGCCTGATTAGTGATTTCGAGATCTCCTCCACACACAGCTTTATGCTATTCCCCGAGATGCGCATGTGTGTGGTAGTTTTTCGGGAGCTTGATTGATCTGATACTTGTTTCACTTTTCAGATCCAAGAGTATCAATTGATCTGGCGGGCGCATGTACTCTGCCTACTTACACTTACACGTCTTTGCGTCTAACACATGGTGTATCGTGATCATGATCATGATGGTGCCATGCGCTTGTGCAAGCTCGCACCTACCCTCCCGAACCAGGCGGTTGCAATAGAATGCCCCCCCCCCCCCCGGGGGTCTTGTAGACGGGGAGTATTATTATATACATTATGGATAAACAAAAGATCCAAGCCGTCGCAGGTACGTATGCATTGGCGCGTGGGTAGAGATAAAGTAGCATGTCCGTGGAGTGATCATGATCTATGTAATCCCATTGAGACAAATGGGGTTTCCTCCCCCATACATACATGCGGCAGCGGCTAAGAAAGTTCCCGGGAAGCAATCAGAAGTTTGGAGAAGCGAGCTGAGTGAGAAACGCTTGAAATCAATCGATCAACAGATTCCTGTAGAGTACTCTACCTTGGCTACATGTATGTTGGTACTCGTATCAAAATATCAGCAGGCTGGGAGAGAGTGCTGTGAGGTTAGTAAACATCAAATATCAGCAGGGCCAGGAGCAGCAGGTGGGGGGTTTTCCGATGTGATAGTATTCAAGACTTAGAAGCTCCAGTCTTTACCTTGGACACTGACAACAGACAACACATCTACTTATAAACGGAGCTCTAATCACAATACCTTCAATGCCAAGCAAAGCATGCCTAATTACTCCATTTATATATGCGGACCAGGATCACTAGCAACTGCCTATTGTGTTATTACAGTAGCACTTTATCCCAACCACCCCCCATGGCCATCAAATTAGCCAAGAAAAAAAATTCATGCTCGCGAAACCTGTTGATGATAGCTCTACACCTCAGTGCATATTCACCCTCAATGCAGCGGCGGGTCTTTAACCTAAAATCTGGGCTGCGTATGAGGTTGATTTGATGATTTGCAGTAACACACGCGTTCGTTCGTTCCGGATAACACGGCACGCGAGCAATTGTTGAAATCGAATCTTGCATGCCGTCGACAATGACATTGCGAATTCCTATTTTGAAACGCCCCTCCCGGCGTACCCTTTTGAAAACATCACCAAAATCTTGTTTCTACATACCTGCGCATGCTCCAAGCTGTTGACAACATACCATACCAAGATCTCTCTCTCCCGCCTACCCAATTTCCTGCGCGCGCCCACACTTACTCTGCACTCTAATATACGGAGACTAATAATATCTGATCGACATGACCTGGGATGGATGGACGAGCGAGGCATTTGACATCAACAATGTCAGGGGCGAGTTTCAAGGATCCCTTCTGGGCCAACGGCTTTTTTGTGGTAGATTTCGTCACCGCTTGTTTGGACAATATCCACATCCACTCCCTTTCCCTGGGTGAAGGAGAAGGGAGAGGCGTGGGGCTTACGCAGCCCTTCCCCGCTGCCAAGAGATGTAGATTGAAATGTTGTGGACGTGGTGTTACCTGAGGGGGGCTCGCCCGGGCGGATGAGGTCCGAATTGATTGTGGAAAGGGAAAAGGAAAAAAAAAAAAAGAACAATTGTCCCAGGTTAGCTGCCTGTGTAGTGGGGAATATATTGGATTCGGGAGTAGGCGACGTACTCTGCGATGCGTACTCTTTCTCTCTCTTTACAGAACAGATAGAGTGCTAACTGCAATATCGTGAGCATGAGGATTGAACGACATGTTTGAGGTCCTGGAATGCCACGCGGCTCGTGGAGGTTTCGTGCGAGAGATATTCTAACTCTAACTCTGCTTTTGATAGTAGTATGTAGGCATGTTAGTTGTATGCAGGTTTGTTGTAGGAATTCAAGTGTTGCTGCAGAAGCACGAGACACAAGTTCCAGAGAACAGAATGCGAAGATCATTACCCAGAGGGCCTCCCCCGTATCTGGCGGCTCCTTTTCTCACCCATCCGCCCCAGAAAAAAAACCGTGATAGGTAGAGCTTAAATTGCACTTTTGCTTCGTAGCTCTTGACCTCGTAACTTACATAAACAACACTTAATTACAGTCATCCATCTGGAACACAACATGCAAACCCAGGTAAAAAGTGATGTAGTAGCTGAGGGGAAAGCAACCAGAAGGGGCACAATAAGCCATAGAAGAGGGTCAAGAGAGAGAACAATCCCATCACTTACGTACTTGCCCCGGCCCTATCGACACAGAGACATAAATCGCCATACCTACATGTATCCAGATGTCAGTTGTACCAATCGCGGCCGCAGTCAGGGGGGGCCGGCCGATTTGTCGGGGTTGTGGAGGGCAAGTTAGTAGCATCAACATGGGGGGGGAGGGGGGACTTTTCCCAAACAAGCACCCAAGCACGAGAGGACCCTTCCATCCTTTCACCCCTTCCCGCTTTCCAAGAGTTTTGATGGGAGGAAAAGTGTGTCTTGGAAGTTTGAAAAAAAAAGGGCTCGGTCCGGGTCAGCCTTGCCCAAATGGAATTCTCCTGGATGCTCTCTCCTCACACAGTTCACTGAATCTCTTGGATCTGTTCGATTCGTTCATTCGTTCATTCTTCCTCTTCTTCCTCCGCCTACCTACTGCTCCCACGCACGCACACACTCATTTTTATATAATCCGTCCGGTGTTCGGAGCTCTCCCTTATCTATTAAGCTTCCTCCCTTTCCTTTTTTTCCCCTTGCTGTCGTTCCTTGATATAGACGGACCTGGTTCTTCTTTTTATACATATATATATATCCATCTAGCTGGGGCCGGCCGTATTTTACCTACCGCTACTACTACCGACTACTACTATTACTGCAACAACTCAACTACCACCACCACCACCACCACCACTACCACCACTCGCCAGCCAGGGGCTTCCGTCATCATCCTTCGGTAATCCCAGGTCCAGGACCTTGTTAGACTACAGGGCACGCGACTAAAGAGGACCGATCACTAAACCACCACTCACTCACTCACTTTACTACATATAGCCATCACCTATCCCACCTCCGATTGCAGCAAAAGCAACATAATACTTTGAGTAGTATTTTGGAAAAAAACAGAAGGCAGAACAGCAAAAAGAAAAAAAAAAGGGAGCGGGGAAATTAATAATTACTATCACCAATACACACTGCACTATACATACACAATGCGATTCCACTCACTGTTACTCGGGATTGCGGCGTTGGGGTCCATGGCGTCGGGGGCCGCAATAGTGGCGAGGGAGGAGAAGAAGGCTGCCGCCGCGGAGCCGCCCAGTACAAAGTATTTCCGTAAGTTCTGGCCCTCCTGTTGGTTTCGTGGTGGTAAAAGTACATTTGCTGACGGACTTGGTGTAACTTCTAGATGAGCCTGGGTTCGTTCTTTACTCTCTTTCGATTCCCTCCCATCTCTCCCCCAATGGGACTGTTTCGTCTCTTATCGGCGTTTAACTAACATAATTCCAACTACACAGCCGAAACGATCTTACGGGACATTACGATGCACGATTCTTCAAGGAGGTTGTCGACTATGACGAGCGACGGGACACACTTACGCATCTCGCCAAAGCCTGGCTCCAAACCACAGCGAAGGAGGGAATCGAGACCTGGATTGCCCACGGCACCCTCCTCGGCTGGTGGTGGAGCGGAAACGTCAGTTCCCTACCCTCCCTGCCCGGCCGACCTTCGTAACGGTTCTCGCTGACAGTTTTGCTAGATTCTGCCCTGGGACTGGGATCTCGATGTCCAGATGTCGGCCAACACGCTGACCATGATTGGCGAGAAGTACAACATGACACGGCATCACTACACCTCCGAGGACGGCACGGTGCAGCGCGAGTACCTGCTCGACGTGAACCCGTGGATCTGGCAGCGCGTGCGCGGCGACGGCAACAACATCATTGATGCGCGCTGGGTGGACGTGCGCAACGGGCTGTACATTGACATCACCGGCATCGCCGAGACGAACCCGGACACGCCTGGGATTCTCAACTGCAAGAACTACCACAGATACAAGGTGAGTCCCCCCCGGGGGTATAAAGAAAAAAAAAGAACGCAGTGGACTGACTGAATGGATGATGTGTAGCCCGAGGATATCTGGCCGCTGCGTGACACAATGTTCGAGGGCGTCCCCGCAAAGATCCCGTACAATTTTGACGAGATCCTGATGAAGGAGTACAAGGCCAAGGCGCTCGTCGTGACCGAGTACGAGGGCCACCGATGGAACACGCACACTAAGACGTGGGACCGTGCGCCGGAGGTGCCGGCCGGTCGCCAGGCGGAGAGCCTCCTGAAGACGGTTAGGGAGCCGGAGAAGTACTCGACGGTCGAGTCGGGCGGGTTCCTCTACAACGCCTTTAGGCTGCTGCATTGGTGGTGATCAGCTAGCTAGCTAGCCTTGCAATCATCTACATCTCTTCTTCTTTTTAGAATTTCTCTTACAAGCCCGCACGGGTATGTTTTTGCATGGTTATGTCTGTTGGGAAAGATTTGGGAGGGTATCTTTTTTTTTCATCCATTTTTGAACATAGTATTGGTTTTATTTTTGTTTCATGACACCTAGTTTGGGATTTTTGGGTAGACGGGGGAGATGTCTTTTGTATATTCTTCTTTTTTTTTTTTTTTTTTTTCTTCCTTGTTCTTCCCTAACCTTCTTTTTTACCACTACAACTTGAGGAGGGCGGCTCCTCGTTGTTATATGCTTTCTTTTTATTCTTTTATTGTTTTTGCATTAATCCGCATTCATTAGAGAGGGGTAGGTAGTGGGTGGTAGTAGGTGTGCCAATCACTTCAACCGCCATCAGGTGGAGAAGAAGAAAGCTACTCGGATTTGGAGTTTTTTGTCTTTTTTTTTGGTGTTCCCTTTTGGGTTATCATTTACGCACTTTTCTGGCGCATACAGCAGCAGCAGCAGTCAGGGACATTCATTTACAACTACAACAGGGGGTGTTGTAGCTTTTAATTTTTTTTTCCTTTGTATGTATGTTGTGTAGTGTCTATTCTAATTTGAAGCAATCTACGGCTCTCTGTGAAGTTGTGAGTGATAGACTTGATGATTGCTGCTGGTGACGTTGGTGGATCGCCTCTCTGCCAATCCGGTGATTTCTTGGTATTTGGTGTGTGCAACCCTGGCAGAAAGCTAAAGTCGACGGCCCCGCATATTACTGAGTGCCCATCCATACCCAGGCCCAGACCCACATATACGCTCTCTCTGCCCAACAAACTCTCAGAGACCGGACTCCCGCCACCGCACAAAGGCAGAGAGTCTGCAGAGACAGAGGCAGAGACAGAGACAGACAGAGACAGAGACAGAGACAGAGACAGACAGACACAGACACAGACACAGAGACAGACACAGAGACAGACCACCGCCAGCCAGCACAATGCCGGTCCCTCTCCTCCGAGTCCGCCCGCCATTGGGCCTGCGGGCATCTCCCGCACTCCTCCAGAATCTCCACCGCAGCCCTCTCGCCGCCCGGACGTCCCCTGTCCTTCGCCGGCAATTCACCTCCTCCCGCCCCCCCCAGCGCTACAACCACCGCCCCCCGTCCTTCTTTGCCCGCGCCCGCCACTCCTGGAACGACACAAAGGTCGAATGGTACACCATCCCCGTCGGCCTCGGCATCCTCGTCGTCGCCCTCTCTCACCTGCGCAAGCGCGACTCCTCCACCTCCTCCACCTCCGCCGCCTCAAAGGAGGAAAAGCCAATCCGCCCCATGGGCGCCTGGCAAGTGCAAGTGCTGTCCACGCTCCCGCTCAAGGCGCTGTCCTACTACTGGGGCGTCTTCAACGAGATTCCGCTGCCCACGTTCCTGCGCGTGCCCGGCTTCAAGCTGTACGCCTGGATCTTTGGCGTCAATCTGTCCGAGGTGGGCGAGGACGACCTGCGGGCGTACCGCAACCTGGCAGAGTTCTTTTACCGGCGGCTGAAGCCGGGCGTGCGGCCCATTGACCCCCGCCCGGGGGCTGTGGTGTCGCCGGCGGACGGGAGGGTGCTGCAGTTTGGCGAGGTGCATGCGGGGGGCTTGGTGGAGCAGGTGAAGGGGATGACGTACTCGCTGGATGCGCTGCTGGGTGCGCCGGAGGCGGCGGGGGCGGCGGGGGCGGGGACGTCGCCGAATCCGGCAGAGTTGGTGAAGCGGAAGATGGAGGGCAAGGGCGTGGAGACGCAGGCGCGGTATGGAAAGGGCGGAGATGCGGACCGTGAGGTGACGCATGTGGCGAGTGATGAGGAGTTTGCAAATGTCAACGGCATCTCATACACGCTCCCGTCGCTGCTCTCGGGCGACAAGGACGCCCACAACGCCACCGCCAGTCGGGGTGAGGGTGAGGAGCAGCAGCCGCAGGACGTCTCCCTCCCGCAACACACCACCACCTCCGCCGTCGCCACCGTCGGCCGCGATCTTGCGCGCGGGAGCAGCTGGTGGGGCGGCAGCAGCAGCAGCGGCGACAAGCGCCTCTACTTTGCCGTCGTCTACCTCGCTCCCGGCGACTACCACCGCTTCCACTCGCCCGTCAACTGGGTCGTTGAGCGGCGCCGCCACTTTGCCGGCGAGCTGTACTCGGTGTCGCCGTGGCTGCAGAGCCGGCTGCCGGGCTTGTTCACGCTGAATGAGCGCGTGGTGCTGCTGGGGCGGTGGAAGTACGGCATGTTCTCCATGACGCCCGTGGGCGCGACGAATGTGGGCTCCATCAAGATCAACTTTGACCGGGAGCTGCGGACAAACAGTCTTACGCACGATGCGACAAGGGCCGATAGCGAGGGCGGGTATGCGGAGGCGAGTTACCGCGGGGCGAGTGCGCTGCTGGGGGGCGTGCCGGTGCCCAAGGGGGTGGAGATTGGTGGGTTTAATTTGGGGAGTACGGTGGTGTTGGTGTTTGAGGCGCCTGCGCCGGGCCCGGATGGGAAGGGGGGCTTTAGGTTCGTGGTTGAGAGGGGGCAGTATGTCAAGGTCGGCCAGGCCTTGGGTGTGGTTGAGGAGGACTCGTGAGGAGGGACCGCGGGGTTTTAGAAAAGATGTTTGTTTCTTTTCTTTGTATGGTATATATATTTTGTAGCTATGAGTGTAGATTGTGCATTCTCCTCAAGTGTTTTTTTTTCTTCTTCTTTCCGGATTTTGGTGTATTTATTTGTAGCTAAGCTTTTGGTTTTTGGTTTTTGGTTTTTGGTGCGGTGCAGCTTTTCCTTCTCTTCTCTACGAGATGGAGCAGAGCAGTAGTGCTCCTGTCAATGATCACTCTCGTGCCCGTCAGCGAGCGCTGTGTGTGAGTGTCAATGATTGA
Source organism: Morchella eximia (assembly GCA_024713935.1). Taxonomy (NCBI): domain Eukaryota; kingdom Fungi; phylum Ascomycota; class Pezizomycetes; order Pezizales; family Morchellaceae; genus Morchella; species Morchella eximia. The sequence continues at coordinate 1,414,316 of JAMGZG010000006.1, forward strand.
AGGGGCCAGTGTCAATGATCCCGGCCCATCCGATAACGTGACGCAACCAATCGGGTATCACGCAGCTATCAGATGGCGCTAGCCCATGCAGCGCCCGCCAGCGAGTGACGTCTTCTCAATCAATAAACACCAACAGCCGCTGTCACACCCCCCACACAAACCAAAGCTACATCTAATCTGTCTACAGCTCGTCCACATCTACAAACCTTCCTAGAAAGAAAAAAAAAAAAAGAAGAAAAATAGCTAGCTAGCACCTGGCAATTGCTCTTGCTCTCACTCTCTCCCTCCATCCTCTCCCGTCAGTCCCGGAACGAATGCTGAGACTTGGGTCTCTGCGAATCCGGCCCTTTGTGACCAGGCTGCCGCCCCGACTCCCCTCAATTGCAACGATAACCCATGGCCAGCGCGCGTTCCTGGCAAGCGTGCAGTACTCGAATAAGCTCTCCGACACATGGTTTGACTCGTCACAGCCCCGCAAGGACCTTGGCGGGTCCGATGCCGACGCCGACGGAAAGAAGAAGCCCGTCGATGAGCGAACCCTGAACCTAGGAAAGAGTATGTGAAGCTCCTCCTCTCCCGCTCCTGCCATACATACATACCAGTTTTGAGTTGTTATATATAATAATACAAAGAGCTAACGTCGCGAAACCCCGTGCAAGCACAGCAATCCGAGTCCTCCAAGAACGCATGCCCACCCTGCTCCAATCCCCGCTCCCCAGCGAGATTCTCTCCCCGCACATCAGCCTAGTGCTCTTCCCCACCACCCACCCAAACCTGCCGACGGTGCGCGGGCGGCTGGCGTACATTGCGGCGCTGTGGACGTCGCCCGTGGCGTGGGGCCGCCTGCCCAGCCGCGACCTCAGGCTGCATGTGCTCAGCGAGCGCATGCTCGGCGGCGAGAAGCTGGTGGTCAAGTGGCGCACGACGGATGTCGGCGGTGGCGATGATACGGTGGGCGGCGTGCGCGGGGGGACGACGGCGGTCGAGCAGGGGGGGTTCTGTGGCATTTTTGTGTTTGAGTTTGATGAGAAGGGGAGGATACTGACGCATACGATTGAGAATGCGGAGGAGGGTCTGGGCGGGGAGCAGCCGGGGGGGTTTATCACTGTGACGGAGTGGCTGCTGGGGAAGGCGAAGGGGCAAAAGGAGGGTGGGGGGTTGGCGTGGCAGTGTGAGAGGCGGTAGGGGGAAGTGTTAACTTTTGTGATGAGTATGGGTTTGTGGGTTTGTGGGGTCTCTGTCTCTCTTTTCTCTCCCCTCAATCGAGCACTGTAAATAGTAGTTATCCTGTTTATTACTTCCTTTTGTTGTGGTTTACGGTTGTACATTATTATCGTTAGGTGTATTTCTCCAAGGCTGTGGTTGGCTGGTTGGTAGAGCTCGCCCGATTCGGATACTCAAGTAAACCCGGGGCTGAAGGGGGTTTAAGCACTTATGGCTTGCACCTGCAGCAGAGTACTTACGCTTCTGCCATAACTTAGCGCTTACCCCGATTGGCTCAATTTGACTACCTGTACCTCATAGGCACATGTAGCTGTAGCTGTAATGTCTTGAGATATTTTCAGTCTAGTTGGCTGCCTTCTCCACAACATTATCGATCCCGAGCTTAAAAGCTCGGAGATCGCTTCCCGTACAGGCAACTATCGGGTTTGCCTTTTTGCCAACACTCGAGACAGTGAATTAAGCATCTTCTGCATGTGACATGCATGGCATGCAGCTCGCCAGCGCATGCTCGTAAATGGATTAGTGCGTCATGTGTTATCACTCGCTACCAACTAGTCTCAGCGTAAATTTATACATAGTGCCAACCAATAATGTGAACAAGCGGGATAATTTTTTTTTTTTTTTTTCAAAGCAGAGGCTCGCCGTTCTTGATGAGAAAAAGTGATGTGTGTGTGATTATGTGATGCATCTACTATTGGTTTTTGTGAGGGGTAACGTTCTCGTGCCGACAAGGTGTCCGTGGTGCTGCTGGAAGAGGGGATAGCTAACCCGACTCGGGGTTGATGGAAATACCGCAGTTTCAAGATGTTTTCTTCTCCTACGGCGATTGTTGGTGGCGTGTAGGCTCAATGCCAATGGCAACTTTTTCTTTGAGCGTGTTCTGAGCATGCAGAGCCCTTTGTAATCTCGACCAGAGGTTCCGGTAGCAGTTCTGCAGAGTGTCCGGCGTCGTGCATGTCGCTATCATGGCAGAGCATATCCTTCCAGATGATGTCAAGTAAACTCGAGTAGTCTAGAGGATCCATAGAGATATAAGCGTAACTGATATATATTACCACCACTTATTATAACCATAAGTCAGGCACTAGTTACGCGTCTACCACCTCAGATCTCCTTACCCTAGCGGACAACCAGATAGCAATTCTGCTAAATGCCGGCACCTACTTGTTCGGATATGTTTCTCCGTCAATCACCACGCTATCATTTGTGCTGCTGCAAAAGCAAGGCATCCGAGACACTGTCTCAGCGATATTGTGTACATAGCTTGATTACATGTGCCAAGTACGTACATGCCTGCCCGATGGGGTATTATGTATGAGCAGGAAAATCATGATCGCAGCGAGGGTATGACATACTGACTAGCCTAGCGCGGCTAGCTGGAAACTACGGAGCTCTCTGGTTTTCTGCGCATGCTGACTTTTTCGTCTGGGGGGATAGTATGTTCTATTTGGACGGGTAGGTTTTGTTTTTGATGGTCACTAATTACTTGTTCTTTAGCTAATTGGGGGGCCACAGTTGTTGTATTGGTGCCTGTACTAGTTCTATGTTTTAATGATATTGAAATCATGAGATATCACCCGGTTTTTAAACAAACATGTATCGACCCGCTGTTGTCCCATTTTCGTATATATATCTACATATCCATCATATAGGTATATACTTAGCTGAGAACCCCAAGTAATTCTTTTGTATATGATGGCCAATGCCATGTGGCCTACGAGATAGAGTCCATGGCCGTTTAAACTTTGTAGTACTGCAGAGTTTCGCCGAGCCTATTAACCAGTAGTATATCTTTTAGAAAAAAACCCAACACAAATATTCACTCCGTGAGAAAAGACAAGTCTCGCATATGGTAAGATCAATGATCAATCTGGATCCGTTCTATATCATCCGAGAAAGCCCAGTCATAAATTATCACTCGACTCGCAAAAAAAAAAAAAAAAAAAAAAGGTCTTAGTATTTTTGCTGAACGGCGATGCATTACGTCTGTGTTTTATAACCCGGAGAAACTAAAAAATTTGGAGACTTTATGGGTACAGCTGTAACATGTATGTCGACCAAAAAACCAATCGCAGCCCATGCGGAATGATACCCGAACATTGCGCTTTGTTGAGCAGGAATGGGTTTGTAGATTAATTGCTTTGCTTTGGAGAAAAAATATGGTATTTCTGGCCGAGATGGCGCCAGGACCCATGACCAATTAAATCACCTAAAATTAAAAAAATAAATGGATGATGCGGGACTTACTTGGGGGATTTGGGAGGTGAAGTGTAGGATTCGAAAACTCACAACTCAACTCTTATGAACTGAGGATGGCCTTATTGGTTTGAATCTATTACTTTATCTATTTTTGATAGTATCGGGATCATCAATGCCTAGACGCCCGGGCTATTCTACTAGACCCCAGATGTTGGTTTAAAGGCAGTGCAAAGCTCGCTAATACAACGTCCAGAAAAAGGATAGTTGCAGTATATATGGGTCTGGTGCAGCTACTTTATATAAGTGTCAAATATATCATTTCCTACAAACGTTGCCAGGACATCCTAGAAACCAAATCCCAGGTCAAATGCACCAAAAAATGCACTGGAAGTGTGGGGGGTCGGATGGCCTAGTGGGAAGGAGTCAGTCTGATGCTACTCGTAACCATTCCTTCGCTATTATGAGGGCCATTCAATATGAGGGTTATCGTTCGATCGAACCCCGGCCCCCCCAGTACCGACAAAGCAATGCCTCTATCGGAGGGCACGTAAGTCTTTTGTTCTTGTTCAGGAGAATGACTAGCTGATGCTCATTGTTTTTTTTTACAAACCCTCATGGTGACTTTGGACCACTCTTATCTGTTTAATTAGGGGTTGGCTAATGTTATATCACTAACACTTTTGAAGAATCACTGAGATTAATGATAGTGGAGTGAACCGAGCTAGGGGAATGATCACTATAGTACGATATTTAGCTGTTATAACATAGCGTACCTGGTGTCTATTAACCTGGTAAGAGACCCGGGCTATACAGCTCTTGTATTGTACATAGTTCTGCTAATATACTAAAACGAGTGATTTTGTGTGACTAACCGATTTATCTATTTATTTCTTCATTTGGTAGTACAGTGACTGGCCTATATAGCTTCCGGCTATGATAAAAAATAGTTAAGTTAAAAGTATAGTCTTTCGCGCTGTGTCTAGGAAACTTTCGCAAAGCTTATCTAGGACCCAGCGTCTCTGGACTGACATGTAGACATGCTATGTCAGATCAGCAGACCTTTGGGGAATAGGTCAATGATTGGATATTTGCCAAGGTTCTCCAACGCTTGTACTACACCTAACCCTATATGCGGTCGAAAAGCCGTTTCTTCTTCACTACGTACCTCTAATATAGCTTTAATTGTCTGCAATTGATTGGACCCTATCTTCTCACAAAACCAGAATTTGACCCTTCTTACCTTAAATATCCATCCATGTACCACGGGGCCGGCTCTTACAGGATTGAAGCAGTCGGAAGCTTACAAGTTTGAGCCCAACCTGCAAGTGCAGACAATTTTGGGTTTATTTTTACTTAGCTGATCTGATCAGTCCTATACATGAAATCCTGACAAGACCATTTCAAGAAATGACAGAAGGTCCCGGCCTACCTACTTGGAAGACAATCGCGGGTTGGGCATACGCAATCATTGTTCCTCGAGCTAATACTCTCCGCATAAGAATGCATGTATGTGTGGCCATTGATTGAGCTATTGGTTCGTAGAAGCTCTCGAGTGTAGGCACTGTCATTGTTAGTTTTTATGAACGGTCTCAAATAAAACAGCTGACCGTGCCGGCTTCACCCTGTTAGGGCCGTAGCTTGAGCAGTTGCTTTTTCGTGAACTAACCTTACTTATATTCAAGCTACATGTAGCCCCATATGTAGCAAAGGTGGCTACGGGTACGCTAGCCGTGAGAAAATAAGTGACCCATCGTGGAAATGACATTTGCAGTTATGTACTTCAACTCAGATTGGGTGAAAATATTTAAGTCGGCGGTATGCAAAGAGCACGAGACCACATGATTTCTGGCCTGTGGATCTAGACTAGGAGAATATCATAATTATGCAGGGGTTCACATTCTTAAACGCGATGTCGGTGTCACTTGGTAGCTGCACAGTGAAGTTTGTACTACTCTCGAATATGATATACGGATCTCTAGACCCAAGGAACACAAGATAGACCGTACCCAATTCGGCTTTCGAAACATATAGTCAGGCTCGGTATTCGAACCGATGAACTGAATCATGAGGGCCATTGAGTACGAGCTTTGTTCGAGCTCGAGTATTAGTTTTCACAGACTTATGACCGGTCTCCCAAGACCCCATGTCATGTGAAATGCCTTTTTGTAGAGCTTTTAATCCGCAGAACCGCACTTTGATGATCTGACCTATTTGGGTTCGGTTTGTAAGTAGGAGCGCTCGATAAAAGTTTTCAATATCGATCATAAGGTACAGGGCTAATTTAAATCCATACGAGCACACCTCCCTCTAACCTGCATGATAAGTGTGCGGTGCATCGATATCGTCATATCTCAATAATACGGCATCGTCTAGTAAAACATCCATCGATAATCTCACATGGTAACCAGTGAAACAATCCGAAACTGAATATCTACCGAATCATTGCAGTCGATTCTCACTTTTATAAAAGGCCATCGATGGCCGATTTCTCGATGCCGTAGGGGAGTGGCAAGCGGAGATTGCCGAGCCTTACAAATTCAGGCCAGGACGTACGTTTTTATCGGGTTGGATATCAAAGTGACCGCCGACGGCCCGTACTCGCATAATTCTTACCATTAAAAGTACTTACATGTAGGATACCTTCGCCCTATCGCACGTGTATACCCCCCACGTGTAGGCACAGATTCCATAAAGCCGCTAATCCTGTCACGATGTGCGTAGGTACTCTACATGCAGGTGATTAGCTGCTTCAATTCTCACTCGGCCTTCGAATTTGACTTCTAGTCAATTTAAGCGTGTTTCTCAAGAATTATTGCCATTTCATTTTTCCATCTATTTTTTCCATCTAATTCGATCATGTTCTGCCAGTATAGTACTTATGGCACACATGATATTTATCGTTAAGGATCATGAGATGGTCGATGGTTTAATTGACTAAATCCCTAGTGCGGATAGCTCCACACTTCCCCGCATTCGTTTGTGAAACATCCTCCCCGCTCCCCTGGTTCACTCGTCAGCCCTTTTCCTCGTTTAACCCAACCCCGCACTCTTTAGATCGTTGTAATGCCGGTAAATTCTCGTTCTCAGATCCCCTAAGTTTTCCACGATTCCATTTGGAGAAACAATAAATTTTGCTGTGTTGTTGCGATATTCGGCAGAATTATTTCTGCATACATATAGTGAGCGAACCGCTTTGATTCCACCCAACGCCAAAGCAACAACAGTGGAGGCCTGCTGGAGTTTTGTATTATGATTTTACACCAGTACTTTTTCTAAAAACGAAAGCGTCTCGTGTATGGTCGGATATATATCCGATCCGGTGTCTTGATGGGTAAAAGACACGGAGGTGCAAATTTTTTTTGTGAAAATACATGTAGAGATGCAACCATGCCTTTGTGCCAAGATCGAGTGATATACCATGAAAGCTTTCCAGTCATTGTGAATCGTTCAAAAACTCCAAAATGATCTCCCACTCTGATTGGTGAAGGAGGAGGTTTGAAGTCTCCCGTAAAAATTGAGGAATGTGACCAAAATAGCGTGCTCCGGGAGTGTAACCAATGAACACTGCCAGGAAATTTTTATAATACGTAGAGTACGCACCCTTGTTCCTACGATGGCGATGTAGGGTCTCTGAGACCATCACATCCATTTCTGCCGATCTAAATGCACATAGAGTACTTTAGGAGGAATTGAGCTGAAGGAATTGTTAGTTGGCGTGCGAGGAATTGGTTCTTTCTTTACCGTGTGTTGCACAGCATTCTTTGAAAAAGTTGAAGCCTGTAGATCAACTTTTTTTCTTCTTTCGCTTATTTCCTGGCGCCAGCCACAAGATATTTTTTTTTTTTTTTTTTTTTTTTTTTGCTTCCGGTCCCGTTCCCGCTCATGGTGGAAGCGATACCGCCGGCTTATATAGCGGGCCAAGCCTAGGTCATCTACTTGGAGGCGGCACGTTAAAACGGTGGCTTCGGGTCAATGAGGCGGGGCTCAACTTCATTGTTGTCCGTACTGGAACACGGGGTTCATTTGATCAATTGAGATGATTATGATACAAATTGCCGCGGAGATGCGCTTTTTAAATGTGCCATAAGCTCGACATGGCCGAAGAAGACTTCTTCCGCGAAAGGTTTGTGCTAGTGGCCTCTGTGTTGTTCTCCTTTGTCAAGGTGACATGATATGATCCGGTTGGTACTGAGGCTAAATAATTATCAAGCGTCTGGAGAATTGCTTCAAAATAGAGGCAAAACAAAGACCATGAGTTTGAATATCCGTGACTCATAATTTCATGTCGGATGAAAAACTGATACGCCAATTATTCGCAACACATAGCAATTACAGGGCGGGGTGAGGGTTGAGGGTGCAATGGGGCCAATAGCAAGATAGTCTTAGGAATCCAACCAACCGAGTTCTTCCGAAAGAAAAGACTGATCAGTGATGCCTTCCGTAGCGTTTTTGTACCATGGGTGTTCATATTTGTTTTTTTTTTCCAAATGATGCAGATGTAGAGCGGGAACGATGGTAGCGGCCACCTAAGGCTAGGTAGGTAGGTCGGATTGGGCCGCTGCCAGTACCCGGAAGATTTTCAGGGTGTACAGCTTCTGCACCTTCAGTTGGGCATTGAATCACGTCCTTCATCATTCTGCAGTATGTTGAGCATCGTGAGAGGGGTCGTTGTATCTAGATAGAAGGTACCTGCGGCTCTGAAGAGCCCGCAGTGGGGCTCACACTGGAGGGGAGAACAGCTTCAAGAATGCAGGCCCGAGGTTACACAAGGTCGCCGCACCTTAAACAACTAACCAAAGGGGTTGCTCTAAAAAGGGTCCACTAGAGATCTCGCAAATGAAACGCCCGTGATTGGATAAAAGGGCGTGGGGTGGATACTGTGTGCACGGTTCTCACAACACCAAGCAAACGATTATCGTCCTATGTAACTGTACATACAGCGGCGCTCTAATGGGCACTTGTAGGTACATTTCCCCGCTTTGATATCGAGGGTTGTTTGTCCTTGTTTTCACGTGTGCAAGATGTGTTCACAATCGAACCCAATTACAAAATTTTCACCCTCCACGGGTTATTTAAATTTTATTTCCTCAATTATTTAAAGCTGGCATACTTCCTCAGTCCTGTAGACCTTTTGGTCCTTTTGCCCCGTTTCTTGTATTTCTCTACCGTCCTGAGTCAAGAGGGTTTTCCCGCCTTTTTACTTGATATTTTCCCGAGCGTGTCTTCCCTCACGGAAAAGAGAAAGAGAAAGCTATCGGAAGTAAACGTCATTTTTTCTGGAGGCTCCAACTGTTTGGGTTCCCTGCCCTGCTCAGCGCTTTGATAGCCGCTTATCTTGCCTTGTTGCTAATAATTCTGACGTTATCTCACAGTCCCACCATTGATTCCCCACTACACCCTCTTGAAGTGAAGCTACTTGAAGCTTCCTTCCCCAACACCCCTCCTTGAATCCTATTTGCTGGTAAATCTGCACTACGGTAAATATATCCCCTGCTAAGATTGGGCGTGCGCACCAACCCCACTCCAGGATAGATCCTCTTCCATAGAAATAGATATACCACCGCTTTTCCAGGTCTATTTCAAAGTCCACACAAAGTTTGTTCTTGCGGGTGTTGGAATTGCAATAGCTCTTGAAAAAAAAAGCTCTTAACACTCTACCGTTAACTAACGCACAATCTACCATAGACGAATTGGGACCGATTTCATTCCAAAAAAATCAATTTGTGGTCTATCAGTAAGGTTCCACAGGTGAGAGTTATTCACTGTGGTATTTGACCTACGAGCCGAGCCGAGCCGAAGAATGGCCCCATCCTACGAGTCCGAATACGAAATTATTGAAGAGGAGCCTACAAATATCTTCGACTACCAGGACACACCCGAGAACCAGTCATGGGCTGGTACTTTACCACTCAAACAGGGTCTTTATGACCCTGAATTGGAGAAGGACGCTTGCGGTGTAGGTTTTGCTGCGTAGGTTCCCTCTCCAAATTTAAGATAAACTTCCGCTTACTATTTTTCTAGTCATATCAAGGGTGTTGCAAGTCATAAAATTCTCAGTGATGCACGAAGTCTATTGTGCAACATGACCCATCGAGGTGCTGTTGGTTCCGATGCCAGAGACGGTGATGGAGCTGGTGTCATGACCTCTATCCCCCATAAGTTCTTTGTGAAAGAGTTTACTGGGACGACGGGCTTTGTGTTGCCCCCACAAGGCCAGTACGCTGTTGGTAACTTGTTTTTCAAACCAGATGAAGATGTCCTAGTTCGAAGCAAGGCAAAATTTGAGAAACTTGCGGAGCAATATGGTCTTCGTGTTCTAGGATGGAGAGATGTACCTCGTGACAGCACTCTTTTGGGGCCAGCTGCTTTATCTCGGGAGCCCAAGATTCTTCAACCCTTTGTCGTGCTCAAAAGCTCTTATGGTGCGGGAAAGGAGCCGGAAAATACAGATTCAAGTTTCGATGAGAAATACTTTGAACGACAACTATATGTGCTACGAAAAGTTGGGACCAAAGAGATCGGGCTTCATAATTGGTTCTACATTTGCTCTCTGAGCAACAAAAACATCGTTTACAAAGGCCAATTAGCACCGGTTCAAGTGTACACCTACTACCACGACCTTGTAAACGTTGACTTTGCGGTTCACTTTGCACTGGTTCATTCTCGTTTCTCCACAAATACATTCCCCAGTTGGGACCGTGCTCAACCATTGAGATGGGCTGCACACAATGGTAAGGGTTTCCAGTGTTCAAACAAGTTCCATCAGTTATTAATTCGACATTAGGTGAAATCAACACATTGAGAGGTAACAAGAACTGGATGCACGCGCGTGAAGGACGAATGCGCTCGGAGTTCTTCGGTGAAGATCTCGAGAAACTTTATCCAATTATCGAAGTAGGAGGATCTGATTCCGCAGCTTTTGATAACGTACTTGAATTATTGGTTATCAACGGTGTTCTTTCCTTGCCAGAAGCTGTCATGATGTTGGTTCCCGAAGCTTGGCAAGACAATGAAGAGATGGATCCAAAGAAAGCTGCTTTCTACGAGTGGGCGGCTTGTTTGATGGAGCCTTGGGATGGCCCAGCTTTGTTCACATTTGCAGATGGAAGATACTGTGGTGCCACATTGGATCGAAACGGCCTGAGGCCATGTAGATTCTATGTAACTGATGATGATCGCATTATCTGTGCATCCGAAGTTGGTACTATTTTGATTGAACCGGAACGCATTGTTCAGAAGGGTAGATTGCAGCCTGGGAGAATGCTTTTAGTTGACACCGTTGAGGGACGCATTGTTGATGACAAGGAGTTGAAGATGCAAGTTTCTTCTCGTTTCGACTTCACAACCTGGACACAGGAGCAATTGATTACCCTTCCAAAGGTCCAAGAGAGCTTGATGAGCTCTGGCGTAGTACTTGATCCTGAATTGGATGATATCAGCATTCAGAATGATAAAAGATTGCTCGCGTTCGGATACACATTTGAGCAAGTTGGCTTGATTCTGGGGCCGATGGTAAGTGACGATGCCTTAACCTTTGAATGAAGATTTTCTAAATAAAAATTGGATAGGCTGCCGATTCGAAAGAAGCTTTAGGATCCATGGGTAATGATGGCCCACTAGCTTGCTTAGCAAACCAACCCCGTCTTTTGTACGAGTATTTCCGTCAGCTTTTCGCCCAAGTCACAAACCCTCCTATCGATCCCATTCGTGAGGCTGTTGTCATGTCTCTTGAATGCTATGTCGGGCCACAAGGCAATCTTCTTGAAATTGATCCTTCTCAATGCCATCGTCTCCTGGTTCCTTCACCAGTTCTCTCTCTCCAGGAGTTCAATGCCTTGCATAACATTCAGGAGTATCATAAAGATTGGACAGTTCAGACGATTGATATCACATTTCCCAAGAGCAAGGGAGTGCCTGGTTATATCAACGCTATTGATGAAATCTGCAACCAAGCAAATGAGGCTGTCAAAGCAGGCTATAAGATATTGGTCCTCTCTGATCGTAACGCATCGGCCGACCGTGTTGCAGTATCTGCTCTTCTTGCAACTGGAGGTGTTCACCATCATCTTATTCGCAATAAGGTACGCTCGAAGATTGCTTTGATCATCGAGACCGCCGAAGCTAGAGAGGTTCATCATCTTTGTGTACTTCTCGGATACGGTGCCGACGCTATTTGCCCATATCTTGCATTGGAATGTATTCTCAAGATGAACCGCGAGAAATTGATCAGAGGGGGTCTTTCAGATGAAAGAATCGTTGACAATTACAAGCACTCATGTGATGGAGGTATCTTAAAGGTTATGAGTAAGATGGGTATTTCTACTTTACAGAGCTACAAGGGTGCTCAGATCTTCGAGGCGCTGGGTGTGGATAATTCTGTCGTCGATAAGTGCTTTACAGGAACAGCAACACGTATCAAGGGAATTACATTCGAATATATCGCCCAAGACGCATTCGCTTTCCACGAGCTGGGATACCCAAGCCGTTCAATTGTCTCTCTCCCTGGCCTTCCGGAATCAGGAGAATACCATTGGCGTGATGGTGGTGAAGCTCATGTTAACGACCCTGTCAGTATTGCCAACATCCAAGATGCAGTGCGCACGAAAAACGACAAATCCTATGAAGCCTACTCTCTTTCAGAGTATGAGCAAATTAAGAATTGTACCCTACGAGGAATGTTGGACTTCAATTTCGAAAAGTCCAAGCCAGTCCCGATCGATCAAGTAGAACCATGGACCGAAATTGTTCGTCGGTTCTGTACTGGTGCTATGTCTTACGGATCAATCTCCATGGAATCTCACTCGACCCTTGCTATTGCAATGAACAGACTCGGCGGCAAATCAAACACTGGCGAAGGCGGTGAAGATCCTGAACGAAGTAATGTCATGGAAAATGGCGACACCATGAGATCGGCCATTAAACAGGTCGCGTCTGGGCGTTTTGGTGTCACGTCTCACTACTTGGCCGATTCCGATGAGCTTCAAATCAAAATGGCCCAAGGAGCGAAGCCTGGAGAGGGAGGCGAGCTTCCTGGTCACAAAGTCTCACAATCGATTGCACGTACCAGACATTCAACTCCAGGTGTTGGGTTGATTTCTCCTCCTCCACATCACGACATTTATTCCATCGAGGACCTGAAACAGCTCATTTATGATCTGAAATGCGCTAACCCCAGAGCCCGCGTTTCAGTCAAACTTGTCTCCGAAACTGGCGTTGGTATCGTTGCATCAGGTGTGGCTAAGGCCAAGGCTGATCACATTCTTATCTCAGGACATGACGGTGGTACTGGTGCCTCTAGATGGACTGGTATCAAATATGCTGGACTACCATGGGAACTTGGTTTGGCCGAAACCCACCAAACACTCGTGCTGAATGATTTGCGTGGTCGTGTAATTGTGCAAACAGATGGTCAATTACGCACAGGTCGTGACGTTGCTATCGCCTGTTTACTAGGTGCCGAGGAATGGGGATTTGCGACTACACCTCTAATTGCGATGGGATGTATCATGATGAGAAGTTTGTAGTCCTTTTTTGGTTTTACTTTCTTTCTGGTGTGGTGCTGACGTTTGCTTATCTAGAATGCCACTTGAATACTTGCCCGGTTGGTATTGCTACACAAGACCCAGAGTTGCGGAAGAAGTTCACAGGAACTCCTGAGCACGTCATCAACTTCTTCTATTATGTTGCCAACGAGCTCCGAGCCATCATGGCGAGATTAGGATTCAGGACTATTAACGAGATGATTGGTCATTCCGAGAAACTATACGTGCGCAAGGATCTTATGACTGAGAAGACCAAGAACATTGATTTGTCCTTGATCTTGACTCCCGCTCACACTCTCCGTCCCAATGTTGCAACTTACAACGTTCGAAAGCAAGACCACAGATTGCATGTGCGCCTCGACAACAAGCTAATTGATGAATCAGAGTATACCCTTGACAGGGGAGTTCCAACTCGCATCGAGTCAGATATTGTCAACACCGATCGTGCTCTTGGAGCGACTTTATCATACAGAATCAGTAGGCTGAAGGGAGAAGCCGGTTTGGAGCCAGATTCGGTACATGTAAACCTAAAGGGGTCTGCGGGTCAGTCATTTGGCGCTTTCCTGGCCCCAGGAGTAACATTGGAGCTTGAAGGAGACGCCAACGATTATGTTGGAAAGGGACTGTCTGGTGGCAGAGTCGTCATCTACCCACCGAGAAACGCCTCATACAAAGCAGAGGAGAACATAATCGTTGGAAATGTGTGCCTTTATGGTGCCACTTCAGGTCAAGTGTTCTTCCGTGGTGTCGCCGCAGAACGTTTTGCCGTTAGAAACTCGGGTGCCACTGCTGTAGTTGAGGGTGTTGGTGATCATGGTTGTGAGTATATGACTGGAGGAAGGGTTCTTATTTTGGGTGAAACCGGTCGCAACTTTGCTGCTGGTATGTCAGGGGGTATTGCCTATGTTTTGGACATGAAACAGGATTTCCGCTCGAAGGTGAACATGGAGATGGTTGAGCTCTCAGACATCACCGATCCCTATGAAATCTCTTACGTCCGCGGTCTTGTTGAGGATCACTATCAATACACAGGCTCCGAGCTTGCTAAGAGGGTTCTTTTGGACTTTAGAAGAGCTCTTCCTCGATTTGTTAGAGTCCTTCCTACTGATTATAAAAGAGTTCTTGAGGAGGAGGCCCTCAAAGCAGCAACGGCAAGATCATCTCACACGCTCTCTCTACTTCCTGGGAACCCAGCTCGTGAGCAGCAAGAAAAGTTACTGGCCAAGGCCAAGGCCAAAGAAGCGGAGGCTAAACACAAGCACGAAGCGTCTATGACCGATCTTGAAGATAGCATAACAGACGCCAAAGCGGAGAAAAAGAAGTCTGCGCTCGTTCTTAACAAAACGAAGGGTTTTATGCTATATGCTCGTCGTAGTGAGAAGTATCGAAACCCGAAGACTCGAACCAAGGACTGGTCAGAACTCTCCAAACGTCTTGATGAGGACGAACTAAAATACCAATCTGCACGTTGTATGGATTGTGGTGTTCCTTTCTGTCAGAGCGATACTGGTTGTCCTATCTCAAATATTATTCCAAAGGTTACTCCCTCACTTGGAATTCACTTGCTAGCAGTTGGCTAACTCATTACAGTGGAACGAGCTTGTTTTCCAAAACCAGTGGAAGAATGCGTTGTACAAGTTACTTCAAACAAATAACTTCCCCGAATTTACAGGACGTGTTTGCCCCGCTCCTTGTGAGGGTGCTTGTGTCCTTGGAATCAATGAGGACCCAGTTGGCATCAAGAGTATTGAGTGTGCAATCATCGATCGTGGTTTCGAAATGGGCTGGATGGTTCCCACTCCTCCGAGCGTCCGTACAGGGAAGAAAGTTGCTATCATCGGATCTGGACCTGCTGGTTTGGCTGCCGCTGATCAACTCAATAAGGCTGGCCATTCCATTACAGTCTATGAACGTGCGGACCGCCTTGGTGGCTTGCTAATGTCCGTATACTCTATACTCTTTCCTAGTTTACTTGACTAAAATAAAAATTATAGGTATGGAATCCCAAACATGAAGCTAGACAAGTCTATCGTTCAGCGCAGAACCGATTTCATGGCAGCAGAAGGCATCAAATTCGTTACAGGTGTTCACGTCGGCCAAGATATCACAATGGCCGAGATTCAATCAGGAAATGATGCCACTATACTTGCTACTGGTGCCACGGTTCCTAGAGATCTCCCTATCCCCAATCGCAATCTAGAGGGTATTCACTTTGCCATGACTTTCCTACATGCCAACACAAAGTCTCTACTTGATAGTGAGCACAAAGACGGTGAGTATATCACGGCGAAGGACAAGGATGTCATTGTCATTGGTGGTGGTGATACTGGAAACGATTGTATTGGTACCTCTGTTCGCCACGGAGCCAAATCTGTGGTCAACTTCGAACTGCTTCCTCAGCCACCAAACGAAAGAGCCCGTGATAATCCATGGCCCCAGTGGCCTAAGGTTTACAGGATTGACTACGGTCACTCTGAGGTCAAGGCTCAATATGGAAACGATCCACGTGAGTACTGTGTCATGAGCAAGGAGTTTGTTAGCGATGGAAAGGGCCATGTCAAGGGTATCAATACTGTCCGTGTTGAGTGGACTAGAAGCGCTCGGGGTGGCTGGGATATGAAGAAGGTCGAGGGCTCAGAGAAGTTCTTCCCAGCAGATCTTGTACTCCTGTCTATGGGATTCTTGGGGCCTGAAGATCGAGCCTTGGGTGATATCGAAAGAGATCCTAGGAAGAACGTCAAGACTCCTCCTGGAGGCTATTCAACTTCGGAGGAAGGTCTCTTTGCAGCTGGAGATTGCCGCAGAGGACAAAGTTTGATCGTCTGGTAAGTCAGATCGCTCGAAAATTTTAAATATGCCATACTAATAGAATATAGGGGTATCAATGAGGGAAGGCAATGTGCTCGTGAGGTCGACCAATATCTCATGGACTCTACACAACTTCCTGTCACCGGAGGAATTGTACTTAGAAACCCGCATCCTGTAGAAATCCTCGAGCGAGTGGAAACGGCACCCCTACAAACCATTGCAATCGCTGCTGCTAGCTAAATCGTCACAAGACAAAGGAAAGAAGAGGGTAGGGCTCAAATTTTGTTTTCTTACAATTTTTCTTGAGTGATAACGGGTTTATTTTCTTTTTTACTTATTGTTGATTATCAAAGGTGGTTGAGTCAGGGAATTAAAAAAAAAACGGGGGTAAAAATCAGTGTATTGTTTTTTCTTTGGGAAAGGAAGGGTACGGGGTTTTATACATAGTTTCTTTCGGTTGTTTGAGTTCGATTGTTAGTCTTTTCCATATGGTTTCGCATTCTTTTTTTTCTCTTCTGTTTGCCCGCTGAAGTTATATATTTCTCTCGTTCCCCTTTTGTTTATTTTATGTGTATGTGTGAAAATTCACGAAGATTTTTGATTGAAAGAATTAGACAATTTACATTTGAATCTGCATGAAATATCACTCGGTGCTTATTTTTCCGGACCTGTGCTTCAAGGTCGAGCCCCTAACCCATGATAGGATACTCCTATATATCAGCTCTATTTAGAACTATGAGGCATGCTCATCTATCATGTCCTAATTGTTGAGGGGAAATGATATCTGGGCTGGGCTTGGCAAATATGATCTAATCTAATCTTGATTTTAATGACCAGGGTTAGGTTTTCAGCAAAACCTAAACTCAAGTATTAGTCGAGAATGTGACAGTCGTTCATATTATAGCTTGAAAACGGGCTGATATCAATGGGTGAGCGATATTGGATGTGGTAGTAAGGTACGCGAGTTGACGGGAGCGATGACCGGATGGTAGGTAGCCTGCAGGAGCAAAACGGAACGGGGAGTAATTAATTAACACCTCTTCATGTCATACCATAAAACGACTAGATATACCATGAGAATACATATGTTGCCCAGACTTCATCTCCTTCCTCCGTCAAGTAAATTTCCCTAGTCTCTTTACGTCCTCCTATACCTAGTAGTTATCGCAGCACTATCAACAATCGTGATGGTTAGAGGCTGGCTTTCCTGGTGACTTTACCATACCAAGCCCTTGCTTGCAAAACTGTTCAAAGCCTCGCCACATATGTCCAACAGATGAAGACCAGGTAGGGGCAGCTTTGCTCAAAATTATGAAGGTTCTAGACGCAGAGAACCCATTGCTTAGTGGATTAACAAACGCAGTAAGATTGGTTATAAACTGTCACTCGCCCCATTGTTGTTCTCGTAGCTGCCCCACTCACTATTACTAGAACAGGCGGAATCTTCCTTACTGCATTATCACGCATGTATCATTATTCCTACCAAACAATCGCAAGAAGAAGTAAAAAAAAAAACTAGTAGTAAAAACCGACCCAATATCGTACATTCCGCCGTCCACTAAGGAAAAAAAAAATCTTTAAAAAAACAAAAAAAAGTTAAGAGTTAAAAAAAGGTATCCCCCATCGCCTCCCACACCTCCACTAATTATCCGTCTTCAAAATGGTCTCCACCATGTCGTTCAACGGCCCATAAAAATCCTTTCCTGACTCGAGATCAAACTCCTTGATGAAGAGCACATAGTGCTTGAAGCTCGTGTTCATATGGGGGTCGAGCCCCAGCGCCACAATGACCGGGTAGTGGTGGCAGTAGATGTGCGCATAGACACGGAATAGGCGCTTGACGAGCTGGCGCACGGTGGTTTGGAAGCTCTTGGGGAAGTGGACGCCTGTTTAAATTAGTTACATAGCGAGGAGGGGAGAGAGGGGGTGAGGTGGTAAGGGGGGCGACAGTACCTATCCTGGAGGGAAAGACAGCCTCGTTGTTGATATAGTCCTGTACCCACGCCATGAGGTGCTCGATATACTCCGGCGCCGGCATCTTCGTCGGCTTCCTGAACTTGCCCGAGTCCTGCCAGAGGTACTCAAACCTACACCACACCCACCCTATCAGCACCACGCCCAGCAACCACAACAAACAACCGCCACAAGGAAGGGGGGAGTTCGTACTCGTCCGTAGCTTTCATCTCCGGACACGTCGTCGGCGAACAGAACTCGGTGATAGATCCATACAGGAGGTTGATCTGGTTATAAAAGTCGACGACTACACCCTCATTAGCCCTCTTCACCTCCTTCCCCCTATCCCTCCTTCCTCACTACTAACCGTTGACAGCAAGCCACTCGTCGATATCTTCCCCTTCCGGGAGCTTCACAACCTTCCTCAAGCTCCCCGAGCCGAGTGTCTGCTCGGCATACTGTCTGAGCTGGTAGGAGCTGGAGCCGCGGCTGGAGGATTTGGGCTTGAAGGGCGCACGGGTCTTCTGGTTTCTTCCGCCGGCGGGATTGCTGCATGGATCGATATTAATGTGAGTTTCCTAGCTAGGTAAGGAAGGTGGGGGGGAGGATGAGAGGAGATGGTGATGGTGATGGGAGAACGAACACTGTATTGTTATTCATGAATGATGATGCCATATAAATGACAGGGTCTAGGCTTTCTTCTTTCTTGGCTGCTGGTAGTGGTGCTGGCTGGAGGTGAGAGCTCTCTATTGTGCGGAGGTGGGGATGCTCAGCGGGGTGACGTGAAGCGGTAGATAACACGAGCGAGGATCACCAGGGAAACCGTTGAGTGGACTTGTTTATCCATGCGAGTCTACGGGGGATACGCGAATCACAACACATCACACTGTGGAATGGCTTGGCACTGAGCTAGGTGTATGAACAGTTTGTTTAGACATCGAGCTGGGGCACAGGTCACTTGTATGGTACGCAGGCATAAGGGTCTCTTCGTATCCATCCAGGGATAACTGCAGACATAAACATTGAAGCATTTAGAGTACAGGACTGAGGAAAATGCGAACAAACCAGCTCAAAAATAAGTTTTACAGATACCATAGGAATAAAGAAACTAAAATTCCAGGACACTCCAAATCCTCACTCCCCTTCAACACTTCCCATTGCTACTCTACCGCGGTATAGATCATTAACAACACGCTCTTTCATCATCTTTGGAAATCTCATTTTTGTAACGAAAGTAAAAAGAAAAAACACTTTATGAAAAAAGAAAAGTTAAACGCCTAGTGTACTCAGCGACAGCCTTCGAAGCCTTCAACTTTATGCAGCAAGAATGGGAGTTATCTAAACACACGGATTAGATAGGAAACCCTAAGCCGCCAAGGAGGATAGCTCTCTTGCCCTGCGTGCAATGGCCGGGATCCTGCGGAGGATTGGGTCCGCCATGTTCTGCTCCGCAGTGCTCATGTACAGCTGCTCGAGTCTCTGAACGACAACAGCCATAATCCTGTGGCAAATCTCATGGATCTCGGGGTCCTAGATAATAACGTTAGCCTCAATTCCTAGAATTATGCACAGATACAGGGGGGCAAATAATTACCATAGGGTCAAGAACAGCCAAAACACCTTCAAGCCAGCTCAATCTCTCAAAGACCTTGTTTTCGAATTTTACGCTGACTGCAGCAGAAACGGACAGCAGCACAAGTTGACTCAAATTTGGTAGGAAGTCATATCTGTACCTCACAACCACTTCATCGAAAAGTTCCGCTTGGCGCTCCTTAGATTGAAGCCACTACAGAAGGTTCTGGTTAGCTTATGTTCAAATTTTAATCTTGAACAGTCCATATATTTACCTTGATGGTCCCCTCCTCGTACTTTCCATTCCTAAGCAGACTTTCAATCTCTTGGGCTTCCAGCTCTTCAGGCGAAAGTTGTGGTTGCGGTGGGGTAGGAACCCTAGCATGAGCGTGAACATCTTGCTCGCCACTATTCCCTCCTTCATATGCTTGGACATACTCCGCTTGTGCCCTCTGAACCTGCTCTTGAAATTCATTTTGGGATTTCGCCATGGCTTGGATATTGTCCGACATTGTCTTGACCACGTCTACAAGCCCCATGAGCTGATCGATCTTCTGGGAATCCTGTTGATGAATGCGTTCCATGTTTGCGATCATCTCGTGGTGCTTTCGTTCCTGCTCGTTGATAATCTTTTGGGCCCCTTCGATGGCAATTTGCTGGAATGCCGGAATGATGGCTGTCTGCATGGATCGGGACAGCTCGTTCTCAACTGCCTTGCTGAGAGGCTTTGCAATAGTCTCCGAAAGCCTAGCAAGGAACTCGGGCTGGGAAAAGGTCCTTCGGAGAACATCTGGAATCACGGCATGCAATTCAGCTGGTACGGCATTGCCCACAGACCTAGTGAGACTTTCTCCAAGTCTTCTATCAATAGCCTGAGATGTAACATCCGCAATAGCAGGCAGAACAGTTCCTTGAATGTTATTCATGACAATTCTGCCGATCACTTGCTCAACGTTTTCAGTAAGAGTGCTAGAAAGGAGCCTGAGAATAGCATCCTGCTTCGCATCACCGGCAGCTTGCTGAACTCGCTTATCCTCATCAAAACGGCGGTCTAGGAAATATTAGCACAATCACCCGATAGAATAATGATCATAAACTTACAGAGGGTTTCCAACTCCCTACCCATCACCTTCGAGAACTCAGATGAAACTGTCTTCTCGATCTTTTTGATCTCACGATCCAAAAACGCGGATGAAATAGCAAGGTTCTCATTTTCGCCAGGTGGTGGGCTCCTCACAGATGTCGAGACATTTCTCGAGACATCACCCGATGAGCCAGACGGCCCATTTGCGTTACCCTTGTCCTTTCTCTTCTTCTTTACACTTCCATTGATTGCAGGTGGCTTCTCCTCAGCGATGATGGGCGCCTTAGGGCTCAACACAGGACTGACAGCCTCTGATTTTGGTAGTGGTACGTCAGCAGCGACGTTTTCGGGCACCGATGGCACAGACTTCAATCCCTGGGCTGCTGGAGGCTCGATAGGTTCAACTTTCTCAGCCTCGGCCCCCTTCTCGCTCTTACTATCCTTTTCAGAGGTCGATTTCTCGCTGTGCTCTGGAGGTGGTGGTGCCGCAAGGGCAGAAAGAGTACAAATGCCGGCCTTAACTGCATCAACGGAATTTTTAACGCTGTTTTTAGTGTCCCATCCAAGATCCTCCCTGAAAACGCTCAAAGTGGTCATTCCTTTGCTGTGTGCGATATAAAGTTCGAACAATGGTGGGACCTCTCCTTGAGGGTCAGCTTCAGACGCATCAAGGATATCCAGACTCATAAGCTGTCCTTTAAAGGCGAAGGAATATTCCCTAAGTCCACTGAGAATAGCTGTTGCATCCGGTTTCGGAATACTAGGGTCCTTGGCAGCAAGTCCAGCGACATACTGTGCTTGAGACATGAATGGAAGATTGTACTTTGGCGCCGACAGGTGAATAAAGTAAATCGAATTTCTAGTCGGGTTTCCAACAACGATAATACCGGTCATCGGATGGTAGACAACTGAACACAACGCATCGGTGTCGCTCTCCTGGGGAAAGTTGATCTCCTGAACGGGTCGGCTTAGGGCAAGATCCCACAGTTGAAGAGTGTGGTTTTGCTTCATCCCAACGATGACATATCTCAGAGCCGAGCATTTATGGTAAGGCCTGTATTTATCCAAGAACATGACTGAAGTAGCCCTGTATGTTTCACCAGCGGCCACGGCAGAAAAGTATAGAAGTGGATTTGTCTGTACCATGGGTGGCTGTGCGGGGAAGACGCTCTGCCCAGAGCTATAGGCAGCATTATCGGTGAAGTTAGTGAGATCCTGAACATCCCAAAGCTTCAGTTTACCAGCTTTGTCAATGGAAATGATAACAGTATCATCGTCAGAGAACGCGAAGTCTTTGGATGCCTTCCCAGTGTCAATCATGCGTGTGTGATCCGCAAGATACTTCTTAGACTGAACCTCGAAGCCTCTTCTTCCATTGGCGTAAGCTTTCGCAGTCGGGGCGTGGATAATGCTGATCGTTTTGCCTCTACCAATCGCAAATACATCTAGTTGCCTTGAGGTCCTTCTTGCACGTGACTTCAAAACGCCGTTGCTCTGGCCTTGTTCCTCACTTGGGGGAAATACAAACATGCAGTTCCAGTCGAGGCCCTCAAAGTCACCACCAAGCTCGGCCCAAACCACCGCCCCAGAAATTCCAGTTCCCAATACCCTATCTCCTCTGCTAATAGTCACGTTGAAAGTACGATCAGGGCAGTCCTTCATCAAGACTTTGTCCTTGCCATCATATTGCCTGAGTACCCGAATTCCACCACGGCCATTACTTTTGCTGATTGCATATACAATGAACTGGTGAGATGCAGCAATGAGATTTCGATCGAGCTGGTCGAAGGTCCTGGGCATGCGAGCAATGTCCGAGATCTTGGAGCTTGGGAACTTCAAACGCTGGATGGCGGCAGGAATAATTGTGATTGACGAAAAAGGCTTCATGGGAAAATTATAAACAATCACAGGGGAGTCTGCAGACGCAGTCTCAGATGCCGATTCGTAATCATCCTCCTCCTCCTCTGGCGCTCCTTTGGGGGCAGGGGCCTTCTCAGTCGGCTGTTCCTCTTGAGGTTGTGTCTCCGGGAGCTGTGTCTCTTGGGGCTGGGTGGGAGCCGATTGCACGAGATCTTCAAGCCCCAATGATTTCAGAGAATGTTCCAGGATAGATTGCTTCTCTGCAGGTGTCGCAGATCTGTTCTCACTCTGCTGTTCCAACATATCGTCAATCTTCTCCATTAACTCGTCTTCTTTTTCTAGCGCTTGGTCCAAGGTGGAAGCATCTTTGGCTGCCTCAGCTTCAATTGCAGCATTTGGAGATGGTTCTCCCACTACTGGCGAGTTTGTGGATGAGTATGGTAGTGGGATATTCTCGGCTTTCAATTCCCTCAAGCCAGAAGCACTCTTTCTCCCACCTGGAACAGGCGTCGAGCCCCTTGGAGTTCGATTACGGGGACTAGTGGCATGTAGTTGTTCAAATGGGTTCACATAAGTGAACAGGCCTTTACTTGGGGTAGGGGTGGAGAAGGGCATTGAATTAACATTGACTTGGGGGGACTTGGGTGGCACGACTGGAGGGACAGACATTGGGCGGCCATCTGGTGTAATTGGCGACCTTGTCGTTGCAAACCTAGAGCTTGGTGAAGGATGATTATTCATGGTGGCGGGATCTGCAGAGCCATTGCCCCCTTCCATCGTTGCAGCATGAGCTGTCATATCATCCTGTGAAGGTTTAGGACGGCCAAGGAGCTGAAGAACAAGATCTTGGGGGTTTACAGGTCCTGGAGTAGACTTCCTCATAGATTGCGAGTGCTGCATCTCTGGAGGAAGCTGATCCTGACGAATATTTGGACTATGAGATGGCTCTGTTGCAGAACGCCTCAATGACGCCATAAGGTCGGATGCCGAGTTACGGCTACTCGACGGCTGTTGGTGGGAAATCGGAGGCGGGGACACAACAGATGGCCTTAGAGGCGGTGATGCGGTCATAGGCTCCTGTAAGGTTTCAGCTATGGGCGCTGTTGGAGATGCCTGAAACTTTAACAGTTGCAGAAGACTTGCAGGCCTTACTGCATTTCCACTCTCAAAAGATGGAGGAGACATTGGGTTTGCATAGGGCGGCAATGGAAATGGTGGAGGCGTCTGGGTGTTGCCCAAACTATCTGAGGACACCTGTGACATGGAGAATGTGCGCTGAGGTTGTTGCTGTTGCGGCGGCTGTTGATAGGCAGACATCCCAGGCGGTTGTTGGTGGGGCCCTGGACTACCTAAGGGCTCAGACTGACGAAGGTACTGCTGCGCAGGAGGAAGTGAATTTACAGAAGGAGCAGAAGGTGGATAGATTCCGTGGATCTGCTGTGGATGCTGCTGATATTGCTGTTGCTGTTGCTGTTGCTGCTGCTGCTGTTGCTGTAGTGGTGATGGTTGCTGCTGGTGGACCTGACCCAAAGGCACCTCGCCATGCTGAGGGCTCATAGTTGACTGACGTCGAAGACGATCAAACAAACCCTCAAAACTTTCCGAAGACGACATGTTATTGCTCTACTCTAAGTTACTGATTGCTTATTATAATATTCCGAGAATATTTGGCGATAAAAGCGAAAACGAAATTGGTTTTGCAGGGGTAGTTTTAAAAAGAGGCTAAAGAAGAATCCAAAGCGATGAGCAAGCGTAGAAAAGTGATTGGGGGAGGGGGGCGTTTGGAGGTTTGAATGATGGTGATGATGGATGATGAAGTTAGATGGAGAAGTCGGGTGAGATGAGAGTGATGAATGGATGAAACGGCGGGAAGGCCGTGGTGTGCTGGCTAGGGTGTGCTTCTGTGCAGCAGGAGAAGAGAAGGAAGGGTAGACAGACAGGAGTCGAGGGTGCAAGTCAGTAAGTCAGTCAGGTAGGTAAACTTTAGAGCAAACGTTTTTGGCTGTGTGATGTGGTTGAAATGGTAGGCCTGGCTGTCGAAATCTTGGCAGATGCAGTGGTTCCATACAGTCATTGCATGTGTGGTGTGTGCACCATTATGCTTGTTACATCTCTACTATTGCTGCCGGGTGTGCAGTGGCAATAATCAACCGCAGCACCCCATATTCATCGGAAAAGTAAACCTTGTAGGCACGCATTATTATCAATCTGAGTCTAGGTAGCAGCTATGTCCAACTCTACATGGGAGAAGGCAGGGTGGTGCCTAAATAACACAAAGACCTTGTTATTATTGAGCCTGCGCATGCTCAAGCTGGTTACGGAGCTTTTCCAACGGTAGATAATTCATGGTTAAACGCGAAACTGCCCAAATCAAACATCAAAAATCTTTTTGGAAGAGGGCCAGCCTCTAGATCTCTCCCAACATCCCACATCCCACATCCCCACATCCTACATATCTCCACCTCGACTGGTGGTGACTCGACCAGCTAGTGCTCTTCCATAGAAACAGACAACCAGACAGGCCTATCACAGGAGGCCTCGGCAGTCGTTTATCGCCTTCTCTTCTGTGTCTTCTTCGATCGAATCCCTAGTTCCGGCAACTCCCCTGCCTTTCGTTGCCCTTACACGATAGACTCACGATCCCGCCCAACAGCCCTCGAGTGCAGATCCTGCAACAACGCTTAGACTGGTCGCATATACATCATATACCGTCGGTCCTAAACACAGAAGCTCTTGACCGAGTCCTCCCTCGGTATCCCGTGCAAAGACAGCTTGCAGACTTTCCATCGGCCCACTGCAAACTTTCCGCCGCCCTCGCCGCCATGTTCTGTCTACGCAGGTGAGTTCTAAGGCTCCCCCTTTGTCTACCCCTCAGATGTTTGCTAAATTATGTGTATTCATCCCTCTGCAGCTGGCTACCCCTCCTCTTTATTCCCACCTCTGCCTCCCCGGCATTCATCGTCCTATTCCTGATCTCGACATACCTCTTCCACAGACCATGGTAGGTTCCCCCCCTTATCCCTATCCCCCAAGGCTCACAAACTAACCCCACCTACCACAGTGTCTACTGCTCCCTAATAATGCTCACCCTCTTCTCCTCCTCGTGCTACTGGTCTGACCGCTGCTTTCTTGACTCCAACAACGGCCACTGGTTCGAACCCCGTTTCCTCTCCACCGCCGCCGGCACCGTCATGAACGCCGCCGCAGGAGCCGTTGGCAGCAGCGGCGGCGCTGCCATCCAGGCCGGAGCCAGTGCTGGCCAGGTATGGACCGGCATCGGGCTCGACTGGCTCAGGACCGCTGTGGGCAGGAGGGAATGGAGGTTGCCCTGCGTGGATGTCAACATCCGGTTGTGAGTGTTTTTTTTTTTCCTTCGTCGGTGGGTCGGTCGCGGTCGCTCTTTAAAATGGGATGGACAGGAATGGGCATTCTCTTGGGTCGGTCATGGTTGGTTGGTTGGTAGGGGGGAAAGAGTACATAACGGCGTCAATGGGATTGGCTTTTTGTACGGACAGACGAGTGCGGGATACCCTTTTTCTGCGAAAACGGGGGGGCGTCCTTTCCGGCTGCTTGGGTCTTTTTCATCTAAATTCCTTTTCTCTCTCTCCATAGTCTTATCATTCTTAAAAAAAAATCAGCATGCTAGTTAGCTTTAATGAATTTACCTAGTCACATAATCATGTTTTAAATTGTTTTTCTTCTTTTTACTTTGTTTGTTACTTGGGACATACAGCCGTAATAATAGTTTGGACAGAAATCAGGCTTCTGTAAATGGTGTCCTGTGTGGGTGGCCAAGACATGCATGCATGGTGATTTCTCATGACTCCTAGCAAACTTCGGACCATATACCTATCTTCAAACACCATAACTCCCGTTCCCTTCATTATAATATCTTTAAGCCTTATCCCATCACATTAAAGTCCAACACCGTTCTGGGGGTAAACTGGATGATTGACACCGCAGCTGCATGACGTAATATCACTCCAGCTACGGCCATGATTTTGTTTATTTTATTTAATTCAGCCATGATTTGATTTCATGATGCGGAAATTTAATTTTAAGCTTAAAGCGCCTGCTCAAATCCATAAAATATGCATATGCATGAATACTCATAAAAAAAAAACACCGACCACATCACTAGGATAGAAGTCAATGATAGGTATCAAACAGAGCCCCTAGAGGGGGGCCCCCTGGCCGAAAAGCAAACAGTCAAATACACCAAGCCTCCCAAACCCCAATTACAAAAGAAGATAAAAGAAGAAAAAACTAAAAAGAAAGACACAAAAGCCCCGGATGCTGATTACTTAGCGGATGCGGACGCGGAGGAAGAGCTTGAAGCTGCCGCCGTCGCCGCAGTCAGCTTCTTCATCCTCTCCTCCGCCGCCCTCGCCATGATCTCCCTCCTGGTCAACTCCTGCCCGACCGGCTTCTCCGCCCCCGTCGTCGAGCTCTTCGTAGTCCCACCACCACCAAGCTTAAACGACCCGCCCTTCCACCCCGCCTCATCCTGCTTCTCCTGCGCCGGTGGGTTATAGAACACCTCATTTGTGAGCGCCCGTCCGCCTACCGTCCAGTCGGCCTCTAAACACTCCTTCTCCAGCAGATCTACAACCACAAGCATAACCGTCAGCCATCGCCCCCGCACCAAAAACAACAGGAAAAAAGGGTACTACTCACTCGTCAAATTCCAAAAATCCCTATCATGCTCCGTGAACTCGATATGCGCCAACTCATGCATGAGCGTCTTGCGTACTGTCTTGTAGTCCCTCCACCCATCATACCAGTCCGTACGCAGGCGGACCTCAATAACTTCGCCCTTATTCCTATTCAGCCCCAGCGTCTTGCTCTCGTGCGTGGTGTTCCCCGCGGGCTCCATCTCGAGCAGCAGGCCGACAGAGTACTTGTGCTTGCGCATGACGTGCTTGACGCCCGGGTCGTCGCGCAGCCGCTCGAGGAACTTGAGCGACGTCTCGTGGTGCGGCAGGTGCTGCAGCGTGCGCAGGTTGGCGAAGCTGTAGAGTGCGGATTCGGTGGCTTTCTTCCAGTCGCGGAAGGGCATGGGTTTGGCAGGCTTGATGGGGCCGGACATGTTTGTGGAAACTGTACTGGGGAACTGGACTGGCTAGGCTGTGGTGTTGTAGGTATTGTTGAGATGAGGGAGGAAATGGGGAGCTGGGGACGGAGGAGGTGAAGGTAAAGAAGGATATTATATTCTGACTTCGCCCCAGCCAGAGGTTTTGATGGAGCTCTCTATCTAAGCTTCGCCTTCGCCTTCGCCTTCGCCTTCTTCGGGCTTCGCTGCAGCTCCATGTGTCGCTTTACTAATCAGTCAAATTGTCATCATCAATCGGCGCTTCTCCAGCCCGCCGGAGAATCGTTAATCCGGGGCCGGTAGTCGGTGCCTGTCGCCTCTTGTGTGACGATTTGCGCCACAGACTTTGTTTGGATACGCATGCTGTGGTTATCACTCGCACTGCCTGCAACACATGTAGTGGGCACTTCACATCGAAAAAATACTTCGCACTGAAAGCACTGAAAGAAAAAACAAAAACAGATTGATAAACATTGATAAACTATATAACTAAACGGCTGCCCATTACAAGAACCCCCAGAAATATTCAAATCATTTATAACCTCCCAAAATCTCAGCCCAATTCCTCAAGAACACTCTCAATATCGCTCATCTCGAATGCGTCCAAGCATTTTGTACCTTCACAAACCTGGACTACAGGTTTTCCGCCTTTTCTAGTTGCCTTTTTCAAAAGCGCATCATGCAAAGAGTTCCTCTTGAGTAACCAATCTAGCGAGTCCTTCTTTGCGGGATCAAGCTGTACGATTGTTGTGTTGGTCAACAGTTTCTTTCGCAAATGCTTCAAGTGTGCTGCAAGTGTGGGCTCTTCCGGGTTACCAGCAAGTACAACGGAACGCATGCCCAGATTTGAAGCCACTATCGATGGCATCAATGATGAGAACAGGAACGGATGCTGCAAGAGCTCCGGCGAGAATGCGGAGCATGTCTTCTGGGCGAGCTCTTCAAAATTTGAATCTCCAAGAATCGTAGCTAGGCGGAAAAGGTTGTTTGTAGAGACACCGTTGGTGGATGGCTCTTGGGAATCAAGTCCTTCAAAAAAAAAAAAAAGTAGTTAGCATGGTTCTATATGATAGAGTCTCAGGGCTTAATACCATCTTTAAGTCTCAAAATTAGATCTGATGCATTCTCACTAGTGGAGAAAAACCCGCCGTTTTCAGGGTCCCAGAAAAGATCAATCTGCTTCTTTTGTAGCCTATCTGCCCACTGCAGATAGCTCACATCAAAGGTTGTCTCGTACCTAGCTCAGAAAAAGCGTTAGTAAAGTATTCCATACAGAATATTAAAAGGTGTTCTGGCACGTACATATGCAACAACCCGGAAATCAAAAACGCGTAGTCGTCTGCGAATCCTGGTGTTTCTCCCGGGCCTTCTCTGTAAACTCTTTTCAGGATACCAGTCTTCTCATCATAGAGGTTTTTCCTGATGAATGCAACTGTCTCTTCGGCATTCTTAAGACAAGTCTTAGCCCGTGCCGGGTCGACTTCAGCCAAAGTAGCAGTGGCCTTGGCAAGCCCAACAATTGCCAGTCCGTTCCAGCTTGTGATGATCTTGTCATCTAGGTTGGGTCTTGGCCTTTCTTTCAAACGGTGTTCCAATAGCCTCTTGCGGGAGGTGCTAATTATGCCACTTATCTTCTCGGGACCCATCCCGTACATCTGGCTGAGCCTCTCCACGTTCGAAACAACGGACA
Organism: Morchella eximia; assembly: GCA_024713935.1. NCBI lineage: Eukaryota > Fungi > Ascomycota > Pezizomycetes > Pezizales > Morchellaceae > Morchella > Morchella eximia. The sequence continues at coordinate 1,443,340 of JAMGZG010000006.1, forward strand.
AAACGTTTTGGGCAATGAACTCATCATGTGGATCTTGCTCAGGGTCAACGTTTCCATCACGATGGACGTTCCAGTACTTGGCGCATATAGAGGCTTCTTGCTCTCCAAGGATCGTGTCGAACTCTTTCCTTGTCCAGACGTAGAATGCTCCCTCTGAAACCAGCTATTAGAAAAAACTTCATAGGTTATTTCTCGAGGGGAAATGCCAACCTCTCTTCTCTGTATCTGATTTCCTATACAGAGAGTCCGCATCCTCCGAAGAGAAGAAACCCCCTCCGGGATTCTTTAATGCGTCTAAACAGATGTAATCCGTGATATCCTTGGCAGCATCAAGCAGCTTTTCAGAACTGGTTACCAACCAGGCATCAAGATAAATACTCAGAAGCTGTGCTTGATCGTAAAGCATCTTCTCAAAGTGGGGTAAACTCCAGTTATCAGTCACAGAATATCTAGAGAACCCATGACCAATATGATCGTGGATACCCCCGCTCGCCATTTTCTTCACAGTGTCAATATATATACTTGCCAATCATAGTAGGACGTAAAACAAACCTCAAGAGTTGCTATCACCATAGACTTTGCGTTTCGACACTCCATTTCACCAACGATATCTTGCACTGTAGCTGGGAATGTACCCAATCGTAGAAGGAAAGCTAGGTTAACGGGCGTAGGAAACTTAGGAGCACTCCCGAACCCGCCATTTACTGGGTCATAGCGGGCCATAAAGTGTTGATAAGACTCTTCCAGCAAGTCCAATTCAAGACCCTCGCCCTCGCCACCTTTCAGACCTTCGTCTGTGAAGTCTTTCAATTGCTTCATGATGTCACTTGCAGACATCAGGCACTTCTGCTGCTGTTCTTTCCAAACCTTCACTATTTTCTCCAGCACCTCTAGGAAGCCAATTTGTTCCTTTACTGCGCCCCCAGCGTGTGGGCCTGGCCAGTATGTTCCGCCGAAGACGGGCTGTAGATCTGGGGTGAGGAAGACATTGAGTGGCCACCCGCTACAAAGAGATTAGTATCGTAATCTAGGAGTATATACTCAGGCACAATACTAACCCAGAGCCTGTGGTAGCTTGTACCTGTTCCCAAAATTAGCAGCAACCCTGTAACTTCTATGATGGGAATGTCACATACAAAGTTCATGTAGATACGATCAATATCTGGTCTCTCTTCTCTGCATACTCGGTCAGATATTTTTCACTATTCATTTTTTGGAACAATGAGCTTTTACCGGTCGATCTTAATCGGGATAAAATGCTCGTTAAGGACACGGGCGACTTCTTCGTTCTCGAAGCTTTCACGTTCCATAACCTAGTTCAAAAAAAAGGTTACTTTATAAGTTCTGGGGAAATTATTTGATTTATTATAATGGCAGCTTTGCTTACATGGCACCCTAATGTTTGTAAAGTGTTCATTTCTTGTCAGCTTATCTCTTTCTTTCTTGAAGCCATGCTTTCTTTTTCTTTCTTTTTTTCTTTTGGTCGTATGGCTTTTTGCTCTTCCATATCTGATACTCACAGTGACAAGCTGCATACCCAATACTGACAAACACTATTCTGTTGTGTTTCTTCGCGAGGGCCAGCGTTTCTTCTGTCCATAGCTGCCAGTGAACCGGATTGTTCGCATGACCACGGACCTACCCCCCCATTAGCTTTCTTGCATTTGGCAAAGACGCGTGCAGAGGTTCGAAAAAGTTACATAGGGACTACGACTCTCGGCGAGCTGGTTCAACTTGAGCACAAATCTATCCTTGTCGACCGGTGACGAAAGCTGATCCACTGCCGCTGCCGCTGCTGCTCCCTTTGCTCCAGCTCCTTGTTGGCCATTAGCGCTCGAAATGGGGGTTGGAAGAGCTACGGCTTTTGTTTTGCCTGTTGACGCCATTTTAGGGGGACCCAAATGGAGATGGGGGGTGGTGGTGGAAATAGATGAGGTCGTTAAGGAAATACAAAAGGGTAAAAAAAAAAAAAAAAAAAAAAGGGATGCTCAAGTTGCGTGTGTGGTGGTGGTGGCGATAAGGAAAGGATAAGCTCTGTCTGCACTTTTAGTGTGTGTGTGTCTGGTAGCGAGATCCCAGTAGGAAAAATACCCCGCCAGAGATGTGGGGGGGTGGGCGGAGGTGGGGTGGGGTGGAGGTTTAATATGGACTTTGTCAAACGAGATGAAGTATGAAGCTCTCTTTTTTTTCGACAGGGAAGCAGAATCAGTGTAAAAAAAAAAAGAGAGAAGAGGTTCTAGAAGAAAATGTGAGGCTGATTTTTTTTTCCTTTTACTATACTTCAGGGCTTTGCTAAACGCAGTGCAGCTTGTTGGGCTGCCCAGGTATCCAAGCAGTCTGCCAGATTGCTAGCTGCACATGAAAGACGTCGCCAGGCTGTGGTCTTGCATAATCAACACACACATCGGACGAGTGTAACCTTTCACAACGTAGGAGGTGCTTTAAGACGCCCCATTCTCATAACCCGGTACGATTTTAAACACCTGCAAAGTGTAGCTATATATTGATTTTAAAGCTTAGGCGTTGGAGTGGGGAAACCGCCTTTCTGTGTTCCTTTGACACCTTTAGCAATTCGAAACCACACACGTCATATATCACCGCAGTGCTGCTTAGGCTCGAAACATTACTATCGCGCATTCTTAACAATGCTTCTTAAGTTACTCGAGCATCAGTCGAGATTTGAACCCACTATCGAGTATCAGATACACACGAGAAACCGTTGCATGATATCTTCCCCAGCTAGCTAGTGAAACCACAACTAATAGACCTAATTGAAAGCGTTGGGGAAGTGCTAGATAACAAAAAGCTAAGCTCATATCCATTCGCTCCTATGTATTTACGTACTCCCGTCAACGCTCTCCCGTTCGCTCTCAGCGCCGCAAGTTCCCATTTCGCTTGCATGAAGAAGCCGGGAACAAGCTGCTCTGGGTACAGATAAACCGCTATCGCTATCGTCGCAGATCATCCGTAGATACATGCATCCCGCCAATGATCCCTACATATATCTACTTGTCGGAAAATCTTCTGCACTTTCGCCCACAGCTCTACGGTCCATCACTAAGTACATGCACTACAAAGCCCCCCACAAAGCAGAATAGGGTTCTTAATATATGGATCGGTTGATTTGGGTATTATCCTATAGAACTATCTTACTTTTCTGGGCGCGACCCAGTTTTCGAGGTTTATCTTGAGACCATAGGAGCTTTTCCGGCAAGTACCTACATACTTACTCTACACGCACGTTGTATGATAGGCCCCTTCCACCTCCCAAGTCTTTCACCCCACGAATTCCCCAGAGCGCCTCAAGAACCGACCCTCATTACACCTCCTCTGAATACGGTCTCATGCTTACTCTCAACACCTCGATCTTACGGCTTTATCTAACCCTCTCTCTGCTCTATAGCTACCGGGGTAATAGTAGCACCAAGCAGAGACTAATCCTGGACAAAGTCGGTAATCGGGATTCAGGCCTCGGAGGTATGTTCTATCTTTAGAGCTCCAAGCACATAATTATCTCCTTTATATCTTTTGTGGTCTTACAAAATCACGAGAACCAGCTTTGTCACCTAACAGTAAATACCATATCCCGAGTGATCACCCATGCTCCATCCACATCAGCCGCCACTGCTAATAATTCAATCCGATTGGCCACTCTTAGACGACTTCCCTAGCCACTCGAACATTTAACGCAGAAAAAGAAAGAATCTTCGTTATCACCACTGTTTGAGTGAGGGCGTGGTTGTGGTGGTGTTCGAGTAGCTGGCTACATGTAGCTAGGGAAGGTCGTCCACATGCAACACCCAGAATAGGGAGCTCAATTGCGCTCTATCTACTTATCTATATACGCCGGAATGCGCACCAGTAAAGCGCAGTACGGGAACACGTGCGCCTACCTATGTGTGGTACTCTGGAGTACTCTACTGCATCAGTCCGGCATAGGCATTAAGACTCGGTTTATAGAGGTGCAGTCTCGGACCTCGGTTCCTCCCGGTCTAGCTCTGCCAATAGCAGGAGCGGTAGCGGCCTGGCCTCCCCACGACCACAGAATAGGAGGGTGATAGCTAGGATAACGATGCCCCGCATCAGAGCTAGAGGAGTCTATTACGATTGTTATCCTCCCTCCTAGACAGAGGAGAAAGAACTCCGGCCCGCGGTTTATATGCTAGCTAGCTACGAAACTACAGTAACCACACCACAAGCGCATAGGGTAGAGTATATGCATCTATATATATAATCTAAAAAACAAAAGATTCTAGACAAATATATCGCGCGCACCCGATACCTCGCCAATAGGAATGCAGAGATACAAAAATAATGAAAAGACATATAATACTGTTACAAATCAATTTTGGTCGATCATGCATTCTCACTCGATAGACACCGCCGGTGTTGTTGATGCTTACCCTTGTCCTTGCCCTTTATCACCATAAGGGGAGAGGGGGCGCATCTATCTCGGAATATCTGGGGGTAGCTTATTTGGCCTTGAGTTTGAGCTGCGCCCGCCTGTTTGCCAGCGCGGTCTGCGTGGCCATAAACAGCGCATCCTTAAACGCGAACAAGAACGCCGCCGTGAGCACACTCTGCACCAACTTCGGCCCAATCCCTACACCACCCTTACCGTCAGCTCAAAACCCCGCCACACCTTCCCACGGGCTAACTCACCATTATACAACCCCATCCACCCCTCCTCCCTCACAATGCCCCTAATCCCGCCCAGCAAGCCGCCCGCCTTCTTCTCGCCCTTGGCCGCCACATGCAGCCTGCTCTTGACCGTGATGTACGGATACGTCAGCGCCGTCGCCACCAGCTTTCCCAGTGCGCCGAGCACAAATGCGTCCTGCGGCGTGACGCTGCGCTTGCGCCGCCGCTCGAGCACGTTCTTGAGCTGCTCGAAGATGGTGTACTGCAGGATGGGGTTCATGACGAGCACCAGCGCCGGCAGCACGCCCTTGAAGAAGGCGCCGATGCCGCCCTCGCTGTACAGGTCCTTGATTGTGCCGAGCGTGCTTGGCGCCTTTATGGGTGCGCTGGCGGAGCCCGTTGGGTCTTGGAGTGTTGGGAGGACGCTGCTGCTGGTGGTGGAGACGGTGCTGGTGCTGGCTGAGGTTGAGGTTGAGGTGCTGGTGGTTGTGGTGGAGGGGATGCTGGGGGAGCGCTTGCGCGCGGTCATGCGGGTGTTGACGACCCAGATGGGGTTGGTGAGGAGGACGGTGGCGGAGCCGGCGAGCGCGCCGGCCATCATGGATTCGAGGGTGGAGAGCTTGTTGCGGCGGGGGGATTTGGAGGCTAGTGCGGCCTTCTCAAAGGCCGAGCGCGACCATTCGTACCCTGTGGATTTGTTAGTGGGTGGGGGGAGGAGAGAGTGGAGAGGGAGGGGGAAGGGGGAAGGGGGGAAAGACAGTAGTAGTAGACAAAGTTTGTGACGGAGATGCCAAAGACGGCGCTGTCGAGGCCGGCATAGAGGCCCGAGATGCCTTCGCGCTGGATGATGCGGCGGACGGCGTCGGGGACGGAGGACTGGGCGCGCTTGGACTCGACCTGGGAGCGGGTGGAGAGGGTGATTAATGGGTAGGTGAGGACCATGGAGAGAACTCCACCACCTGTACGTTGTTTGACTATCAGTATTCTGGCATTGATGTAGGGGTAGAGAGAGCTAGAGGGGTGAGGCTAGGCAGAGGAGGAGGAGGAGGGGGATGTATGTACCAGCGCCTGCGACGGCGTGAAGAACCTAGAGGCATGTCAGCATGCGTTTTGCGGGGGGAGGTGGGGGGGAGGGGGAGGGGAGGTCTAGTATTTTTGACAGCGGGTTGGTGGGGGTGCATACATTATCGTTTGTGGACATTGCAGACAGCTACACTGTGTATAAAAAAAAAAGCAGTACAATAACGAGGGCAGCAGCTGTTACAGGACGACGGTGGAGGTGGAAGTGTTATGAGGGCCTGGAGATAGTAGAGGCGGAGAGGGACGCCAGCACACCGTACATGTAATAAAGAGAGAGATGGAGAGAGGGAGATGCTCGGTTCCTCTTCGGGGCCGGGGAATGTTGTGGGTTGAGGTTAAGGTCCTGCACTTGCCCGTGCCTGTGCTGCTGTCTGCGGTGTCTTTCGTAGCTTGTGATCGCGCTGGGCACCGAGAGACGGCGTGGCGCTAGGCCGGGGTGGGACAGCCGAGGTTGCGGGGAGACGACGTTGCTGTGTGGGATGGCTGCGACTGAGAGAGACTCCAACACCACAGAGCTCTCTGCAACAACAACGATGCTCTTCTGTAAAGGTACATGCAGCATATACATACATCTAGTTCTAATGTTCTCTCGATTGATCAAACTAAGTCTACAGCCATTACTGAATTCCAAAGAGCTACATAGCATTGTCAGTAATGACAGAAGGCACAATCTCTTCTGGCCGTGTTTGATAGCTGTGCAGTCTAGACTCGTAGAGTACACTGCTCAAAAGGCTCAAAAGTAATCACTGCATGCGTCCAGATTGGACAGTACATCAAAAAACCGGGGTTTTCAACAACACATCGAAACTCTGGGGACAGGCATAGTGGAAAGGGCTCTGGCTTAGTCGGAATAATATCCTCAAAGACCCATTATTTTGGTAGTCTTATACGGCGTGCGTGCACATTGTGTCTACATAACTCATGTATGCACCTATATCTAAAGTGTTAAGCTACACGAGCTGAAGGCTCAGAAGATCAAATGTCAACTCGGAAACTATGAGGATTCTGATTCTGATTCGAGACCAGGGTTAGGGGGATAAATGTTGTCCTGCTCACTCACAGGGTCTGACTCGGGGCTAGGGTTAGGGGTAGTTCTATCGTCAACAGCCTTTTCACTTTCTTGAATTGGAACAAGCTACAGTGTATAATGTTTTGACATTGAATGAGGATGTTGCGATTAAAAACAGAAGACAAGTTTGCTCCCGAGTACTGGTGCCACGCATTCGAATACACAACAAAAGTCTGGGAACGAGACTATGGTCTTGCATCTCTACATCAGCAAAAACAACAGTTTCCCCCACTCCAAAAATTGCAGTTCTTCAAAAACACAGTTTTTTTTTTTTTTTTGGGGGATCCGGATGAAGTAAGCACACAAGATCCCTGCACACTTGTCTTTTGCACGGTCGGAGCGAGGCGGGTCTCTCTCCCACGCCCACCTCCAGAACTGCCACCCACGCCGAGATTTATTTTCTCGTCGTGCTTGTGGCTACACTGGTGCTAGAGAGGGTTTTATCCTCCCTCGCAGTAGAACCATCCTCTTGAATCTTCCTACTCTACATTCATCTGTTCTCCATCAACAGGAGAAAAAAAGGAGACAGACAGACGGACGAGGAATGCAAACTTGTATCTGGAAATAGCGATTTACATAATAGTTGGAGTCTCGAAACAGAGGTGAAACAAGCTTCTTTAACGTGAGCAGAAGACAACGCGCCTTAGTAATCCTGGATCATCTACTCTAGATGTCAATGATTAGATGTCGTCGGATCAGTTGCCGAGCGGGCCTTCTTGGTGTTGGCCCGGGAGCCGCATTGACAATTGGTGTGGTGCGACCGTGTTTGTGTCTGTGTTGCTGTGGTTTGGTTCCAGATTGCGTGCACAGCTGGGAAGAGTCAGGAAGAGTAAGGAGGAAGACTCAGAACTAAGTAAGCTCGGCCTTTGAGACATTTCGTCTCTTCTCTCAGCTGCTGCCCTTCTGAAACACTGCATACCTGGCCTCTCTCTCCCCCCCAAAACATACCTCTCACCGCAGATACTTAAACATCAGTCAGTTACTGACAGCAGCTGGTCTAGCTGGTATCGTGAGATTCTCTTCGTTGGACTAGACATTGTTTAGCTCTCTCTGCTGTTTTGCTTCCCTTTTAAAGCCTTTTTATTATATCAGCCATGGCTGCTGCTGCACAGCCAGCTGCGCCGACAGCTGCGCCGACAGCTGCCCGATCTCCCGCGTATGCAAAGAGCATCCTCAAAGTGCTGTTCATATCTCTACTATTCGACTTGGTAGGTCTCGTGCATAGCATAGATAGCATAGAACCCAGCATTAACCACAGCTCCAACAGCTATCATTCACTCTCATCCTCCCGCTGTTCCCGCGCCTACTGGACTTCTACAAGGCCCAGCCCAACAATGTCGTCCTCGAATCAATCTTCAACACCCTCAACGCCTTCAAGGCCTCCTTCCACCGCCCAATCTCTTCGCGCTTCGATGTTGTCCTCCTCGGCGGAGCTCTAGGCTCTCTCTTCTCCTTCCTCCAGGCCGTGTCCAGCCCCATCATCGGCTCCCTCAGTGATCGCTACGGGTATGTGTTCTCTCACTCCCCCACCGCAATTGTACCCGCAGCCATTAACATACCCCCCCGCAAAGGCGCCGAACAGCTCTCCTCTACTCCATGATCGGCAACATCCTGTCCGTCCTCCTCTGGGTCGCCGCCACCGACTTCCCCACCTTCCTCGCCTCGCGCATCGTCGGCGGCCTCTCGGAAGGCAACGTCCAGCTCGCAATCGCAATCGCAACCGACGTCTCGACCGCCGAGACGCGCGGCGCCACCCTCGCGCTCGTCGGCGTCGCCTTCAGCATCGCATTCACCTTTGGCCCCATGATGGGCGCCTATCTGGCGAGCAAGACGCTGGCGCTCACAATCTCGGAGAAGAACCCGTTTGTGACGGCCGCGCTGTTCTCGCTGGGGCTGTTGGTGGTGGAGACGGCGTTCCTGTACTGGAAGCTGCCAGAGACGCGGCCATTGCGGGAGGCGGCGGAGAAGGAGGAAAAGAAGAAGACCGTGGCGGAGGAGAAGACGACAGTGGAGAAGGCGAGGAGTGATGCGGCGGGGATCACGCTCTTGAATGCGACGCACCTCCTGTTCCTGCTCATCTTCAGCGGCATGGAGTTCTCGCTGCCGTTCATGACGTTTGACCTGTTCAACTACACCTCCGCGGACTCGGGCAAGCTGCTGGGCTTCATTGGGCTGCTGGCGTCGGTCCTGCAGGGCTCGTTTGTGCGCCGCGCGAAGCCGGCGCTGGTGGTCAAGACTGGGCTGGTGAGCGCGGCGATCAGCTTCTTTTTGCTGAGCCGCGTGAATAGCCAGCGGGAGCTGTATGTGGCGGCGGCGTTCCTGGCGGCGACGAGCGCGTGTGTGGTGACGGGATTGACGGCGCTGGTGAGCTTGAAGATTGGTGAGCAGGAGAGGGGGAGAGTGTTAGGCGGGTTTAGGTCTGCGGGTGCGTATATCTAACTTGACACCCCCACCCATTCATCCAAAGCATATGCCCGTCGATAATGGTTGCTATCCGCCGTTGCGGCGGTGGTGCCGCCGTTGTTTCGTTTCTTTTGGCTACTAGGCTACTAGGCTAGCTGGCTGGCTAGTCCCGGCGGACCCGCAAATCGTTTCTAGAGTAGAAGGCTAACGAGACGCAACTAAAAACATTTTAGGCCAGATTGGACGAGCTACTGGACCACTACTTTTCTGTAAGTCTCTTTTTCTATTTTTTACTCCCCTCTAGCTTCTCCACGCCGTCGTTTTGAAAAAAAGAAAGAAAAAAACCCCTCGGAGGCCTAGGAGGGAGTTGGTTGAGATGTATATATGGTGAAACATTTGGGATTTTGGAAGCCAAGTTCAAATGCTAATTGGTTGGGGCGGTCATGCAGGTACCCTCTACTGGTGGGCGGGACGAGAGACGGCCTATGTTGTTGGGGGCACGGGGATGGTGGGTGTTGCGACGCTGGTATGGAGGGGGTTGGGGAAATGATTGGGTTTGGCCCGTTCGTTCGTTCTTTTGGATACCGCGAGAGGTTATCGGAGCATTTAGGTGTATGTAGCGTGTGTTCTACTTGCTTGTTTTACGATTACATGGAGTACCTACATACCTACCTAGAGTGAGATGTGCGCGCGGGGAGGAGAAGAAGGTGGTGGAGACGGAGGTGGAGGAGGGGGGGGATGGATATCAGATACCATATGCATGCATAGTATAGTAGCACGGTTATTTACAAGTAGACTGTTTCAAGGTCCACTCCCGTCTGTGTCCGCCCGGGTCCCTAGCTGGGGAAGGAAACCTGCGCATCTCGAAGCTTCCGCATCTTAATTCCTTCTCGAGCTCTTACAGTTGGGCCAATTATCCCACCTCCCCACCACCTTCCCTCTTCTCCCCTTCCCGGTCACGCAGAAAAGAAATGGCTCTCACACTCATTGCCGTGCTCTCGACTCTCACCTCCCGTGAGATTATATCATATCATCCATGCCGGCAAGGTAAGGCAAGGCAAGGCAAGGTAACGCTTACTCTACTCTACTCTACTCTACTCTACTCTACTCTACTCTACTCTACTCTACTCCCCCATTCTTGAGCTTGCCTGGTGGATGGGTTGTTGCGTATGTATGTATGTATGTATGGGCCTGTGTGGTGCAGCAGAACTCACTCACAGGCCCAATTACAAGCTATAGCCTAGCTAGTAGCTAGGTCTATGGCTGTACATACTCTGGCCTGTAGGGTAGGGTTGTAAGGGTACTTACTTGCTCTACAGCATATAATGAAATAATAATAATAATAATAATAATAAAAAAAATTCTACCTGCCTGTTATCGGATATCTGGCGGGGAGAGAGGGAGGAGAGGGGGGGGGGGGGGGGGGCTGGGATCAAAGGTGCGGTGTATGTAAGTAGGTACATGTTGCAAATGAATTAGAGTTGGTGGGATTGTGCATCCCATACCATCCTAGCTATGTATCCTGTCGGAGCCAGTGAGTGGCAAGCAAGAGAAGGAGGTCCGGGCTCGAATCGAACACATGCTTTTTTTTCTTCTTGTTGTTTTGCTTTGATATGATGTGTAGCTTGCGGTGGTTTGCGGTGGTTTGGTTATGGGTGAGGGTGAGAGTGAGGGTTCGAAAAAAAGAGAGTTTTCAATGCAATGCCGAGTACCGGACGGAAGATTGCGCGGTGCGGTGATTGACGGATGGGATGGGATGGGATGGGATGGGATGAGATGGGAGTACGTATGCTCATCTTATTTACCTACCTACTTGCCTTCATACATGGGAAAAAAGAAATCACCCTCCCTCTCTATAGCTAGCTATCCCCCAAAATTGAGAGAGAAGGGGAGGGGCCGGAGAGGGTGGGTGGCGGGCAGGGCAGGGCGCGGTGTGATTGTGAGTGATAAGGGAAATGATTCCTGAGCGGTCAAAGAAGTTTCTTGGGAGGCTTCCATAGTGTAAGCTTAGACAAGCTACATACATGTAATAATTGCTTGCACGGTACCGTGCACCTCTCTCTCTCTAGACTTCTCGAAGATGATCAGAACACCCGCCATGATCATGAGCATTAGTGCCATGGAATGATCATAATATCAACAAATATCGACGCCCGGCCCGGGTCGGGCTAGCTAGTAACGTTATAACTCGGACCCAACTGCACTACGGAAACCACCGTTGGGAAAAACGGAAACATCCAATTGCAAGCCACAGGGGCACGCTAAGACGCCTCACTATTAATTGTACGTAGAATATTGTACCTAGGTACCCAGGCCCCATATACTGGGGATTGAAGGTTCCCTCCTCCTCATCCCCCCTTCTCTGTAAGTCGGTACTCCGTAGGGCTAGGGCCGAAGCGGCAACGAAAGACAGGGGCAGAGGGCAATTGCGAGTGATGTAATGTCAGCTCGATCTTGCAATAGGTATGTACTCTCCGCTTAATTCATTCCGAGTAGGTACATATGGAGAGTGAGTGAGGCGGAAATTTCGATGCCATTAATTGAGGGGGGGGGAGGGGGGGATTGCTGTGCTGTGGGTGGGCGGATAAGTAGACTCGCAAAGTACCTGAGTTACTAGTGAGTACATAAAGTGGGCGGCATAGATATTTGGGTAGGGGGGAGGTAACCTGGTGATGGGATGGCATGGTACGGACGTCCGTTCGTTCGTTCGGGGGATCCTGGATCTGCGGAGCGCGGGAAAGTCTTGTTTACAGACTATGCTTGGGGGGGTGGGGGGGGGGGGCCAATGACAGCTTCGAGGGACGTTGGGGGATGGGATCGAGTGAGATCTTCTGCTACAACCGCGGTAGTAGTAATTAGCTAACCAGCTGTACTAAGACTAAGTGCAGCTGTAATCAATTATCATAATCATAAACATGGCAGCGATTCCGATTATGATGATGCTACTATATGTGAAGAAGATTACCATCATTGGCCCTCAAATTGCGCGCAATTAGAGAAGATCCCCATGTCTCGTTCGGGTGTGAAACGCTTAGATTAGATAGGGCCTGTAGGTACACCACCTCGAGAGAGAGATTCGAACCGTTGGACTTCGCCCACACACACACACATGCTCGATCCAGGGTCCTTTGCAAGCCCGCTACCGAAGTTGTTCATTACGCGTGCAGAAACCTGAAACACCTAGATATTTTTTTTCCCGCCTGGTCAGATCCCCCTGGCCCTGGCGGTGGTGGTTTGGTTTGGTTGCCCCCTCGCTCGGGTTCAAGTCAACCAAGTTGGTGCCTGATACTCTACTAAACGGTTCCACATTGGGACTAGCACAGAACCGCTGGGTACGTATCGCATACAATGCTCTCCACAAAGGAGCCGTTGTATATATTGCTTGGTTTGCCCCCTTCCTTTTCTCTGACTTCTCTTCTTCACTCAGCAGACTTTGATATCTTTTAGTCTTCTTTTCACGACCTTCCTTTGAAAAAAGCAATCACTCTTTAAGTGCTTTCTTCAAAACCAGTCATTCCTTTCAACACCACCCCTCTTAACTTTTTCAAGTACGAACGCCTAGTGCGCCACTTTTCCAGGAGAAACAAACATAAAGCAGTGCTTTCTGGGTCTTTGAACGTAAAATAAAAAAAGCAGAACCCTCATTTTTTTGACGACTTTGCTTGCAGTTATCCAACTTCGTCTGGAGCATATTTACGAAATCCAACTAGCAACGTCAAATCAACTTTTAGGCAGCGCCTTTTTTATTACTAGCAGATTTAGCAAATATGCGTTACTCATTTACCACCCTTGCCTGTGCTGCTCTCGCAGCTACCACTTTGGCCGCCCCCGTCATTGATAAGCGTGCCCGTGATGTCTTGATCTTCACTGACTACACCACTATCATGTAAGTTATTCTAGATCTCACCTATAAAAAGGCTTGTTTTCAATATAAATTCTAATATCTCCCTTTTCTTAGTGTTACCAAAACCATTACCACTGGAGAACCTCAAGCAACAGCAGAGGTTCAGGCCGAATGGGCCAACGGTGGCCGGGGGGGCCGCAAGTCCTCGTCCTATGGTGCCCCCGCATACACCACCCGCACCACTACTCTCGAGCCCATCACCATTGGCACCCGTACCACCACCCTCCCTGCAGTCACCACCACTCCCGCAGTTGAGGCCCCAGGAACTACCACTGTGGTCCAGGAAGTCACCTCTAGCCCTGAGCCGGTGACCATTATCACCACTATCCAGGATGAGACCGCTGCTGCACCTACCACCACAGAGGCACCAGTTGAGACCACCTCAACATCTGTCGCTCCTGTCCCAACCACCACTGCAGCGGCAACCACAACTTCTGCCGCTGCTACTCCAGCAGACACCTGGGCCGCTGATGTCCTCAACGCCCACAACACCCGCCGCGCCCTCCATGGTGCTCCGGCCCTCACTTGGGATACAACCATGGCTTCCTACGCTGCAGGCATCTCCGCAAAGTGCGTTTTCGAGCACTCCGGTGGGCCATATGGCGAGAACCTGGCGGCCGGATACCCCACTCCTGATGATGCCATAGAGGCGTGGTATGCTGAAAATACCAGCTACAACTATGCCGCTGGGCTGTTCTCGGAGGCTACCGGCCACTTTACTCAGCTTGTTTGGGCCAGTGCTACCAAGGTTGGATGCGGTATTGCGACCTGCGGAACCAGCACCACTCCTGGTGATATGTTGACTTGCGAGTATGATACTGGTTAGTAAATTCTTTCCCTTTCCCACGAATTTCTGGTTTGTTTTGCAGTAACTAATAAATATTGTTCTACAGGAAACGTTATCGGATACTTCGTTGAGAATGTCCTGCCACTTGTTTAAATATGATACCTGTTTGCGTTTAGTGAATAAATTTTAACTTCTTTTTCTTCTTCTTTTCTTTAAAGACATCTATTAAAAGTTGAAGCGGTGCTGGTGACATGGTATTATCAATTGAGCTAAGCTGCCCGAATGCCCACAACTTCGGCGCTTACTTTTTTGAGGTTTCTGGGAAACTTGGTCTTTTTCTTTTGCGTGTGCCTGATCCTGATTTATTATTTTGATTTCAGGACCATTTAACTTATTTTCGCTGTTTATATTTTATAACTAAAAATTTATATTTTTTGTGGATGACTGTCCATGGTGTATCATGATGTACCCGAATCGGAGAATTAGACTTTCGGGGCTGTTTGAGAACTGCAACCCGAGACGAATAGACCATTGTTGCTTTGTTTTGGTGTACGTAACGTCCTGAATGTTTCAGTTGAGACAATCGCTATTTTGAAATATGGCTTTCAAGATCTCTTCATATAATTATTCCCTTCCGTGATGGACAATGCCGTGGTCGGCCGTGAGGGGGAAAAATATCTAAATCCATCGTCGAAGTCAAATCTTGGTAATTGATAATGCATTGCCGTGTGTGTGATAATCTTTGGGCTCTTGATAATGCCCATCTTTAGTGGCCTCAATCATCATCGATCAGCGTACGACCCAGTAGACTCTTGATCTTGGTTTCGCTAATTATTTCCTGTGGAGTGGGCGCCTGATGGGGCTGAAACCCATCGGGGAGAATAAATAAACGTCTTTGCGTGAGGTACGACACGAGAAACACCCAATAGCGCCTTACGTGAATTGTAGCAGTTGGAACAAGACCAATGGATGTGTGAGAAGACAACGTTGGCAGACAAGAAGAGAAGCCATGTTTGTGTCACCAGCGCTATTACTATTTACACTACAATAATTGCGTGACATTGAACCAGCGTGACAGATCAGCCGGTTAGGCTACATACATGTACATATGAGAGATCAGGAATGTTGAGTAGCTGTACTTTTGCGTTTCGGCAGCCGACGAGAGATTGTGACAATTTATTGAAATAAGCTTATCAAGTGTCGACTCCTGGTACAGGTTTCAGGTAGATGTCCACAGGGGAATTGCAGATGTAGGATTCCAGGGTTTGAGGGCGGCTGCAGGGATCCGAAGAACGGTTTTGTTAGTATTGACACCACTCGAGCGTTTTCGTAGGTGATTTAGATGGGAAGGGAGGAAGAGAAGACGAACTGTGTGATGTGAGCTTCATGGATCTTCCAGCTTTCTCGAGCGGGTTAATGATTGCGAGATGGTAGGAAACCCTATGGATCTATGTTTCACCGCAACATGTACTTTACATTATCCCATTCTATTTTTCCTTCTTCTAAAGGTTCACCATCCAGTATGCTTTTTTGACGCGAATGTCGAATTTACTTCTCGAAGGCTACTCATAAAATAACAGTACTAGAAAGTGTAATCCTTGACCCTAGCCCTGAGTCAAATTCTATGAGTGATCTTGAGGTATGTATGTATATTTTTCACTTACCTCAATACTTCCAAGCTTTGTTTAGCCGAGTGAAGCCCTATACAATGATTTCAAACCATTTGACTTTATTCCTTTTATTATATAATAGTCGGGAATACTTAAAGATAAATTAATTACACTCTCGTTCATACATACAAAATCACTCGTCACCTCCCTTATTATAATATTGCATGTACATACTTTACATGTACATACAGGCAGGTACATGTATGTATTTACACATCCAGCCAGTTAAAGGACAGATGATAAGACAAATCATGAGTTTCAATTTGACGAAGACCTGACAATTGAAAGACGTCACGATAAAAGATCGACGGTAGAAAGACTGAATTACGGTAACACGCAACTGGGGTCTGTCAAGTCTACATGCACTCAATAGCCGGTCTCGTCTAGTTATTAGAGTATCCGCATTCTTAATGATAACCTCATCTCATATTCATGCCTTTCATCT
Source organism: Morchella eximia (assembly GCA_024713935.1). Taxonomy (NCBI): domain Eukaryota; kingdom Fungi; phylum Ascomycota; class Pezizomycetes; order Pezizales; family Morchellaceae; genus Morchella; species Morchella eximia. The sequence continues at coordinate 1,459,339 of JAMGZG010000006.1, forward strand.
AATCTTCAACTTCAAGCTGTCAGTCTACTTTCGGTGTATCCCAGACCGACATTCAGCCCCCCAATCTCAGCTCGTGTTGAGTTGCTATACGTGATACTTATTTACATGTACCATGTATATATATTCGGACAGGGTTCCTAATAAAACCCCACAAAATTCTCAGACATTGCATTCCGTCTGATTGGCTCCCTCGCCGTTCTCGGGCGCCAACCGATCAAATGTGGTAATGTCGATGTCAATGCCCGCACAAGCGCTGACATTAATAGATGCTCACCGGATACAATGCCGTATATTAAATTGAGAAATCAATGATACAAAACAACGAATATACCATCTCTCAGCGCGTGTGTGAGCCACGGAGTTAAACACAAGAAGATACAACAAGTTTTACCCCACATTTGACATGTGTGATATCCCAGTATTCAAACGACCTTTCCATAAGCTCCGTAGGGCTGTAAGCCGCGACAGAAGCGCCGAACAACCCGCTGCAGAGAAATCATCATGGCCGACATCGGCATCTTCTGCCTCTGTGGCAGCAGCAACAGCAGGCGGCAGTAACACGCTCGAAGTTCCTGGACAACGCGGGCGTGAGGATTCGCCAACATTAGTTACAAGTGGACCCGTGGTGGAGAGGAAGATTGATAGTGAGGCGCATTTAGATCCAGAAGAAAAGACTGCGAGGTAAATAAATCGTAGCTTCTATTGATATCATGGGCTCTAATAATCAGAAGCAGGGTACCAGACCTCGCCTTTATTCAGGCTCTTAAATCCCACGAGGATGCCCTATCTCCTGCTGAGAAGGCCGCCTTTCTAGCCTCTAAAACCGAGAATCCGAGAGAGCTTATCAAGCAAGTTCAAGACCTCGATGCTAAACACCATCAAACCAGTCTCTCTCGAGCTGTTGGACCACGGGTCCAGAAGGTGATGGTGGGGATGGATATGTATATGGGAGTTATTGGAGCCTTGATCAGTTATTCTCCGGATGTCTCAGGACTTGTAGTAGCTGGTCTACAGTGTGTTATCAAAGTTGGTTACTTGGAAAATTCGTCGTAGAGGTTTTTATGAGAATTCACTAATAGAACGCAGCTGGGAATTAGGTTTTTTGAATTCTTCGAAAATCTGACAAGTATGATGGAAACCCTAGAGAACCATGTGTCATATCTATCGAAATATGCTATGTCTATGTTTCAGGAGTCCGAGGACATTCGAGAGGTAGGTTCAAATCATTCGCCTAAGAAACTTAGTACTAACGATGTGTAGGCACTCGCGCGGACTTATGGCGATTTGTTGGACTTTTTTGCACAGGCAAGACGCGTGTTTACAGACAGCGACGGGAATGCAACCAGTAAGCGTAATCCAGGCTCAAGTCGGAAACAAAACAAAATCATACTAAGCCAGATTTTCTAGGGTGGACATCCTTTAAAGTCTTCTTCCGAATGACTTGGCAGCCATTTGAAGAGAATTTTAGTGGAATAAAGGCGAAATTCCTCGCAAATGCTGAGATTGTGACAAGAGAAGCACAAGTTCATGGTCTCGTGTCTGCTGATGCAGAACGGCAGCGGATACATCTGAGAGAGCAGCAGGCAGATCAAGAAAAACAAGGTAAGATATCCGCGTTTAAGTCAATCATATGAGAGATAGCTAGCATTTTATTAATATGAACGCAGATAATAAACGACGTGAAGTGTTCACTTGGCTATCAGATCTAGACTTTGAGGAAGTGCACGAAACACAATTTCACAAACGATTCGGACAAACCGGTAACTGGCTTCTTAACGATACTGATTTTACCGACTGGCAGAATAGCTCCGATTCTGGTCTCCTCTGGATTCACGGTACACCAGGGACCGGAAAAACAGTTCTCTGGTAACTTCAATCCACCCAACCACTCCAGGAAGCGTCAATGATAATTCTGACCTAAAAACAGTTCTCTCGTTCTCGAGACACTCACTGAGATCACTGCCCTCTCCTCCCCCGGTACCACTGGAATTGCTTTTGCATACTGTAACTACTCACTTCCTTCCACTCAGCAAAACCCCGGCGCTTTTATCGCAACCTTCGTCAAACAACTTTCCCGTTGTTGTCCACGGATCCCAGAGCCCCTCGAGAAGCTATTCAACTCACACGATAAAAATGCACGCAATCCGAGTTACCTTGAGCTGCGCCAGTTATTTATAGAGGTGGCTGCAGGTTTTGAGAAAATTTATGTGGTAATAGATGCGCTAGATGAGTTTGATTCCCAGCAGAGAGGGTCTTTCCTGGTATTCTTGTGCGAGATTATGAAATTCTCAGGGGGGTGCATAAAACTTTTTATTACGAGCAGAAAGGAAGCGGATATTGAAAGGGCATTTACGGATGTACCCACGATAGCGATTGAGTCGGCAAACTTAAAGGGAGATCTCGAAGAGTATGTGGAAGGGGAATTGGAGCGGAGATATGAGGAGGGATCTTTGAGACTTAAAGATCATACACTCAAAGATGTTATGTTTTCAACCTTGTTTGAGAAGGCAGATGGGATGTAAGTTCTCGAATCAACCTGACTTGTCTATCAAAAGTACCGTAAATAGCTTACACTTTTCGAGGTTTCTCTGGGTCAAATTTCAGCTCGACTTACTATGCTCCCAAACCTCCGACCGGCACATCCGCAAAGCCCTTCAGAACCTTCCTGCAACAATGGATGAGACATACGCACGCTGTCTTGCCTCCATAGAAAAGAAATCCAAATCAGAAATAGAGTTGGCGAAGAAGATCTTCATGTGGCTGACATACGCTCAACGGCCTATGAGATTAGGCGAATTATCACAAGCGGTGGCTATGGAGCTTGATATGGAAACTCCAGAAGACATAGAAGATTCCATTGTCAATGACCTCGAACTACTCGAGACCGTATGCGGTGGCCTTGTAACGGTGGACATCATGCATAGCATGTATACCCACTCGACTGTGAGGTTTGTACATTTTACAGTGCAGGAGTTCCTAGTGGGTCAGAAGAGTACTGGCTCAGTAATTCTAAAACAGAATTCACAACTGGCGCACGAGGAGATTGCGCAAATGTCTATTAAATATCTGATGATAATGCACGCTGCGCCGTCCGAAGACCTAACTCCCTGGGATAGTTTCGACAGCTACGCATCAACTTTCTGGCATTACCATATTCGGGTCCTCAATCAACTAAGCGAGGATGTTTGGGTGCTTTTGTACAGTTTCTTAAACTCTGGTGAACTCTTCTACAGGACCATTCCCCAGTTCCAAATGGTCAATGACGTTACGCCGCGGAAGATCTCACCCTCCACTATCGCAGCAGTGCTTGATCTTCCGCTAGCGTTGAGCCGTTTAATCCAAGAGAATCTCGACAAATCAGATCCTACTGAGAGTGGTTTAGAGGCTATTCATTGGGCAGCGGAGATAGGTTCGCTCAAGGGGATTGAATGGCTGTTAGAACGGGGTGTTGATGTCAATGGAACGAGTGCGTATGGGTCTACAGCACTATACTGTGCCGTCTGGAAGCAAAACAAAGAGCTGGTAGAGTTTTTGATCAGCAAGGAAGCAGATGTAAACGCAAAAGGAGGTAATTGGGGGAGCTCTTTTCAGGCGGCGGCCAAGAAAGATGACAAAGAATTGATACAACTGTTATTGGAGCATGGGGCGGATGTCAACTTAAGGTATGGGGAGAAGGCAAATGCTTTACAAATAGTTGCTGCCCTAGGTAACGAGGAGCTGGTACATTTGTTACTGGAGAACGGCGCCAATATCAATGCTCAAAACGGGGAGCATGGAAGTGTACTACAGGCTGCGTTCACCAGCGGCAATGAGCAGCTTGTACGGTATTTACTTGCTAAAGGGGCTGAAGCGACTATACAAGGGAAGACCATCGCTGCAACTGCGTTAAGTGGTAATATAGCGCTCGTAGAGCTGCTACTGGAGATGGGATGCGATGTGAATTCTAAAGGTGGGCGCCAAGGAAGCGTACTCAAGTCGGCTATTTGGTCCGGGAACAAAAAGTTGGTCGAATTCTTGATTAAAAAGGGAGCAAAAGTAAACATGCCTGAGGTAGAAGATGGATATTATGGCAGTGCGCTGAATGCAGCAGCTTTGAAGGGCAACGAAGAGATTATCCAACTCCTGTTGACCTCGGGAGCAGAGGTCAATAAACGATGTGGGCACTTTGGAAACCCGCTCCATGCCGCTGTTTGGAACGGCAACCCAGTGGCAATAAAGCTACTCTTGGACAATGGGGCAGACCCCAACTCGAGGATGAAAGATGGGGCGAATGCGTTGCAGGTTGTAGCTTCAAAAGGACAACTGCAGCTGGTAAAGCTGCTTTTGGAGAATGGGGCAGATCCGAACCTGAAGGGTGGTCCTTGGAAATGCGCCATGGAGGCAGCTAGAATCAAAAATCATGAGCGAGTAACAAAGTTGCTCCGGGAACATGGCGGTGTGGATTATGTTGCCGAGAGAGATTGAGGTATGATATGATATGCACCCCGCCACTGACAATGGAATAGCCTGAACCCCGCCTTCAAATTCCCGAACACGTATCACTTAAGCTTTCAGTACTAATAGTTTTGGCGTCGGCTTAGGGCATTTACGGTAAAGGTTTATAGGGCGTAAAAAAGAGATTTTAATGCAACTACGTGGATTCCCTTGAGCATGTCTTTTCTGGATTAGCTATCAGGTCGGGCGCAGGGTATCTGAAAATGGAGCTTATACGTATTTGCAATTACATAGGATAATTTTGGTAGAAATGTCCGATGTGTGATCTTATCCAAAGGGGCGTTTCACATGACTTGGTATATCACGGACCAAAGGCGAGTGACTTTTGATGAACCTTTCAGGGTTAGGTTTCTTGTCTCACTCAGCTTGGTCGAAGGGTCAGCCGCGTAAAGTGGGCGTTAGTCAGTGACTCTTCTGTAAAGTAACTTGGAATAAGAAACCCTCAGAGTCGTGACTTTATTCTTCGCACGTGAAAGAAATTATTCATTGAAATATGCTGGGGCAGAATAAGCTCTGTTAGTAAAGATCTGGCTCCCGTCCGCGCACGGATCGAGCCGTGATAGTCTCTGATAAAGCGGTTGAATGGAGGTGATGGTCTATCGGTTATCAGTCGCTATGCTTGTGAAGTGTGTGCTGGAGGAGAGACGGACAGACCTCGGGTGTTGTTGCTAGAGCCTGGTTGGACTGGCTGTCATAGCTACAGTGTTTGGGGGGTCAATGACGAATCGGGGACAATGGCGAATGACCAAACTAGTCAACTAGGGTACCTAAACGTGTAAGATCATGGTGTCTCATCCGGATAGAAGTGCAGGTCATTTCTGTCTTTCTTTGATGCAAAGCGACTACCTAGATGCTCTCCTTATTTAGTATATTCTTCGTCTATTCCGATTTAATATCAAAGTTTGCCCAAGTCAAAATTAAATAAACCAGGTCCGCCATTGCCCTAGAAAGCACCTTATGCGCGCGATCCCCACAAACCAACCCCACGAAACGCTAGACCGTGCTGCCTGTCCGCCTGGCTTTTTGCGGGGGTGGGTTTGAGGGATGGATGAGGCTGATATGTACGCTGCATCCCATCCCCTATCTCCAGCCTGATTGGCCAATTTATTCCCTTTCCCCCTTCTTCCGGCGGCGCATCTGCATAAAGGCACCTTTGGCAGAGCCAAAAAAGAAAAAAAGGAATCACGATGGAATCCATGCACCTGCTCCGGTTGACCGGGCCCAGACGTTGCAGGATTTCTTGTTGTTGCGAAGGAAAAGCATGTGCTCCTTGGTATGAGCATGCTAGTTTACTTGGGAGTGAGTGATGTTTCTGGTGACCTCACCACCCTCACCCCCATCCCTCCGGATCCCCGCCTTGGTCCCTTGACTTCCCCTTCGTCCGCACGACCACCCCTCCATGCTACTTTCTAGTACCCATCACCCATCACTCTACTAGTCGCTCCTCACTCGCACTTCTAAACCTCCACCGAGATAAGGTCAATAAACCGCCATTTCCCGTGGTCCGAGATCGTGGCACCCAGAGAGTGAAAAGGAAACTAGTCAAGAGCCGAGAGACACTGGCAGAGATAGACAACTACTAGCAGGTAGGTTACCATCCATACATCCAGTTGTTTGTTTGTGGAGATCGCGGGTTTTATATTAAGCCCCCATCATCTGCCCCTCTAATGCCTTCTTTCTTCGGACAGCCCAGCAGCCCCTCCGTAGTTTTAATCATTACCTTGTACTTCTCCCATATATCATATTCACACACATATATTACAATTTTTCCATTTCCAACCCTACAGTACATAGATAACTAACCCTTACCATGGCACCTTCAAAGGCCGCAACCTCTGCTCCTGCTCCTACTCCTGCGCCAGCACCAAAGGTCATTGTGATGCCCAAATCGCTCAACGAGTCACTCGCATCCACATCACCGCCCATGTCGACCGCCTCCTCCATAAAAGAGCCCATTGCGCGGCCCTCGCCCACCGCGGGGTCAACGTTCGCATACCAGGACGGCCTGCCGAAGTTGCCTATCCCCGAGCTGGCGGACACGTGCAGGAAGTACCTGGATGCTGTACGGCCGCTGCAGACGGATAGAGAGCACCAGGAGACGAAGGCCGCGGTGAGGGAGTTTTTGAAGACGGATGGGCCCGAGCTGCATGAGAGGCTGAAGAAGTATGCGAACGGGAAGAGCAGCTACATCGAACAGTTTTGTAAGTGTTTTTTTTTTTTTTTTGGTTGTTATTGTGGTTTTGGAAGTGCACTCGCTGATTGAGGATGCAGGGTACGATTCGTACTTGAACTACGATAATCGTGAGTTTGATTTTTTTGGCTTTTGCGGGGATGATAGTTAGGGCTTTTTTATGAATTTAGGCGCTAACTTTATCAATTAGCCGTTGTTCTCAACTTGAACCCTTTGTAAGTTTGGTCCATTGTTGCGATTTTGCTGGCGGTTTATGCACAAATGCTGACTGAAATTATGCATAAAGTTTCCTACTGGAAGATGACCCAACGCCGGCACGTAATGACCAGGTTACGAGAGCTGCTTCTTTAGTAGTATCGGCGCTATCTTTCGTCAGGGCTCTTCGTAAGGAAGAACTTCCCCCGGACAAGGTCCGCAACACCCCACTCTGCATGGTAAGTCATCATCCCACCAATATTATTAACAACCTATTTCTATGTGATATGCTGATTTTTGCAATTCTAGTACCAATACCCACGCATCTTCAGCACTGCCAGAATCCCCACAGAAAATGGATGTGAAATGCACTCAGACCCTTCAGCACGCCACATTGTTGTCATGTGCCGTTCTCAATTCTACTGGTTCGACGTCTTGGATGACAATTCGGACCTGATCATGACCGAGAAGGATGTTGCCCAGAATCTCCAAGCCATTGTTGAAGACGCAGAGACAATCCCGATACAAGAGGCCGCCAAGAATGCCCTGGGAGTTCTCTCCACCGAGAACCGAAGGATCTGGGCCCATCTCCGTGATGTCTTGACCACCGATTCCAACAACGTTGAATGCCTAAGAATCGTCGATACCGCCATCTTTGTGCTGTGTCTTGACTCGACATCACCAAAGTCCGGCTCCGAGCTAAGTATGAACATGCTCTGCGGTACCAATGTGGTCGAGAAGGGTGTCCAGATCGGTACCTGCACAAATCGCTGGTACGACAAACTGCAGATCATTGTCTGCAAGAACGGAACTGCGGGTATTAACTTTGAGCACACCGGTGTTGACGGCCACACGGTCCTGAGAATGGCCAGTGATGTCTACACCGACACTATCCTGCGATTTGCCAGAACCATCAACGGAAATGCACCCAGCCTGTGGGCATCCACCTCACCAGACCCAAGCAAGCGTGACCCGTCCAGTTTCGGAGATGTCTGCATCACTCCCCACAGATTGGAGTGGACCATGGTCCCCGAGGTCTCCTTTGCGCTCCGTTTCGCAGAGACCAGACTCGCCGACTTAATCCAGCAGAACGAGTTCGAAGTGCTCGAGTTCGAGGGCTACGGGAAGAACTTTATTACCTCCATGGGTTTCTCCCCCGACGCCTTCGTGCAGATGGCCTTCCAAGCTGCTTACTATGGTCTCTACGGCCGCGTCGAGAGCACCTACGAGCCCGCCATGACCAAGATCTTCGCCCACGGCCGCACCGAAGCCATCCGCACCGTCTCGGACGAATCCGTCGAGTTTGTCCGCAAATTCTGCGAGAACGCTCCCGCGCGCGAGAAACTCGAGGCCCTTAAGAAGGCCTGCGTTCGCCACGTCGCCCTCACAAAGGAATGCGCAAAGGGTCTCGGCCAGGACCGCCACCTCTACGCCATGTTCTGCGTGTGGCAGCGCGGCCTCGACGAGGAGTCGCAGCACTTCGGCACCGACGCATCCTCGCTCAACGGCATCAGCAGCGACGGCTACGGCTCCTCCCCGGTCGACGGGCCCTTCGAGCCCGGCAGCCCCGGCCTCATCAACGGCAGCAACCAGGTCCGCCCCCGTAGCTTCTCCGACACCAGCTCCATCTCCGGCTCCGCCCGCGACACAGTGCAAAAGCCCACTCAGAGTATCCCCGGCATCTTCTCCGACGCCGGCTGGGACAAGATCAACAACACCATCCTCAGCACCAGCAACTGCGGCAACCCCTCGCTGCGCCTCTTCGGCTTTGGCCCCACCTCCGGCGACGGCTTCGGCATCGGATACATCATCAAGGCCGACAGCATCTCCATCAGCGTCAGCAGCAAGCACAGACAGACAAAGCGCTTCGTCGACACCCTCCAGAGCTACTTCCTCGAGGTCCGCCACATGCTGCGGCAGACGCAGCGCCGCGCGACGAATTCCGCGGGTACCCGTGCGCGGGAGGCAGAACAGAATACGGAGGCGGCCAACGCGGCGCGCGCGGCGGCGGCCCTGCGCTCACGGAATAGGTCGGGGAGGGCGGTCGGGACGCCGAGGGGAAACTTGAGGCCGAACTTGAATGGTGGCGTCTCAGATGATAGCCACAGTGTGACGAGTAAGGAGGAGAGCGACGGCGAGGGAGGGATGCTGGGTGGGTATGGATATTTCGATTCGGGGAGTGTTAAGCATCTTCTCAACACCGAGGAGCACCGGAAGCAGGCGGAGTTGAAGGCGGCGGGGTTCTCGAAGCGGGCGGTTGGGAGAAAGCTGAGGCTGGCGGAGTACTAGTTTGGTTGAAATTGAGGGGAGGATGGAGGAGGGTAGATGCTTGTATGATAGCAAGGTTCTTTACTTACTGCGGGAGTAATTGGGTTTTGGTGGGAGGATCTTTCTTTTTTCTTTTTTTGTTTTTTCGTTTATTAGCATAGCAGCACTCTTTGTTCATTTTGTCAGGTTTGGATTTATGTTTTTTTTTGTTTATATTGATGTCTTCTTCTCATTTTTGTTTTTATGTGTGAAGCTATATACCTCAATGACTGGAATGAAAAAATTAGATTGTCCACTGGCCCTTTGACCCCAAGAAAGACTCGTAAATATCCATCCCCACCAAGATATCAACCCCACTAAATGCCACCCAGTTTAAAACCCCACAAAAAAATGTCTCTGGAAAGAAAAGAAAAAAGAGCTAAAAATGAACGCCCAAACACCCCCCCGCCCTTAGAAAAAGCAGAAAAAAAAAGCAGCCCCAACCACAACCCCTCACAACTCATCATTCCCATTAACCTTACTCCAAATGAGGTGTCCCAGACTCTTGAACCGCCCAAACTGTCCACCTCCGGCATCCTTTCCACTACGGTCCGCATAGCCGCTAACGCCATTGGCATCGTAAAAGTCCTGGTTGTCGCCCCAGACCGCGTCCGCGGCGGCCTCCCACTTTGCCGTGATGTTGACCACCATCTCGTCCGTGTACATGAGGCGGTACATTGACGGGGTGTAAAGGAACTCGATGGGGCGGTCCTGGTCGGCCTTGCGCCACGAGTTGCGCAGGTTGACGGATGCGGTTTTGAATGTGTTTACGTTGAAGACGGCGGGGATGTAGTCGAACTATTTTATGCGGCCCTCTTTTGTTAGCTTTCCTACTTTGTCTTGGGGGAGGGTAAGAGGGGGTGACTTACGGTAGTGACCTTGTCACCGAGCAAGCTCCACGCCCAGCCGGCAATGTCGTCGAAGGTGAGCACTTGCGAGCCCTTGATACCGCCGACGGTCTGCATGGTCTTTGCGAGCGGGCGGCCGCCCATGGTGACGGTTTTGACGCCGTGGTTTTCAAAGGCCTCGGAGAAGACGGCGCAGGTGCTGCCGCACATGCCGGATGAGAGCTATATATCTTTTTATTAGCATCGAGGGGCTGCTATGTGGGATGGAATTGGGGAGGAGGGACGTACAAGAATGATATCCTCATCTTTAAACGGCTGCGGGCCCGGATACACCGGCGCCAGCGGCTCATTATCCTCTGCCTCAACCTCGACCGTATCATCCACCGCGATAACCGTAAAATAGTCATCATCGCGACTCACGGGCCCCAAGAACTCGTTCCAGTCCTTAAAGTCGCTATTATCACTCGCCTTCCTATACTGCCCCAGATCCCAGTACGTCGCATTCGTGTCGCTCCCGTCCAGCATCATCGTCGCCAGCGCCGGGTTCCACCTCATGTTGCTGGCAAAGTACGTCGACTCTCCGGGGAAGAACTGGCGCACGGCGTCGCGCCCCAGCCGCACGAACCCACCACCGTTGCCCGACACGTCGATGACGATGCGCTTGATGTTCCTGGAGGTGAGGTGCTCGATGGCCGCCGTGATGTTGCCCGAGAACTCGTGCACGAACCCGTCCTCGGACCCGTCATTCATGGGCGTGAACGTGTTGATGACGAGCACGCCGACCTGGTCGTTCATCACGTAGAGCACGATCTCGCCGTTGACCATCTGCAGCGCCGGCGTCGGGACGGCGTCGCCGCGGCGGACGAGGCCTGCCACGCTGGGCGGGAGCTCGCTGCGCGGCTTGTTCTTTACAGAGTCGTCGCTGATGGAGAGCTGGGCGGGCATTGAGTTCTGCGTCAGATCGGGGTTCTGCATATCTGCGTATACGTGCTCAATCTCGCTCTTGGAGCGCCGGCACACGTTCTTATAGAACGAGTCTGTGGAGTCCCAGGAGCTGGCATTGAGCGAGTCGCGCAGGGAGGCCGACCATGTCAGGTCGGCGGTGGTGCCGTTGGCGTAGGTGACGGTGAGTGTCTCTTCGGTGTAGACGTTGCGTGCGGCGAAGAGGCCCTTTGTGGTCTGACCGTTTGACGTGCCGACGAGGAGCTGGTTGTAGCGTGCGTCGGGGTCGACCCAGTAGGGCTCTGGATGCTCGTTTGCCATCTTCATGAGGTAGTCCTTTGCATCCATGTCGTTAATCTTGACGACCTTCTCACCAACGGTAAAGCCGTCGGAGACGAACTCGAGGTGGTGGATCGACGGCATCTCGGTGGATGAGTTTGCGATGGAGACCAGCGGGTGGCTGTTCTCAAACATGAAGGGCATGTAGCACGCCGACTCGTAGACGACGTGGCCGTCACGGTAGAGGCCGAACAGGTTGTGGATGGCCTTGTCGAAGGCGTAGTTGTTCTCGTAGGCGCCCGAGGTGATGTTTGCCTCCATGGCCTCGAGCGTAGCGTTCAGGTCCACGGGCGTGAGCTCGAGCTGCGGCGTGGGCGGGTGCGCAAAGTAGGTTTGGGCCGAGTAGAACTGGAGGAAGAGGCGGAGCTGGGCGACGGTGTCGAGGGCATCGTCTTTGTGCAGTGGGATGGCCGTAAGGCAGGATTGGGCCAGGTTGGCGTCAATGGCATCGACGGCATCGGCACCTGTGGAGGGAGGAGTTAGTTGGCATAGAGATTTTCAATTGTGGTGGTGGTGGAGAGGGATGGATGGATGAATGGAGAGATGGAGAGAGTGTTACCTTGTTTTGAGAACTCTGATGCTACGACGGCACATGGGTCGTCATTGGTGTTAGCCTGGAGTGAGAGTGCCAGCGACGACGCCAGCAGGAACGCTGTCTTGCCCAGATTCGACTTCATTTAGGGCAGTTGTCTGTGTGTTCTGTCTGTCTATCTATGTGATGAGGTGATGTAGGGTGTGTGGTTTAGTGCTGTACTAAGGAAGGGAGGAAGGAAGGAAGGAAGGATGAAAGGAATTGATGTGTTTAGAAGAAAGGCTCGGAGCTCACGGAAGAGAGAAATTCAATTTAAAGCAAGCACACCCACACAGCCTTGGGAGGGTGGGGGGGGAATTGGGCCAGACGGGGGGGGCAGACGGTGATATACGTGTGGTTATAACTCTGTCTGGGAGCTGCGCACACCGAAGTCTGCTTTCCGGTGGTGGAGATGAATGAGGTGAATGAGGTGAATGAGGTGAGTGAGGTGAGTGAGGTGAGGTGAGGTGCTGGGTGCTGGCCATGGTGGGATGTGCTGAGGTGGGCACCCCTGCCAGCCGTGTCTGTGTCTGGCTGGCTGCTGCTCTCTCAGTAGACTTTTCTCTCTCTGCTCTGTATGGCTCTTCGCGCGTTGCACACTGCAGCACACGGCTAGGCAGGGATCCCCACCCTGCCCCACCCCTGCAAATCCCACACCGGGAACAGGCTAGCCCCCCATGTCTATCTTTACTTAGCAACGGTCCCAGATAACTTTATTCCAACGCTCAGCTCCCTCCTCTCCCATGATCAGAACAAAGAAAACAAAAAATGCTACATAGAAACAAATAAAATAAACCAAAACATACCATACTTTTCAATTTCACATCTCCCACCCATTCTTCCGTCTCACAGCTTCCGAATACGTCATCTGCCCGTCCGGCTGCTGCTGCTGCTGCTACTGCTGCTGTGCCGCCCGGCCTCGGTCACAGAAAAGCACAATGCGCCCCGTATGTATCGACCGTAGAGTAAACACAACACACATATAGCAGGGCCCGAAACCGAGCTGCGTGGCACGGCGCGGCGTGGCCGCGGTCGAATTAATACCACCACATGCAACGCTCTCTATCCAAAACCATCGCGCATATGCGCGCCTGCCTGCCTCAGCTGCCCTATTGGTCTTCATGGCCTATCACTCTGTATACTGTATGGCGGGTACATACATCTTTCCGTTGCTGAAGGATCGAAGGGTTGTGCGGGGTTGGTTTAGAGGATGTTTGATCTTGGGAATTGAAGTGTTTAAAAGGGCATTGAAGCTTAATGTGTGAATGCTGATAAAGCTGTCATGTCGCGATACTAACGTTCTCTCCTCCTCCTCCTCCTTCTTAAACGACCATCGTCATGATCAATCTACCGTAACGCCCCACATTAAACGCCCACTCCAACCAGCATCTTAATCTACTTTTACCCCCCACCACCACACACGCACGTCTGTGGTAAATCTCAAAACCCCAATCGCACTCTACTCTCCCCATGCACGGCACATCCATACAGAACAAGAACAGCTCATACTCCCGCACGCGCAGTTTACCTACTTCTACTCTCTTTTCCAATTTCCCCTTCCCAAACAGCCGAGATCCCAGAATAAGCTTTCCATCTCACAAACCAAAAAAGCATAGAAAATGCGGTCATGGTGGTGAGTGGTTGTTGCCTTACCCGGGCCCCCCACGGTTGAAGTAACCCTAACCCTGTCAAGTGCATGGTACAGTCGCTCACCTAGTGACGGCGGATCCTGTCTGATGGTTGTTGCCGTAGTAATTTATCCTTGGCGCCCCGGGCTTAACTCTGCTATTGGCCTCAAATCCCTGACCGCCATCAGACAGGATCCGCCTTCACCCCGTGAGTGACTGTATATATGGTATGGTATGGTATGACACTCTTTATTATGGCTAGGGATTCTCTCGCTCCCTTTCTCGCACGATAAATCACTCTACCTGAATAGTGATATATTATCGATGTGCACATATAGAGTAGGGCTGGGTACACTTCGTATGTGCGGGGCGCCCAAATCAAGTGCGGCTGAGCAGTTTCTTTCCTTTCAGCTCGTCGCTTTGAGTCCGATTTTGTCGAGGGTAGTTGTATAGGGCTTGGACGCCCGAGCGCTCAGGGTTTTATGTTTGGGAGAGACGGTGGTGTGAGAGTAGGTGGAGGAGGAGTATGTGAGTGATACTTTGTGATGCTACTAGCTCGCCAGGGCCGGCCGGGGGTGCTCGGTGCTAGCTGCTGTAGAAGGCGTCGATTAGGCGACGGTCTTGAATTGAATCTCCGGACATTACATGGCCGACCTGCTGATATAAGACTATGGGTGGGATCTCACACCCTATCGTCCAAGAGCTGGAGCTATCAGAGGCCGTATCCTTGAGTCCTTTGGCCTACATCCTACATGTGGTTAATCAAAATCTTGGCGCGTGATTCCTTTAGGTTTAGTGGCTCACAAGCCATCACTCGCGCCAAGCCAGTACTATTGTTGGGGAGTGAAGCCGACACTACCCTAGTAATCCCAAGATAATACGTGTCTGTGATTATCAAAAACCAAATACCACCAAAACATGCTGGCATCGAGGGCTGAAACCTCGGGTGAAGCCCCCCCCCCCCCTCCAACTCTGGTGGAATTTAAAGCTCAGTGTGAGAGAATTAATTGATAGCATGATAGAGATGGGGTTGAGTGTATAACATTCGCCGCAACAAAAGACTTTCGTGCCCCCCATGTAGTAATTGAGATATCGTATCTGTAGGCCCTGAGTACCATTAGTGACGTCTCAGGCTGTTGGTGAGCGAGGTCTCGCTGTCCGAGGTCTGGAGGCTCTATTGCTCGAATGAAGGAAGATGAGAGTGATAAGGATTGGATTAAGTCGGTACCGCAGCTTAACTTTATAGCATGTCGGAACTAGAACATATACTTGACCGTTTACAACCACGTAGCCGTCGTAACGTGTCTTATCACCTATCCCGATAACCCGCCCATAACGTTTAGTACCGTGTGTGTGATGTCTAGGTGGAGGGAGTATTGATGCGCGGCTCATTAGGTGCTTCTGAACAGCGCTGTACTCTAGGAAGTTTTAGGATATCCTCGATATCAATTCTTTGTGAGGGCGTGGTTGCTTGTAGTCTTGTATATAGCTGGTGCTTAGACATCTTTTCTAGTCGCCAGCTCAACCACCCGAGCCCCAAAACCCAGCAGATTCTAATATCCTATTAAAGTACAGTCCTAACCTTCAGACTTATAGACTATTAATAGTCTACCGTTCAAATCCTGCTTATTAGCAGTTGTTAACCCACAATCTACTCTCGAGATCTTGTTTGCAGATATTATGTACTTTGTCCAAGACCCCGCTCCGATTAAATAGGCCTTTCAGTTCCCGGCCAGGTTGGTTAATGCTCCCTCCCCATAGTCGGTTGTAGTTCTGTGCCTCTCCATAGCCAGGTTGATGCGACTTTGACCTGCGCCTTCACCTCATAGTTCAAGTGATGAAGTTCCTCCGTCCGTTGATGTATGTTATCCTTAGGCCTTTTCCAAATTGCAATGAATGGGAGCTTTTGCTTCCCGCAGTGTTCAGTTAAGGTTACGGTTTAGCCTCACTCGCTGTAGCTGGGGATAGCTTCAGCCGTGCGGTGATTTTGATTTGTCCACATTCTCAGGGTATTCCTTCTTGTGACGCCCAGGGAATCTGTTGCCAGAGGAGTAATATGTAATGGGCGTGTAACTCGATATTATGAATTTCTGTACGAAAAGAAAGGCCCACGGGTTAGCTCGACTGGCTAGGCCGAAAGCGTCATTCGCTAGGCCTAGTCTAGTCAGACACTGACAAATATTAGTAGAGAGTGATAATCCATGATCTACCACGACTCTTGAAATCCATGGTGATGCTCATAGGGCTTTTGCAACTTAAAGGCTGTGACGGTGGACTCTGTTGTGTTGCGGGGTCTGTCCCTTTTATACCCGTCAGGACTACTACTATTTCGTATTGCGCGATGATGCGTCTTCTCGTCACCACCCTTCAGTCCTCAACTCCGCTCAGAACAAACAACCAGCCTTAAACCTAAGCAACCCACCCTAACATGTATAACTACAATGCTAAGCCCGCTCGTCGGCCAAAAAATTTTCTCTATAAAAGCACGTCTTCCTCCCACCAACAATCTTCTTTTTTCCTCAGGGGAGCATCAGGGCAGGGAAGTCCTCCCACAGTGTGCCACAGGGCCACTGTGTCAAGGGTTACTTTTTCCTTCCTGCCTTGCTGCTCCCCTCTGCTCTCCCCTCCCCTCTCCCCTCCACAGTGTTCTCCCTTATGGGGATGGAGCACAGAGGGATTGAGAGGGGTCTGTGGGACTCCTCTCCCCTCCAGTGTGCTCTCCCCCATAGGGATAGAGCTGGGGGTTCGGAGGGGCATATGTGTGTGTCCCTCCCCCTCTCCGCTCTGATGAGCTCTCCCCCCACTTAGGGATAGAGCCCAGAGTGTGGACAGGGTGGGGAGAGTCCGCTAGGGAGCGGGGCCCTTTCTCTCCTGCCCTCTCCCGCTGTCACTTAGAGATGACAGCGGGGGAGGGGGCAGAGAGAGACTGTGGCCACCCTTCTCCCCCTCTGGCCGGCATGTGTGGGTGCCCTCTGGGCCTTCCTCCACGAGGAGGAGGGTGTGGTCCTCCCGGTCCCTGGGTACGGTCCCAGAGATCCCCCCGCAGACCGGGAGAGACCTGACCCCGCCCGCTTCCGCCATTCTCCTTGCCCCCCCCCCCCCTCTCGCCCCGGTGGGTGCCGCTGCGTCTTCCTCCACGAGGAGGGAGGTGCAGTGCCTCCTCGCTCCCGCCCCCGCCCCCCGCTCCCCTTACCTTCTCTGCTACCCGCCGCCCGGGTGAGTGCTGCTGTGTCGTCCTCCTAGTGGGAGGAGGGTACGGCCCTCCTGATCTCTGGGGTAGCACCTAAAGATCGGGAGGGGAAAGCACCCGCCGCTGGCCTGTCTCTCACGGGCGGGAACCCAGCCCGACTGGTCTCTAGGTAGCACCTAGCGATCGGGAGGGGAGTGGCACCCCCTGCTGCTCCCCGGCGGTCCCAGGACCCCCGCCCCCCCCCCCCCCCACTTCCCCACGCGCCGACGCCGCCTCCCCCTGCAAGGAGGGAAAAGGTGCAGTCCCTCTTGACCCCTGGGCGCCGTCCGAGGGGTCAATAGGGACTCAGCTGTACTTTTTCCCCCTCGTTGCGGAGCCGGAGGGGAAGGGGAGGCGGGGTGTCCCTCATAGTTATCTCTTCCTCCCCCAGCCTCCAGTTCCTACTCCTCGTCTCCGCCTCCGCAAGAAGAGAGCACAGCTCCCTGTTGACCTCTGGGTGCTGTCTGAGGGGTTAATAGGGATATAACTGTGCCTTTCTTTCTTGCGGAGGTAAGTAGAGTCGGTGAGATGGTCCCCGTGGTCCTCTTTCGTCCCATATTTTAGGTAAGTGTGTAGTCTCGTTCCCAAACTCTTTTGCCTCTGATAACGAGACTAGTTTGACTAGATATATGTAGAGATAGTCTGTAGCCCTATCACCCTGTATGTTGACCCCGAGCTAGCCCTCTAGATCTCAACCCCCAGGCGGCCGGAGCGTAAGTAATCCGCATTGTCGATACGAGGGATATAGCCAGAAGATCATACTTCACCGCCAGTAAAGTTAACTGCCGCCCTGTTGCCATCCTAATGGGGATAACTATGACCGAGTGATACCCCATGATGCATCCACTTTTTTTGTTTAATTCATTAATTGCATATGATGCATTCCCTTCACATGAACTCCAACCATCAAATACCTGAAAGCAACATTCTTGCGTCTAGATAATACCCAAGTATATCTCCAAGTTGCTTAATACTATTGAGGCAGTTACATTACGCAGACACCCAGACAGCTACTCTCGAGCCCTAGGCGCGATCGCGCCAGCAGCGCCGCGACAGTACATCGATAGAGATTATGTCCCTGTAAGAGGGGAGAAATAAAGAGCATGTAGGGTTGTAAAGGGATCTGGTTGTCGGTCTGGCTGATTGTGTGTTCTTTCGGATTGCTTTCTACTGCTGATATCTGGGCGTGCTTTTGGCTTGCTACCAATTATGATGCCAAGACCAAGAATTGAGCCGAGAGGTTGGGTGTTTGGCCGATCTGATATATCAAATCGAGCTTGTCTCAATAAGTGAGACGTAACACCTATAGATAAAGAACAATAATGGCAGTTGGCTAAATTAGATGAGCGGGTACGTTGTTATTCAAGTAGTGAGATGATACTTGTCTTTATTGTGGGTTAGTTAAATGGCTAACTAGATAGTAGACTCCGTCCTTTACAATAAGTCACGTCTTACCGATCCGTCAACAACAAACTGCAGTGACTCAGATAAAATACTCGTCAAGCTGCTCACCAAAATGATTCACAGCAAGGCTCTTATGTCCCATGCCTAGGTGCGGTGTCCTTGTGTGTTTATCTCGCCTCCTTATCAATTTGGCAGCATGTACTGTCGATAATAACGTATCCCTAATTAATGCTAATTCGCTCATATATCGATGATTTATTTGCATCATATCGCGCTTATGGCGCAATTCTACATGCCTTTAGAATCAAGTAGCTAATTCCATACATGTAAGTAAGTCCTTATTACACAATACCGGCAAATTGTGGAAAATCTTTTGTAAAGAAAAAACAAAGGAGACAGAAAAAAGAATATGGCCTGAAAGGGCTAGATGAGAGCACATGAAACGATATCGACATGAAATTTTTTATCTCTCGGGCCTCGACCTTTTGTTTTAATGCCTAATCTCTAGCTCTGACCTTCTTATACCCGATGTCGGCCCAAGTCTTCTAAAGCCCAGGCTTTGGCAACCCAACAAACAGCGCACTAATTTGAGCGTTCCTTGTAGGCTCATCGCTATCGTTCGCCTGGGACGGCTGAGGGGCCCTCTTTGGCGGTGGTGGCGCAACAAGAGCCGGCTGGTGTGCATTACTGGGAAACGCAGCATCGGCGCAAAACCCTCTGAGAGGAGCATAATATCGATCAAGGTGTGTAACGTCGTCGTCATCGCTGTCGTCCATTAACCTGCGGGCCTTCCTGGTTGTACTAACGTTATGTTCCTGAGCATCTTGCTGCTCCTCCCTTTTCCTCTTCTGAGCTTGCTGGATCTCGTAGCACTCACGGACAAAGTCGCTGTTTGACCGATACCTTGCTGCATCTTCCTTCTCTTTGAGAATTCTGGCTTCACGGCGCTCGGCGATCTTTTGCTGTTCGCGGAACTTTAGCTCCTCCTTCCTGTTTTTGAATTTACGGCCAGGAGCCAGGATTGACCTCTCATGGTCCACATGGCATTTGTAGCACATGACCTTTTCTAGAGAGACTGGAACCGTGCATTGATTGCACTTAATATCATCCAAATTGACTGATTGAGGATCTTCCGCACTCTTCTCAAGGGCCTTTTCCTTCTTATTATCTGCGAACTGCCTCTGGATAAATTCCTTCAACGCCTTGTTGGCAGCTTCTCTAGACAAAGCGTCCTTCTCCTCGCGCTCCACAGCAATAGCCCTCTGTATCTCAGCGGCCTTCTCTTCAGGCTTCATATGGGGAATCTTGGTCTCTTCCAGAATATAGTGCATATTCTCACGGATGTCTCGGCCCATCTGGAGGGCGTACTTGAACAATTCCATGTCCTTCTATTTATTGTTAGTACGATATTCTATTATTAGAAACGCCAATGATCGAGTTGACATGAAACAATAGGATCCGAACAAACATACCTCAAACGCTTCCAAAGCCAAACAAGCTTTATGGTAAGTTCCAGAATGCATTCTGTACTTGTTCATCTCATACTTCTCCTTAACCTCCTTGAGGAATTTATCGATGACAGGAAGCATGGGTCCTTTGTACTCGATGGAGTTGGCGTGTCTGATGATGGCAATGATGGACCATTCTTCGACGTCTTTGATCCCAATTGGGATTTCAGAGGATGATTCAGAAGATTTGACTAGAGAGGCCATTTTGATGAGGCTATAGAGAGGGGTGTTTAAGGGATGATTTGACGAGAAAAGTAGGTGATCGTGAGAAGATCAGATGGAAGATCAGGTGGGAATCGAGTGAGAATGGGTGTCTAAGATATGGATTACGGGACTATGTGAGGGTAAGAGAGGGTTGGTTTTTAGGAGAGATGAGGAGAATAAATGTCTGGGTCCGGGGTTCTTTATGTTTAGATGGAAGGATCACTGACTGCTCGAGAGATGGGTTAAAAGTGATGAACAGTGATGAACAGTGATAAAGAGGGATGAATCAGATGTCAAGTGAGGATTTAAAAAGAAGCGAGATGTGGAAGGGAGGGGGCTGAACGGGACGGGAGGGGGAAGGGAATATGCACAAGCAATTCTTTTAGGGAGGGTCTGGTCAGTCTGGTCCGTAGAATGGAAAGGTTATTGGTATATGGGCTCTTACGTCAACCAACCCATTAAACTCTGCAACCTGATTTTTCGTCTTTTTCAAACTGCATGTACCATTCAATGTAAATTTAATGTTACACAAACTCTATATATCCTAAAAACTTTGGATGTCAGTCAACACTAACACACTACCATTGGAAGCTTCAATTCGATCTTATTCTTAACCCAAACGCCCGTCGGGTGCTACAAATACAGGCTCGAATTTGTACAATTGTGTTCATTGGCCATTCGAAACCAAACTCAATGTTGGTACTAAAACTCCTCCTTTACATCACTGACCGCGACCTCACTTCGAGCTCGCCGACGCCGCAAAAACCCAACCATACCCAAGTAATCACCGCAGGTTACAACAGTAATTGGCATAAAGAACGGGCTAATCCGAAGATAGCGGAGGCGAAGTCAAAGAAACAGGAGAAGAACGAGGGCAAGGGAAAGGGAAAGATGACATTAGTTAAGGTATTTAAAAATTCCGTTCCATGATTGGCTTTTATTTTAAGTGTAGCGGTGTTAATATATTATATTCCTTGTAGAGACTGCGTAGGAAATCCGGCACGGGCAGTGAGTGAAGATGCTGGATAGCAGGTATTTGGACTGAAGGGTGGTAGCTGGAGTAAGCGCCCAGCCAGCTAGGAGAATACACAATGGACAGAGTGCTAGGGTTTGAATAAGACATATATGATGGTCTCATCCATATCCTTGTATTAGATCTGAAGATTATTTATATAACCTCGCACACCTGTTATGGGACTGGAGATATCAATATTTTGAGTTGCAAGACCCTTATCTAAGTTAAATAAAGCCTGAATCGCAGGATTTTACTCGTTATACGAACTATCACAGTAGAACAACAGTAACACAATATCACCTGGCTACCCCGTGGTCCACCACTAGTACCACTCAGTGAAAGGTATGGCCGGTTTATAGTTTACTTTTCTATTTTTTCAGTGTAAATATTCTATCTAGAGAGGGCTCTAAGAGGTATGATATATATCTACGTAATATAATGACCAATCATACGCATGCCGCTGCCAGCAGCTGGACCCTTTTGCATATCGGTGGTATTCTAGAATCCGAGCCAGGTGCAAAACCCTTCCGTGCTACCTCGAAATAATTTATTTACAGCAATTTGATTCCGAACATGCCAAGCCCAGCTTTCAATCGGTCTAGTTTCGCAGAGCTATATAAATATGCCCTCCGCAAGTTCCTTTCAGAGGGCCCATCACCCATATTATAAATAACCACACCATAGATTATCACAATTAACAGCACCATTCTGTCACAGCCACAAGATAATTGAAGCCAGTCATGAGCATGGAATCCACATTAACACATCTCCTCACCCTTCACCCTGTTCTTAGCATACTAGTTTCCTACATCTCCAAAAAAGATCTTAAAAGGCTCGCCCTTGCCTCCCGCAGTACCTACCAATCCCTCGGTCTCGATGATCCCCTAAGAGATTACTGGAAATTTCTCGTCTCCCGTACAAGAAAAACCTGCATGTTCGAAGAAACATGTCAGTTTGGTCACCATGGGGACCCTAGTCTTTTGAGAAACGTTCTCCAGTCCATTCCTGAAGATAACGATGAAATTGTCCTATGTGGAATTCATGAAGTGGAGACCTACACTGTATGTACACAATAAGCGCTCACACACGTCCTATATAGGGTTCTCCAATCTCTAACTCGTTTCTTCTAGGACTGTACAACACGTAACGACCCCGACTATGTCTCAGCTGTCTACAGAAAAGCAATGCTCATGAGCAGGCGCAGGCACCACCAAACATTATGTACCAAGTTTAATTCCGAAGCGCCCTGTTTTTGCGACTCGGAAAACGACGAAAATGCGGTCAGGATGTGTGTGCCCTGTTGGGAAAAGCACAAAAGAGCGAGTCTTGAGTACAAGTACATGCGATACGTGGAGGCCTGCGCCATAGAGGACAGCTATCTCCCGGCTGATAAGCATTTGCTAGATCTTTTAGCCCAGGATGCGACGATTCGTAGGGTGAGGGATCGCGAGTGTGGATGTGGACGGTGGGCGAACGATCCAGAGGTGCCTGATCAATGGCTTAGTTGTAGTTGGTGCAGGGGGCCAATTCGGATTTTGTGACTCTGAGGTTCTTGGCTACGGTGCATGCTCTCCTTGTCTAATTGATTAGATTATTTCTAGAGCCATCTGCCATATAACAAAAAGAGATTGGTCGAGTATTATATCATATAAGTACAATAATCAACGAAACCCTAGCGATAACATACTATTAGTATATAGATATACCGAATATGCAAAGATTTTGATTAGCGGAGTTATGGATGTTTTTCTTTTCTCGAGCTATTGAATAAAGCAAGTCAGTTAAAAAGAAAGATTATGTTAGAGATTGTCGTTTCCTTTCGTTATTCGGTGATATGGTTTTGTGATTTTGATATGTTTTACATACTAAGTACAGTCGCTCACCTAGTGACGGCGGATCCTGTCTGGTGGTTGTGTTTGCAGTAATTTACCCTTGGCGTCCCAAACTTAGCTCTGCTATTGGCCTCAAATCCCTGACCGCCGTCAGACAGGATCCGCCTTCACCCCGTAAGTGACTGTACTTGTTATTTGGGATTGTTTTGTGATTGTAATATGTTTACCTCTATAGTAGTGCGGTGATAGTAGTAATTATAAAAAGAATAGGCTGCAAGAGCCACTTATTTTTATTTATTTTACCTATGGGGAGATGTATAAGCATGAGAATGATAAAATGGTGGGAATTAAGAAGGAGTCAAATTCCATCTGTCGAAAAATGCTGCCCACCCTAAAGTTGATGACACCAAACAGTTCAGTTTATTTTTCACACAAAAGATTAACATTTCAACCATATTATGGACTTCTTATTATACGGTGGGACGAAAGCCCTCCAGAGAGGCTTATCATTAGGCTTCAACTTGGCCAGTGCTGGCGCAAGGTTCATCGGGCGTTGTGATACAGCAAGTCTCAAGAAGTATCAAATGCCAAGAGGTAGGACCCGAGTGATAAACGGTGAATATAATTTAGTTCTTGGCAACTATTTTATTCCTTAAACAGACCCAACACCAATACCGTACACACACACTATCGACGTTCATGAAAATGATGTTATTACCATTATCAGAACCACTGAGGAAAACCAAGATAAACCCCAACCCAAATAACCCTCGCTTGCCAATAACTTTCACACTTTTACAAAATCGAAAAACGCATTCGAAGGACTACTACGAAGCTATGGACAGAGGTTCATGCTAATAAATAAGAAGCAAATAAAGGAACAAAAAACAGGAGATTATTCTTCTTTCCCATACTGCACTCAATTCCTATGCGTCTAACCGCATAAAAGTATTCCAGTTTTTTATACCCCACCCCATCAATGGCCCCACCCAGTAAAAAAGAAAACAATATTGGTATCTCATGCTATTTAATAGATTCTCCAGTTATCACTCCACTTCAGGTAGCTGTATTGACTCGCTGCTCCCTCCATACCCCATGAAATGGGGAGAAACAAAACATATACGCCAATAACAAGCGAGTAGGCAACCGCATATGCGGAAAGAGCTGCCACCTTTGGCAATTTGCTACAGACGTGGTTGAATACGAAGCCAAAGACCAAGATAGCAAAGTAAAGCGCTGGGTAGTAGTGGTGTACGTAGGTGACACGGGCCATAGCAATGAAGGGTAGGTAGTGGAGAACCCAACCAATAATCGGGTAAAGTCCAGCGTAGTGGATATGGTCAATACCGGCTATTTGAATTCATTAGTTTAGAACATATAGAGAAAATTGAGGGAAGATACATACCTTGGTCAAGATCGGCATAGCCACGCTGCCATCGGACAAGATAAAACAATACCATCAAGATAAGAGCACCTAGAGAGGCGGTAGAACCCCAGTAAACCATTGGATTACCAAGGAGGAAGTATTTGACAATGCCATCATCCCAACTGCACATCCTGAGCCCAACATGGAGGATAGGCCATTGCCAGTACTGGGACGCGAGGTCATCTTGCTTGTCCGGGTCAGGAACAAGAGCATTGTTTGAAGTCATCATGGCAACGTTTAAGTGAACAAAGTCACGGAGGAAAGGCGACTTATAGGCACCGACATCAGCCTTGGGGAGCTTTTCGTTCCAGTGAGATTCAACGTTCCAGTGAGTAAACACATCACGGGGATTATTCTTCTTGACACAGCTGACTTCAATCTGCTTGAAACCCCACTGTGGGAGGTTCACATTTCCGGCACGGAGGTAACATCCGAGACTAGTGTGTTTAAGACGGAATGCTGTGGTGAGAGTCCTGATCTTGCTGTGGTCCTTGCTTGCGGCGTCGTTGACAACCTCAACAGTCCAGTGATCCTTATCATCACCAACGGTCATATTTCCATAACACGATACCTCGTTGTCTGCTTTGGTAATGGGTGCCTGCACAGCATGAGAATGAAGGTTTCTACCGGTCTGTGCGTGGATGAGACGGATGACGTCACCATTCCCGACATATCGAAGAACGGGGTCTTCCGGGTTATAGTCTGGTTGGTTACGGGCAGGGTTGAAAAACCAGTCATTGTTGGAATCCTTATGGTGATAGCAGGTCACCTGCTGCTGCGTTGAACCCTCGGGATATGTCTGAACGTGAGAGTGAAGGAGACCACCACCATAACCCATATTCTTGATTGTCACACGAGACCCCATAACAATTTCAAGAGGGGATTCTTTGATGTCTGAGCCTCTAAGATTGGCCTGGAAGAGTGAGCTCATCTGGGCATCACCGGGACCGGAATTCTCTAGGATGAGGAAGTGGACCCAGAAACTGGCCATGTAAACTATGGTCGGGATTACGATGAGACCAATGACACGGGCGATCCAATGTTGCGCATAGGTGATCTAAAGATTGTAAGCCTTGATCCACCGCAACCGCATACAAAAACATACCTTCGGCATCTTAAGATCTCCAAACTTGTTCCAGAGATCCTCAATGGTGTACAACCCAACCAAAGTGGTAACAAACAATCCAACCCATTTGACACTGCACACACATCCAATCGACAATCCGGTCAAGACAATCCAGAGCCACCATTGGAAGGAAAACGATCGGCCTTGGAGATTGTGGAACCGCGCAAAACAGAGCATAGTCGTGAAGGTAAAAAACAAGAGCATGGAGTCGAGCAAGATAAATCTACTAATGGTAGTGTACGAGTTTTCTACACGAAATCGTCATTAGCTATGCAAAATCGTACAAAGCTCCGGTGGATACACAAAAACTTACCACATAGTACCATCAATGTAACCAACCACGTCGCCTTAGTTGAGAACCTGAACTCCTTCGCAGTGTAGTACGCAAGCGGAACACAGAGTGCGCCGAATGCGGCGTTGAAAACCCTCATGAAAGTGAAGTTGACATCCGCCGGGTAGTGATCTCCAGACTTGAACTCAAAGGAACCATTGTAACCTGCAAGGTACCCTGAGAGACCAACAAGCATCTTTCCTAGGGGAGGATGCACATCGAAGTAGAATTCACGCTTCAGGTAATGAGAGCCGAATTTTCCAAAACTATAAACACCCTTGTAAGTTTCCGTGATCGTCGGTTTCCTTTGTACCCCACCCAATGAACTACGTACTGAGCTTCATCCCACGTAACTACGTCAGAAAGTCCAATTTTATACAGCCTTGTGAAAAACGACAAGATTGTGAACAATAATGGAGCTAATATAGGCTCAATATCGATCCCTCCAGCTTGTCTCTATGATTCCCGTCAGCTTCCATATTGAAAGGGGCATCCGATCTGGTGGATGGCGCAGCGAACTTACAACAGGCTTAAGCTCCTTCTTCCTATCTTCAGCATCAGTTACAACTATTGGAGGTCCATTGAGATCCGGAGCCACTGCTCTCCTTCTCGCGGCGTCCTCGCCAAACTGGGCACCTGTGGTCGCCATGGTCGCGCTACCTCTCCTCTGGCGCTGGTGAGAAGCGAGTTAAATTACAATTTAAGGGCTCAAGTAAATAAAGTGGTATGTGGTAGAGTAGTAGTGTGGTTCGAAAAAAACAGATGTTATGTAAACGAAGGAAAGAAAGAAAACCCCCTGGAACCTCAGAAGAAAGAAGAAGAGGAAGAATCAAGGGGAAGAAGAAGAAGAAGAAGCCCACTACGAATGGAATAGCAATTCCTGCTACAGTTCTTTGCAGGGGGTGTGGAAAGTGAGGCAAACCACCAGCCCTGTGGCTAGAAATTGTTCCGATAACCCCTGCCAGCTGCCGCGTACATTTGAGAACAAGCAACGCGGCTGAACGAGACACGGTTTCCTGTTCAGCAGCGCGTTCGTCAGCTTCCTTATCGTGCCATGGCAAACCCAGCATCCAAATGTGCTAAATGCCCTCTAATGTCCACCACTGTTTAGAGATGTCCTAGGAAGCATGTGCTCGATGGCAACGGCGCGCACGGGGAAGGCCCGCCCACTGGCATAGCCGAGAAACAGCTCTCACAGACGGACTGAAGTATAGGTACATGCTGTAATCTCATATTATTTATTATTTGCACCAGGTCCTGTACATGTAGCTATTCCGGAAAACATAGTATTGCACGTGCGACGTTTTAGGAATGTTTTAATGAGTGACTCCTGTCCTAATCCGGAGCCTTGTCGCCAAATAGGCTGACCAAGGCCTAGCTTCCATTTCAGGTTGATGCTGGTCTCTTTTCCATGTAACGTTTTATCATGCCCAATCATTTGAGATCACTCGCCTCCCATTTCCAGGCCAAGAGGATAATCGGTTCAGTGGATCGTCTCATACCCTCCTTAATTCACCACTCAATATTCCTACCACTACCCAGGACCCAATCGTTCACATCTAGGCTAGATGTGAATAAAGCGCATGTACTCTATGTACGTAGGCACACTAATGGAATTGCCTCTCTGTAGGTTGAGTGACGCGCTCACGGTACCACTACACTCATAATCAAGTAACAGACCCTGACCGGCAGCAACCACCACAAAAGATATTGAACCTATCTGGATAACGTAAGGTCGCATATATTTAACGAAAGTCTCAGTGAGGAAGTAAGAGCGCACTCGCTCCATAAATTTAATGTAGATGTTATACTACGAGTGATAGTTCATGTAAATACAGGTAAGTTATCAAACACGATTAATGACATCAAAAACACCGGCTAACCAATGCCAACAACTTTTAATGACGTTCAATATACTCCTCCAAACCAACTACATAGTTAAGTTAATCAATACACCGGCTAACACCATTTCAAAAGAATCAAGAATGAACATAACAAACACAAACCCAGAAGAGGGTATTTAATAGAAATTGAAAAAAGGGAATACGAAAATGAAATAAAAACAAGTAACTAATAACAGACTCCCACCCAACTGCAACCCGCCAGGGGTTCCTATTAGTTTCAATTCAAGAAACAATTGCCTTTAGTACTTTCTGTCTTACGCCCTTGATTTCTCGCTCCTTGTCTTTGACCTTCTTTTCCAGTTCTGCTACTCGCTTCTTCAGGTCTTCCACACTCTCACTACTGCCGGAGTCGTCAAACCCTTCCAGGCCGTCCAATTCCTTCAGTCCATTGTCATCGTCATCTCCCAATGTGCTCAGCCCACTATTAATTCGGCCGAATCCCGTGGGCCCCAATGTCACCACCTGCGAAAACTCTCCCTTTAGAGGTCCTAACATAACACACCACTTAACATCATATCGAACCCCACCATCGTCCAAGTCATCGTCATCTCCCAACAGATCATCGATATCAGCTCTCCTCTCTCCACCAAGCTTGGTAATCCGCAGTTCTCTACAACCTCCCTCGCCCGTAGGGTCATCTCCGCACCCCATGATCGTTGCTATAGCCCTCTCCTCGGCTTCCCCTGAGTCTGGCCATGACCGCCGTAAACCGGCAACAACGCGCTCCGCGATCTTCTTTGATTCTTCAACCCCGAGTAGTGCACAATCTGCCTGGAGTAATGCAACCGAAAACTTGCGCTCGACGTCTTCAAGGCCCAAACTGGACACACCAGAGGTGTTATAGCTTGTACCGTTATCTTCACGGCCAAGGGGACTCTTTGCGCGCTTCCAGGGGATGCCGTTGCCATTGATATGTGGATGTGGCGTGATTGCGCTTGACGGGGATGCCATGCTGATGTGGCCACCTGTACGTGCTGGAACAGTTAAGTGTAGCTGCTGCGGGCGGAATGTGTACTGATGTGGTGGAGCATGAGTTGCAATTGGCGTTGACATTGGTGTAGACGTTATACCAGATCCGCCGGGACTGAGATCAATTGTGTGGCCCTTCCCTGTCGGGTTTGCGGGAAATGTCGAGAACGGACCATCACGGACTGAGCGGTTGCTTGGAGGGCGCCCACGAAGCTTTCCAGTGAGTGGGTTTCCAGAGGATGGCCAGGCGGAGGAGACAGCAGGTCCGTGACGGCGACGAGAGCGCGGTTTGGAGCCAGATGCGGGGGTAGTAGGGGTTGGGACTTCATCAATAGGGGTTTGGTTGCCCTCGTTGGAGGTTAGGATTGTTATTGGTGGGTGCGCTGTAGATGGAGTTGTCCCTTCTCGTGGAAAGGCACGCCAGCGGAATTGTTGTCCCGCACCAGAGGCACTAGCTCCTCCCCCGCTAAGAACTGACTGGGTGGCCGCCGCCCATGGGTCCGACTCATCGAGATACCTGTCCATTCCGTCCGCACCGCCGGTGGAAGAAACAGCAGACTGTGGGTGAGGCGGAAAGAGAGCAGTACTGAAATCAATTGCGCTGTTAGGATCTGCGGTGGAGGGAGTTGGTGTCTCAAGATGTGGTCTTTTTGGATCTGGCATGTCTTTATCAGTCCCGTCATCATCTTTGTCGTCTGTTTTCCGGCGACCGCGTTTAGGGCGGGTTTCGGGATGAAGAGCACGGAGGGCAAGGTCTTCTTCGAGAGGCACGCCATCACGCATCTGGTCTTGCGTTGGTGAGGATGTATGGTGCGGTATTTGTTGGTAGTAGGCATGTGGCTTATTTAGGATGTATTCGAAGAATGCATCTATATGCATTGCGTGCATCCACCGCTGGTCTGTATATTAGAATCGAATTCTTAAACGACAAGGAATTGAAATTGTACCTTCAATCTAACAGCATACTGCTGTACCTTCTGCGCACTCTGGTCTGCAGTCCTCTCTACCCCTAATTCTGTCGCTAGTTTCGTCCATGTCTTAATTTCCTTGCCCTCAAACTTCTCGATCAATTGCAGCAGATGATGCACGTTGAACACCTTCCCATCGCTCTTTGGCGGCTGCCGAAATGCCTTCCGTAGTTCTGTAGTATCGCAGTTCAATGGTACCGAAGGGTTACAGTAGAGGATGAACGAGACATAAGCATCATCCAATGTCTCATCTGTAACCGTCCGGTCCGGCAAGCTCCGATCGGTCGGCGTGAATGCTGGAAGTATCTTTGGTGGGGGAGGTACAGGACTCGAGGATGCAAATCTCGCACCCCCGTGGTCTTCTAGTGGGAATTGAGTCGCGCAGCGCGCGATGTCGGTATACATTTGCCGCGGGTTCTGAGCCACGAAGTGATTCTGCTGCTGGACGAGCTGTTGTTGTTGTTGTTGCTGCTGCTGCTGCTGCTGCTGCTGCTGCTGGTGGTTATGATGCTGAAGCTGCTGTGGATCAGCGCCGCCATGGGTGTCTGGCGGGGGAGGAGTGTCAAGAGTAGGGTCTATAGATATTTGTCCCTGCTGTTGCCCAGATTGACGGCCGAAGGTGAAATTAGGAGCAGTATTTGCGTTTTGCGCGTGGTCGTTAATGAAGCTTGTTTCGTCGACAGAATCGTCATCTTCCTCTTCTTCCTCTTCTTCCTCTAACTCCTCTTCTTCCTCCTCCTCTTCCTCTTCTTCGTCGCCGAGCGAGTTTGGGTATTGCTCTGTGTCCATTCCGTCGAGATTCGTGAACAAAAGAGACTGAGCTCTTTCTTCAGAGTTAGATTCCGCCAGATTGGGGGGGAGGCGCGCGCGGGCGGGCGGCCAAGTCCTTGATTCTAAATATGGAGGTGGTTTATTTATTGATCGACCTTTCCCTTCTCAGGTGTAGGCTCCGGGGTTAGCTATGCAGGGCGCGGCGGTGTCACGAATTTGAAGGTCGGGGAAGCGAGTAGTGGTGGGTCGTGCGTGGTGAGTCGACCTGGCTGCAGGGACTTCTTGCAAAGGGGGGGGAGGTGGGAGGGGGGCTCTTTCGCGCGAGAGATTCGTCTGCCATTCACAAATGGGAACATTTAGCATGAGTTGTGAGGAGGGGATAAAGCAGAATATGGGGCGAAAGAAAGGGGTGTACGAGAAAGGGGGGTACTGGAGGGGGTTAGAGTTATTTCGAGATGAAGCTTCAGACTTGATCAAAGGTTATAAGGAAGAAGAGAAGGCGAAGCAGTCAACAGTAGATGGGACAACAAGCTTAAGACCAATAAGAGCATTATCATAATTGTACAGTACAGGTACGACACTCAGCAGTAATAAGAAGAGCTTGAATAGTGGGGATCGATCTCGGAGGTGCCTCCCATAATTTTCAATATAGGTAAAGTAATAGCAGAGAAAGCTATGCATACATACATTGCAATTATTTGTTTTGTTGTATAAAGCCCCAGCTAGAATATCTAGATGGCTCTTTTCTGCATGGCGGTGCAGCTAGGTACGGCTCTATTATTCCCCCACTTGTGAATTTTGTCTGGAAGTTAAGCGTAGCAAAATGAGCTTGAAAGGGTCAATCTTGGATCGAATCGACTTAGGGAAAAGATGGATAAAAAAGAACTTACCCTGCCACCCCTTATATAATCTATCTTAGCAGCACTCGTTTACAGCGTGAGTGTGGTGGGCGTTTAAGGTATTCCTTCCAACTTCCCCTTACAGTTGACTGTGCTTGCTCTAAATATGGCAACAAGAGTGCATACAAGTAGGTTGTATTCTGTTTTACTTTAATGCATCTGCAGGAAATACGAGAATGCCATCGTGACTGCCTGCTTGCCTTTCTTAACTCGTGGAGGATCTGGTTCCGCGAGAGTCCCTTCCGATCGATGTCTATCGCTGCGATGCCCATTGTTTCCTCGTTGTCGCTGGTTCGTTATGTGCCGGCATTGGCTATTGTCGCCGGCCGGGTTCACAACTTGTGGAAGTGCACCGGTCGTCTCGGCCCGATAACGATTTCACTGAGGCTCTAGAAGTGTCTGCAATCATTTGATTGTGTCCGAGTGAGTTGTGGTGATAAAGAGCTCCAGCTATCATTACGATTTGAATCAGAGACCAAAAAACCGACCCCGAGGAACAAAACTGAGGCTTTTGAGGTTTGGACATTCTTCAAGCAAGTACTACATGTATGTACATAGGTACATGTAGTAACTCAGTGGGGGAAGTTCACATTTCCATGCATGACATCTGATTTGTCATGCACACTTACTCACCAGTGCCGTGCCCCAAAGTTTTATGTAGCAACTATGATTGATACCAATACTTAACCATGCTATTGCAATATGGACAACTGGAATGATCATAACTAACCAATAATCTCTGCGCTCGGTAATAACGCATTAATCGTGATTACAAGGCTTCATCAGCCGGCGTACGTACGTACGTACGGACGAAACAACAAGGCCAGAAATGTTGCTGCCGCAACGACCGCGACATTACAACTACCGTATCCAAAATTTAGAGTCCTTAGCTAGGTTCAATTCGGAAATCTCTACGCTGTATCATTATTGAACGGATTAGTATACATACAATCGTGCGTTGAGATCGTGCCTAAGTAGTGTATGCAGGTCCAGTAAATTTAAAGTGAACAGGCAGCCAATTGCGAAGATGGAGGTTTACCTGAACTATGTGTATGCCTACAACGATGTTATTAACAATGCAATGAATTTGATCTGTTGAGAATTACAGAAGATATCGAAATCCTCCAGGGTTTCTGGTATAAAAATACACTGGATTGTCTTTTTTTTTTGGTGTGGTTACGGGTACGCAAAACACAGCATAAAATGGCAGGCAGACAAGCAAGCAGAATCACGATTTCAGAACACCCACCAGGAACGAATAAAGAAAAACAGAAAAGAGAAGAAGAGAAAAACTTTACACATTTTGAAATACACCTATCCTATGACACAGCTAAGTCACCATCTATCTTTATTGTTTGCATCAGATAAAACACTCCCCCTCGCACAAAGGTCCCTCTAAACCTTCAATCCAAGCTCCTCCGCATATGGCAACATATACACATCTCCGACGGCAGCGTATGTAGCCTTTCCGCCAAGAATGCTCTTGACAGCCTATCACATGATATATTAGCGCAACCCACACACAAAAAAAAAGGCCAAAAACATAAAAACATACCTTCTTCACAGCATCCAATGTGACGCCTTCCAAACCCTTAACAGTGTCCGCCACCTGTGGCGCACTTCCACTAGCAATAACAGCCTGTCCAACAACCTCCAAACCGACAGACCTATCCTCAATAGCCGCAAGAACGTCGTACTTCGCCTGGGCAATAGCCTTCTTGACATCCTCCGCCTTGACATTAGCCAACTCGTTGATCGCCTTAACCGCCGCAGTTCCAGCCGACTTCAACGCTGATGCGGGTCCAGAGATTGTGATGTGGAGGAGACCGGCGTCAGTGTAGGCGGTGTGCTTGGCCACAGCAGATACGCCCTGAATTCCAGCAGTGCTCTGAGAAAGCAGTGAAGATCCGGTGCTCCACTTGATGGTGGACTGTCCACCCAAGAGGTAGGCAAGGACAGTGTACTCCGGCTGGAACTTGGGGGCGCTAGCACTGCCAGGGAAGGCGATGGTAAGGGCGTTTCCTGCAGGAGTGTAGACACGGTTTTCACCTCCGTAGTACTTAGCGGGGGTGGTGGAAGGACCGTTGCCGGCGGGGACATCAGCGAGGAACTCCTTAGTCCACTTCTCAAGGGCAGTTTGGGGCGCTCCAGAAGCAACAACAGCGATGTTGCCGCGAGTGTACACAGAGGCGGCGTATGATGTAACGGTGACATCTTTGAGGTAGTTCTTGGTCAGGGCAACGGTGGGTGACCCAAGACCATTGTGGAAAGCGACGTTGTGAGCAGTCTCAAGCGCAATGCTTGAAGCGGTGTGAGCGTGGTTATGGAGCTCGTATGAGATCGTCTCGGACACTTCTTCGTCGAATTCGTGGGCTGTGGGGGCGTGTTAGATTGATATGCATATTCAAATATGTCATTCCCTTAGAACAACATGCTCTGGAGAGCAAGAGATTGGATCTCCTTGGGTAAATCATGTTCCGGAGGGCGTGTGACATACGAGTGTATTTGGTCTTTGTAAGGACTTCCCCAAGGGCCTCAACAAAGTATGGGAGGTCATCTCTCAAGAACTTTGCTCGGAGGACAATGTTCTCCTTGGACAGAAAGGAAGACAGAGTACCGCCGAGAAGCTCGGATTCACGCTGGAGACGCAACGAGGAACGTTTTGTGGTGCTCTGTTGAGATAATCCGTCAGCGATGTGCCCATCGATCCATGCATCCGTCCACCCGTGTTGTATCCACCATCAACCTATGCCACAAATACCCCGCCGGGCATTCTCGGGTCCATCCATACCTTGAAAGCAAACTTTTCCAAAGCGTGAGCAACGCCCGGGGCACTCTCGTACCTGCTTCCACCGCGAACAACAATAGCAAGGTTTGTAGTAGGGCCGCCGTCGTCCCTGCTGGTAACCTTAATCCCGGTGGCATCGGCGACCGAGTAGTGGAACGGGTTTGCGACGGCAGCAGCCATTCCACGGCGCTGGTTAGAGACTGCTGAGAGCCATTGGGGGGTGCCCCGAGAGATTGTAGTCCGGGCGAACATAGCGAGTGATGTGGGGGATGTGTGGAGGGGAGAGGAGTTGAGTAGCCGGTGGATGGTGGATGGCAGACAAAATAAGACTCGAGTTGGGGGAGTCGGTCGACGAATTAGATGCGGGCCATTGATCATTTTCCCGAGAGTGGGGACTGATTGTACGCACGGTATGGAGGGGTGCCCTGCAAAACAGCGTAGAAACGATCCCTCCTGGTGGGGCTCTTCAATCACATGACTTAGATCCAGGTCACGTGCAGAGAGATTCGCCAAACAAAAAAAGTCCCCACCATGACTGCGCAATAATCAGAATAATCTCACCTCCTTCAATTGAGCGCACGTCCTTTACATCACCGCAAGATACTGTGTGGCACGTCCAAGGACTGCACTCGCGCTACAGCTACACGGCCGCGATTACACCCACCCCAAAAGTAACAGGCAAAACAGATAATACCTGACCACCGTCCTGCTCGAAATCGACGGACCCAGCAGCTCCCACTACACTACATTATTGTCAATCGGACATATTGCACGCGCACAGTTCTGTACGTGTTACGAGGCTATACGGGTGTTCATATTCCCATATATATTACAATACTATTAGAAATAATACGGTCAGTTCTGCTCGTGAGCAACATTGAAATCAAAGCATACAGCATTAACTCACAGCTGCACGTAGGCCTGCGCAGCAATCAGAGCCATACGTATACTACATACAGCATCGCGCTGTATAATTCACCACGCCTCTCGACCTCTTACGAATGACTCACAGCAATACACCGACGCCATAGCACCCCTCCACCTCCCAACCCAGATCCTAACTGCAGCTAAAACCCCAAACTCAAGTCTATGAAATGTCGCAAGTAAGCGTCCGCACCTACAACTCATTTGGGACATACACTAACACCATAACTTCTAGCAACATGCTGCCGAACTTTGTGCCCTTCTTGTAAACGACATTTACGGCGAAGTCTCCTCCGTATGTAATTCCCCTCTCTTACCCACCAGAAATTAAAACCAACATACACCACAGAAAGTCGTCTCGATCCTGCTACAGCTCGGCCGCCTGCCAATACCGCAAATATGTTCCCACATAAAGCTCGGTCCCAAGATCGTCAAGCAGACTCTTGTAGTGCTTATACAACAGCACTTAGTTACCCACTACACACATTCCGAAAACCATAGGGATGTAGTGTACTATGAGACAAATTGGATGCAAATCTATGAGCTGCTTCACGCCGGTAGGATCATTCGTGCTATGGAGAGTAGATATGGGAATGATGTATGCGCCCTGCCCTTATTCTTATTACGCGTGCCCTCTGACAAAACGTCTATCTAACTAATCAGGGAGCCTTGGTCATTAGCAATATGTTGCAACTCGGGCATGCCCGGGTCTCTGACTTCCTCAGCGCCTATGGAACCTCCACTAAAAAGGCCGGTCAAGACGCTGAAGATACCACCACATCGGTCGAAACATTGAAATCCGTTATTACCGAAATGGTCGCGTCACGTTTCCTGATTCAAGTGCAAGAGCACCACATGAACCCGCCAACAGACACAATCAACGCAATGCGCAAATCGCTCACAGCCCAGTTGCGTAAGAACTTCACCGTGGAGACCCGCCTTGTAAAGGAGGTCGACCGGCAGATTGCGGTCAAAATGGCGGAGTTCGCAGATGGGGATACTAGTGCACAGGCTGGGATGAAGCGAAAGCTGGCAACATCGGCCAAGGGAAAGGCCAAGAAAAGGGCAAAGGTCAGTATGTACGACCAGGAAGTCGAAGAGGAGGAGTGGGAGGTTGATGAAGAGGTGGTTCTGAGGGTCAACCATGAAAAGTTCCTGGTTTTATTCAGAAACCAGGAATTGGTCTCACTGGTGGAAAAGAGACTAGGGAAGACTACTTCTCTGGTGTATGGACAGTTTTTGGAGAAGTTAGAACCGAAATATTTGCGGTGCTGTGTTATTGGAGACGATGATGAAGAGGAGGATAATCCTAAGAAGAGTGGGTTTGCCGAATCAGGTACATTGAATTATGCTGATTTTAGTAGGAATTAAATTGTCTGTACTTGAGTTGTCAAAGACCTTCGATTTTTCTATCGAGCTCGATAACTCAATAGCAGCACCGCCAAAAGAGGTTTCGAGAGGTCGTAAACGCTCTTTGGAAGATTCGGATGATGAGTCACCCAAACACCTCAATGGAAACGCCGAGGATGAGGACGAAGATGAAGAAGAAGACGAATGGGCCGACCACGAGGAGAATGATAATGCAGATCCAGAGGCATCAAAAAAGAAGAAGCGGATGACAATTATAAAGCAGCACCTCCAACTCCTTGCCGAAGATTCCTTCAAGTTTTTAAAGCACGAAAGTACCCGGGGTATGGGCGAATGGAGTATCAATTACAAGGAACTTGGAAAATTAATAAAGCAACTCGAGGTTGAAAAGGTAGTAGAAGAAAGATTTGGTAGTATGGGAACCCGGCTTCTGAGGATCGTCAAAGATAAAGGCAAACTTGATGAGAAGCAGGTTTGTTCCACCATTATCATTTCTCGCCTTTCACCTACTCACAATCCATATATTAGATTGCAAACATAGCCCTCCTAAAACAAAAAGAAATCCGTGCGACTCTCTCTGGTCTCCACGAAGCCGGTCATCTGGAACTCCAAGAAGTACCCAAAACAGCAACACCACAGGTTTCCAGGATGTTTTTCTTGTGGTTTTATGATTTCGAGAGAGCCAAGAACGCTCTCATTGGAGATGTGTATAAGGCTATGGCTAGGTGTATCCAGCGCACCAACACCGAGCGTGATAAACGTAAAAGCTTATTAGAGAAATGGGAGCGTACGGATGTACAGGCGAACCAAGAAGAGTATTTGACAACAGGGGAAAAAAGGGAGTTGGAAATATGGAGCACAAGGGAGGAAAAGTTATTGGCGCAGTTGATGAGACTGGATAGGATTGTCATGATCATGAGGGATTTCTGAGTCACGTGAATTAGCGCCGAGTGATATATAGTGACGGAGAATCCTTTTTCTTTTTTTTTTGACATTTCTTCTAGAGCGCAGAGAACCTTTTATATCTACATAGTTATTACTAACTTGTAAATTTGTGTAATTAATGGCGTGTAAGAATAGTCGAAATCTCTTGTACTAGGTCTTTGATTAGTGTTCTTGGTCTGTAAAACGATTAGGTACTGCCGGTTGCGTGCTAGAGCCGGTACTAGTCTTCAGGGGGTTACATAACTTGCAAAAGTTGTTTCTACTACAACAATGTATCCACCGATGGCTTAGCTATAACATTTAGGAACCTTTAAGAGTGCCAGCGTTGGCAGTGTTCCGTTTAAGACGAGAAGGTTCTTTGTGAACCCGTCTCATCGGGTGGGAACTTTTGATGATTGCGGGTGTGCATATGGCCTGTCCAATCTTTCGGACTGTCAAAGGCAAGTGGCTTTGAGTCCTCGAGCTCAATTAATGAATTAAACAAAAAAAAAAAAAAGAGTCCTCGAGCTTAGTGCCCGTATGGTATTAGTTGTGTTTCATGGAAGGGTAGTTTTGCTCTCCTGGAGGTGTATCTGGGAGTTCAAGGTTGATATATACATATTCAAGACTCAATATTCAATTCTGTCAGTGTTTGACTTTTTGACGTCGATTCGATATTCCCTTCCCATACTGGAGTAGTTATTTGTCGATCCGAGTGTGCTTCTATCGACTGTGGTACACAGACTCTTCTAACCAATAAAAATGCTTCTCTAAGTATTGATCATCCCATATACAAACAGGACTAGTGGTGTTCGGCTGAGCACGGCTTTCCCTCTCACCATTTCGCATATTGCGCCTTGCCTCATTTAACCTCATAACTTTATCACTATAAATGCTAAGTAGGGCTATAATCATTTAATTGTAAGATTGGAAACATCCTACCTAATGACATGGTAACTGTGGCGCCGCGTGAGATCAGTGGCTGAAATCTCTAATATCAGGTCAAAGGTCTTTTTAACAGAAACTTTAGTTACTTGGTATAGACGTAGCCAGAACGTATGAGCATAAAGGAAAGGAAAAGATAAAATAAATAGGCGAAGATACACTAGCGACTAGGGGCACGGTACTCTCTGCGGCCTGTCCTTTGGCGCATCAGCTATCTGTCCTCATGTCACTCCCACCCCAGTGAATCAACCTGCCTGCCTCATATCATTTAATAGTACAACAAGTAATAAGACAGTTTTAGTGATTTATAAATCAGTGCCGATATTACTGTGCTTTTGGCTTCTAGGCTTCATAAGTTGGTGTTCTACCCCCTCTATATCAAATAGAGCTACCGCTTCGAGACTCTCTGCACTATCTCCTAACCAGATAATATCCCTGATTATCTCCTCCATTACCTCCAATGCTGGATTGCCGGCGGGGAGTTCCTTCGCATCCGTCGGGTTCGGTGTCTTCTTCTGCTTTTCTGCCAGTGCCGATTGGTGTTGTTCTCCTACATCGCGCGGAATTTCTATTGTATCATATATATCTGTTTCCAAGGAGATACTATTATAAGACATATTCTCACTACCTCCAGGGTTGGTGCATTCCGGTTTAAGGGTGCGGCTGCGCTCGGAGCCTGTATTGGTACCCATCATACTGTCTCTATCCGACGGGTTTGTCCCAATATTCTGCTGTATCGTTCTTGCCATTGGCTCGTGATCATCTAGTCCATAGGCCCCTTGAGGATTTGGGCCCACCTGACTGACCTTTTTAACCATCTTCGGTAACGCTTGTCCCTGTTTCGAAAGATATCTTTCAGCTTCTCGTGGAGTAATCTCGATGACACGCCCCTCCACATGGGTCGTGTATGCTTTTAACTTTTCCACGTTAACCTTCGTGCGTGTACTACAGTCATCTAGATCTTCCAAGCAATAATCATCTAGAATAGATATCTTTTCCTTCAATCGATCTAAGGCTTTCCTCTTCTCTGCCATCACTTCTGGGCTTAAAGAGTATCGATATCGGTGCATGGCATCCTTTATGTCTCGAGGTTCGTGGCTCTTGCATGTAACAGCCCAGAACAATGATTTGCCGGAGATGTCCTTCCAGATCGCGACAGCATGTTGGTGTGGTTGAATCCATTCCGCGTTTGCTTTATTCTCAACTGCGGCGGGAAAGATATACCGGGTGCACGAGGAAGTATACGCACCCTCTCGTGGCTTGGTTGGTCGTACTTTTTTCTGTGGTTTGGGAGGTTCCTCTTTCTCCTTCTTATCATCGGGATCGGGGAAGTCGATATGGGATTTGATCTTTTTATATCTCACGTGTTCTCTGAAGCCATCAAAAAGGATAGGGTTGGTTTCGCATCCCGCATAACACGGGCCTAACTTAAATGCTACAGTTCAGACTTTAAACTAGACAAGGCTTTGAAAAGCGATGGACAAATGAACGAAATGCTCACTATATATCTTTCATGGCCCCATTGTCCGCGTGGAAATGGTTGACCTGCGGGATTTTGACTCATTTACGGTCGAACGATAAGAGGTGATATTCTTAGATCCGGAATTAAGTATATGCAATAGGATAAAGCCTTATATGTCGAGCGTTATAAGTGGTCTTTATAACGAAAGTATTGGGGAAGTGGATCATGTTATGTTACATACGTACATATTTATACTTGATCTAAGAAAGAAGCGCCGACGTTGCGTAAAGATGGCGACCCTCGTGGCGTGTAAGTATTAAACGCCACGTATCTAGCTCTAGTACCATTGTTAAAATTGATGTAAGATAGCCCATTTTATATCCACACTACATGTCCTTACATGGAGTCTACTAGACGTGATGTATGTACATAAGAAACTAAGGCTGGTTCTAAGTTGAGCACGCATTCTGGGGTTGGTCGGTGCGCGCCTATGGCAGAGATGGAGTTACTGTGGGTCACTGCGCTGCCGAGAGCCCCATTTTGTTTTTATGCACAGAAAGTGTGGTTCATGAGCCTGGTCGAGCTGGCTCAGCTCTTGGAGAAATAAGGTTCTAGAACACGGGCCGGTTGTCAATGATCGAGACAACAGATTTTCTTCTGCCAAGTGGGCGTTGTTATTGGGATCCGGGAAAGTAGTGAGCTAGAACAATGAAATAAATAGTTGCAATTAGCCCCCATCTCTCCTCTCCATAATCCTAATAGCCCCTTGGCTATGTATTTTGAGTTCGAGCCTAAGCTCGACCCTTGGGGGAAAAGAATGACTCAAGTTCGCTGAATAATGAGCTCGTGGGGTCTATCACATCAACCGTAGCAACCGAGCTAAGGACCCAATTGGGTCCCACTTGAAATAAAGTGACCCTTCTTAAATCCACAGCAACACCAGCTCCGTGAGTACTATATTAGGAGCTGTTATTGGGATCTCTTGATAACCTTTCCCGCTTCTTTGTTATGAATGAACAGGGCTGAATTATATATTTCTTTTGTGTTTTTATCGAGGTTGGAGTTGCAAAGTACCCAATTGGAACCTCAGGCCTCTACGGTTCATGGGCTAGAGTGAGGTAGACGCATCTAATCTGAATGGAAATTTGTCAATACCAAATAACCAGGCTCTATCGGTACGTATCAATGGATAAGTCAATAACCAAGCTCGGCTGTAGAGCTTTTCTTTGGTGATCGTTTACCGAGTAATAACTTATGGTTCTCGCTAGTTGATGTATCTACCACAAACCGTTAGTAACGGTGTTATCCTCTCGATTTTTGCAGTTAAAAAGTCCGAGTTTACTATGGTCCGCGCGGTAGTATTTATCAAAAAAGGTTAGGCGTTACGATGCCGTAAGCTGCGTTTTGGATTTGTAAGCGATTGGCCATTAAAACATGGGTCTCTGAGCGAGGTCCTCCAAACATCCTATCCATATCGCAAGCGTCAAATTTGTCGAAGAATATTCACCGTGGCTTTAAAAAAATCTGTAATCAATATGACTCTATTCTCCATAGACATCGTTTCTGGTAAGTAGTTCTTTAAAGTTTTAAGCTAACATATAATCTTTAACTGACTCTAAATCTCAATCAAGATACTGTGTGTCCCTGGTGTTATGTTGGCTACAGGAAACTCAACAGGGCCATCACCGAGTTCTCTTCCTCCAACCCCGGCCACACATTCGATATCACCTGGAAACCATATTATCTCAACCCCGACTCTCCCAAAGTTGGCATTGACAAGACCCAGTTCTATTACTCCAAGTTCGGCGCAGAGCGGGTAGTCCCGATGTTCCAGCGTCTTTCGGCCATCGGCGAGGCTGAAGGAATCCACTTCAAGTTCGGAGGAAAGACCGGAAATACGCGTGATTCTCACAGACTCATCCAAATGGCGAAGGAGAAGGGCCTACAAACGAGGATGGTAGAGGAGCTTTTTGCTGCCTATTTTGAGAATGAGAAGGATATCACCTCCTTCGAAACTCTATTAGATGCTGCCAAGAAGGCTGGTTTGGAGGAGGATGACGTCAAGGGATGGCTAGGGTCTGATGCGGGTGGTGACATCGTTGACAAGGAAGTCCATGTGGCTCAACGTCATGGTATTTCAGGTGTTCCCAACTTCACCATAAACGGGAGGTACGAGATTGGTGGGGCACAAGACCCTAGAGAATTCATTGCGATTTTCAAAGGTTTGGCTGATGCAAGTACTCCCGCTACTATAGGCATGACATGCTAAATGTGTAATTTATTTTCTCGTGTACTGTGGACTGCTAAGCTTAGATACAATAAAGTTGCTTGATACTCATTTGTATTCAAAGAAGCATTAACAGACATCTTCGATTTCGGTATCGTCATTGATATGAACACCTAAGTCTGTCTTCAGAGTCCTGGTGAAGAGCTCGAGGAGGACTTCAAAGCAGATCTTTGAGAGTGCAGGGTCATATCTTCCTTTAGACTCCTCGTCCCGAATGAAACTAAAACACCAAGTATTGCCAGTTAGAATGGAAAATTAATAATGCTATCTTGAGCAGCGCCGAGTCCTTTTTTGGGATTCAATATTGTTACTAAGCAAGAGAATGCTTTGCTGTATAACCTTATCGGATCCCAAAACAGATTTCGGCCTTACTAGAGATATGACAGGATACATACGCATGTTGAGCCCAGGTAAACTCATAGAAGCTGAACTTGGTCCCTGCCTCATGAAGAGTCTTCCTGATCAGATCACGACCCGCAGGTGGGACATGATTATCCATTTTCCCAAAGATCTAGTACCAACCAACTATCAGTATAAATGATTTTGAGAGACCACTGCAATTGTAAGTATAGGCTTGGATTAACGTACCATCGCCAACTCGCCCTTTATTTCTGGGATCCTTGCCAAAGAATCATCCTTTTTGTTCAGTCCAAGGGTAGAACTGTGGATATCTTTTGTTTGCGAAGATAATTAGACAACGCCGTCTTCATTTTGGAGCTTGTATGAAACTTGCCTGTAGCAAAGTAGCAAACAGCGCTAGAAACTCTAGGGTCAAGAGCACATCTGAATGCCAAATGGCCACCGAGACACATCCCAGTAGTCCCTATCTTGCCTGTTCATTGACCGACTATTAACCCAACTCGGTTTATATATACTACACCCCCGATCTCTCAAATAAATACCTGTACAAGTTTTCAGTCCCAATAAGTAGTCCACAGTCAGTTTTGCGTCCTCGTCGTACGAGGCAACAGTCTAAACAGTATCTGTATTAGATCGGTTTTCAAAACCGTTGACAATTAGTTATTATAGTCACCTTCTTGATCTTGTACTCGTTTCCCTTATCGGTTCCCGGAACATCGTAGGCCAAGGCAGCAGGACCCTCAAAATCGTGGTATACACTGGGTGCAGCACAGATGTACCCCTGCCCAGCAATTTGCCTCGCGAACCTCGATACCGGCCCAGTAACTGTTGTTATACTGAAATCAGAGATTGGGCAATAATTGGGTCATGTCACGACCCATAATGTGCAATGCGTGGATTTCTTTACCTTGGTAGATTTCACTCCACACAACGACACCAGGGAATTTTGCATTGGGGTACCCAGAAATAACTGGGTGAAACAAGAAGACTCTCATCTTCGTACCCCCAGATGTTTCAATATCGACGTGAGATTCAGTGATTAGCACCATTTTGGGTGAGCAAGTGATGGATGGTGACGGAATGTTTCAACGGCCTGTCCCACAAGATGAGATTGGATGAACAAGTGCGGGAACCAAGAATGTCTTGTTTCTCCAGAAAAATGTGGGGTACGGCTAGTGACCTAACCCCGCTTTATATATATCTAGCCTTGGCACCCCTAAATCCATGGATCCAATATCCTCAATGTCATACGTTCCATGCATACATGATATTGCGTACGTTTCTTTTTTGAGCCCTTACACACGCTCCACAAAAACAAAAACCTTTTGCCTCCGGGGGCCTAATTAAAACTACACCGATAACTAAAGGTAAAATCAGACAGGAAAAACGTGAAAGAAGCATAACAAGCCGCAGATCTCGTAGTATCATACACCCCCATGTCGGACATATAAACGTTTGAAGAAGGTATTAATAAAACATATCCCTTATTCCCGCAAAAAACGTATGATACTCGATCATGGCCGTGAGTGTTAAAAAATCGCGCACTCAGAATACTAATCGATGTTGTTACAACTGCAGCGTTTACCGCTTTCGTTTCTTTGTCTTCTCTTTATCGACTAGACCGCTCTCTTCATCCTTTCTTTTTGCATCTTCTTCTAGATCGTCCCAATCCTCTGTAACACGGGTACATACATATTAGTTTCCATTGGGCTATCACGAGTTAATCTGAATTATCTGAAATCTCACCCCCAGATTCGACGTCTGAGGCTTCGGAGCCCTCGTCCGCGCTGGCGTCATCGTCATCGAAATCGCTTTCCCCTTCACTTTCTGACTCTGAACCAAAATCAGAGGCTTCAAATTCAGATTCTTCGTCCTCCTCTTCATCATCGTCGCCATCAGACTCAACCGACAAGAAATTCCAACCACCTACAAACAACCACCTATTAGCTAATTTTCCCAGTTTAGGAATAAAACTGATGATATACCATCTTTGAAAAACTGATGAGGATCTGCAAGTACAGTCTTCATGATAGTGGGCCAATTAAGGTTCAAAGGTCCCTCGGTGAAGGGAATGTTTGAAGAATCAAGCCATTCCTTGACGTTTTCAAGGGTTTCCATAGGAATTGAGTTGATATGAGAAACTGGTCGGGCATAGTCCTTGTAGACAAAGACCATGTCGAAATTTTTCAGACCAAACTAGGCATTATGTTAGAAATCACCAATTAAATCGTCCCAATAGTTGACAAACCTGAACTCTCTCTAAGTGAGCAACTTCAATCTCGTCAAGAGTGATGACCAAGAAGGGAGGGTCAGTGAGTTGAACCAAAGCGTCTGTAGTAGGCGCGCAAAGAACATTTGCGCGGAACGGTACGCCGCTGAAACCAAGCTCGCG
This sequence comes from Morchella eximia, assembly GCA_024713935.1. NCBI lineage: Eukaryota > Fungi > Ascomycota > Pezizomycetes > Pezizales > Morchellaceae > Morchella > Morchella eximia. Next base: position 1,503,890 of record JAMGZG010000006.1, read on the forward strand.
GTAAGGGATATCAACATCCACACCATTCTCGAGCTTCTTTCCTGCTTCCGAGATTTTGTCCGCAAATGCTTTGAACTCTTTGTCCAAAGCGGCCCTTCTCCGACGTTCCTCTTGTTCTTGCTCGAACTCTTCCTCATCTCCGTATCTGTATTTACGCTTCCTATTACCAGTCTCGTCAAACTGGATATCAGTTGCTTCGCGGTAAAACTGCACATCTTTGGTTTTCTTCTTCCCAACCATAATGGGGTCCTTGAGATGGACATGAATCAACACGATAAGTTCACTCGTGCAGGGCTGGAAGAAAAGATGCTTGACGTTACTGAACAGGATATCGATACGTTGATCATTGCGAACTGGCGACTGGTAGCGGAGACCATTTTGGTGAATTTCAACTTCACCTGGTACACGCTTCCCGTCAAGGGCGGGGCGAACATAAACATCTGCAAGACGCTGAGGACGGCGGTTTCTAATCTCGATCAGGTTATCCTGGGTCACAACATCTTCTAGTTCTTTGCGTTCCTGTTCACGCTTAACGGCATTCTTCTTCATATCTTGAATGCTGGCACAGATCTCCGCCATCCGGTCATTATCTGTACTTCTGTACGTCAAGCTGCGCACGAAATGGGCGCCAGGATCTTCAAAGGGCTTCAACTAAAAGTAAGCGTTCTGTAGTGGTAAGCACTTTCTAGGGGAGTAAACACGAACCAGTTCATCCTTTCTCCCTACACCCTGTCCGGGAGAGAGGAAGTTGATACGAAGGTACGTAAAGTCACCTTCATCGTTTTTGCTAACATTCTTCAATGTTGCAATATGGAAAGGCACTGGCCTTCCAAAGATAGGAACAACAATGGTTTGACTCTTGGGATCAACAACGATTTTCAAGTCCGCACAAGCGAGGGGCAATTGGTTCTCGCGCTTATATGATTCGAAACGCTTGATAAGCTTTTTGCCCTTCCCATCTCCAACTGCCCCTCCCTGGGCGTATCGTGCTAACCCTTCCTCCTGCTTCACCTGGGCAAGTTTCTTTTGGTGCTCTCTCCTCTTTTGCTCCGCTCCTTCATCAATTTCCTTCCTTTCCCCTCGAAGCTTTGACTTCAAGACTGCAGTATTCTTCGCTGGGGCGGGCTTAGGTGTAGGCTTTTTCGCCTTAACCTTCTCTTCCGGCTCGTCTTCCTTGAAGTAAAATGCTGTCTCTTTCAAATCCTTCGGACATCCGCCAGTAAATACAATAGGGTCACCAGCCGTTACCCGAATGGTATCGGACAACAGCAAACTGTAGGTTTTGCTCTTCGAATCCTGCGGCTTTGGGTTTTCTAAGTCATGAAAGCCTAGAGTGACACAAAGTGTCATCCCATCCTTCAAAACGCGAGTGCTCTTGGGGCTGATGACTAAGTTTGAGTCGCGAACCTCGATACCAATACCGGCACCGATATTCTTAAGAAAGTGCTTCTCGAGCTCAGGGTGTTTCGCTTTGATGAAGCCGATCGCTTTGCTGTAGATATCTTTGCAAACCACACCATCACGAATCTCTGAAAGGACCTTCCATTGGAGATCAACTAAAAAGCTGTAGTATTTTTCCTGCGCCTTGTTTGGGTCGATAAGAAAGGTTCTTGCAATAGTTGAGCAGTAACTCTTATATCGAAGTCCCATGGTCGACAAGATTATACCACCGTGTAATTGGTTATCGTCGGCGGCAGCGCTCGTCCTCAAATCATATTTGCCACCGCTTTGAACTACAGGGCCTACAGTCCAGTCGAGTTGCATCGGATCAAACTATGACAGAGTTAGTTTATGAAATGTACAAACCAGCTGTATTTTATGCTCACATCAGCACCAAGCTTCAACTCTTTTGCCTTGAAGAACTTCTCATCATCAATTTTATCCTCGATCTTTTTGCTAAGTGCAGCATGTGAGATTTTTTTCTCTTCGTCGATAATTGTCGACATCTCATCAATGAAATATCCTTTCATGATGCCAACTAGAGCTCTGGAAGAAGCGCGCATAGTTTTCTAAAGAAAATAAAAGGATCATGGTTAGCGCAATCCTCAAATATTCAGGTAGTGACTGGGAACATACCAACTCAGCATCATCCTTAAGAGCCAAAAAGGCTGAAAAGGCAGCGGATACGTCTACCTCTTCAACTCCCGAAGCTTCAGAAGGATAAACCTTTTTCCAGTCATTCGCAAAAGGTCCTTGTGCTGAGTCCTTCGCAATAACTCCGACTTTCTTACCCGATTTCTTGATAACATCGGCAAGGTCCTTGAAGATCTGTGTATTTGCAGCCTCATCCTTCCCTCGCACCAGAATCTCAACAGGTATTTTACCGCCCTTCAAGGGTTCAAGATGTTTAGCTGTAAGGCAACAGTAGATTAGCCCCCGTCTCCTCCTAAGTCCGTTTTTCAAAATTTAGAAGAACCCGAGCGGCATACCTTTCTTTGGAGTTGTGACAATGTAGAACTTTTCCTGTGTGAGTAAGAACAATGTTGTAGGAAACTCGTATCCAAGAAGCCAGAACTGCAAACTACGTCAGCTTTGTTTTCATCACACAACACACCCGGTCGGGTTCGGAACGTAAAGGCTGCCAAAAGTATCAAAGGAATCATACATGCAGAGAAAGACTCTTTGAGTATGGGCCCTCTTCCGTCTTCCCTAAGATCACAACTATCGAGCTGACGCCACCAAAGACATCATTCTTCTTAGGATCCTTCCACGCCGCTACAAGGTTGCCCAGGCGTGCGTGAAAGAGCTGCTTGTCAATGTTAACCTCAGCTGCGTCTCCCATGGCTGATTGTGTCGTGATTTCTTCCTGCCTAAACTCCCTTTCCTGTGATGATAAAGCTGTGGAGAAAACCAAAATAGGGGGCTATATAGGGATTGAAAAAGGTTCGTTGTGAGTGAAAGGAATGGAGGGGAGAGGATGGAGCGATGCCTTGGGACATTTCAAAGGGAAGTCGCGTCGGTCGCTCAGTTCAGTGTCTTGGCAGACGCGACCCTTCTGAAATTTCCGCTGTACCGTAGCGATACCCAGAACGAGCCGCCGCCACTTTACCAACCACTATCAACGTCCCGTGAAACAACCCACCATCAACGAGACCGACAAACAAACATGCCTGTAACTGCTCTCCGCGCTGTGTCAAAGGCGCAAAATGGTGTCGGCGCATTCGTGCTCCAGTGCAAGCGCCTGGACTTCCATTACTGCGATTGGGCGGGGGCCTCGAGAGGCATGAAGTAAAGATTTCTCCACCTGCGTCCAAGTTCACCTCATCACTTACTAACGACTGATTTAATTCCCAAAAGGTCATTTATAGCTCACAAGCTTGCAGACTTTGCGAAGGCAAACCCCCAGATTGAGATTACCGTGTCACCTAGACCCAACCAGCACCCCATAATAAGAGGCAGCTACAGTATGTTTACCGCCCCCCCCCCCCCGCCGCCGTTTCCTTATCATTAGACACCTCCCATCAATACCGTTCCAACTTCCTCTAACAATTCCTGCTTTATCTATAGTCAATGGCCGAGAGAAGGTTATCTGCGTGCGAAAACTCGACCATCTACAAATCCTTCAGAAAGCCGAACTGCTACGTAACTCCTCTGGCCAGAAACTTAAGAAGTTCAGCAAGCCCGTGAAGTCTATGAACGAGGGTGTCAGAGGAATCTTTTCGCCGTACCACGGAGAGAAGCACGCTATATAAACTTTTTTTTGAGTGGGGTGAGGCGATTGTATATATCAGGCCTTCGAGCTGAATTGTACAAATCCAAAAGGCGCAATTGTTGAATATATCTCTCAGCGCAACCATTCATGTCTCACTGGGGACGATTCTTTGGGGATTGGATTATGTAAATACCAATAGCCCAAGCTAAGCCAATTGTATGTAGTTTAACTGCAGCTGGTTATTAATCCTGCATGTTTAATCAAAGGCACCTGTTAGAACTCAACACATACTCCGCGCTCTCTATTCGTTTAAAACGCGGCTGGTTAGTGGGCAAATCAATACTAAGAACCGAACCAGCAATAATAGCGCAGAACATAGTCGTTTCTTTCTGCCATATTTTTTTTTTTTTTTTCAAAATGCCGCCAAGCTGAACAAACTACATGATATCCTTGTATTTACAAGAATGTGCATTTTCCGGCAACCGAATATATGTATTCCAAACCATGACTTCTAACGGGCTAGGTATAGAAACCAAGAATTCAAAGAATTCAAAGCAAACAGAAACAGAGATTATGTAGTTGAATTACTCGAAGGTCTTTAAAAGTGTTAAACACTTGTAGAAGCTCCCAATTACCCGCTCATTAAATCATAGTACCCTGGATATCGACCACATAAAGATCCAAGAAAATCCAACCCCAGCCATGCTCAATCAAAATATATCCTAACAGAATCCGTAAACCTACATGTATTTAGGTGGTTGAAATTTAAAAGACGTACTATGTCCTCGATTAGTAAACTACGATTCGAGCGCCGCAAAGGAATTAGATAAACTTACAGGAATAAACAAGTATGGAACCTGTCGCTTGTACTCCTCCCAGTCTTCACCATACTTCTTAGCGCACCTTTCAGTGTCCCTCCAGGCACGGTGGAGAATCATAGTAATGAAGAAGCATGGTAGGAACCATGGGATAGGGCTATTAAAACCGCAGATAAGGCCCCACGATGACATTTGGCAAAAGTCGGCAGTGTAATGAACTTTACGGGCCAATCCGTACCATCCACTAGTAAGAAGAGTTCCGCCGTTCTTACACTTGATGTAAGTCGGGTTTTTGAGAGTCTGCCATGGCAGTTGGGGGAAAGATTTGCGGGCAATAAGAGTGCCCTTCTCCATCTGTCTGAATCGATTCTTCTGGCTAAAGCGGATATTAGAAACTGAAATGTGGCTTCACGGACCAATAGAGGCACTCACCTGTTGCAGGTATCAAATATGTAGTATGCAGTCAGAAGCAGAGTGAAAACGAAGATATTGGCACCCAACGACCATTGGTACACCTCTGGGGCTTGACGGCTAAGATAGATAACACCATGGCAATATGTCATCGGTACACCGGCCATGTTCCAGAAGATAAGCATATAACCCCACTTCTCATGAGACATATCGAATGTTGTGACAATAAGCTCTTCGCCCTTGCAGCATGCGTTGGCATACAACCAATGCGCCAAAACAAAGAAGGCAAGCTGGGGCGTAAGGTACCCGTAAGTCTCATACTGCTTAACGGCCGCAGCGGAGGTAGTGAGGAATAGAATAAACCAAGGCAAACGGACTTCGAAGAACATCTTCAAATCCATTATGCCAAAGATACGGGGATTCAGCTCAGCGCCCATGAAGAAGTCGTAAACAAAGCTACCAGTCAATTTGTACTGAGCTCCCCTAGCAATAGCGCTGAAGTAGGCGATAAAGCTAACGCCAATTCCTGAAAAGATTCCAACGCTCATAAGAGATCCGAATTCATCAATTAGAGTGGTGATTGGGAAAATGCCGGTCACGTGCAGTATGGCCATCGTGGCTAGAGTTGTGTAGAACGACCATACAGCGTTGCAGTAGTAATCCAAGCGGAGATTGTTACGATGAGCGATTGGGTTCCCCTTAGTCCATACACCGGGAAGAGTGATATAAAGAACGCTTTGGTACGCAAGGAAGCCCCAGTAGATTGTCCAGGTTTTGAGAGTGGGCATTGCGCTCTGTAGTGGGATTCAATTAGTAAATACGCACTCGGCGCAGAATGGGCAGGATAATTTACCTCACGAGCCATGCTATAGAGACTTTCCAAAAACTCTGAAATTGGCTGGCCACTCTTGGGTAGCGGTAATTGAGCGTCATAGTATACTTGGCCAACCCACAGATACCACATGAGTATAGGGAAAAAGACCATCACAAATCCAGTTCCAAGTGAGCCCCCGAACTCGAATTCATCGCTGTTATCGACCCTGTGATCCGTGTTTTTTGGCTTACCATTGGTTACCTTAGTGTTACCATTGGTAGCTGCTGGCTTTCGCTCTTTAAGACCAGATTCAACCATCTTTTCCTCGGTAGGCTCTATTTTCACCGAAGCTTCAGGGCTTGGTGTTCGCGCTACAGATTTAGAGCGTCGAGATATCCGAACAGGTGGCGTTTCTACAAAACCCGGATGCGCTGGTTTTCTAAAGAAAAAAAAAAAGAGAAAAATCTCTGTGAGCTCAGGAAACGTGGCAGTTGGGGAGAAAAGCGAGAATTATGAATATTGCGATTGTGATATAGCAATTGCTTACTTTGGTGTTTTACCCGTCTGAGATCGCGTCACAGAGACCATTGTGAAGAGCAAACGTAGGGGGGCTCTAGGAAAGTTTAAATAGATGTTAAACGAAATTGCCTGTCGGAGGAGTATATGGAAAGGGGAGCGGGCGTTCAAGCGGAAAGGAGCGCAATGGGTAGGGTAGGCACTGTGCCACTAGCTGGGTGCTTTATGAGGTAAACTGAACACACCTGAATGTACCACGTATTCGTGTATCGAAGCCTATAAATTGGGGGGAGGGGTTGCCAGGATCCGAATTGTGGGGATTGCTCCAGTTTTTGTGAGTTCACTTTGCGGACTGTGAAATTTTGGCCCAATTGCAACTGCCTCAATAGTATCCATCCGAGGACTGAAATTTTCCTTTGTAGATCTGGATCAATATGATTAATGCAGGCTTCCACTTGATCTGCCCCTTTCTGCCAGACTGGAATCTTGATGCCGGGTGAGCCGCATCGGAATGCCAAGGCCCGCGAGAAAGCTTTGCTGCCAACGGATGATGATGGGTTTCGCGCCGGCAAATGAGGTCAACCGTCAACAAACAAACATCCGAGCTTGTTGGCGAGATTGCTTGGTATATGCGTTTTCTTGGCATCGCCTGCACAGGCATTAGCTCCGGATGAGATATGGAACTGTACCGGGTGTTGAAGTGAATACTCTATCACTCAAGCGCAGATCGCGCTTAGCGCTTATCCAACTTTCAGGTATGGCACATGTGTATCTAGGACATAACTCACGAGGCTAGGGCATTTCCAATTTGAACGTTGATGGAAAGTGCATTCTTAACGGCTTCCAGCACCCTGGATCATATATATCCCTTGCAAACCGATAATATGATTACTTACCGACATGGTGCTTTGTTTATAATCCTTGTCCACCATGGCCATACCTATTTGTCTCACATAACATGAAGTTTGGAACCGACTTTAAAATCTCCTTCTTCTGATCAAACATTCTTAATCGAAAATGTTGGGATACATGTATTCTATTAACTGTCGAGCTCGAGCTCTCCGCTGCTGTATATATTATTATTACACAGTTCTACATGTACATACATGTGTTTTAACTGTACTGAGTAGACAATTCGGTGTCGACAAATCTTTGTAAAGGCACAGCAATCTCCGTGGGCCGTCGGTGTTATCCCCTGGATGTATGAGACAGTGGGAAAATCTCTCTCATGCATGAACGTCATGTGACCGTGAATTTGGGTGAGAAAACGTCTGGGTAAGTACATGTAGCTTGCTGCCTTTGTCGGTCTTGGGAATACTTAACGGTGCCATAAAGTTCGCAGTTCGCTGCCTTACTTCAGTAAATCATTTCTTCGATAGGCCACGCTAATGCATGAGAGAGATTTTCCCACTGTCTCATACATCCAGAGGATAAGTGCGCTTCCGTATTCGTTCGCGAGTTCGTTTTATAATTTTAATCTAACCAAACTGGTTCGACAAATACATGTAGCTCTCGCCAAGAATGTTATGCATACATGTATACAGCCTCCGGTAGAATTATTGTGGAAAACAGGGACCAACCATCACACCGAGAACAGGGCGATTCTCCAACGCCACATTTCCGCAATAATTCTACTGGAGGCTGTATTTGTACCTTGGCATCAACTAAGACACTAAGTATCGGTCATGGCTCATCACTCGAGCGGTGGTGCTCACGTGTCAGGCCGCTTACCTCGGGGTGTTTGGGTCTTCTTTAGAAATAAATGACTATCTCTGGTCCTTTCTTTTACATGTTCTTCCTGAACCTTCGGGGACATCACAATTTTAGTTGTGTCCTCGTAGAACCTAGTCACATCCGAGGAATAAATGTTAACAGGCTAGATCTAAGTTACACAGCGTTGAGAGGCAGAGATCCCATAGACCCACTCACCATAAAAGTGCCTCATAGAGTAGAAAACACTGTGGCATAAGTGTGTCAGCATTAATAGCGTGTCTTTCAAGGCTGAAGTACATTGCGCCTCGCCTCGAAACCTATGTATGCTTCTAGGTAATATAGCACTTCCCCTCTCTGTATGTGGAGCTAATACCTCAAAATATCACCTTAAACTCATGCTCCTCATCAAACCTATGAGTATAATGGGATACATCGATATTATCCAATACATAGTAGACGGTTAGTGGAGCTTTCGCAGCTCACTTAGAGAAGCGCAAGGCAGGCTTCTCATGCGATAGAGACCATGTTAGGAAACAGAATTCTGACTTACTTCAACGTTACTACCGCTCACTAACGGCTATGCTCAGTATAACTACATATGTATACTTACACGTAGAGCTTCGTCCCAGTTCTTCTTGAGCTGGGCTCATATCTTCGAATCCATTGAATTTTGGCCTGAAAGATTACTCATTAACCGTACCAATTGACTCTAAAGTACAGCGGTAGGTAATAAGTGATGGAACACAGCGATACCTGTTTTGGTAAAACGCCACCAACATTTGGTGTTTGTACTCTCAGGGCGTTCCATCACTTATTACCTGTCGCTGTACATACAGTGTTTTGAACATCGAAGCGCATCGATAACTTAGCATTTAATATCCTTTTACTTATACGGAAAAATGGCTTATCTACCTACATGAACAAAAGATTTAGCCCAGAGCATATGTGGTAGTTTACGGAGTTGTTGTTTGAGGCCATTTCTTCGAGGCGGCTTAAGGTAAATGCCCACATCCACCTCGGATGGACTTGTATACTTAAAGTTGTCAACCTGTATGTAGCGTATGTTATATTCGAAATGAAGATGTTAAGTTCTATTATCCTATTTCTGTATAGTTCCACACGCATACAACTTACATATTTAGGTACCAAATCTTTCCCCGTCCCACCCAGCCCTTCTATTCAATCAAGGATTATGGGGCTTGGTCTTTCGACGTGAAACTCCCTCTTGACTCTCTAGCGCTACAATAATGGACCAAAGAAATTATGCCGTGATTGATTTAGTCTATCAAGATCACCGAGCATACAGCATTTATTTCTCCTGGGAAAATGTTCAATCTCTGTTGGGTAGAAATGCCCTTGTAGAGACGAGTGATTGAAAGCGATTGCATTATCGCTATATGACTGTGAGTCATTTAGCCCTTCGGGATGATTAGTTACTTCGCGATAATTTTATTATTCAGTAACCAAGTGGGATTGATGATTTGCTAATCTCAACACCTCGGTATTACCAGGATTTTCTTCATTCGAGAAAAGGACGGCCGTTACCTCCAGGTCGAGGGGGTAAAGCCCTTTTACTATAGTACAATGTACCATATTCCTATAATGTGAATAACATGATCTGTTTTGTAGGTAATCTCCCTTAGTTTTCATTGTCCTTGTAGGAGGCCCAATATGAATAACAAAACGAGATCTGCCAGGTCTCTCAAGAAACGATGAAGCTATGGATATCTCCCCTTTCCTTTTGAGATTGCATATTGTGACAAGGTTTTGAAACAAAGATTATTGAACAGCTGTGGCTAATTTGTTTGTTTCCATCGACTGTTAAATTTATTAATTATATGGCCCATGATATTTGCGGGCCGGGCCAAGCTAGGTAGACGAAGGATAAATAAACAAATGCCCGGCCCGGCCCATCAAAACGTTTAGGTTAAAACCACTTAACGCTCAAATAGAAGCCAGCAGCGTCTTGCCTATCCTGAGGTATGATCCATCAGCGTGGCCCATCGAGCCCATTTGATACTCGGAGCGAACTAGTTCCATTATAGCGGATAATCGATTTTTGTTTCCTTCTTGAGAGTCCTTTACCAGTGAGATTCGTGGAGTCCGACTCATTGAGATATAACACTTTTACCCTGTCGGGCCCCTTATCGGCCGGTACTTTTGTGGCTTATCGAGTTTCAACTCCAGGCAAGCCAAGAGATACCGAATATTCCCCAGTAGTATGTACTGGGGGTGTATTATCTTAGCCCGGACCGCTCTATTTGTTTATATGAATTGAGATCCTCCTAGTTTTCCCCCGATGTTCCAGGCAATCTCAATTGTCCATGGTCATGCAGCTATCCAGGACGCATAGAAGTTCATCCCAAAATTAACAATCTGGTCCGATCTATGGCCGTTTTGAGCGAGCTTAACTTTGACGAAGCGACTCTAATTTGGTTCGTAAGACAACTTAGATTTTGTCTTCTGCCTGGAATAGATTCTATCGCAACTGAGTATGATGGAAGTTAGCTCCTTGGTTTGTAAACGACCGTAGTAATAGCTTTTGACTTAGTATGCGATGGATGATGGTTAGCGAAAGCTCTTTTGTGCCTCTTTCTGTGGTAGAAAAGAGGGCCCATAGAATTGACGTCACTTCTGTAAATGTTAGTGTCGTAGGTGATGTTGAGGATGGATGAAGGGGAGGGTGGAACGGGAGAAATCCATCGCCTTTATGTAATTTCTGGGGATCTACACCATGCTATATATGTAATTTCGGTTACATGTAGCGCGCACGCATCGCTAGCCCATTTCCTATCATGTCTTGTCGTCCCTCTCTCATGGGCTTTCCATCTCCACGCAAACTTCTTTCCCGGAACAGAACACACGCGTGCCGATAACTTTAATTTCGGAGTGAGGCTAATGATAATCCGGCATGACAAGTATATGAAGACATATATGATAAAAACTTCAAAGTGACAAGGTCAAGCAAGAGATGATGGTGTGTATGTCAGGAAACCCTCGGAGGCAACCTTCTTGGTGTCATATTATTCTGCGGACATGAAACTGAAATTAATTATAACTCCATGTATGTGTTATCACTTCTAAAATTTATTCGGAATTTAGGCTGGCACTCTACCCTAGCTCATGAGATGCAACGAGCTGGGTTCACTACACTCGTTCATTTCATATAGGGTGGAACGTTACCGGGCTCCCCAGGCTCATCTCTCTATAAGATGAATACCAAGGCATCTATTAGGCGAAATCAGTGCATCTGGATTCTTCAATGGATGCTTTCCAAGTAGTATCGAGTGATATTATATGATCACACATCTTCGATGGTGTGGCTCCAACACAAAATCACACACGCTCGTGGAGTACAGGGACAGACGTTAGTCCACAAATATCTGGTTTTGGGTTTGTTTTGGATGCAGGAACAATCTCAAGCGTGGTATGCCACGATAACCAAACGTCTATTTAGAGTGGTAGAGTTTTCAGCCGCAACACTCCCCAATGGTTTGGTAGAAGACTACCAGGTTGTGGTTCAGGCACAGTAAATCCACGTGTATTGACGGCTTGGCAGTTAAAGACAACCCACAGAGGCACTAGAGATCTTTTGAAGAGTTCAAATGTCCAGGCTCAGGTCCAGAAGAGTCAAGCCTGACAGGTAGATGGCGTTGAGCGTTTCAAATCTCCTGCATCAACAACCCTGTTGTCTGAGTCCAGTCGCCCCTAGAAAAATACACTTTGAGGTTGGTGCAACAAATAGCCTTCAACGCTCACCACAAGGAGTGTCGTCAGTGGTGCCCTCCCTGCACATACGTCAGCAGAAGCATGGCAGCTATCCATTCGCCAGAAGTCCAGGGCTTCCTTGTCACGAAGCCTGTGATAGGTAGATAAAGCAGTAGAATTTAGACAAATTAAGTACCCGCGCGCAAGGCGCTTTTGAACAGCGTCGTCCATCTTCTCTTCGTCTTCATTTTCATCACTGTCCATCGGCCCTCAGCCTTCTAAGTACGACTCTTCTTCCATACCACACTCTATAGTTCTGAAGAACGCGTCGCCTTTAGCCACACAAAGACTGCCAAGCCACATTCATTCTTGCGCCCCACAACGATTGCGACGAGTGTGACGACAGCCAATATCTCACCCGATCAGAAATCGTGGGTGGTGCTGCTGCGGTGCCCGTGTCCATATTCGTGTCGCGATAGACCAAAAAGATTACATACTGTCAGTTTGATTTTCGCTTTTTATTTCCTTGCTACGAAAACGGTGTGGTGGTGATCTGCTGACCCTCGGAGAGAAGCAATTTATTAGTTGTATTTCTATCGACTGTTCCTACTAAACTCTATCTACTGATTCTAGGGTGGGTCCTTACATCTTAGCGGCAATCATTCCTATCATTCAAGCCGAAAGCAAGGCAAGGCATATAGACTAAGAGCAAGAAGCTACATAGTATAACTTGTGCTACATCCTTCTTTTTCTACTTCTTTCTTCCACTTTTCCCACCCTCTTCTCCTCCTCTCTCATATTCTCTCTCATCTCTTTTCATTCAGACACGGAATTTAGTTACCTTACTTACAGCCCTTCTCATCTTTAATATCTGCGCTTACAAGGAGCGAACACGAAGAATAGTTAGGCTCTAGAATTAGGCCCTAATCTCACCTCAAGCTTTAGGAGCAACCTCTCCGGAAGATCTCAGCCATGGAATTCAACGTAATTCTCACGCTCAGGATTATTCAGGCCCTGCTAGCCATCATTGTGTTGGGCATATCTGCCTACGTCATTGATGTCTTCAGTCCTATCACGATTGACTCAGCCAATTTCTTGTTGTTCAACGTATGCGCGCTCCCGTCTTTGATCCACCCCCTCGCTTCGGTAGTCCGTGCAAAGTCTGTGCGAAGAGGCTCATCCGCACGCGAGGAACGGACGGTTTAAGCTTTTTATTTTTTATAAGAGAAAACTAATTACGGAAAACTATGCGATAGTCAATCTGGTCGTTTGTCGCCTTGGGATATCTCGTTGCTACTCCAATGTTCTTCCCGAACTTCCACAACCGCTGGGGTGTTCTCGGAGTCGAAGCCATTACTATGGTCTTCTGGTATGAACTGTCTGAGGTATTGCTAGGAAGATTGTCTGGTTAACATTGTGTGTCTACTAGGTTCGCGGGATTTATTGCTTTGGCCGCAGATATCCCCACATTTCGCTGCGCTGAAAATTTCAGGTGCGCGATCGGTGCTTCGAAAGCAGCAGCAACTTTCGGAGCCTTTGCATGGTACGTCAATACCCCTAAGTCGCCTCTGGGTGGTTCCGCTAATAAATCTCCTAGGCTTGCATGGTTAGGAACGCTCGGAATGGTTGTGAATGCCTTGATCGAGCACAGGAAAACCGACCCGGGAACAGACGGCAATGAAACAGGTATAACTAATCCAACTGGTGCCCCGGACGGCGCTGCTGTTCTCCCTTCTGGTACGGATGTTGAAATGAATGGTGGACCACAGTTTGAGAAATACGAACAACCACAACAACAGCCCTCTGAGGCACCGCATTTACCGCAACTTTCGGAGCTGGGTACTGGTGACGAGGGACACGAAAACAGAATTTATGGACATCCGCCTATTGATGGCAGTGGAACGCTTGAAATGCCAGATGTTGGACAGTATGGAGGAAACGTTACTCATGTTGAACAGGAGCGATAAATAACCTCTAGGAACTTTTGTGCTTTTTTTTTTCGCTTGGCTTTCTCACTTTCTCTTTTTCTTCTTCATGACTGGGCTTGATACCAAATATTTATGGGTTTTAAGGTGTTCTTCTTTTTATTGCGATTCATGGTGGGTCAAATAGCTTTGTGTATATGTATGGGGAGGAAATATCTGGTTTTTTTTAAGGGAGGTTTCGGGGGTCTACATTTCATGTCTTTTTCTTTTCTTCTTTAATCTCACTTTTTTCTCTTTGTTACGACAAATTCACTGTCAAAAATTCTCACTATGTTGAAGTTCACTCTAATCAATGACCCAAAGTGTTTATGATCACGGCTACAATGTTCTTCTTCTACATACTATATATAGCAAATCAGAAGAGAACATAAGGCATGCGCATTGCAGCCAGGAGAGGCCACGTAATTTCTCTCTACATATCTAGCTGGTGAACACCTGGCACTCGATAGCTTCTGAAAAAAACAGAGAAAAAAAGTCAAACCATCATCGACAGAGAAATTCTCAGCCATCGGACGTTGCGATAACTATTTATAACCACCATCCATGGGTGCCTGCTTCTCGAATACCGGGTCTTTGCATAATGTCATTAGAACCGCATACGATACGGCCCTCTGCGCCAACGGTCTGACTCGTAGAGCACCTACATATTAGATAGTCGATTGATTGGGCGGGAATCAAGCACGAGGGGCTATGTGATGGCCAAGTCGACGCGATCCCCCGTTGGCTGTATGTACTCTAGAGTACGTGCTTCAATATAGGAGCCACCACCACCCGGACAGAATTTTCAGCACCCGAAGCGCAGAGCGACGAGAACCTGGGTGAAGATTGCAGCCGGTCTTCTATCTTCAATAACCATCGTCCGTCGATCTAGACAGCGCATGTGCCCCCATTCCATCGCAGCGTCATCGATCCCCCTAATCTCTCCATCCTCACTACTACGAAGGTCTCGGTCGCGCCCATCACCAGATAAGATAGATACCTTGCGCGGGAATTAAAACGCACATTCAATCAATTCCTGTCTCCGCAATCATTGACCTCAACGGTCAGTTTTCTGCACCTTGGCGCGCCCTTGCCTCACTTGGATATGTAAGTGAGATCTGTGCATGTGGCGTGTGCGGCTGGCGAGAGTCGTTGAATTAAAGTTTTGCGCGAGGGTAGCTACGTCATTCAGCCCTAAATGTCGTAATTTTCTGCCACACCGTTCTTGGGGCTACGAGCCTCGCTGTGGAAACTGTCACGAAGGAGGGATGGCTAGACTTTTATGGTTAAGTATTTTTCGGGGGTAATGATTGCAGTCCTGGTTTTTAGGCGTGGGGGACAATGAAGGTGCGGAACAAAGACAAAGAGGGAGTAAATACCATATCAAGTTAGCAGTAATTGAATTGAGTATCTAGAGAAACGCCGCTGGTTAACAATTCATTGTCGCTCATAGCACGAGCGTAAACAAAGGAAGTTCACTTTACCACACCCCCGAAGGCTACATAGCTCCCTTGTTCTCCATGCGCAATAAAACCTCTCGGACCCGCCATGTAGTATGTAGAAGTGTGACCACACCGGCAAGCTAGTTTTTTCCATTCAAAATAAACACGTAAACCATGACCACCAATTATGCGCCCAAAGCAATAGTGGCACAAGCGGCCGCTCTGCGTGCAGCACGCATGAAGGCCTCGTCGACTCTGTCCACGAAGAATGATACAGCGCCAGTGGCGGTGAAGAAGCGGGACTTGGAGAATATCTGGGATGCGGACACGGTGAATGGGGAGGCGGACGAGGAAGATGATGATGAGGAGAGTGACTCAGCGTCGGAGACGAATTCGTCCGACGAGGAGAGGGAGAAGCACAGTGTATGTTGCTCTGTTTCTTATATTCTAACATATCCTTAAGGGGCCTGAATTCATCCTAGTTTGGAACTAGCTGTTGGACTGATTTTTGCTTAAACTCTCTGTTATGTGGACTAATGAATCGTGCCCACAGATTGCTATCTCCACAACCATGAAGAACATTTATACCAAGCTCGAGGAGCTGGAGCACACAATTGAGCAAGAGCTCAAGCCACTGGCGTATGCAACACTGGAGCGCATGGAAAGACTCGAGGCCCTTCTCATCAAGCAGGAGCATCTCCGGAAAATAGAGGAACAAGGCTCAATAGCGGACTACTTGGAGGAGCCGGGGCAGCGAGAGAGGGAAGTGGTGACCGGGATGGGATGGGGCGATACATCAGATAGAAAGCAGAAGAGAACTAGGAGGATATCGAGAGAGCTATTTTGAATTCTTTTTTTTTTTTTTTTTTTTTGTTATTGTGGTTTGCGGAAGGAAAATGTAAATCTGTCTTTAAGATCTCCCCCAGCTAGTAACACATTAAGCTCTATTGGCATAGTGGAATGTGTACTCGAAAAGAAATTTGTTACGACAGCGAGTTGCGGGGTTTGAATTCTGGGTAGAGCCTTAATACCTCAAACGTTTGCCCCGATTTTATTTTCCTTCGGTTTTTCCAAGTGTCAAACTAAAGAGTGAACCGGAACCAGCTGCGATTTTCCTTTTTGGTAAAATTCAGGTGGGGAAGTCAAAGCGGTCGCGAGACTTACTCTCAAGATTACTAGTCTGATTCCCATCTCTCGGGGTAAATGTTGGATAGGGTGCAGGATTTTAAATATAACTATGCGTAATACGTACAGCCACTCTGCAAAAGTGTTCGTGGTTTAGTTTTAATGTCAGTGCGCAGTGTGGCGCGCCCGTGAACTTGATGTTATTAATGTTTGGATTCAAAACAACGAAAAAATATATAATATAGTTCGTGACTATATACAAAAGAAAGTAGATCATTAGTCTCCTTCTTCATTGATTTTGGGCGCCATTGGTCACTGGGAAAGCCTCCTGTTGAGGGGTTTTGATGGTCCGCCACGGTTACATATGAAGAAATGTCTCACTGCGAAATCAGAATCACGAAGACTTTTGCAGAGTGGCTGTATATGAAAAACCTCTAGAGCGCACGCTCAGCTAATCACGTCCACCCACGAAACTTCGAACGCACTAGCGAACCAGATCATGCTCGCCATTCAACAATAAACATCCGTACTATTTTGTATTCCTTTAATGCTGTTTGGTGGCCTTATGGGCCGCGATGGGAACCGAGATCAAGTCATAGGCTATCACTCGCAACCAACATCCGCGCGCAGAGAACCCATTACCTGCACCCGTGCTGTGGGAAATTGGGAACGAGATTTTGTAAGGGTTCTAAACATCAAAGATAATCAACGTTGCAAGCAAGCCCCTCCACAATCCCTCGTGTTAGTATGAGACTCATGGCTCACATACTAATTGTTTAACGCCAAAATAATTCGAAACATCCTAATATATTCATAGCATATTCTGACGCTACTCTCGGCCCACCCCATTCAGCCATATATCCTCGAAATCAGCCTGGCCATTATCATCAACAATACCACCACCACCCTACCCACTACCACCACCACCCCAGCCTTTCCAGCCCGAGCCCGCATCTTCCCCAACAACGCCACCACCCTCCTCCCATCCTCCCTCTCCTCCTCCTCCCTCCTCCTCCCCCTCTCCCTCAACACCTGCACATACCTCTCCAGCTCCACTCTCCCCACCGCCCCCTCCACCGCCCTCTCCACCTCCCTCCTCAACAACTTATACTTCCTCCACTCCACCTCCGCCATCCGTGTATCCTCCCTGTACTTCAAATATGGATTATACGTCTACCTCAACTGCATCGCCACCATCCTCTGTACCAGTAGCCCCGGCCGCCGGCGCAGCGGGCCCAGCCCCGCGTTGTCGGTTGCGAGGAGCCGCCTGGGTACCATGGTGACGGGCTCGAGGCCGCGGCGGGGGCACGGCGGCTTGCGGAGGCGTGGGGGACTGTCGAAGTTGTAGATGAAGAGGTTGGTGTGCGGGTTGAGGAAGACGGAGAGGTTGGGGTTGTAGAAGTCGCTATCGGGGTTTGGGAGGGATGTGGTGCGGGTGGGAGTGCCAGTTGTGCGTACGGAGGCCATTGCGAGTTTTTTTTTTTTTTTTTTTTTTTTTTTGGGGGGTGGGGGGGTTTATTGGCGGCTTTTATTGTGTATAGGAAGGGTTTGAAGTCTATGAGTACTCAAGTGGGGAATGGGTTTTGGTGTTTCTTCACGGGTTTCTGGTGACGTGAGTATTGAGAACAAAGAAACGGGGTTACTGGATTTGGAATTATGTCTCACTATAGCCACAGGGCATAAAATGAGGTTGATGGACTCTTATTTCTGGCGAGTGTTTCTCGTACCGCGATCGGTTATTGTTGGAGTAAAGGTACGTTGATATCCTTCGTTATATTTGTAGTGTGATTAATCATTGGCACCTAGTTAGCTATAGCCTAGCTATCTGCCACCAATTGTAAATCCAACATTAGTACTTAGGCTCCGAGTACTTGTGGAGGTAATACAGAGAGTCGGAAAGATCTACATCTTGTAAAAAGCAGCGGAGAAATCTTGCATCTCTGGGGTGATAAGTTAGAGCACCCTGTGGTGAACACGTATTCGTAGGGGTCAAATACTCAGAAAAGACCAGTGAATAAAGAACAGTCATATGAGCTAGCCCACTCATATTAATCTTAACAGAATGAGTAGAACCAGACCATCACAGCAATAATCTACTTCATAACACCAAACCCTCATCCCCGGTCATTGACCCGAGTGACAACCCATGATGCTGTTCCCGTCTTGGCGGAGATCACGTGGGGCGTGCGTGTCGCAATTTCGAACCACGACCTCTGAGACATCCGGTGAGGGTGGAGAGAAACCCGCGCTGCAGAGAGATGAAGAGGGCAATTCTCTTCAATTCCCATGTGTGCATGGCAAGGACATATCATAAAATCTTCGCTATCATGCAGTGGTATATAGCAATCGTAGTGCGCGTGATCTGGGGGGTGAATGCCCGATTTCTGCGGCAACAAGCACTCCCTCTCCCTCTCTCTCTCTGTTCTTAGCATCTTATTCCCGCTTCTCTTCATCCTGGGCCCCACTCACTCACTCCCTGCTGCCCCTTTTCACCACGAAGCTAGCTAGCTAGTCGGGCCGGCCGCGTAAGGGTTCCTGGCATCAACGTCAACACCATTCACACATCCAATCCCACCATTAACAACACTGCCCCATCACCATCATCATCAGTCGAGAAGAATGAGAACTCGGCTACGGCTACAGCTTCAACTATTTTAATCAACACAATGTCTTCTTCCTCGCCTTACCGTCCCGCACACAGCAAGTACAACAGCGACCCCAGCTTCCTCGATCAGGCATGGACCCAGCTCCGCCGCCACAGAGCCTGGAGGTCGCTCCAGCGACGGAAGGGCCAATCCTGGAAAAGCAAAGCCGCCGAAGCTCTCTCCATCCGGAACGCAGTCAGGCTCTCGTGGATAATGCTCGTCTGGTGGGGTGAGCGCACAGTCTTTGAAAGTGCCATCCGGGAGTGTGCTTGGGAGAACTGGGAAGATTGGGTACAATACACTCACCTCACAGGCTTCAGTTCCCATGCTATGTAGTCAGCTGACATGAACGTCCACAGCCCGCTGGTGCCACCCCGCATCGAATGGCACTCATCGCCGACCCGCAGATCATTGACCCGCACACATACCCTCGCCGTGGCCTCTCCCTCGCGGCAACAATCTACTATACGGACCAGTATATGCGGCGGAGCTACTCGACGTTGCAGGAGGTCCTGCTTCCGTCTACGACACTCTTCCTCGGCGACCTGTTTGACGGCGGCCGCGAATGGGCACACACGCCACCGTCGCTATACGCGCAGCAGCAGCACATCCACACCTCCGACGGGCCTGTCCCTGTGCGTCCGGACCCCAATGCAGAGGCCGACTGGAAGCTATACAAGGACGATTATTGGTGGGGTGAGTATCTCCGCTTCGCGCGCATCTTCCCGGGATACCCATACCGCCGTACAGTCAAATCGCTGCCGGGGAATCATGACCTGGGGATAGGTAATGGTATACGGGAGCCGGTGAAGGATCGGTTCACAACATGGTTTGGGGAGACTTCGAGCGTGGTGGAGGCGGGAAATCATTCGATTGTGCTACTGGACTCGGTCTCGCTCTCGAATGATAATAATCCAAGGATATTTGGGCCAGAGCGAGAGTTCCTCGATAATCTCCCAGTGCGGCTATCGAAGCCAGATACAGCCACACCAAAATATCCGCATACTATCATCAACGACGGCGCTGCACCGTCGTCGCCGGCCGATGACGCGCCAGGCCCAGAGACACTGCACAATCACCTCCCCACAATCCTACTAACACACGTCCCGCTATACCGCCCCTCAAATACGCCTTGCGGCCCGCAGCGCGAGTCGTCAAACCCAATCAGCATCCGCGGCGGGTACCAGTACCAGAACGTGCTCACACCCGAGCTATCCTCTGACATACTACAAAAGACATCAGCGAAATACGTCTTCTCCGGTGACGACCATGACTACTGCGAGGTTGACCATATGTACACGGGCGACCAGGGTCGCGTGCACGAGGTCACGATCAAGAGCTTTGCCTGGACCATGGGCATTAGAAGACCGGGTTTCTTATTAGTAAGCTTGTGGAATCCAGAGGGTGGACCGTTGGATTCCGCTGCCGAGGGGCCGACGCTGGAGAGCAAGTTGTGTTTGCTCCCGGACCAGATTGGGACCTTTCTGTGCTATGTAAAGATGTTGTTTGGGACGCTGGTGCTGCTCGCGGTGACGGTGTTGGTGCGCAGGATCAGGGGAATTGCAAGCGGCGAGGAGCCGCTGCTGCCAACTGTTGAGAAGGAGCGCGAGAAAAGGCGGGAGTGGGGGTCCGTAGGTGTATCTTCGTCGTCGGCAGCCTCGAGGAGCGGGAGCAGAGCGCCGACTCCGAAGGTGTGGGGCGAGGAGGACAAGTATCTTAAGCCCGCAATCAATAGCAGTGCTGGGGGCAGGAAGAGAAAGGGGGTCGTGGGGTATCTTAAGGACTTTGGAGATGAGGTTGCGTCGGTGGCTTGTGTTGTGCTGGGGTTTTACATGGTGCTACTAATGAGATGGTAGACTTTTCCTGTTTGTGGGTTTGGGAGTTAAAAAAAACTTTTTATTGGACTTTCTTTGTTTTGTTAGTGGACTTAGCTGGGTTCAGTAATACATAGCTATACTTTAGAGGGGCGGTAGTGCTCTGTGTTTTAATGAAATTGTTCTGCGGCTTATGCGTTTTGCTGGTGTTATCATTGCCATTATCGTGATTCTTGCTTGTATCGTTGTATGCTGACGGATTTCAGAGCCTTCTTGTTGGCTGAGACGACCATTCATGAGATATCACTCGGGCATTGCTACGCCAAGCCTCGGTCAGAGATTTTTGGGGGGGTTTAATTCATTAATTGCATGCAACAGCCTCGGTCGTAGACCACAAGTTACCAGTTAGCATTACTACTTCTCCACAACAAGCTACAATTAGAACACCCATCCCAAGAGTTAGAAGGAACTAGAAGAGAGAGTATCATACTTCCCTTCAATTCCCGTTGCACCGGAACCCACCACTTTCTCTTATACTCCCCCGATCACCTACAGTACCGGAACGTCATATCGATCATGGTCCCCATTGAATTCATATGGCAACAAACTATTCCCCATACGCCTATTTAGCCCCGATTGGGTCAAAATACATTAAGGACTAGATTCAAACTACTAATCGATCTAACATATCGCCATGTGCCATGGTTCTCTTACTGTCCCTGGATAACAGCAATGCTTCCAGAAGAGAAAATAAGCAGATATCGAGTGCAATGGAAGGAGCTAAGAGGTTTCTTCTATCAGGCCTCGCTCGAGACACGTATTCATCGATCGATATCACCATCTACGGGAACAGTGAGTGCCGTAAGTGTAACGCATGGAATCTTAGCTAGCAGCCCACTAATCAGGTCAAAATCACCGATTGTAATTGGCTAAGCGAGAGAGAAATCATCAAGCATATTCTACCTTGAGGGTTGGGGATCACCGTATTGTATGGTATGTAGACCCGTTCTGGAAATTCGAGGAAGCGGCTAGTTCAAAGTTTGCTTTCTTTCTTAGTTTAGCTGGTGGTAGAGCCGAATATCTTGAGAACATACGAGGTGTCGTTTGTTGAGAAAGGCGGGTGGTCATGCTGTTGAGGCGACATCTTCCATGAGCGGAGGGGGGGGAAGTGTCCTTTACTGACCTCCAGCGGCTTCTAAATCTTGCCACATCACATCATCACTGTCAACTAGCTCTGACAGATCCCCATAATGCTATTCCCACCATTGCTCACATGTAGCCAGCTAGCTCATCTAACCTACACCCTTCTCCTCTCATGAGAAAAAATAAAATTCATCAGCCGTGGCAGTTTTTAATTCATACATGAAGGATTTTTTATTTATTTAATTCATCAATTGTTCATACATGAAGGAAATAAGAGTACTATTTTAATAAAGATTGATATGGTTTAATCGCCCTAGAGACTACATAAGCTAGGTGTTCCCGCTCTTAATTTAGATTAACTTCCGGAGACCAAGTACACATAAGGCTACACCTTTGGGGAAGTATTATACTCACGGGATATCACTCACTTTTTCTCTGTTACGCCTCATGTACTATATTGGTTCACACTTGTCGAGTTCTTATATCAAGATTCAACTATAGTTGTTTATATGCGGAAGGACTCACAGGAACTCCGCAAATGTTTCAATGATGTGTATACTGCTTACTATATCTAATTAGTCGCTTTGGGTTTGTATCATCCAAATTTTGGTGAGACTTATGTGGGGGTGTTTAATGAGTAATGATATACTTGTCCACTGGTTTCTTGGGATACACAATTACGCGCACACATATCTAGGACGAAGGAAAGGAACTTCCGAATCCGAAATAAAGTTCATAGGTCACCCATGGCCGGCCTAGGCTACATGTAGTCAAGACTACATACATGCATATTACTTTTAGATCATCGTCGCCGAGATATAACAGAAGGGGTGTGAGACCCTAATTGCGGCTGTTTGTCTGAGATCATCCTTAATACTTATGGAAAGATCTTTTTTTAATAATCTTACGTACATCTATATATATGCCTGTAACCGTATTTATAGAGCAAACGTTACAAGTGCAAATTATCCCTGGCAACGGCGAACAAGACTACTCCAAGTGTATACTATTGATTTTAGAATACTTTCTGATGATCACGTCGAAATATAAATTTACAAAGCAATACTATTTTGACAACTTCAACACTACATGTAGATGATACTATGCTATATATTCAGACACACCACCCTGCTGCTCTTTAAAGTGTATCCCGGGCCGAAAGACCACAAAACTCACAACCGAGAGTTGAGATAGATCACGAGCCATCTTTCGATTTACCATTATAGCTCTTCTTGTGCTCCAACAGTACTTATAAAGAGGTTTTATGACTGGGTAATTACCAGCTACCCGGCTTCAGAATTCACGGGAAGATACATGTGTAAGATCAAAAACCCAAAGGCAACTTGCATTCTACCAAGTACGTATACAAGTGCCCCAATGTTTTCAAAAGTGGTACCCGAGGATGCATGTTTCTAGATACAGCATGTACTTTCAGTGACCTTTTGAATTTGTTTAGATCTTGATCCGGGTGAAATTTCGATTCCTGATCGAACTATCTTTAATACGGCGCGGAGTAGTACAGAACATGGGATCGAGTGATATTTCCCGAGGCCAGATGATCATTTCCGTCTAGATTCCTACCTCAACATGGCACTCCATCAACACCGGAATTACACAATTCAATTACTAAAAGTTTACAGCCTTGTTTTTACGGATGCGGGTTTAAAATCTGTATGCCTGTCCCAAGTGGGAAATTATAGGTTCATGCAGTGTCCCCGGTACCACAACCACGCCTTAGCTAAGGATTTGAAAGCAATCGTACGCGTATACGGATGTTCTATCACGCCGCGTATCTACAAGTTCAAGGACTACAAACACAACCTCCGTCAAACATTCGGATACAGTATTATGATCTTAGGTTTGGGAGGTGAATTTATACTATCCTAGCGTTTCAGAGGTAATCTATTCATCTGTGATAATTTTTAAGTCAGTTTCTTCTTGAACGACATGTTTGAACAGGTCAAGTCGAATGCTATGACTTGGTACAGCCCATCGACAAGGCTCTGGAGGTGGGAAACTGTTTATGTGAGTTTGAGTTTTAGTGGCTAGTGAATAGACAGTACGTCAGAACGTTGCTCCTGCTGGCTTCCGACGACATCATTACATCATTAACGTTATAACATTCAACCTTCGATCACTTCTTCATGTTTTCTGGCGCCGCCAACGTCACTCCCTTTGTTTTCATTGCTTCCAAGTGGGATGAGTTTATCGCAACCTTTTTTCTCTACTATGGATTTGTTTCATCCTCAATGCAGCCTGGAAATCACAATATGATATATATGGATCCAGACAGGATTCATCGATGCAGTGACACTCTGCAGAAAGTGGCATTCTGGGAGTTTGCCGTCTTTATACGTCTCGTGTCCCACACACCATCAAATTCTTTGAGGAACGATATTGTACAAGGTTTATCTAGGCCTGTGCTTTTCACCGAGAATTCTGGGTACCCCAGATGATATAATTCCGGTTCACTAATCGCAGGCGGACGGATCTAGGGCTGATTTCTAATGACGAATATAAAATACTGCATGAGGCGGTGAGATTCGTGCATCCACGTGCACAGTCAAAGTCTCATCTTGGTATAGCAGCAAAGATAACCTTATTTTAGCTGGTGGCTTTTCCTTCGTGCGAATCATGAATAGTGGAAGCTTATCTCAAAGATGTCTTCTTCTTTTCAAAGTGACATGTACGTAACTATCTACCCCGCAGCCCTCAAGTGCTCTGTTCTGCCCTGCTGATCACTCTTTTAAAACCGCATACCGCGCCTGCAACATGATAAGAGCATAAGACAGCAATTGACAGCTTTAGGTCCTTTGATATTGATGCGCACACGCGGCGAAGGAGAGATTTCAACCTATCGGTAGATCTATCGATCGATGCAAAAGAAGGGCTTGCGGAAGGTTCCACCCTTTCCATTCTAGCTCGGTCGATCTACTACATGTGGTAGATCGTGGCTTTTTGGCGCCATAGTCGCGGAAAACCGGAACACATCCGAAGCGAATAATTCCGATCCCAGAGTGGTGATTGAAACTTACACGGCACTCTATGTCACTTGATTCGTGACTATTTGTTACCCAATGGTTTGCGGCGAAAGCCTTGCCCTGAATTTCACGTTGAAGTGAAACGAGTGCTTTCCCATGACCCGGCAAATCTTTGCGCTTCGGGAGTGGCAGATGCCCGTACCTGCATAGAAATAATTATGAGACAGTTCTTAGAACAGGAGCTCATCAGATGAAAGAGATAAACCAATTCCTGGAGAGATGTGTATTGCCGGGGCCATCTTGCAGTCGTGAGACATTCAAATTGCCAGTAGAAAGAGATCCGGCCATAGACAAATGCAGACTTCGGATGGACAAACCTTCAGCAGATCGCGCACAAGTCAAATTTTCCTAACCATTCATTTTTGCCCGAATATGCAGGAATAAGACTTCCAATGTTGATACTTACCGGGCTCGTCAGTCCCGCATAACGATGTCCCGGTCTCGCGGGGTTCGAGCCGGCCCGTCTTGGATTGTGCTCTAGACAAGGTACTCTACTGTTGAGTTGGGGGATCCGCGCTATCGATTATTGAGCTACAAACCTACAAATATTTGACAGGGATTTTTCACACTTGGCCCATAATCGCAAATAGTAACAAAAGTGACAGTTGTATGTCTAACGCCTCGTCAAAGGACTACCTTCAGCCTGTTGATGTGAAGGAAAGGCGAGAAAACAATAGGGTTAGGGCAACATGGATCGGCAAGGATGACCTTGTTCTTCCACAACTCCTACCTGTTCCTACTACATGCCTCTGCATTTCCTCTGCATTCGGAAACCACTCTCATGCACCTAATAATATTAAGGGTTCCTTGTCGATAGAGGCGGTTACAAGAGCTTTGACCCACGAGTCGTGGCAAGAGGACTGAATTGTCAAACATAGGGCGTCTGCAAGTATCTTTCCTGTAATGTGCTCGCTAACCAACAAAAGAAGCCCTATGTGAATTGTCACAAAGCAAGACAAGGCATTTAGTTCCAACAACATGCGTGCCATGTGCCCGCTATCGCCAGTGCAGTACGCAGGTGGGGAGGTGGATGAAGATGGGGATGAGAAGGAGCGCCCTGATTGTGAAGGGAAAGGAAGAAGAGACTACACGCTCTAGATGGAACAGACCACATCCATCTGCCCCGCCCTCGACAATTGGCCGCCATTTTGCTTTCGTCGATAGTGTTCTAGCATAGATCGCCAATGCCTCCGGGGGATACTTTTAACCGTGACAACCCAAGCGGTGGCCAATTGCGATTTGACTGAAGAACCACCCTCCTTCAAGACCCCGCAATATTCTTGACGGAGGTCGAAATAAGACGACGTCGTCCCATTTATATTCATGTGACTAGCGTCATATCCTACTCTACACCACATTTCCACCTACATTCCGGCACCTTCTTTGCGCGATTCCTAGGCTGTGCAAGCAAGAGAGCGGAAGACGCATTGCATAATATGCAAAGGACGGAGGGAATAGAGCAGAGAAGAGAAGGGGGGGTGTGACTCTTCAACGGGGATACCTATCAATTTCTTTGCTTCTACCGGTCCGTATCTTTTTACGTACTGACAGAGTGTTGATGCCAAAGGAAGGCTGATCCGAGAAATTTCGCATATGCTCCGCAAAAAGGGCACTCTGCTCTAGAGTAGGTACATAAAGTACTACTTCGTACATACTGTCAGTACCTCTGCTCTGGTGCAACGTTCCGTATCTGTACCACGGTTACAACCAGGTTCGCCAAGATTACTTCGAACTTCATGCCTGAACCACCTTTGCTGCTAAGCTTCCCGTACTCCAACATCGGCATGTTACGATCACGCCTTGCAGATATGTATTCAACGAGATTATCTGCTCATGGAATCGATCGCGCGCAGTTGAATTCCCAACCGCGGCAGGTTGCGTCGTATGTTCGGCAAAGCGTGTCCCGTTGGCTGGCTGTTTGGTTTCTGGCCTATGATAAGGCGGTGGGGAATATCGAGAAGACCTTCAACCTCTCTCCTTTCTCTCTAGCTGTGAGTATATGTGTATTCTCAGTGTTTGTCGTTTATTCTCGTGTATTTTGGTCTGCTTTCTCTTATTTGGTTATCAAATATTTTACGGCTGGGCTGAGTCCTCAATTGATCATAAGTACCCCGCTCCAGTTATCCTGCCCTTTCTGCATCGAATACCCGGAGGCCATGCAATACATCTCAACTTTGCTTGCATATCTGTTGTTTCCCCCAATCCCTTTCCCTTTCCGTTTTCAGCTCTCTCCATGCTTAGGGATTATATTTTTATATTATTTTTAATATCTCTATTCCCATTGATTCGCGGGGCCGTAACTATTCCGATCTTGTTTTTGAGCTCATGCATGTCCTTTGTTTTCCCATGGAAGGCCTTGTGGAAAAAGAAAACGTACGTGGTTTATCATTCGCCTCACAAGCCGCATCGGAGAGGATCACATATAGGGCAGCTCGGCTGATTGGATTTGCTGCCCGCGCTGTACGATGATCTACCTGGAAGCTCTTCACCCCATTCCTATCCAGGGCCTTGGACATCCCTTCTCTCCCCCCAGGTTTTGCGGAGAGACATATCCCAAGGCTTCTTCTAGGCGTTCGTTACTGGCAACGCATCTTTTAAGCTTCTAAGCTTCTTCAGACCAGGTGTGTGCCGTTGGCCCAATTGGATAGGGGCATCACTTTCTGGACAAGGCTGTCACTACTTTTCTATAACAACTCACGTGGAGATAGATAGCCATGCGGGAATTGAGAAATCAAAGTTTCATACTCCGTTGGCCAGGTGTAACCGACATTTTCTCCATACTACATAAGTAGACAAAGTATTCTACTTGCGATGAAAGAATTGATAGCCTGGCCTGAGAAAGAAAAGCGAATTAGGCATGGGGGAAATGGCGTATATGTACTGCGCGGGGGGGGGGGGGGTAGTGCTTGCGAAGGTGTTGGAGGTGTGAATTTTTGGGGGTTGGGACTGTCGGTGATCCGTCTGACACGCATGGCAGAATTCCCAACCCCAGTCAATACATACACAGGCGAGCGACTCGGAGAGCAGGCGGTAACTAACAATCAATCCACTGGCCGACGTTCGTGAAGACGAGAGGCGGCCAACGGTGGGGTGGGAGCCCAACACATCCCAGGTGATCGGTTAGCCTTGCCTATCTTATCGTTAGCCTCCCCCCGACATCCCCCCCCCAGGATCTGCCAGAAGTTGAACTGCACAGCACAGCAGCTTGCCAGCGTCTGTTCTATGGGGATACTATCTCTTGCATGGACCTTCCGCTTTGTTGCGGCATACATTGTAAAGCGTGTGCTGCTGGCTGCTGGCCAGATTGAGCATTGAATCAGTGACGATTAACAATTCTGTAGACTCCGCATTTCATTGAATTAACTCTCGCTTCTGCCCTTGTCGGGCTTCCCATCAATACAATACTGTCTCCACTCCCCTCTTGCTTCTTATTCTCTCTCGCCCCTTGAGCCCTTGCCCCTCGCTCATCGTTCCTACGAAACACGATCTCCAATACCAAGCTCAAGCTCAACAAGCTCACCCACCCATTCGCTCCTCAACCCACATCTAATCCCTTGCTAAAAACAAAAAAACAATCAAGATAACCAAACAAAAGGCAAAACAACAATTGAAGTTTCGGTCAAGAAGGTAGCTCAGTATTAACAAAAAATTATTAATTGTGTTATCACTGTCGGGTTCAGCAATGCCTCCCAACCAGAGATCGCAGACGAAAGCCCCAGGAGGGTTTCTACCACATCCTTTAGACCAATTGACTATTGAAGAGATCGGCAAAGCTCGTAATATAATCCTTGGGCGACATTCTGCTACTTCAATTGGCTTCAGAACAATTACACTAGAGGAACCTTCAAAGAAGATCTTGACCATGTTCCTATCAGCCGAACACAAGGGCGAATTGTCTTCTGTAACATGGAGGCCCCCACGACGTGCTAGGATTCTTTTTGAGCTCATTTCGAAGGATGGATCAGTGGAGTTGTGTGAATCAGTAGTGGATGTGGGAACTGGTCTGGAGAAGAGCTTTACAGTGCTGGACAAGAAATGTCATGCTCCTCTCAATGCGTATGTGATCCCCCCTGTTAAAACATCGGATTAAACTAAATTATAGCAGTGAAGAAGTTGCGATGTTCCCAGAAGTTACAATGGAGTCACCACTCTTTAAAAAAGCTATTGCAGAGCTTTCACTGCCACCTAACACTGTCATCGTGATTGATCCATGGATGTACGGTGGATGGGAGAATCCGAATGAAGATAGTCCTCGGTATATGCAAGGGTTGGTATACACCCGTGACCCAAAGACTACCAACCCAGACTCCAACCACTATGCCTTTCCTCTACCTCTCATTCCAGTAATGGATGTTGCGAAGAAAGAAATCATCAGAATCGACCAGTTACCTACAGGTGGCACAGAAGATGGCTTGGAAGTTGGAACAGGCTCTAAGGAACCCCTCGCCCATTGCAAGGCGTGTGAATACGTCCCAGAGCTTATTCCTGGTGGTTTGAGGCAGGACCTCAAGCCTTTGAATGTTGTACAACCGTATGGACCGTCATTCACTGTTACTGGAAACTCACTGGTGGAGTGGCAGAAATGGAGGTTCAGGGTTGGATTCAATCCTAGGGAAGGAGCAACAATCCACGATGTTTGGTATGATGGGAGAAGCGTTCTATATCGTTTGAGTTTCAGCGAGATGTCAGTGCCGTATGGGGACCCCAGAGCACCTTTTCACAGGAAACAGGCTTTCGATTTTGGTGATGGAGGGGCTGGCAGAGCTGCCAACAATCTTGAACTCGGTTGTGATTGCTTGGGTCTCATCAAGGTATTTGAAATTCAATTGCAAAGATTCGATATGAAGCTAATTAACCTAAACAGTATTTTGACGGTATCATGAATGATGTTCACGGAAAAGCAGTGATTTCAAAAAATGTTATCTGCATGCACGAACAAGATGACGGAATCCTATGGAAACACACAAACTACCGCACTGGCCGCGCAGTCGTCACCCGCAATCGACGATTGATAATCCAATTCATCATAACACTTGCCAACTACGAATACATCTTTGCCTATCAGTTCGACCAGGCTGGTGGCATTTCTCTTGAAACTAGGGCTACAGGCGTTGTGAGCACAGTGCCAATTGATTTCGGAAAGACTAGCCCGTGGGGAAATATCGTAAGTCCGGGAGTTCTAGCACAAAATCACCAACATCTTTTCTGTGTTCGTATCGATCCGGCAATTGATGGGTACGAGAACACAGTCGTTCAGGAGGAGTCTCATCCTTTGCCCTTTTGCCCGGAACTTAACCCTTTTGGCAATGGATACGAAGTGAGAAAGACTGTTATGAAGACATCTGGTTTTGCGGATGCAGCTCCACAGCACGGCAGGATTTTCAAGATTGTGAACGAGAATAAGCACAATCCCATCAGTGGAAGACCTGTGGGATATAAATTGGTGCCTTCACCGACACAGCTCACATTGGCACATCCTGACAGTATTATGGCCAAACGTATGGCATATGCCAGTCACCATTTGTGGTTTACCAAGCATCATGATGGCGAGCTCTGGGCGGCTGGACCGTTTACCAACCAGAGTTCTGTTGAGGTTTGTGCCAACATGATTTATACGCATTTTTTTTTTTAAAAAAAAAGAAGTTACTAATAGATTTTTTAGCGCGGTGGTGTTAAAGATATGGCTGATCGCAAGGAGAATATCGAAAATGACGATGTCGTTGTTTGGCACTCCTTTGGGTTAACCCACAATCCCAGAGTTGAAGGTTTGTTACTCTAGTCAACATAACTCTTTATTCTTGACTAATTCGAGGTAGACTTTCCTGTTATGCCAGTCGAAACCCATCAGATTCACCTCAAGCCAGCCGATTTCTTCTCCAAAAACCCGGCTATTGATGTCCCGTCGGCCAAAAACCAAACATCTATTCTCTATAAGAAAGGCGGCCTTGTCTCCAGCTTCGTCACTGAAGTTCCGCAAAGCCACGATGGCGACCGCAGAAAGTCGATATTGATTGTTGACGACAACTCTACTGACTCGATCGCAGTCCAGAAGACCCAACAGCAAGGGATCAAGGCGTGTTGCATGTAATCAAGGCGTAATTTGGGGGGGGGGGGGGTAATCACGGAGTTTTTCGATTTCAAATTTTCGTTTTTTCGTTTTTCTTTTCTAGCAGGAGCTCTTTTTTCACTTTTTTTTCTTTTCACGGAGTTTGATTCTTAAAACGCATTTTCAAGGATGGGTGTATCTTTCAAGTACTTGTTTTTTTTTAAAGGTTGGGGTAATGTTTTCATTTCTTTTTTTCTCTTTCGTATTTTCTTGCTTTTTACGATATATACGACAGGTACGGACAACGGACGACTCAATGATTTCACGATTGGGATTAGAGGAGGGGAATTTGGGAAGTTATTTTTTATTTCTGCTTTTTTTTTTTTTGACTTTTTTCTGCGCCCTGTTTTGGGGGAACTCAAAATCCGCCCCCCCCCCTCTTCCCCCGGCTCTTGCTCTATTATTACTCTTATTCCCTAGATTAGCTGCTTTGCCTCAGCCTAGGGTTGTATAAAGCAAAATTACAATGTAGTGTATGTACGATATATTCATACCTCCTAATTCATCTATTCGCATATATCTCTACTCTCCAAAAATCATGGTGGGGCAATCACAAGCAAATGTTGTGGGGTAGCGGGGCAGATATGTCGGTAGGCAGTTAACCAGGCCTACACCACGTGGGATCGGGCAATATGGAACTGATGCCAAGGTTTCGAATCCGGGGAATCAATCAACGAGCACAAGGCTCATCGATAAGCTTCTCTAGAGATCTGGTTGGCTACAGCCTTGAATCATGAATAATCACTCGGTCCTTCTGAGCTTCGCAACAAAAAAGGCTCGGCGCGGGCCGAGCCGGCGAACCTCCAACGGATAGGCCTGCCTTCCTCAGAAAAAACAGAATTTCTCCGCAGATTCTAATAAAAACCCTCAGCGGTGTGGGGAGGGGCTGGATGTCAGTAAAACTGGGGATTTAGATTTTACGGAGTGCTTCGTGGCTACATGTAATCATATAGCAAAGGTGGTTGGAATAGAGTATGTATAACATGTCACAATCAATATGTAGGTGGCTAGAATATACATACGTATCTACCAAGGATCTCAATCAAGACCACTTCTTTCACATTCACGCAATCTCAGATCTTTTTCTGCTTGAGGTTGAGTTAGTCTTTCCGATCTGTCATCAGAAACTGCAGGCTGTCAACCCGGTATTGGGTGGTTTAAGCATTCGATCAAATCGGGAACTGCAGTGCGTAGTGCGTACAGGTAGCAGGTAGAATAGATAAGGGTGTCACATTGTTGGGCAATCAACCGATCTTATCTCCACAATCTTCTCTTTGAGATGGTATGCAGGGAAAAAAGGAAAGGTGCGGAGATGTTTTGTTTTTCCTTTCCTTGAGGCAGTAGAAGCTAAGACCACATAGAGTACCCTATCCTGAAAGTAAAATGAAAGAAGAAAAACAGGAGAGGGGGGGGGGTGAACAAATACAGCTATGAACTGATAGCCCCCCCCACACACACCCCCGGGGCGGACATGACACCCCACATCAGATCAGAGATCGATAGCTAATGGGGAGGTGCTCTATTTAACAAAATAACTCAAAACGCCATAAAGGTTTTAATACCAGCCTCCACACTCCACGTCGAGACGGGGGGGTTAAAGAAAAGGAAAAAGGAACCAGCCACCCTCCTTATCAAAGAAGTAAATACAAAGCAAAACCAATTATCACTCGGCCTCTCCCCCCATTAAACCTCAGTGGTGGCCGGAGCCTTGCCAGCATTAACAGTGACAGTCTTATTGCCCTCATTGCTGCTATCGGCGTCAAGCGTTGCGAATGCCTGGACGAAATCCTCAATGATGTCATCAATGTGCTCAATTCCAACAGAGACACGGATCAGGTCCTCTGACACTCCCGAGGAGATCTGCTCTTCTTTGGTAAGCTGCTCGTGGGTTGTTGACGCGGGGTGAATGACGAGGGTCCTGCCGGAGAGTTCCTGTGGTTAGATACTGTTCCACCAAAAGTTTCTTTTTTGGGGGGGAGGTTGTCAACTTACTTAGCATCACCAACGTTGGCGAGGAGAGAGGCGAGCTTCAAGTTGTTGACGATAGTGATACCAGCCTTCTCACCGCCCTTGGCACCAAAAGACAGGACACCACCGAAACCTCTCTTGAGGTACTTCTTAGCCAGCTCGTGGCTAGGGTGGCTCTCAAGTCCGGGGTAAGAGACCCATGAAACCTTATCATGCTTCTCCAACCACCTAGCAAGGCTCAATGCGTTGCTGACATGGCGCTCAACCCTCAAAGACAAAGTCTCAAGACCCTGGATGAGCTGGAACGCACCGAACGGGTTGAGGCAAGATCCCAAATCACGGAGAACTTCAACACGAACGCGGATAGCAAAAGATATGGGGCCGAAAGTCTCCCAGAACTTGAGGCCGTGGTATCCCTCGGCGGGCTCGACGAACTGAGGGAATCTCTTGGCGTTCTTTCCCCAGTCGAACTTTCCAGAGTCGACGACGACACCGGCGATGGTGGTACCGTGTCCACCGATCCATTTTGTGGCAGAATTGACGACAATGTCGGCACCTGTAGGTTTTATCAGTAAGCTTATAAGCGAACAATCGCACGGCGCCTGGTATGCCGGTAGGGATGAGTGAGTGATATACCATGCTCGATAGGTCTAACAAGGAAACCACCAGCACCAAAGGTGTTGTCAACCACCAACGGAATACCGTGGTCGTGAGCAACCTTTGCGATGGCCTCAAAGTCGGGGATGTTGTACTTTGGGTTTCCAATCGACTCGATGTAGATCATCTTTGTGTTGTCGTCAATGGCCGCGGCAAAGTCCTCGGCCTTGTCGCCCTTGACGAACTTTGTGGTTATGCCGAGGCGGGGAAGGAAGACCTTGAACTGGTTGTAGGTTCCGCCGTACATGTAGGAGGTGGAGACAATGTTGTCGCCGGTATGGCAGAGGGCGGCGATGGCCATGAATTGAGCGGATTGTCCGGAGGAGGCGGCGACAGCGGCGACACCACCCTCGAGAGCTGCGATCCTCTTCTCAAAGACATCGACAGTAGGCTATACATAGGGAAATTTAGTCAATTTCATTCAAACAATTGAAAGAGAATATTGGGCGCAATTACGTTCATGATACGGGAGTAGATGTTACCAAACTCCTTGAGCCCGAACAAACGGGCGGCATGAGCTGCATCGTTGAAGACATACGACTAATACATCCCCCCCAAAAGTTGTCAGAAATCTCCGATTCTCCCAATTGAGCTGAAACATATATATAATATCACGGTTTGATTTGCACATACTGAGGTAGCATAGATAGGGACCGCGCGCGAGTTTGTCGCCGGGTCGACGTCTTGGCTACAGATTTTCGCTCAAGTCAGCCACTGGTAGCAGCTAAAGAGCCTCCTCCTCACAATAGTAATAGTCGGAGAGAGGTAGTGAGTGGGTGCAAAACAACATACCCAGCGTGCAAGCAGAGAGTCTCAAAGCGCGACATGTTTAATTGTATAGCGGCAGTATAGTCTCAAAAGTCGGAGAGAAAAGAATTCAATGATGGTTGGATGGTATCGATGAACAAGAGATGAGAATAAAGGAAACAAACAACACCTTATATGGCGAGCTAAGAAGCCCACCAAGCACTACTAGTGCGGGGTAGTAATGGCTCTAAGTTCTATTAAAACTTTTTTTTCTCTTCACACCTGTTCTCGGGCACGCCATCGGGGGGTTGGGTTGGGGTTGGAAAAGTCTATTATGAAATAATAACTCCCCCAGCACGTTATAACATGGTGTGACAATCCTAAAATCGCCGGGGAGATGGCGTTATCGTTGAATGGAATTGTAACTTCACTTTCTGTCTCAGCTCACCGGCCGGGCGAGAAGGTGAGTTTTTTCTCTTGCCCAATCCAGATGAGCAGACAACAGCAGACAGGGTCCAGATTGGACTTTCCTTTTTTCCTTTTTTCCCTTGTTTTTTCTTTCTTATTTTTGTTTCGATACCCGGGTTCTCTCGTGATGGGGACATATCTAGCAAAAAAAAAAAAAAAAAACGGAAAGCTGACCACCACACATACATACATCCTACTCTATATAAAAAAAAATTTATATTGGTGGTGAGGGGCGTTATTTAACCCCACGTTCGCGGTAGATCCCCATTATTACTTATGCGGGGATCACCAATTGCGCGACCAGGGGGGCTGGGGGTTGTTCTTTTGTGAAGAAGCCAAGCATAGGCGATCACTCGCTTATGTGGGTAGGCGGTGTGGATGTGTGCCTGGCTGGGGGGAAGGGAGTGCACGGGCGGTGATTGTGGTTGGCTGTTGTATACTTGAAAAATATTGTACCCTACGGCTAGTCTCGTTCCCAGAGTTTTGCCAACTCGTTCCTCGTTCTGCAGACTACACTCCACAGTTTACTCTAGCACTTCCACAGAGAAAGAAGACTGGGACTAAGAGAATACCATAAAAAGCCATCGCCCGAATTATCATACACTTTCTTTGGTTCCGCTTTAATTACTAGCTACCTAAACCATAGCAAGAGTGAAAAGAAAAATGAAATAACACCCATGAAAACGAAAATGAACAGGAAAAAAAAAAAAAAAAAAAGGAATTTATAGACCCTTAAAGCTTTTACACCAGCCCCGCCCCGGCCCTCAGAACTACAACTCAGCATCATCACCACTGCCCAAGAGCTCCATACTCGGCATGTCACCGCTGATACCATCCCTATCATCGCCGGCATCAAACGTAAACCCATCATCCGGATTCCCATCCTCCCCAGCCGTGTCCTTCTTTTCCCCCGCCGGCGTATCCGGCTTCGAGTCCACATT
Organism: Morchella eximia; assembly: GCA_024713935.1. Classification (NCBI taxonomy): domain Eukaryota; kingdom Fungi; phylum Ascomycota; class Pezizomycetes; order Pezizales; family Morchellaceae; genus Morchella; species Morchella eximia. The sequence goes on from JAMGZG010000006.1 coordinate 1,539,583, forward strand.
CATAAAGTCATCCATAATCGTATCCACGCCCGCCGCCAGCCCCCCCCCCTCCCCTCCTGCCCCTGCCCCTGCCCCTGCCCATGCGCCTCCGCCGCTGCACCCTCACCCTCACCCTGCTGAAACGCCGTCTCGCCCACATCCAAGTCCAGCGCCGCAAACTCATCCCCCTCTGCACCCGCCGCGCTAGAACTACCCGCCTTTGCCTCCTCCTCGCCGGCCATGACGGTGTCGAGCCCGCTGGCGCCTTCAGCCACCACGCCGCCCATCTTGACAATCTCGTCGACGGGGAGCTCCCACTTGACGAGCATCTGTTTCTCTATTACCTTCTTGCCAATCGCGGCCTCGACCTCGGCGACAATAGCGTCCATGGCGCGTGTGTCGATGTCTGCACTGTGGAGCTGGGCGAGGACTGGGTCGACGCCGGCGCCGGCGTCGTCGGCGTCGGGGGAGGTGGGTGTGGGGGCGGCCATGGTGCTGCGGAGGCGCAGCTCGGCTTCTTTTGCGATGCCGCTCTGGGAGATCTTGGTGAGGCGTGCGGCATGCAGGGCCTCCATGTGTTTGATCTCGGCCTCGATGTCTGCGATCTTTTGTTCGACGCGGGGGCGGAACTGCTCTAGGATTGCCTTCTGGTCTTTTTCCGCTGGTGCGTCCTTGTTGGTTGCCGGGGTGGGGGGGTAGACGGGGGGGTCGAGGAGGCCCATTGTGACGCTTTCGAGCTCGCCGCGGAGGCCCAGGCCGAGGTCGACGGGCTTGATGCGCGAGATGCTGTAGACGCTACCGAGGACCTCTTCCATCCACTCGTGGTGCTGGATGTAGCGTGTTGTTGCGATCTCGCGCGGCGAGAGGTGATCGAGCATGTCACCGCGCGAGGTGTCCTCCTCCTCGTCAATGGTCATGCCGGGGTCCACGGCGGCCTGCGGGTGCGTTGGTGGCGTGGGTTTGAGGCGCTTTGCGGACGGCGGGGCGGGCTTGGGGGGCGCGGGACGGGTCGGCGTCGGGGTGTAGTAGCCGCCGCCGGGTTGTTGGGGGGGCGGGGCGCTCTGCATGGGTGTGCCGCGGGGCGCCATTGGGCGAGCGGACTGCGGCGTCTGTGGGGGCAGCGGCTGCTGGTGTTGTTGCTGCTGCTGCTGCTGTTGGTTGGGGAGGGTGATCATGGGCCAGGTGCTGGGGTCGCCGAGATAGAATTCCTTGCGGGGGAGCTGGCCGGCGGCGAAGAGTTGGGCGATGTAGGAGCGGGCGGAGAAGGACTGGCGCGCACCCTGGGTGATTGGGATGCTGGCGATGGGGACCTGGTTCTGGCGCTCGGCGTTGAGGTAGTGGAGGAGCCAAAAGTTGTGGGTTTCGGGAGGGGAGGTGGGGGCAGATGGCTTCAGGCGGTAACAGCGACGCGAGAAAAGGGCGTGGGATTGCACAGACTGGAGGTTGGGATTGGGGTTGAAGCCGGCCTTGTGGTAGTAGATTTCCACTTGCTGTTTATTATTTATATGTTAGCTGGGCAGGATGTAGTAGTAATTGTAATTGTGGTGAAGATGCAGATGCAGATGCAGATGTAGATGCCATTCTAAGGCGGGAAGAAGAAGAAGAAGGAGAAGAAGAAGAAGAAGAAGAAACAGAAGAAATAGAAGAAACGATGCGATGGCAGGCAGCCAACCCAGTGCCTGCAGCGGCAGACAATGCCCCATGCCCGTGCTCGGTCGACGCCCCGCTGCCATTTGTTCGTCCGCTCGCTCGCATTCGCATTGCAATTGAACCAGGCACTTCTTTCCCCGCCAGCCCTGAACGCGATGAAACAACGCGACACCGCCCACTACGCACCGCACCGCCGGGAAGGCAGCAGGAGCAGGGGCAGAAGGGCGAGCGAACCTCTACAACTAACGCAGCCATCCCATACCACACATAAACAAACACCCCAACAAAGAGACAAAGCAAGATACCATAGGAAAAGGGCAGAATCACAGAAACGAGAAGAAAAGGGGAGAACAAACATAGCCCTTGACATCCACCGTATGCACATTCTCCGGGTCCGCCCACACATATCCGTCCGACGCACAGCCGGTGCCCATCTGCGGCGGGTGCCACGACAGCATCAGCGTGCCCGCCGGCGGCGGCTCAATCATAGTCCACGTAAACGGGTACTGCTGCACGACCGTGGGCGCCTTCAGGAGCAGGTCGATCAGGTGCTCGGGCTGGATGCTCTGGTAGATGGGGTACTTCATCACGCACACCGCGTGCAGGTGGTGCAGCAGCTGCGGCGATACCGACGCTGAGGGGTCGCCCATGTTGTTTGATCGCGTGCGTGCGCGCTGGATTGGCCTGGACGAGTGATGGTGTGTGAAGGGGTGTATGGGGGCGGGTATGGGGGTGAGGTTACTGGCGTTGTCTTTTGTGCGAGCTATGGGGATGTTCGGTGTGAGCGCGCGCTGGGGTTCGCGAATGGGAAAATGGTGTTGCTGACTAGTGATTTCCGCTTTTGGTGGCGATCGACGGGATGCATGCAGGGGTTGCTTGGGAGTATTGGAGCGTTACTTCTGGGATACCTTAATTGCAACTATCTCTAGAAAATGATCATTATAATCATGGTATCTATAGGGAGTTTATTGTTGTGGAAAACATCGAGTATCCACAGTATAACATTCATTCTGCCACATAGATTCGGGCTAATGAAAGTGTTATAGATAATATTGATGAGACGCTGAGGTAAACTACATGTAGCCACAGCAACGCACTGCTACGAGGGTACATATAACCTCAATTCTCGGGAGACGTCCGTATCTCGAATACTGGATGATGTATATGACGATATGAGACGGATGAAGAAGGGCAATAGTACCCATTGGCAGTGATGATTTTTATAACCAGAACGAAAGTTATTGAGTTGATGTTTTCCCGCATTAATTGCTCTCTGTATTTTGCAATATGTATATGATTATACGTATGACGTCTCCTTTAGATTGACGTATCATTAAGCCACGCACCTCACCTCCGCACGGCATCACAAAGTTCACATCTCTCGTTTCGTAATTAAGACGGCTAAACTCAGGGGCGAAACTATTGCCTCCTCGCAACACCCAGTGGATGATACACGACTTCGTTCATAGACTTCATGTATTTCTTTTATTATAAAACCTGTTCCCGAAGTGACTATATATCCCGGGACATGTACTTCGTCAGAACTGCTAATCATAGCCCACCGAGTGATTATCCATGAGTAAGTGCCGAACCTCATGTCCGCATACCTATACATCTTGACGAAGCTTGAGTTATTTCCATGCTTAGTGTCTGATGCCTTTCCTCCGTATATATGGAGTATGGGCAAAATGAAAGAGTGAACTTATTTAGGATGGTGGTGAATTGGACGTGCGAGTGATAATACATGACCGCATACACCAACACGCAGTGCGGAGGAAAAAGCCGACTTGTGGGTGAATGTTCAAGATATTCTGCGTAATAAAAGTCGACTCAGAGAAATGCTAAGATAGAGAGCTCTTTGGAAACTTAAAGTGCAACTTTTCATTACTAAATATTATGGCTTCTTTCCACATTAGCTATGTTCGGCATCGACTAGAGTTGATTGGATAAAGACCTCCATTACAGGGTCCTGCCTCTCTTGGATATTTCTGTTTGTTGAATTCTACTCTATGGGATCTTAGAGTGAGATGGAATTGAAGTTGAGGTTAAACGGCGGCGGTCCACCATACACCCCAGTGCGGGGTGGTGGTGTATCGATTCAGAGACTGTAATATTTCAGCGGATTTTGGAATATAATCTTGCTACTGGAATTGGATAGACAACTCATCTCGAAGGTGTGAACAGAGCACGTTTCAATCACAGAGTTTTGTTGGAAGGCTCAATAGGATGGATGGTTGATGGTTTTGTTGCGAAGGAGATGAAAGCCTCTCTACTTATACGTATGCGTAAAGGTGACACGTCTAATTATAGGCTTGACTATGGACACCGTTACTAAGACCACCTTACAGCTTGATACCGACCTCTGTGCTATCTAATGGGCGGGCTATAATACCCTATATACATGTATGTGTCTCGGTTGTCGTCTAGAATAGTTTGGTGAGTATATAGAGCCTAAGATGTTGTTTTCCAGGAACGAGAAACTCCACTCCCACGTGCGGAAGACACCTACGCCCAGGTTTTTAGACCTCACGCTCTTCGAATCATTTACGAATTGCCTCCTTCTCTTCTCATTGTATAACTGCGGATGCTTACAGAAAATGTTCCCAACAGGTCCCGGGACTTTCTAGTGTATCCGTGCATACATGTACATATATCGACTTTTATGATTGAGCTAATGCACACGTGCACCCGCCGTTTGCAAGTTTCTTCCGTCCTGACATTTGATACTAATTGCAGGTACCGCGGTGATGACTTTCAAAATATTGTCAAGCTCATATCAGTCTACAGACAGAAAGGAAGCAGCACGAGATGACAAGTAGGTTTCGGATAAGAATTTTGCCACCCCAACTAGATGGTGCACCTTCCCGGTATAAACAATAATGCCTATCAGTAACAAATACACATGAACATAACTTTGTGGCATTATCTGATTGTATATTGGCTATATCTTCTCAACGACCAGCATACTTTTTTGAAGATCCATCACCGTAAAAGCCATCGACACAAAAGACAGCAAAATCCTTGCAATAGACCTTCAACTCCAATTAAACATATCACAAAGCCTTACTTATTACCATCCTTAAGCCTCCCTTGGCCCCTCCCCACCTTCCCTCCCCTTCCCCCTCCGCAATGCCTCCTCCTCCTGCGCCGCCCTACACCCCCCCTCACACGCCTCCAACCTCCTCCCCCACGACCCACACTTCCCGCACTTCTCATACTTGTTCTTATACAGCACCCACGCCATCTGCTCCTTTCTATGTCCCCCCCACCCGCGTCAGCCACTCCGCAATCAACACCACAAGAAGGACGAAAACTTACACCAGCGCCGACTCGGCCGCCTCCGCCTCGAAGCGTGCACGATTGGTATGATACGTGTTGACATTGACGGTGTAGATGGCCATTGGTATACGTTTGCCGATATATGGGGCAGCGTAGGGCGCGAACAGCGGCCGCTTATGTATATGTAGGTCGCCGCGCGAAGCAAGGGGGTGTTGCGCCCGCTTGGCTTCGGGAGGAGGAAGAAGTAAGGAGGGCATGGTTGGAATTTTGGCCTGTTTTTGTCGGTTATGATAGCTTTGTTTGGGGGTTTGACGGATTCTACGAAAACAATCAGTCTCGGCAATTAATGGTGCTGGGCAATTGTGCCGAGTGATGGGTTGTGATGGAGGCGGGCGATATGGTGTAATTCTGTTTTGGCGGCGGCTAGCTGGGATTCTGTGCTATGGCTTTCAACGCAGGAATGAAGAACCAGCTTAGGTAGGGCTATGTGTATAGAAGACGTACACCCAGGATGAATTCAACCCACTTGCTTTCGTAGAGCTTTTTGAGCTTATGATGAGCTGGCTAGAGTAGAGGGCACATATCGTATTTAGTAAAAGTCCCCGCCGCCGGCACGGTGGAAATGATATTTATTCCTACAATTACTATACACTTCATGGACGTCTCAGCCGCGCCGCTCTCGACATCCATCCCACCGAACACAACCAACCATCCTCGGGAACCGTTCCGATCCGGTGGCACCTTTATCCCAAACCACGCCTGTCTCACGGTGAAGCAAAACACACCCGGCCGGGCCCGCCGGGGTGTGGGGAGCGGTGGGGTGGTACCTTGTATATCTATCACGAGCCATCACTCGGGCCCTAGCCAATCCCATTGAATGAATGCACTTTCTCCCAAGGGCTCAAACTCTGAAACTCAAGAAAGCGCAAATAAAGTAGATTTCTCTAAAACAAATCTTTCAAGCTGTGGCGGGCACCACCACATTGGTTGTTGCGTCAGGATGCAGTCACGCCCATAATATTCCCCCCATTCCCAGCCGCAGCGCAGCTTAGAACAACGCATAGTAATCCAATGCCCCTCGACTGGCCGACCCATATATAGTGACTTTTTCTTCTCCATCACCGACCGGCGCAGACATATATAGTACCCACAGCATTCTACATAATACATACTGTACCTGTACCTGTACCTGCCTACCCTATTCTTATGTACGCATCTCCCCCTCCGCAGCAGAAGAACTCCTCATCGCCCCGGCCATCCATTCCATCCCTGCTAGCCCCAGAGCTCCACACGCCACCCCTTCGCATCACGTGACCACCCCCTGCAGCTGTTCCCCCCGACAGCCAGACCTCGATACATACCTGTCCTCCAACTTTAAACCCACACCCGGCCATACAGACAGACGTCGGTCTAAACCTCCCATTCCACAGCTCGCAAACGGACGGACACCCGGACGGGGGGAGAAAAGAAAGAAAAAAACAGACGAGAAGAAAGAGAGAGAGCGAAAGAGAGCGAGAGAGAGAGAGTAGGATAACCATGTCCTCCAGGTAAGTTTGCGCCAAACCATGTAATAATATACTTTAGAAATGTACATAAAAAAAACTTACCACAAAACCCAAAAAGATACGGCGGCGGGCACCTCCACCAGCGAGATGCACGCTCACAGCTCTTCGACAACGCCGGCGGCTCCAGCTACGGCTACGGCTACGGCTACCCCGGCGACGGCCGTGGGGGGTCGGCCTCGCCCCGTGTCGCGAGCGCATACCGTCCCGCGACTCCAAACGCCCGCGGCCAGTACAGCGCCAGCGTGCTCGAGGAACTCGAGAGCCAGAATGATGCGCAGGTCGAGGGTCTGAGCGCCAAGGTCAAGATGTTGAAAGATGTGGGTTCCCCTTCTATTCTAAGGGTTGTTCTGAAGGGAGGGGGGGTGGGGGGGGGGTGCAAAAGACAGCCTAATGGTTATGAATGACGGTGGTGGTGGTGGCTGTGGCTGACGTTTGGTGTGTGTGTGTGTGTGCTGTAGATTACGGAGGCGATTGGGGAGGAGGTGCGGTCTTCGTCAACGCTGATGGCATCGATGAATGATTCGTTCGACAACACGCGCGCAAAGCTGCGCGGGACAATGAGCAACATGATGCGCATGGCGAAGCGCACGGGCGTGGGATGGAAGGCGTGGCTGCTGTTCATCTGTGCGGTGATCTTCACATTCTGGTATGTTTGGCTGTTTTAATGCTTCTACATGTAGTTTTCTGTTTTGTGGAGGACTTTTTCTTTCTTTCCTTCTTTCTGCTTTGCCTTCTGGCTGTATTAAATGGCATGTTTTATTCATTCCTCGCTATTTTTATTTTTACCACTGTTTTATAAAACAATTCATGTGCTGGTCATAGCCGGTGGTGCGGAAATGCCGTACAAAGAACGAATGCCACGCCTTTACCATTATGTGCCTACAATTGATGAGCCCGATCATGAGCCCGCCATGCAACCGCATGATGCGCATTCGCTCTGAGCATTGAAGGGAACGATTACACATGTTTCATTACTTTCCAAACTTCAACATTACTAGCCAGGATAGGTCATGGGCATAAATAATGGAACACAAAGGACAGGCAGGAAAAGTAAAAGGAAAATTAGGCACATGAGAAACCAAACAAATTCGGGTCGACAAAAATAAAGGTAAATAAAAATAGTAGAATGAAAAAGAAAGAGGAAAAAAAGGGAAAAGAAAGCAAAGACGACCGACGCCCAGAGTATAGGAGCATCATTCCATCAGATACATCATATCCATCGTGACCTTCTGACCCAGCTTGCTCAGTCTATGCCAATCTCTCTTTGACCACTCTTCAAACCACGCGTTTGTAGTGTACGTACAGAGAAGTTTAAGAAAGAAAAAAAAAAACAGAAATAAAGCCAAGGTCAAACACGCCAACTACTAACATATATCTGGTCTTGCTATTCATACCTAGACATAAAATCATTTCAGATTCAGATCAACAGCACTTTCCGTCCTTTGAAGGGGCGTCGGCCGAGTTGCTGATTACGATGGGCTGGCTACCACCGACAGGGGGTACCGGGTGCGCATCGCCACCGTCGAGAGCTTTGCTTGAGACAATTCGGTAGATTTCTTAAGATACAGTTAGCCTCGGTATCGCAGCGCGGGGGAGGGGAGTTCTAAGTGATGTTATTTATATACCTGTTAAAATGTTCTGGAAAGCAAGCTCAACGTTGCTGGCATCGAGCGCAGAAGTCTCAATAAACGAGAGGTGGTTCTCAGCTATTTCATCGCGTCGAGTCAGTTTCATATTCCATTCACGCATTCCGGACTCTCTCCTGTGACGCACCAGCAAAGTTCTTCGCGTCGTCTGTTGGTACTGCCCTCAGATGCCTCAAATCGCTCTTATTTCCAACCAACATGATAACAATATTGCTATCGGCGTGATCTCTAAGCTCCTTGAGCCAGCGGGTAACATTCTCGTATGTTGTGTGCTTCGAGATGTCATAAACCAATAGAGCGCCCACCGCACCTCGGTAGTAAGCCGAAGTGATGGCCCTGTACCTCTCCTGACCAGCAGTATCCCATATCTGGGCTTTGATTGTCTTGGAATCAACCTGAATCGAACGGGTGGCAAACTCGACACCGATAGTGGATTTGGAGTCGAGGTTGAACTCGTTACGGGTGAAACGACTGAGCAGATTGGACTTTCCAACGCCGGAGTCACCAATCAGGACAACTGAAGGCGGGGCACAATGTTAACAAAACACCTTTATTGAAGGGGAAGCGACGATCAATGAATCAGTGCATGGGTAAACAAGATCATGTCTCGATAATGTGGCTTGTCATAGAAGCTTCATGTAGGCCGTCGTCATGAGGCTCCGGGAGGTCAAAATGAGGGGAGTGAGTTGAGACAGTAATGGAAGTACCTTTGAAGAGAAACTACAAACAAGAGGGGGAGGGGGAAAGTCAGTATTCACGATAGCTTTCCCAGGGGTGGAGGATATGATGATAACTCACATCATATTCATCATTAGCCATTTTTGTTTATTTAGGGAGGGGTGATGAGGTCTTCGTGGATAAAAAGTGGGGGTAGGGGGGGTTGTCGTTGGAGCGCGAGGGTGAAGACACGAGGTGAGATGGTAACTGGAGTGGATCAGTGAGCAATAGCTGATAGGGAGAGAACCGAGCGAAAAGGGTTAAAGATGTTATTGTGGGATAGGAGGGGGACAGAACGAAAAACAGAAGCGGACAGGTTTACTTTGTTAGGAGTCTTGAGTAGATAAATACACAGGTGATTGAATGATGGGGGTGTCTTTTGTTTCTTTCGCAGGGTGGTAGCAAGCAGTTGTTGCACTTGGGAACGGTAAGCGGTTGTCTGAGCACGCTGCGGTGTGTCGTCTGCCTTGTATCTAAGGTTTGGTTGGCTCGCGAAGGAGAGAAAGGTCAACTAGCAGCTGTGCCAGCAACAGCAGGAGCAGCCGCCCGAATTCCACACCGACGGCCACGGCCACGGCCTCAGACCTAAAAGAGGAAAGGATCCAGGGGGGCCCCTCTCCGAGTCTCTAGCCCCTCCGGATAAGTCAGCAGCCTACCTGGTAGGGCTACAACCCTGTCACGCCACATTGAGGCACAGACAAAACCCAAAAACGCCTCAGCTGGATCCTCATTCATTACTCGCTGCGTCATCCTGAGTTATAGGAGAAAAACTCCTTCAAATTCCCACGCAACAAACAAAACCTTCCTGTTATCAACCTCTCTCTCTCTCAAAGAGATTCATCTTTCGTTCAGCAGTGCAAATTCGCTCTGCTGGAAGCCGGTAGGGGCTGTCAGGACCATATTCCCCTACAGGAGGCCAAACAAAGAATTTACAAAAAAATCTCAATTAGGAGTAAGATATATATATACACACAAAACAAAACAAAACAAACAAAAAACGCGTCACTGTTAGCTCGCGTATCTTCAGCAAAATGTTTACCACCGCCAGCATTTTTCGCAGTCAACACGACATTGCTTCCGATGACGACTCAGATGACAGTATCTCACTCACATCTACCTTGGCTAGCCAGGAGGACCCGGATAACACCTATATTGTCGAAAATATCCTCGCTGAGAGATACTTTTCAGACGAAGATAGAATGAGATATCTCGTCAAATGGGAAGGCTACCCTATTGAGCGTGCCTCCTGGGAACCAATCGATATGTTCGATGATAAAAATACAATCAATGAGTGGAAAGCAATGAAAGAACGTCATGAAAATTGTGGCTCGTCCTCACCGTTTGATTGGGAGCAATGGGATGAAGACAGGTACAGAGAAAGAGAGGATCGTGATGCTCGTAAGGCTCGTAGACAGAGAAAGAGACAGAGATTGGCGAGAGCAGGCAGAGCAACTAGCAGTGGAGGCTCTCGTGCGTCCCCTGCTAGGAGTAAGCACTTTGTCGTCAGTGACGAAGAGATTGTAGCATCTCCTGAAGAGGAAACTGATCTTGAAGTAAAGATCGTTCCACGACGGACGAGGAAGAAGGTTCGAGATTCGGACGAGGAAGAGGACAGCGAAAGTGCTGATTCGCTCATGGAAGATCTTGCTAAAAGCGAGCAAAGGAAAAGGGCGAGAGTAAGGTCATTAAAGGACACAGGTGCCCCAGGATCTAAGAAACAGAGGTTGAAAGACCGAAGGCGACGATCACTAGATGATGGTGAGGATGAAGATACAGAAGAGCATCTTTTTGAAGATCAACCATCCAGCAAAAAGGTAAAGGCTCATTCTCATCATGTAAGCATAGTGATTCTAACTCATAGCTTTCCAAAGCCTCCTTTTCCACAATATGGGAGGCCAGCTAAACCTGGACGGAAGGTCTCAGCCTACAAGGGCAACGACTTGGACAAAAGTGTCTCTGCAACCGCATCTAAATTATCCATGATGGACGTACAACAGCGAAAAGCATCAGCTGCATCAGTCAGCTCTGTTGGGTCCTCAAGGACTGTCATTAATCCTGCTAATGGTGGACCGAGAAGGAATCGTCCTAACCTCCCCCCGAAGCCGCCTGCTCCTGCTCCAGGCATCATTCCTGGTGTGCCAAGGATAGGGGGATTCATCTCTTTATCACAGCAAAATAAAGTCCAAAAGCGGGGTCGTAATGAACCTGCTCCAGATATAAATGCCCTAGAATTATTCCACGCTGGTGATCCAAATCCTAGGATTACGCGCCCTAGAAAAATCTCTACTGGAGGTGGGATAAAGGTAAATACTGGAGAGGCCCCACAAACTAAGGAAACTGTAGAGCTCCCTGAGAGAGAGGCTTTGCAGAAAAACGAAGAGGATCCCAGACTGCAAAAACGACGGAGAATAGAGGATGGTTTGAAAGTGCAGACATTATCCCTAGAGGGGTATACAAGACGTAATCAGGCTACACATGGACCTGAAGCCGGCCGTGATGCCAACCAACCACTTCAGGGTCCAATAGGTGATTGTGAACCTGCCACGGTTAATGATATTAATGAAATACCCATATCTGCAGGGCCTTCTGCTGCAGGCGAAGTAAAAGACCCATTAGCCTTCAAAAACCCTACGCCTACGCGGCAGACTATCAGTGCCAAAAAGATGGACATTAGTCCAATTAAAGAGCTTCCAGTCAAACCCACGTTCGAGTGTATACTTGAGGTTGGGTCATCAAGCGATGTGGAATCAATTCACGTCAAATTTATTGGATTCAGTAGTGCCTTTACAACCTTTGTAGACGGACTGAATGACAGTCGATTTTGGGTATCGCGGTTCCTCGAAGATGCCTATATAACAAATTTCCTTGTTCCTGTAAGTCAGCGTAATATGTTTATGCTAGTCTCACTTGTATCGTGTTCTCGAAGAGGTGCTAATAGACCCATCTGAGGTTGTAGGAGTTGGGTGTTCCATTTGAGTTTGCGGACATGGAGATGGACCTTGATAAGTCACAGTCTTTCCTTAATTCTATTGTCGTCTCGCACGGCGCTGGAGTAGTACTTCACGAAGGATTTTCTCTTCTCATTTTTCAGCCGAGCAACGATAAGCTTCGCGGTGCCTTTAAAACACCGATGCAACAAACTCGAACAGCTCTTCGAGCAGTTGCGTATCCTCCGTTTGATGTACCGATACCCATCAGAAACTCAATTGCAGAGTCTATGGTACAAATACAAAAAGCATTGAAACCAGAGTCTATGAATGGGCTTTACATTCACACTCTGCTCGAACGGCTTTTAGGCGTAAAATTCTCAGAGATACTACAGAACACAAAGGGAGGCGATAATTTCATCATTTATTGCCCAGAAATAGCACATTCTGAGGCTGAAGAAATGGAAACGGCCTTAAAATGTCTTGGGAGAACAAGTTATTCCGTGGATCAAATTCCATCGCTGTACGCAAACAAGTCGACTAGAGAGAAAGTTTGTGTATTGGTGTGTACTTGATTCTATCCCTAATAAATTGTAGCATAATGCTAATGAAATCTATGTTAAAGGTTCACTTTTCGCTCAGGCGTCAATTACATTTATTGCCGCATATACGACACTTAAAAAGTCGTGAACAGCAATTTTATTTCTTTGGAGCTAGACTTGAGAGATCGTACTCCCCGGGAGAAATAGAAACTCACCCTGTTCGTTTTTGGAATTTCGGCACGTTAATTATGTTGACGCCCAAGTTCGTCTTGGAAAATGAGATCGCCATGAACCATGTTTTAAATTACCAGGTTTGTTTTTATACTCGCTGGACTCACAGTTGTCACATCTTATTCAAATGATGATAAATTTAACTAAGGAGTATGTAGCGAATCAAGGCTGCAAGTACGACCCTTTGTTTTTCAGGGGCAATGCTTGTTCAAGCAGAGGCCAAGGCTTTGGAGAAACCGTCCAGTGAGACTGAGAAGTGTGTCCACAATTCCATAGAACCCATCATTACACAGAAATTCTAACCTGTGTAAAACATAGGGCCTTGAAATATGCGTGGTTGCTGATGGATAAGAAGGGGCGAGGGGAGGCGTTCGAGTTGCAGATACAAGATGCTGATGGGGTAAGAATCTTTACCCGCTTATGTGAAAAGATAAAGTTATTCAACTGATGTAATAGTGCGACGAATTCGAAACTATTGCGGACGCCTTTGCCATGTACCAACTTGAGCATTGTGCTGAGTACCGGAGGTTCATGATCGGTCACTCGGAGGATGAGGGCATATCCACTGTGAAGGCAGGAATTTACAACTGCGTAAGAGGAGATTCCTTCTGACCTGAATATAGCGGGATCTAACTCTGACTCCTGGTAGATTGAATTTCATAATCCAGAATCGTTGGTCAACGAACTCGTGTCTAAAAACTTCAAGCAAGGAAACCCTCCACCCAGACCCCCTCAATAGATATGTCAACACCAAATAACCCTGATTAAGAACACTGTAAAATCCTGTAATTTTACTCCTTCTCTTAGTGGCGGCTGTATTTTCTTTCTTTTTCTTCCACCACATCTTTTGTTCCACCAACTTTATTGGTCTGGAGCCGCAGGTCTGTGAATGGATTATATCATTTCATTCTTAGCGAGGTATAGATCATATGCGATCATCTGGATTGGGGCAGGACAAGGAGTTTCTTGTTTATTCGGCGAGTTTTTCTTCATACCCACCTGCATAATTGAGTTGGAAAACCTATAATCACGGAATAATCATACACTTTTTACATATTTAGGAGATGATGGACACTATTACGGCTATTTTGTTTACACTTACCCATATATATATATGTACTCTTAAAAGTAGATGTGTCTTTTGTTAGCCGGATGGATCGACGCAAGGCATGTGTTAGTGTATTACATGTGTTCCCAGCACAGCGTTATCCTCGTTTCCTGGATGAGTTTACAGTTAGTGGCAACGTCGTAAATGCACGTAACTTCTTCGTTTGCGTAACTTCGAACAGCAAAAGCACAGTAGGGGGCACAGTAGAGGCACAGCAGAGCCTGTGTACTTACATCCCTAGCCTACGCAAGATAGAGGTTCAAGGTGGTTGGCTCTTCACCCAGCGTTTAGGCTCACCCCCAGAATGTCAGAGTGGTAGCCTTTCTTATATATAATGCACCAAGTACGTTGAAAATTGGTTCATATGTTAAGAATCTCCCTGCAGCCCCTCCTCAAAATAGAGGAAGAAAGAAAAACCTTCAAAAAAAAAAAAAAAGATAGCATGATGTTTATATATGCTCCTGAGACTCTACCAAAATGCTACATTTATACATATCGCTTCATAATATTATAAGAAAGAATAGATGCGCGGTACCAATCGAACTGTGAAGCCTAACTCGGCGGAGGGGTGGGTGCGAGGGTAAGTGACAAAATACACTTCAGGCCCAAAGGTCGATAATACCCGGCCGCAATTATACGAACTAAACCCTAACTTATTCTTATATTCTCACCCGCCTCTGTGCTCTGCAGTCTCTCCGCTGGAACCGGTCTAAAAACTTCTAAACCATGCTGGAACAACAAGATGTAAGGCGAAGCGGTGATTCAAAGGCCACCAGTAGCTCTCTTCTTCTCAACAACAACATCCTCAAAAGATGTTATTCTTGATTGTCTTCCGGTATGCTGCTGCTTAACGGCCCATTCTTCTTCCTCCGCTGCAATCATAGAATGGAATTTATGCTGCTGACCGCGGGCAAAGTATAGAGGTGGTTGCTTCCGCTGCGCTACGGATTCGGTCACAAGAACGTGCTTGATACTCGAGCCTGCATAACAAACGGTCAGCTTATATCTTCTCTAAGATGTCAATATTAGTGGATATACCAGGTGATTCAAACATAGCATCAGATAGTAGCCGCTCCATTACCGTCCGTAGACCTCTGGCACCAGTCCCCATAGCAAGCGCAGCTTTAGCCACCTCTCGTAGTGCTGGCGAAGTGAGTCGTAGCTCGACACCACTGAGCTGAAATAATTGCTCGTATTGTTTTATAAGAGCGTTTCGTGGTTCTGTCAGAACTCTCACAAGCATCTCCTCATCCAGCGATTCTACGGCAGCGATGACTGGGATACGTCCGACAATTTCTGGTATAAGGCCAAAGCTGATTAGATCTCCCGGCTCTGTCATCTGTAGCGGGTTAAACTTCTTTTTCTTTTTCACGACCTCGCCGCCTAAATCCAGCCAGTCATCCTCTTCTGGAGTTGGAAAGAATGGAGTAAGTTTTTGCATCAACTCTTTATCTTCAACAAGATCATCAGCTGATGCCCCCCTGACCGGGGCATTGAACCCAATAGAACCCTTTGAGACACGGTCAATAATCAGTTTATCCATGCCTATAAAGGCACCCGTGAAGATGAACAAAATGTTTGATGTATCCACTGTAAAAGTTTCCCCTTTCCCCGAGTTACTCCCACCGCTGCCACCCATCCCTGTGCTTGCTGAGTTGAAGGGAGAGCCTCCATTAATGGGGTTTTGTGGTAGGCCCTGTGGGGGGCGACGCTCGGGTTTGGTATTTATTTGAAGGGTAGTGCCTTCTATGATTTTGAGGAGAGCTTGCTGAACACCCTCGCCAGAAATATCTTTGGCTCCGTGGGAGCTTTTTGGTTTAGCGATTTTGTCAAACTCGTCCAGACAGACGATTCCGGTTTCTGAGACGCGCAGCAAGTCAATTATGGCACGGTCGAATTGGACCATGTATACGCACCAGCCCGTCGCACGTCCCAATTAGCTGCCACTAATAACCGATGGATACAGATATCTGCATCCTCACCGACATAACCAGCTTGTGTAAATGGTGTGCAATCGGACCTCCGCTTGTCAGGCTTCGGAAACATAAAGGCAGTTTCTGAGAACACACTCACATTGAGAATGGAACCTCTAGTACTCTTGCAAGGGTACGTAGCATCAAGGTTTTGCCCACTCCGGTCGGGCCGAGACAGAGTACTGAGCACATGGAATTGGTCAGGCATCTACTAGAGCCTAGGGAGCTTATAAGTAGACTTTAATTACCATTACTCTTCTCAATGGTAAGAGGGGTGTAATCATGAATCGGCAAGTAATCTCCTTTCGGCGGAATATGTACCGTCCTCTGCTGCCCTGGGTACTCATCTACAGAGCTTTAATCAGCCATCCCTAGCTAACTCCAAGTAACCACATTGAGCTACCACCGAACTAACCTTCAGCCGGATGGGCACCCATTGCCTGGCTTGACCTCAATAGATCATCTTGCTCTTCCTGCCTCTGACGTATTTGGGTTACTCGCTTATAGTGATGGTAGATAGCTGTGGATAGTATCCTTTTTGACCTGGACTGGCCTACAACGAACCGATCTAGGTGCTGCTTCAGAGCTCTGATTAAGAAATCAGTCGACCGTAGGTCTCTCAAATTTCAATCACGAGTGCTTACCTTGGTGTGAGCTTCACACTCGCGGCATCAGCCAGAGGCCCCTGGGTCGGGGTATTGGTGTCGACCGTAGAGCTATATCCAGCACCACCGAAGCTAAAGTTGGAAGGGTTATAGGATAGCCATCTTCTGGTGCTAATGATAAACGATGATCCCGCCGCAAGCTGTTTTAAGGGTCTAGGACGTCCGAGAAGCATGGTTTTTCACGAACAGATGGGATATCGGAATACTGGAACGATTGAGTGGAGTTTACATAGGAGATTGATCATGCCGAGTCTCGACTCTTAAGAGCCTCTGAATCATGCGCCGGGTGTGGGGTTGCGCCAGGAATTTAAGCGCGGCGTCCGCTTCCCGAGAGGACCATCCTTGTTGCTAAAGCAGCAACGATAAGCGTCCATTGACGAGTGAGACCTGGTGAAACTGATGCGGCCGATAACACCAAAACCAATGGGTAGAACGGTTCTGATCATCTGCATACTTAGGAGCTCGATTCGTGTTGATTAGATACTTGTATTTAAAGTATATATCATTAAGGTTTCTTATCATGCTATGTATACAGTTAATGAAGTAATCAATCAATCAATTATCATGCTATGCATATGTATGTCATGATCAAACACTGAGTGACACTTTATGATTCAAAACAATATAATCTAAAACTCTATAATTCAAAATTCAAAAGGCTTGATAGTCTTGATGTTTCTGAAGTCTTTTCACCAGATACTGTTTTAATCCTATAACGATCCTATCATTAAATGCTAAGTGCTACCATGGTGATTCCCTTTTTGTACTGTACCATGGCGATAATCATGAAGTTATTGTTATCATGAAAGGAATCGACATCAATCACGGATAAACTTCATAGCCCCGTTAAAATGGCACTATAATTATTGAACCAGATGTGGCTGTGGTGCTGGCGATCCTTTGAATATTGTAGGACGGAAAGTATTTAACACGCCTATATATATTGTATGGATCTGCTCCTGGGATTCGAAAAAAACTATAATATTATGCCAACTGTGTTTATTGAAGCTCTGCATGGAATCTTCGAATCTATATACATGCATGAGTCCGAGTGGATAGCTTTGAGTGTGTCTGGCTAGTCAATACACATATATGTTTTGGTGAACGTAAACGTACCTGTAGCTAACATACATATATACGGTTGTTTGAGACATTAATTGCGTATTCACTGGTCCTTGAAAATAGTGACATCGTGATGCCGCCGCAAAGGGCGAGGGCCCAACGTGCCAGACTATTGGCTCATTTATAAAATATTTTTAAATCTACTATGAGAAGTAAGCCTTTCAAAGAACTACGATTTGTCCTCTTTCGGTCTGATTCTTGTGCAACAATCTAACACGTACGCTGTCTAAGGGTCTTGATTTCACCGTGCGTAATATTATAATACATGTACCGCTAAGCCTCGAAATAAGAGCCCGGGTTCAATGCAAAAGTACAGAGCAATAAGTGGCGGCAAAGCGCAGAACAGCCAATCAGATGACTTAGACTTGATCTTTGAACCCGGGCTCTTCTATCGAGAATTGGCGGCCAATGGATTATCAATAGCACGCTTTTCCTTCAACTTACTTGATCACATAAAAATGATCCTATTATAAATGTACCAGGGCCTGCCGTGAGAATAAATGTTGGCTAGTGCATTGATACTACAGGTATTGCGGGGTTAATTGTTGCAATTGCTGTACGGCATTAATTAATATGGTGCTCTGAATTAATAGCGACGTGCTAACATTGTCGATCGGACAAAGCATGGACCGTTCCGAGGACAAAGCGATTGTCTTGCGTGTATTTCCGGAAGACCGTGCCAAGTCTTTACCGACGCAAAGTCTGAGACCAACCACCAGCCTGTTGCCGCTTCATCTCCCCGTTTCGTTTTCTCCCCCTCCGCCCGCCATCGTCACTCCCCTCATTCCTTCTATCACATACCCCTCCTCCGTCCATCATGTTTAAGAGGTATCCACATTCATTTTTCCATCATTAAACCCTCTAAGAAATTCAATTGCTAATGCCTTCAATTCGTTTCAGCGGTCTTGCTCGATTTGCTGCCGGTAGGCGAGTCGGGGCTTCGCTGAAAGCTGCCCCGTTACTCCGCAACAATGCCATCCCTAAATCAACCTTCGGATCTCGTTTGATGGCTACTGCTGCCGGAAACCAGCTTCAAGGAAAGATTCATCAGGTTATTGGTGCCGTCGTCGACGTGGTATGTTTTGGAAAAATTTTCTTCGGGCGAAACCCGGCTATTCCGGGTGACGTTACCGATACAGAGAAATTGTCAACTCACCATGGATAATAGAAATTCGACTCGGAACAATTGCCTCCTATTCTCAATGCCCTCAACACCGACAAGAACGGCCAAAAGTTGGTCTTGGAGGTTGCCCAGCACTTGGGAGAGAACATTGTCCGTTGTATTGCTATGGACGGTATGTGGACTTGGCATCATTGATATCCTGTTTGGTTTCGACCGGGAAAATATGCACGGCAACGACTTGTTTACTATCTTTATATGCTGATATTTGTCTCTGTTTAGGTACCGAAGGTCTTGTCCGTGGTCGCGCCTGTATCGATACTGGCAACCCCATCATGATCCCGGTCGGTCCCGGAACTTTGGGCCGTATCATGAACGTCACTGGTGACCCCATTGACGAGCGTGGCCCCATCAAGGCTACCAAGTACGCCTCTATTCACGCCGAGGCTCCTGAGTTCGTCGACCAGTCCACCACTGCCGAAATCTTGGTTACTGGTATTAAGGGTAAGCCAATATCGCACTGTTCAACCATGGATTAGAACATCCATTGACAAATTTTCAGTCGTCGACTTGCTCGCCCCCTACGCTCGTGGTGGAAAGATTGGTCTATTTGGAGGTGCCGGTGTCGGAAAGACTGTGTTCATCCAGGAGTTGATCAACAACATTGCTAAGGCTCACGGTGGTTACTCCGTGTTCACTGGTGTCGGAGAGCGTACTCGTGAGGGTAACGATTTGTACCACGAAATGCAGGAGACTGGTAAGCTTCCATTTTCTATGCAATATTTACTACGAATATTAACAAATTTTAAGGTGTCATTCAACTTGAGGGTGATTCCAAGGTCGCCTTGGTCTTCGGCCAGATGAACGAGCCCCCCGGAGCCCGTGCCCGTGTCGCTCTTACTGGTCTTACCGTTGCCGAGTACTTCCGTGACGAGGAAGGACAGGATGTGCTTCTCTTTGTATGCTCCTAAAAACGACTCCTTCGATTGCTTTACTTTAAACTAACATTCCCCCCAGATCGACAACATTTTCCGTTTCACCCAGGCCGGTTCCGAAGTGTCTGCCTTGCTCGGTCGTATTCCTTCTGCTGTCGGTTACCAGCCCACTTTGTCAGTCGACATGGGTCAGATGCAGGAGCGTATTACCACCACCAAGAAGGGATCCATTACCTCCGTCCAGGCTGTCTACGTTCCTGCTGACGATTTGACTGATCCTGCCCCCGCCACCACTTTCGCCCATTTGGACGCCACCACTGTGTTGTCCCGTGGTATTTCCGAGTTGGGTATCTACCCTGCTGTCGACCCTCTTGACTCCAAGTCCCGTATGTTGGACCCCAAGATCGTCGGAGAGGAGCACTACAACACCGCCACCAAGGTTCAGCGTATGTTGCAGGAGTACAAGTCTCTTCAGGACATCATTGCCATTTTGGGTATGGATGAATTGTCTGAGGCTGATAAGGTAAATGATATTGATATCAATCCTGAATAAAATCAGATGCTAATATGAATGTTTAATAGCTCACCGTCGAGCGTGCCCGTAAATTGCAACGTTTCCTTTCTCAGCCATTCGCCGTCGCCCAGGTTTTCACCGGTATCGAGGGCGCTTTGGTCGACATCAAGGACACCATCAGATCATTCAACGAGATTATGAACGGTAACGCTGATGACCTTCCAGAGGGTGCCTTCTACATGGTTGGTAGCATCGAGGCCGCACGAGCAAAGGGTGAGAAGATGTTGGCTGAGTTGGAGGCCAACAACTAAAGTGTTATGTGAAAAATTGGGGCGCTTGGGTTTCGATACTGTGACATTTAGAAGAGCCCAGGTTAGTTAGCATTGCAATCAAGGCTTTTTTTGTACAATTTATTGCATCTCTTTTTTGTTGTGTGAGGTTGCTTCTGTGTATCAAGAAGGAAAGAAAAAATTCCATATTGTTCCATTTTTTAGCTGTGCAATATTTAAGTAGCCCCTCAAAATAACCGGAAACTGAATGTTGCCGGGTGATGGGATAATTCTATAGAGCAAAATTGTTTACATCTGCCAAGACATCAATACTGTTCGCCTTGTATCGGAATATTTCTTATGACATGAGGTTGGGCTGATTGCCGGGTAACAAATGTCAATGCGGCACACCTGTTTAACAAGGACACCTTTTTAAACCAAGCTCTCCCTTCTCCCAAAATTCTTCGGAACGCATACAGAGCTTTTAAGATGGTGAAATCAACTCAAATTGCACGATTAGACGGTACACAGATTCATCTACTTCTAGCGTTCAACCCCTTTAAGCCCTGCTAACCTCTTGTCCCCTAGGCGTCCCACTGGCTGCCTCTGTTGATGACGACCAGGATGAAGCCATTCTCGCTGAGGTTAAGAAACAAGTCAAGCTTATTTTCAAAAGATTAAGCGAAAATTCAGAGCCACGGGCTAGTATTGAGGCAGGTGCTTTTACAATACAGTACGCTCCTATCCTCTCGCTCCTGAAATTTTCGAATTCCATTAAGCTCTCGCCCACATTTACTAACCGTAAAATAGCTACCTTATCCAGGGGAATGTCTGCTACCTCTGCATCTGCGAGCGCTCCTACCCTCGTAAACTAGCATTTACATATCTTCAAGACACCGCGACTGAATTCTTCTCAAACTACGGAAACCAAATTCAAGACCCCTCGCTACGGCCATACGCCTTTGTTGCATTCGACACCTTCATGCAGCGTACAAAGAGGACTTACCAGGACACCAGGGCTACCGCCAATCTGGATAAGCTCAACGATGACCTTAAGGATGTCACAAAGGTTATGACGAAGAATATCGAGGATTTACTCTACCGCGGAGATTCTCTCGAGAGGATGGGGGATATGAGTAGCAGATTGAGAGATGAGAGCAAGAAGTATAGGCAAGCTGCTGTGAGAATAAACTGGGAAGCCATGTTGAAACAGGTTAGTCTTGAATATTCTTTCCAAATATTAAAAGAATTTGGAACTAGGAATAAGCTAATAAATGTGCTCAATTTAGTATGGCCCCATTGGCGCTGTTGGCTTGGTCATGCTTTTCTTTATCTGGTGGAGATTCTTTTAAGATCGTGATTGGGTTTCGACATTTTCACAGGCGTGTGTGGGTTTCCCTGGTAATTATTTGGGAGGGAATATTAAGACTTTTCCAGCGTTTAGGTTCCAAATTCAGCGTTCACCACTTTTTTATCTGGCTGTACAGTTTTACGAACAGTTATTATGATAATAGATATTAAAAAAGTACGAGCGGATACTAGTATGATAGGGTAGTTAAGAATGGTGGATCGAATAAAGTATTCGCCACTTATAATATCAATAAAATATGATTTCTGTACCATGTAGTGTTATTCGTGTGACCCAGGCACGGTACTAATAGTATGATTCACTCGAGTGATATCATATGAAGATTGGCATGTTTCATTGGTAGATCTTACCTGCAGCAAGAAATCGGGCTCTACTTATCACTTATGGCTCATCTCCTTCTCCCAATTGGCTACTAGAATTTAAAGGCCAATACGCGGGATTGTCTTTGACACAGCATCGATGCCATGCATGTCTCGTATCGATTGAGAAGAAAGAAGCGAGCTCGATGAGGGTGTAATTAATATTAACGTATTAAACCTCAGGGATGATACTCAGAATCTTCGGGCTGGACTTTATAAAAGGTAGATATATCATCAGCGCAATATGTATTTACCTTCCGAAAGCCGCTTCTCCATACCACCTTATTACCTACCATACCACCTTATTATTTACCAGACCCTCAATTAATGAATTAAAAAAAAAACCCCCCCCCACCAGACCCTCGCACCGGACTAGAACCGAGTGATGTCTCGTGAATGCCGGCCCTGCGGAAAGGACCCGCTATAAAACAGCCCCCCAACGGCAAAGGTTCAAGTTAAGAAGTATTCTTAGCTTCTTTATACCCCCCAACAGCCCTATAACCCCGTACAGTCGCTCACCTAGTGACGGCGGATCCTGTCTGATGGTTGTTGCCGTAGTAATTTATCCTTGGCGCCCCGGGCTTAACTCTGCTATTGGCCTCAAATCCCTGACCGCCATCAGACAGGATCCGCCTTCACCCCGTGAGTGACTGTAGTTGCTATAAAATCAACTATGCCACCCTCTAAGGATCAAATCACGTCCACGGTGTCTATAGGGATCAACCCTATGAGCAATTGCTCCCCTACAATGTCCATACAGGAAGAATCTGTGTATGATTTTAGTATTGACTTGTCTATTTCTGCGCTTATATGAGGCGAGGTAGGTGTATTTGAGTTCTGACGTGGTCTACGCACACCTGCAGGATAGTTTTACACTTCCGCCATACATCTTTCGAAATTACTTATACCCTATATCATGGGGCGGCGAATATGGCCCTTGTTATGGTAGTGTAAAACATTAATACTATGGTGGTGGCGACATCGACCCCGACTCAATGCGTTGGGATTGCATGTCCCCACGCACTGTATCAGTCACCGAAGATGTCCATTGCCCTAACAGGACGTTAGAAGGTTCATCTACTAACCATTATAGTCTTTAAAGAGGCTGATGTGGAGTCTCATAGCCATCAATACCGACTGATTTTTGTGGGACGTTGTCGGCAATACTGTCGGCGAGGCTACAAAGCGGAAGCCGGAGACTTAATTTTCTCCGTAAAAGATTAAGTGGTGTTTCCTAGACCGTTGGAAGCAAGGAAGATAGAAGGACGACAGACATGCATACTTCACTCGGTCTTCTTCTAGATACAAAACCGATGGCTGAATAAGAGGCCTAACGGAAACATTGCAAAAAAGTTCCCCAATCCATAGAAGACGTCAGCGCTCCAAAATAGCATCCGACCCTGAAGTTGTCATTAGCGATGATTCTTTTCTCTCATTTTCATGTATATGGACAGTAAGAGTTGAGAGCAGGAAGTGATATTCATGAAGATGAACGTGGGTACTAGGCCGTTGGTTTGTTCATGGGATTGTTGAATAAGGGATACGCCCCGTAGAGAAGATACGGGGATATAAAAAAAAAAAGGTAAGGTCGAGGAGAGCCATTTAGGGATGGACCTACATGAAAAACCATACTCCAGGCCAGGAATGATGAACAGGAGGGCAGTCTGGCGTCAACTGAACTTAATCCTTCTTTAGTGTGTACCTTCCTATATCACTAAAATAATGGTTAATCCCTGTAACCTCTTATTTTCTGTACCTTTCTGTCAAATGATGTGAATTAAATAGCTTTGATGGCTTCTTCATAGAATCTCACTCGCTATACTGTTTCTTCTAATGCGATCTGGGTCACGCACATAAATCAACAAAACGCATATAAATCCGAGTACCCACCCGAGATTAGAGGGGACTAGACTAGCCTATTAAGTTTAGCCTTAGGTTAATTTTCTGTTTGAAAATTATGATGCTCTAGAACCGCTATAAAAGGCTTTGAGTATTTTTGCGGGTCTCTTGCGCAATTCCATATTATCGGTCCTGGGTATAACCTATTCCCCGACAAAGTTGAGCACATGGCAGCTAAAGTGTTATACAAATGGACAGGTGATATGTATATTGTGAGGGGGGGCTAGTTAATGGGAGGCCACTGATGAGGTCTTGAGATACAGGATCGGTTGTCGGAGGAGTGGGATAGTACGGGCCGAATCTAGAAGGAAGCTCAGGGAATGATTTTGGCTACGGTTTTTTTTTTCTTTATATGTCGGCGCGACGCATCAAATTTAAAGTTACATATGGTATACGAATGCAAAGTACAAGGCTGGAAAAAATGATGTGAAAATATTCTCCTAATCCAGCAACTGGAAAAGCGGAACGCTCACCACACGATGAGAATGTAAGAGAGGTAGATGTATCATAATAAAGCCCCACGCGGGAGTCGAACCCGCAACCTTCTCACGCTCTACCGATTGAGCTAGCGAGGCGTGCTAGTTGGCTAAAAAATAAATCATAAGTACTATACGTGTAATTACCCCGGGTCAGGGATGATCCAGATTCCGACGTCGTTGTGGTGAGCGATACAAGAAGTACTGTATGTATGTAGGTACATACATTCCACCGTTCTAGTTGTTTTATATAGAAGATGAATTACATAACTAATACAGGGTCCATATTCCATCAAGGTGCATAAAACCACCTCTAGTAGTGAAAAAAAAAGAAAGGAAAAAAAAGATTTCCCCAAAGCAAAAAGAAAGAATGAAGAGAGGCCTGTCTAAGTACTATAAATCTTGTTTGAAGCAGATGGATATGGATCTTTCTGGCACTATGGTTAGTGAGCGAAGAGTTCTACCGCGCTTAAATATAAGTTCACCAGAGTTGATTCGGGTCGATTACTTAGGGAATTCGAAGTTAGGACCAGAAACCAGATTGTACAGTTTCTTGTGTCCCTTCATTCACTATAACACGGCTATGCCAGAAGCTAAGAAGACCTCTATCCATAAAAGTTCCGAAAATCATTTTTGATATACCGGTATTGGTACTAAATAATTAACAGGACCCCTCAAAAAGTGGGCTATTTTGTTACGTATACCGGAACAGATCCTAAATCAATATCGTCATATTAAATATTAAGTTCATTTTTCCCTTTTACCTATTGGGGACCTTCTTTCTACAGTAGGGGGGGGCTTTTTTTTTGTGTGCCACCAACCGGAGTCATGTACTGGATTGGTCATGACTCCCCCCTCAATTTATATTGATATGTAACTTAGTGAACATAAAATATCTAGTTATTGCTGTTTCAAAATTTGCAATATTATTCGCTACCACGGAGCCTTTATAATTGCATGGATCCCCTCCTTTGAAGGAATTGATGCATGAGGAAATAGAAAGCCCGGCCCTTTAATTGAAGGGCTTGAGTACATTCCATTACAACCCTTAAGCTAAGTTCCATGTAAAGAGTTTAAATACATCTATGTACTTATGTAGATTTGATCACGAACATTTAGCGTGGGGTTGGTAGGTTGGCAAATGATCGATTTTCCATTTTACCTGGCGCTTAAATTCGTACTGCCACGGATTACATAAATTTCTTAAAAATAGTGAAATAGATAGGGGGGGGTGGAATTTTTTTGGATTTAGTACGCTGGTTGTATGTACTACTCGTAAAAAAAAAAAAGACTCAGATCGTTGCTCGCTATAATCCAGACATGACACCGTCCAAACAACAAAGGAAAGAGAGAGATCACATTGTAGCTAGCTATACATGCAGCGTCCTCGTCTCCACTTTGCCATCCTCCATCCCAAAATATGCCATCACGGGCTTCTTATCCCCCGACCAGAACACACCATGCTCCACTACTCCCACGATGTTCTTCAAAACCTTGGCGAGTTCTTCAACCTTCTCGTTCCCGCCCACTCCCATTCCTACCGCCGCCCCAGGGTGACCTCCCTCCTTGCCTAGGATGTCGAGGCCTCCAACACGCTCACCGCCCATCTGTACAGCACCGGCGTCTAAGCCGATTGAAGAGCTCGTGGGGGAGATACTGCGTTGATGTGACAGACGTGAGGTAGGGGACGGAATGAACCCGTCGGGGAAAGGCGCATCAATGATGAAGTTCCCGTTGTCAGTGATACAGGGTCCAGCTTTGGAGGCGCCGCCCATGCGGATAGCGGGGTTTACAGCACCGAGCGATATTAGGCGGGAGAGAACATGGGTTGCGGCGGTGGGGACGACCTCGATGGGGATACCAGGAGTGTAATGAGTTGAGAGTGAAGGTGAAAGTTTACGGTAGTCTAATTTAATTCTCTCAGTATCTCACCGCAGGGATAAAGACTTAAGGCATACCAGCGACAACAACGAACTTCTTCGCAGAGATAGCGACTAGCTTCTCCTGGAACAAGCATGCCCCACCGCCCTTGATGCAGTTGAGGTACGGGTCTACCTCGTCTGCGCCATCGAATGCGACCTCGAGGTCAGTATGCAATTCGATACTTCCTAGCTTTAAACCGGCGCGTAAGATAAGCTCGCGCGACTGGTAGCCTGTGGGGACAAAGAGAATCCCATCGGTGATTTCGCGCGACAGCTGCGCGATCCGCTCAACGACGTAGACGACGGTGGACCCGGAGCCGATACCGACATGGCGGGCATGGGCGGGGAAGTGCTCGTCTACTGCGCGGTGAGCTGCAAGGCGTTTTGCGGACTCTACGTTTAGTATTGGCGCCGCCATCGTGATGGTCCGTTTGTGAGAAGGCTTTTGGTGGGAGGTGGTGGGATGTAGGCTAGTGCGGGGTGTGGTGAGCCTCTTGTACGCTCCTAAAAAGAACCTCTTGGCAGTTGGTGCGATGAGATCATTGACAGGGCTTATTTGGACGACATGATATCGTCGGTGGAAAACCGCCGAGGAGAATCTCCTCGAACAGATAAGGGGGAATATCCCCCTAGCACAGTATTCAGTCATCGTGCCGTTGAGTGTAAAAGGAAAGGAAAGGCCTTGCTGGAATTCCCAGTTAGCAGTGATATTTGAACTATGTAATCCTTCACCATTCATAACATGCAACAGAACCACGCAAAAAAAAAAAAAAAAATGCCACCCTCTGAGCTTCTGAGAACTCTGTATTATAGAGGTTATTCTACAAGAAAGATGGCTTTCTACACCAACCATATTTTGCCTTCCGGATCCACCATAATAACCAGAAATCACCCTTTTAGTCCTTTTCACTCTTCTTCTTTTCCTTCGAGGATTCTTCTTTACCACCCTTCTCTGTAGACCCTTCTTTATCGGGTGATGAGGCCCCATTCGATTTTTTGTCCTTCTCTTCCCGCTCCTTCTGCTCCTTTTCCTTTTCCTCCGCCTGATCCTGGCGGTTTTTGATCTTGTTATCAATAAGATCATGGAACGCGATAATTGCTCTGATCAACGAAGAGATATAAATAGACATGAGCTGGTCGTTTGTCTTGATGCTCATAGCTCTCGCCAATTCATTGCTATCATCACCGTCTGCCGGTGGTGTTGAAAGGTTGGGAAGGAGGTTAAAAACATCCTGGAGGTTCCCAAGAATGGCATGATTAACGGGTAGCTCGCCCTTAAGGACCTTGTCGAGATAGGCAGCTATGTCGCGAAGGCGAAGATGAAGACCCTGGAGGGATTGGAGTTGGTTGTTAATGCGGGTTGTAAGGGAGCCGACAGCAACATCACGGATGTCCCGGAGGAGATGTTCAACACCAATCTCCTCAGCTTCCTCAGCTTCGATGATAGAGGGTGTGTGGACGAAGGTTTTTGTGGTAGTTGTACCGTCCTATATTTGCAATCGTAGTATCAGCCACAGCTCCCTTACTTCAGTCATGAAACCAACACAACCCATCAAACATATCATCAAATTCCATCGAGAGGATCGATAGACATACATCTTTAATCTCTTCCACAGCAAAATAAGCATCCGTAGGTACTCCCAGCTCCTTTGGCTCGACATCAATGATGACTAGTAATGGATTGGGCGTGTATCTCTTAAATAGCTCGTTGATCTCTAGGTCTGACGCTCTAAGCTTCGGACCGGAGTGGTACCATCCGATAAGCTTCTCTCGGGCATTGACTTTCTTGAACATGTCGTTCATTGACTCGACATAGTTGTGATCGAGGAACCATACTGCAGGATCCTTCTCATCTTCTTCGAAAGGAACTGTGTATTTCCAGAACCCTCAATCAGCAGGTATCCGTTTATCCATCTAGAAGAAGCTTTATCTCGTACCAGCAAAGCTGTTTGTAACTCTTACGTTTCCTCCAGTGTTCTGCCCTAGCAGCACACCGACAACCCGCTTTCTGGTTCCCTTGGCAGAACGCCCGTAGTGATCGCACGCTGAGAGGAGGATGAGGGGAGCGATGGAAACGGTAGTGCTGGGGACAGCATCCCCAAGAGTAGTAGGCATTGTTGTATGTTTGTTCTAGGCTGGTATAGTGAATTTAGCGGATGTGGATGATGACGATGAAATTATCGGTGGTAGGTTTTGGTCCTGCACAACGTTTGAGTTGACTAGACGAGTTGAGTGAGGCACTCGCACTCCATTTGGTGAGGCTTGGCGTTGGACCCCTCCACAGCTACTTTCGGCGCGGCAAGCTGTCCCCGATGACTCGGGATTCAATCCCTCGGAGTTGACACAACAGCGATATATACATACGGCTTCTTGATAGAACTGAAGCATAGCTCCACCCCCAAACACAGAGCTCTAAAAATATCGAGCTTCCAGAACGCACTAGTGTGATTACTGGCCAAGAGAAATACTTAACCGATTTACTCTCCCCACGTCTAACATCCTCCCCCGGAGGGTAAGTTAACAGTCTGGAGGCGTGTTCACAATTACCTGAAGCACTTTTTCTAAATCTCGGAGAGGTGTCACCAACCAACAGCTCCTTCCGTTCCACCGAAACCTCGAACCGGGCACCTCGGCCACTACTCGGCAAGGAAACCCACGAACCAATCCATCCCTTTGAACTCCGAAGCCTTCTTCGGCGTCCCTGGTTCCCTTTTGAGTAATTATGCTGTTGGTTATGTAACAGCCTCGGTTTCCATGTGGAAATGATCCAGGCGGTTAGGCGTGTCAATGCCACTTGGTCTTTTGTTGCTACTATTTGCCTCGCCCTTTCCAGTTCCTATTTGACCCGTTCGTTCCCAGAAATGTTGCTTGATGAATATGTGCGTATACAGTACCGTATGTTTTAAAATATACATATGTAGGCGAGCCGTTGTCTCTAGTAGAGCTGTTCACTGATGCCACTGGTTTAATCACATTTTATCACTCGCTATATGTGTGAGGGAAGGAAGTACAAACTAGTGCACCAGTAACCCAGACCTTCCTGAGTTATTCAAAAAGCGGTATATGTAATTCGATAGCCAACTCGAGTTCCCATATGTACATACCTAGAGTACCTAGAGCACAATACACCTACATGTACCTTCAAGCTTGATAGCCGCTTCATGGAATATCACTGACCAAAGTTAACCGGCCCTCTTTTCCGGACTCTCCTTGTAGGGATACCGGAATTGACCGGCATTTGTTCATCAAGGCTCGGAATTGCAGTGGAATTTCCATGATCAGCTGCCTGTAGTACCTGGCTTCAGTCTTATCTGTTTAAGTACGAGTTGTGTTCTCTAAGAAATTTTGAGCCGCTTCGGCCGAATGGTAGCGATGTTACTAGATGCATGTATGTAGGTTCCCCCACTCCGAGTGCGATGCATGGAATCATCTCCCTCCATCGTAGAACCACGTAGGTACAGCCACTCAGCAAAAGTGTTCGTGATATTACTCTTAATGTCAGTGCGCAGTGTGGCGCACCTGTAATACTGGTGTTATTAAAGTTAAGATTCAAAGCAACGAAAAATGTATAATGTAGTTCGTGACTATATATAAAAGAAGATAGGGCATTGGTTTTATTCTTAATTAATTTGGGCGCCATTGGTCACTGGGGAAAGTCTTCTCTTGGGAGGTTTTTGATTACATATGGAGAAATGTCTGATCTCACTCCGAAATCGGAATCACGAACACTTTTGCAGAGTGGCTGTACATACATACATGTAGATACATGAATGTGATGAAGAGTTTTGTTGGGGTTCAATCATCTACCTGTCCAGTTCTGTACCTACACGCACATACATGTATCTACATGTATTCAAAAACTGAAGTACTACATGTAGTACAGTAGAGTACATGTAGGTACATGATGCACTCCAGCCCTTAGTACCACATGCCCCAATGGTATGTACGCGCCACAAAGCTGGCCCGTGAGGCCGAAGTAAACCCCAAGCCTAAACCGCCAAAGTTGTGCTTGCCCCCCGACAAGCCAGATTCCGCTTCTTTCTTTCCTGGCCGCCCTTTCCCTCTCCTCCCTTCCATCTATTTCTTCTCCACCAATTGATCAAAACAACAATTCCTCGCTTCTAGTCAACTCTCAGTTCATCCACCCAACCAAAATCTCCACTCACAATCATCGAAAATGGCTCCTACATTAGAAGACGTCACTGGCCTTAAGGAACTTGTTAAGCAGCTCCAGGACCGGATACACAAGATCGAGCAGAGCATTGTTGGAAATGGCGATGTTCAGACACCCAGCGAACAACTTAGAATGATCCTTATGGGTCCTCCTGGTGCTGGTAAGTTTTGTAGTGATTTTTTTTTCCCTCTCCCCACATACGCTGTTCTGCGGCACTGAGATGCCTTTGACAATACTAATCTGTCATGAACGCACCTCGGCTAACATAGTACAGGGAAGGGAACTCAGGCTCCTAAGATCAAGGAGAAATTCTGCGTCTGCCATTTGGTAAGATATCCACCGTTGCTGTTGCATTTGTGGGGAATTTCCGGGAGTGCGATGAGGGCTAAATTTTCCGTTTTTCTTTTTGTGATGTAGGCCACTGGCGACATGCTTCGTTCGCAAGTCGCGAAGAAAACCCCGCTCGGCCGAGCGGCGAAGAAGATCATGGACGAAGGCGGGCTTGTTAGTGATGAAATTATGATTGGAATGATTAACAACGAGCTTGAGACGAACGCTGAGTGTAAGAACGGGTAAAACATTCTATTCTACGTGTCTTCTTTGGTGAGGTTTTAATCCTCTAATATCCTGGGTTACAGCTTCATTCTTGACGGATTCCCACGCACAGTTGTTCAGGCAGAGCGTCTGGATTCTATGCTTGAAAACCGCGGAGGAAAGCTTGACCATGCGGTTCAGCTTGAGATTGACGATGCCCTTCTCGTGAGCCGTATCACTGGTCGTCTCGTGCACCCGGCTTCTGGGCGTTCTTACCATCGTCTTTTCAACCCTCCTAAGGAGGAGATGAGGGATGATGTTACCGGTGAACCTTTGATTCAGCGAAGTGACGACAACGCGGAGACTCTGAAGAAGCGCCTTGTAACATATCACCAACAGACTTCCCCGGTAGTCGACTACTACAAGAAGAAGGGTATCTGGCAGGGCGTCGATGCTTCCCAGGAACCTGGCCAGGTCTGGAAGACATTGTTGGGAATTTTCGACGAGAAGAGTGGCCAGGCGAGTTCAATCCTATCTAAGGTTGGATTGTCAAAATAGACGAATGTAATGCCTAACTCTTCCTTATTTTCGTATCGACTTGAAACCTTATACTCGATTCTAAAATCACCCCTCCCCCCTCCTTTTTCGATTCCTCATGGAAGCTTCACTTTTGTGCCTAGCTTACCCACTACTCTTGTCTTGATTTGTTAGTTTGCGTTTCTTTCTGTAGGTTGTATCAGTACTAGAGAAGTTGGTGTTAGGTTTTTGGGTTAACGAGGAAGAGTTCAAAATATGGTATGAATAAATGGGTATGGGAATGTCAATGTACATGAAAACTAGGGTTTGGGAATCAAAGAGGGGGGGGGGAACGCGATAACTAAATATTTAGAACCTGAATATGGGGCTGCAGTTTCGAATTTCCCGTGTCTTATGTCCGTGCTCCCCCGCATCAACAAGAGGCATCGGAAGAACTAAAATCCGAACTTAATGTTAAGAGTTGTCTATTCAAGCAGCGATCGTAACGATTATAAACATGGGGTTCTTGGGTTTAAAGATAGGATTTTTATATGTTAATATAGTTTGCTCTAGGCGTTCAGATGAAGCGATTTATTTTAATTATTGACCCTGCATGATGGGATGAGGGGCTGCTTGTTTCCTCTTTTGCTTGCATGCCATCATCTCACAGGGTCTCCAACATCTTCTACGCGCAATTGCTCAAGTGTGAAGTTTCCTGCGAACGGAAGGTGAGATTTGAGATAGTAGATATTGCGGGTTTATTTAACTGTGGGTATCGAATTATCTTAAAGCCGCAGCAGTCGTTTAATTAGCGATTTCAAGCATTCATTGTGCGGCAGACCAAAAGAATTGTGCGATCATGGGTTCATAGTGGGGTTCACCCAGACCCCTGCCCGTAGCGCTGGCTTGGCACTGTCCGTATCAACAACTAATTTTTTTTCTCCCTCCGGCTGCGACGAAGGCTTTTTTCAGTGCGCTCTGTTCTTCTATTCTCTTATCAGTCACTCGATACCCCCGCCGCATCCTTTGTGAATTTACTTTCCCTCCAAGTTCCCCTTACCACCAAAATTCTTTAGAATCTAATATAGATATATCATATAAAAATGTCGCCAATTGCGTCGCCGTCTAAAGGTGCTAGAAAGGAGTCCGGTGTTGCGAGGTTGTTGGGTTCTGGTAGGTTATCTTTTTCGTTCAAAAGGCCATATATAGAAGCTTCGAGAGGCAATATGCTAATAAGAATGTTCTTAAATTACAGGATCCGCCGGTATTGCGGAATTGGCTGTTTTCCACCCTGTTTGTTACCTCACTGGTTCAGGTTATTACATATAACGAAGCTGATGAGGATTGTATGAGTAGGTTGATACTATCGCGAAGCGATTGATGTCAAATACTGGCAAGATTAACGGCGTTGGCCAATTGAACGCTGTCATCTTCAAGGAGCACGCTGGTGCGACTCTGCCCCGCAAGTTCTTTTCCTTGTTCCCGGGGTTGGGATACGCCGCGGGGTACAAAGTCCTCCAGAGAATCTACAAATATGGAGGCCAGCCGTTCGTCAGGGATTACTTGGGCCAGCATCACAATGAGAAGTTTGAGGCTGCCTTTGGTAAGGGCTCTGGAAAGGCTATCATGCACGCTACTGCTGGAAGGTTTGTTTTTACTTAATCACAATTTGTTACCCAAGGACTTGATAGTAACTTTTGTACTTGGTTTGCAGTCTTATCGGTATTGGGGAGATTGTATTGCTCCCTCTTGATGTTCTGAAGATCAAGCGCCAAACCAACCCCGAGGCTTTCCGTGGTCGTGGATTGTTCAAGATTGTCGCCGATGAAGGGTTTGGACTGTACAGAGGATGGCAATGGACCGCTGCCCGTAACGCTCCGGGGTCGTTCGCAGTCAGTAACTAACAACCTTTTATTTGGAACATTCGTAACTAATAAATTACAGCTTTTCGGAGGTTCTGCATTCGCAAAAGAGGCACTTGGTCTTTCCGACTACAACGCTGCCACCTGGACCCAGAACTTCATTGCTTCTATTGCCGGTGCCTCTGCCTCCTTGATCGTCTCGGCGCCTTTGGATGTCATCAAGACCCGTATTCAGAACAAGTAAGTAGCTCCATTCAGCATGTGGTTCAAAGCTATAACATATTGACTGACATTCGTGAAGGAACTTCGAGAACCCCGAGAGTGGTTTCAGGATCATTTCCAACATGATGAAGAACGAGGGAATTACCTCATTCTTCAAAGGTCTTACCCCTAAGCTCTTGATGACTGGCCCCAAATTGGTGTTCTCTTTCTGGCTTGGTATGTTTTCCTAATACAGAACTTTGACTTTCCGGGGTGACGATTGAGCTAATCATGAAATAGCACAAACCTTGATCCCCATCTTCGACAAGAAGTTGATGTAAAATATTCCGGGTCGCTATTGAGAATGAAACCCATGACATGGCCGGGAACCAGTAATATGCGTTAATTTTCTGGCCTGGCCATCACTGGAAAGTCTGGTAAATTTCTATTACCGCAAAAGTTGGTTGTTCAAGAGCGGAACGCGAAACTTTTTTTTTTTTTTCGATACAACTATTGTTTCTTTGGGATATCTTATTTCTTCACGCGCGGTTGGTTTGCTGTTACGATAGACGTTGGAAACGTTTTGCACTAAAAAGCTGGCGATATTCGGGAACTTCGTTTTTCTCTGTTTTGTTTTTATTTTGAAATTTCGTTTCATCTCCGCTCTTCCTGTAAAGCTCCACGGGAGCGCAGACTTGCTGTGTTGTGTATATAAGCTCTCGGCTATCTGGCTAAATGGTTCATAGAATCTTATTCATTTCGTGTTCTCTTTATTTTAAGCATTACTCGTAATAGTTGCCAAGACATTCGATTAAACACGCGTCAAGATATGACGATTCCAAGATGTAAATAACAGGTAACATCAGTACAACCTGTCATGCATTTCCAAACACTATTAATACCCTGGGTCTCTGCTACTTCTCTTTCTAATGTTCATTGCCCCTCTCGACTTAATTTATCAACCAATTGGAATATATTAGGCCCTTTCCAAATAGGAACGCGTGGTATGTTCATATGATACATTGTTACAGAGTCTCTGCTGAATTATCAAATTAGAAGCAGAATGGGGTGCTGATCCGCTCGAACGGATTGGTGGATTCAGGAACTTAACATATGATAACTCATCCAGTTTCAGGAGCTCTCTTCCCATCAACGGGACAGCACGTTGGTCCCAAACACAGATAAGCTCTCAAGAATTGTCTTTCAATTCTACCAAAGGTGTCATAACTGTTGGTTTTGACAATGTTGATTGGGGCTCGATCCGCTCAGTTTATGGCTGGTCCGGGATTCAATTCCAAGCCTGGGCCAGAGGGTCATTAGATATCTGTGATGATGCCGAAACTAAAGGCAAACTAATAACAGTTGTATTACATGTGTCGAATGTAGGTGAATTCTGGGTTGACGATGCACATTATTTTGGTGGTGACTTCTACGGATATAATCGTGCACCAATCGTTCTACACCTGGCACCGGGGAAACATAGACTGGATGTCAGAGTAACCCACGACATCAGGAATTTCGGTGGGATGATGCCTCCAAGAATCTCATTTGAGGTGCATGCCAGTGTTTCTCCGGGCATACTGGTAGCTATACCAGAGAGCACCATTATTTCAGATCTCGTGGAGGGGAAGCTAGTTGGAGAATTGGCTAGCATCCCAGTAAGAAATGATGCACGCAAATGGATTGAAATTTTAGAGATTTCTGGTAATGATGTATGTGAGCCCCTACTTGATCTTTATTTTCTTCTGGAAATTATTCTAGGACTTACTGGATGTTGGCCTGCGGTTTGGCCACCTTCAGGCGAAAAGAATATAACGGAGGTTGCATTTATGAATGGTGATTTTCCCTTGAAACTTGCACCTGGTCAAACGAGGCCGGTAAAGTTTCAAATAAAACGATTGCAACTTGACCAAACAGTCTTAGTCGTGAAATTTCGGTATCGTGTTGAAGGGAGCACAAAAGATCAATGGTTATCAACTTCTAGGACATTGAATAAGATCCCCCACTGGTATCTCCCGCAGAAATTCACATTTCTTCATCCTTCTGGGGTTGTATCATATGCAGTTATCCGGCCACCTTCTCCAAATGCCCACTGCACACCAATTGCTAGTAATAATTTGCCAGTACTTCTTGCACTGCATGGTGCTGGAGTAGAAGCAGACGATCCTCAGTCTAAAGAGCAGTATGATGCACTGCCGGACCTTTGCTCCTGGCTACTCATTCCAAGCGGTGTCACATCATGGAGTGGTGATGATTGGCGTAAGTTTTATCCTGAATCCACTATTGGTACATACTGACGAGTGACTTTTAAGACGTTTGGGGGTTTCCGGATGCTGAAGCGGGAGTTAATGCAATTCCGCAATGGATGAAAAGTGTCGGGTGGGAAAGACAAGGTGTAGACTTGGAGAAATGGGTAATAACCGGACATTCCAATGGGGGTATGTTATTATTAACAATTCAGAAACTTCTGTATTAACGTTAGCATATTCTAATACTGAAGCAGGACAGGGCGCCTGGTATGGGCTTACACACAGGTAGAGTCAATTGCCACTTGAAGGCAGAGTGATTTACAACTGACACACACAGAAATGATAAGATAATCGCCGCCGCGCCTTTATCAGGGTATCTGTCAATTCTAGGTGAGCTGTCGTCCTCTGTGAGCAATCTTCGAAAAGTACTTACCATTACCGCTATAGCCTATGTCCCATATCACATGTGGCATGAGGTTGATCCTAGGAAGATGGCTATGATCTTTACGTCCTTGAACACCTATAGAAACGAACTTTTATCTGGAAATATCGTCGGCACTCCTGTGCTACAGCAACATGGTCAAGATGACGACAATGTTCCTATTTTTCATTCAAGACGCATGTCGCAGCTTCTATGTGAATCAGGCTGGGGAACTGAATATCTGGAGATTCTTGGACGGGGTCACTGGTAGGCTAGATTTGAAAAGATATTAAATTAGAATCGGATGGTACAAAGCGTTAACTTATCTGTAGGTGGGAAGGTGTGATGACTGACGGGAGACTGGCTTCATTCCTTGAGTATTATCTTCACGAAAAGCCAGAGATTCAAGCTTTGCCCGATGTATTCTCAGTTGTGGTTGCCAACCCAGCAGATACTACCGCCAGAGGAGGGATCGTGGTTGACCAATTGGAGACTCCAGACCAGTGTGTATACCCGAAGATATTATAGACCTCTTAGAATCTTGACTAATAAGAATCTAGAATTGGTCGCATTGATGTGGAAGTTCGTGGTGAAGTTTGGAATCTGAAGACGTTCAACATCCATAGATGGCACTTTGAAAAGCCAAGGCCAACCAAAACTAGCTTACCGAGTCGAGTGATAGTTGATGATCACGTGTTTGATTTAAACATTACTCACAGGTCCAAGGATTATGATTGGTTCTCCGTGTCAGAAGACGGAGAGTGGTTTGTGAGTATCTGGCAATTCTAAGTAAAAAGGCACGGGATGTTTTTAACAGAATGGACTTTCAGAAAACTGATGACCCAAGCTGGAAATTACGCGAACGGAGTGGCCGACAAATGGGAGCCTTGGACACCGTATTGGGTTCCGGATCCCGCTTCAGTATCTTACTTCCTGAAAAGGATAACTATGAGAGTTATCATTATGATGTTGCTCTTGAAATATCACGAAATCTTTTCCAATATTTCGCAGCAGACTCGGAAATAATTGTCAACGGCTCGCGGAAGCCGATCATCGGGGATGGGAATCTTATTCTTCTTGACTTTCCAGATGACATTAGCATTGTGATACAAGATGTCGATATAAACTTTCCAATCACAAAGTCTGGAAAGGCTATTGTGATCGTCGACGACCGGGGTCGTCGTCATCGATATCCACTAGAACCCGGTATGGGGATTATATACCTATACCCACTACCGAACGAACAGCTTGCACTAGTCATATGGGGTACGGATGAAATTGGCCTTCGCACTGCTGCACGCATGCTGCCGTTGAGGACAGGTGTTGGTCAACCAAACTTTATCGTTGTCGGAAATGAGATGAAATGGGGAGGAGCCGGGGGTGCGAAAGCAATGGGGATGTTTGATTACCTATGGCGGATATACAATGCGGTATATTTATAGTTTACCCTGTCGGCTCATTTTGTGGGGAATAGAAAATCCCCCTTCAATTGGAGCCATGTAAGACTGTTTCGTCATCCAAGGCCTAGGGGGCTCTTACCAGTGGGACACTTTTGTTGGTTTCCGGGATTTGTGGCAAGTCACCAGGGCCTAGCTTCTCCTTCTATTCGGTTTACACCACATCTCCTCGACTGCTCCTTATCTTCTCCCCTGCTCGTCCGTCTCCTCTTCTCCTCTTCTTCTCTGTCTCTCGTTCATCACTAGTTTCCTTGCTTTCATACCAACTATCTGTTTCTTCAAATCTCAAATCTAAATTCCAGCGGAATAAAAGCACAAGTTACAGTCGTAGTGCAGAAAATTGTTAATTTTTCACTGGTACCTTTGTTGCTATGTCTATTGAGTGCAACTCGCGGTCAGTCAATCTTGGCCATCCAGACTTCGTGATCTGTGAAGACATTCCAGACGACAATAGTCCCACAGGAAGTAGCCAACAAGTTGAGTGAACCATCAATCTTTCTATCTTACTTCTCTTTAGGCACTTGCTTATTTCTATCTAGTCTGCAACAAATACTCCGAAATTAGAGCCTTCCAGCAGCTTCAAGAGGCAGCCTCTGGTTTCATCAAAGATGACAAACTCTAATGCTTTAAATGTTATGGCTCACGAGGAAGAAGTAAGTTCATCCTTATTATTCTCTGTATGATGACTCTGGTATGGGCTTCATGTGCTAACAGTTTGATAGGAGGATGACCGTACAAGGACTCCTAAGCAGGCTAAAGCTATCACCTCGGGCAACAACACAGAGGTTCAAATGCTTCTTGCCAAGCTCGCTGAGCAGGAAAGATTGATCGATCAACAGCGGACAGCCCTTGATAACAAAGAGAAGGAACTTGCCAACGTTAGGACTGCTGCTCCATTGGACTCCTATCCTGGTGTTCCGTCTTACAATAACACTATCAGGGTGTCAAGTGGTTCGAGTTCGTCTCTCTCTAATGACGTTTCTCCAGATGTCTCAATTGACAACTCGGAAACTTATGGCTACCGCCCAGCTGCCCAACATCAAAACGTTCATGAACTCAACCGACTGCAGACAGAGTTGCAGGCTGCTCAGAGCAATATCTCGGCTTTAAATCAGGAACTTGTTCAGACCAGAATTACCAATCATACATTTGATCAAGCTCTAAGCCCATCTAGAGATGGCAAATTCCCATTGGAAGAAGATGTTTCTGAACATACTCTGGCTGCTCTTCAGACAGCGTTTGCACAGGCTCAACTTGGCCAAACTGCACGTCAAAATGCCCATAGAACGGATATCTGGACTTCTTCTTATGAAGAGCCAGTTGCAGAGATTAACCAAGAATTCCACCAAGGTCAATCTCTTCCAAATGGACCTTATAACAGACCTTCGAATATTTGGGGAGCTTCTTCGAAGTCTATTACGTCACAGAACCCTGCGTTACCATTGACTGGTCAATCGGACCTGCATTACTCTAATCCTCTTCGCCGTGTCTCTGCGCTTGAGTCTAACGATGTTTATGTTACTGGCAATCGTGGATGGAATGGCAGTCGCTCTTTCACTAGCCAAGCTGGTCCCCCAATTGCCGGGTTCCGTCGATCTTCTTATAACCCTCAGGCTGTACCATTTCGTTCAGGTTTTGACCACGGAACGATTGGTGGAGAAAAAGTCACATCGAATGCCTACACTCCAAGTCCCATTGGTACACCTCTTTCTACTTCAAGTAATGAATTTGCTGCTGCCACCGGGAATAACAGTGCCATCTGGGGACCACAGTCTCAAGTAAGTTTCTTTCCCTCAAGCAAAGTCTTTCGAATCTCCATTAATATCATGATTAGATGTCACAGCAAAGTCCCCAGCAGCAAACATATATCTCCACAATGGAGCCTTTGAATTACAGACGACTTCTTGAGAGAAGTGTCAACTGTAACTGGAAGTACATCGTAGATAAGATTGTTTGCAATAATGATCAACAGGCATCTATCTTTCTCCAGCAGAAACTCAAAATTGGCACCGCAGAACAAAAGCACGCAATAGTCGATGCAATTGTTGCCCAGGCGTATCCATTGATGATCAATCGTTTTGGAAACTTTCTTGTGCAGCGCTGTTTCGAACACGGCACCTCGAATCAGATTGACGGGATTGCTAGTGCTATCCGTGGAAACACGTTAACTTTGAGTATGGATGCTTTTGGATGCCATGTTATCCAAAAAGCTTTTGATTGCGTTTCAGAAGATTTTAAGGCCACGATGGTCGCTGAACTCCTTCGCCGAATTCCCGAGACAGTAATCCATAGATGTATGATTCTATCCTCAAGCCTATATGGCATAATGCTAACTTATGATAGATGCCTGCCATGTCTGGCAAAAATTGTTCGAGCTTCGATGGACCGAATCTCCTCCACAGATTATGAAATATGTCAATGAAGCGTTGCGTGGAATGTGGCATGAAGTAGCTCTGGGAGAAACCGGAAGTCTTGTCGTTCAAAACATTTTCGAGAATTGTCTTGAAGAAGATAAGGTCTGAATTACCAAACACCCAGTTTATATATATGCGTATCCTCACTGACAATAATTAAAGCGCCCTTGTATCGATGAGGTCCTCGAATGTATTAACATTATTGCACATGGACAATTTGGAAACTGGTGCATTCAACACATCTGGTATGTTCCACTCGCACAGAAACAGCCTATCTACATTCCCCCTCCCCCCCAAAAAAATATTTTTCCGCCTTTCTGTTCAATAACTGACACTGTAGCGAAGTGAGCATGGAGCTCCATTAGATCGCACCAGGGCAGTTGATACAGTGATCCAAAATGCTGCGGAATATAGCATGGACCAATATGCATCCAAGGTGGTCGAAAAATGTTTGAAGATTGGAGGCGCAGAATTTCTGGAGAGATATCTTGATCGCGTCTGTGAAGGGCGTACAGATCGTCCTCGTATCCCTTTGATTGACAGTATGTTACCTTTCAAAACTCAAATTTTTCTATACTAATGCCCGATCAGTTGCGAGTGATCAGTATGGAAACTACCTCGTCCAATGGATCCTTCAACATGCTTCACCTCAACATAAGGAGCAAGTCGCTGCCCATATCCGCAAACACATGGTGTCCTTACGTGGAAGCAAGTTCGGCTCCCGTGTTGGCATGCTTTGCTGCAACCCAATGTACAACAGGCCAGCACAGGGCACCCCTCCGGCGGCCGCACCTCGTTATAGCAGGTACGGATACCGCTAGTGTTCTCCACGAGAATCACTAAAGATTTATGGAAAAATTCATTCAGCTCAGCTTTTTTTTTTTTTACCTTTTTGACTCATTACCATTGTTCCTTGGTTGCTTTTTCACTTTGATGGTTGAGGGCGGATTGTAGCTTGTTCATCAAGGAAGTGAGAGGCAACCGCTTTTTACAGGCTTTCTTTTAAAAAATCTTTTTTGTCTTTTCACCAAAAGAGACAGTATGGCAGAGAAACCGTTTCTTTTCCATTGTTTCTTGAAGCAAAAGCACTCGTCATTTTTTCAAGCCTGGGCATGCAGGACTTTGGATAGATATAAATCATGCATGAGGTTGGGAGCGGGGTTTGGCTTTTTTTTCTTCTTCTTCTGGGACAGATAATAGCACGTTGTAACATGGGGAACTCGGAAATCTTCTTGTGATGGCGTTTTTGTGGTCAAAAAGTCTTTGGTTCATTTTTTTTTTCTAATAGGCTCTTTTGATAGCGATGCAGGGACATAACTAGCTTCTAACTAATGAGAGCGCAATAATATTTGTCCCCTCTACACATATTCGTGCACATAGTAGCTGGTTTGATGAGCGTTCTACTTGAAACTCTTTATTTTGATCCGAGTGCCGTTGTAGCAAGGTCAATGCACCTTGCCTAAGGGATTATCCTGGCTTGGGTAACGACGATGACACAGACGAGTGATATACCATGATATTTCCTGAACTAACCATAAGCAGCCCGACCTAATGCCTCTCTACATCATATAGAAGGTAGAACATCCTCATGCAATGAGCGGGAACATCACGCACGGACAGGATATCCTCGCAATGTTCAAAATTCAAACAATTCAAAGGGGGAAGTGGCTGGAGTAACATCCTGTAAGTGGAAACGATCTACAAACTCTTTACGCGACC
The DNA here is from genome assembly GCA_024713935.1 of Morchella eximia. NCBI lineage: Eukaryota > Fungi > Ascomycota > Pezizomycetes > Pezizales > Morchellaceae > Morchella > Morchella eximia. The sequence continues at coordinate 1,581,397 of JAMGZG010000006.1, forward strand.
CCTCCACAAATAAACAGAAACATCCACACAACACAACCGCACCGCCCCTGTGACCGGTCCTTTTGTTCAACCTCCCCCTTCTTTTCCTTCCCGACGCCACTCTCTCTGCAACATCTCATCGTCTACCCCTACGCTCATTCTTGCTGCCCAACGCCCCCTCCGCTGCTCTGCTCCTAGATTCATCCTCATCCCCAAACATATTGAAATTCGACACTCGTCATCTCTTCGAAAGAGCTGCAACAATTAACCTCTACAGGCATGCGCTCGCTTTGACTGTGCTGCCATTTTCCTGCACAGAATAGCGTGGAGGCAAAGAGCAGCCCCCTCGAAATCACAACCCCAACAAACTCCCCGGAAAGGGGAAAATACAGGAAAAAAGAAAAAGCAAAAAAAGACTCAGCACTCAGCTACTAGTTACATAGCTACATCAACCATTTGTTCACTCTCTCACAAAACGATACCCCACCAAAAAAATAAAATAAGAAAACTACATACATAATCGAACGAACGAAACGAATCTTTTGACGCGGGCATATTTCTTTAGGCAGTTTTCTTCTCATCTTACTCGATCGCTACATTTTTCCTTTCTTTTTATTACGACTTGTACTACGACACGACTCTGAAACGAATTTCCTTCGTAACGACCACAAGACTATCTTAGACGGAGCGCAAGGACAACGAAAAGTTATTTTCTTGGGGGCGGATATCATACCAATCAGTTGCATCTCGAATCACCTCCACACACGTACATTTTTTTAAAAGAACGATTTACTGTGACGCGACAACTACACGCACACGTACATCACATACAGACCACCATGGACACATCACAGGCTCTCCGTCGCTGCGGCGACAGAATAGAATGCTGGGACGACGACCCCGACTTTGCCGACTTAGACCTGAAGCTGACGCGCACTCCATCTACTTCCCCGAAAAGTAAAAGCAACATGCGATCGAATATCGATAACCATAATCGCGACCGTCGTGAATCTATCTCATCGCGTATGTCGATACAATCTAGCATTTGTGATTTCGACTCACCTGATGGTTGGGACCACGAGCGCCAAGTTCTTTTGGATGATTCACCAGCTACAGCTATCGCTTCTGCTATCAATGCCGGAATTCCTATACCAGAAAATGTTCCATCGTCGGCATTGATCGGAGGTACAATAAAAAGGCTAGGAACAACGAGAAAATCTAAACGAATTGCGTCGCATGACGACTGGGGTGAGGATTTGGAATTGCCCATGTCGGGAATGGCTTTGAAGATCCGGGGACAAGAACGCAATGAATTTCCAGATACATTACAGCAGATCCTTGCAGGATCCCGGTCAAGAGGAAATTCACCAGCGAGAGGAAGTTTGATGCCAGTCATCAACGCATCGTCACAGTTAAACAAGTTTCGCGAGCTATCAGAAGATGAGGACTTCTTCGCTGATAGCGACGATCTCCCGATGTTAAAGGTTTCACCTGGCAGGCACACATTACGGCCCCAAAGATCAACCGCATCTCTCCTAATGACACCACCTCTATCAGAATCCGCTACAAGAGGGTCACCTTCTGTCGATGAAGATTTCGAAAACGATTTTGAATTTCCTGCGGATGCCCCTTTACAATTGAATATCAAACTTGGGGAAACCATTCGTGGTCCGGTGGTACATGGTGTGGATAATGATTTTGAAGATTGGGCAGAGGGAAGCAGTTTAGGGTCGCGGTTTGGGGTTACTCTTAGGGATCGTGGGATGGGTGGGATGGGTAGTGGGAGTGTGTCAATTGTTTCCGCCAGTGTTTCCAGCATTACAGCCGAAAGCGAAGACGAAGCACCATTTGATGGATTGGAACTACCTCTAGGACCCTTGCCCGATTTTCACGAAATTCTCGAGAAGCGTAAACGAGCGACCTTTGCCGAAGATACTGAAATGATTGATGCCCCTGCCCCGAGACCAAAACAATCAAAAGAAGACTTCCTTGAAGGCATTGAGATCGGGGACGGAGAAGTATTTGATACAAGAAAACTAACCCTAAATCGAAACGTCAAACACAAGCAGCCAACGAGGAAAACGAGTCCAGTAAGAAGGTCAGCCATGAGCTTGACATTCACGACGAATAAGCCACCGCCTACGACTTCTTTATCCGGGGTGACTGGAAACCGATTACGCCACGGACATCCCACTCTAGCACCTCCAATACCGAGCCTAGAACCTGTGGTTGAGAGAGAGCGGGAAAACCAGAATCCATTGGCGAACAAAAGGCCAGAACCTAGAAATAGATGGTCCAATAATAGTGGTAATCTTGATAGATGGTCAGCTAAATCTGAAGGTATTCCAGCAAACATTCCACCGCCACCGCCTGTTCCGCATACCAGATTTCATGAAAGACAAAGGTCAATGGGCGGTAAAGGTTCATTGAGGGCATTGAAGGAAAAGAACCAACAGGGTAATGCGCCGACAACAACAAATGCCCAGCTATTGAGAATGAAACGGTCTATGCCTAACATCGGTGGAAGGGCTACCCCCGGCTCTCCGAAAAATAACACAGTCAGATCACCGAGTAGGAATAGTGGTGGCAGACCAGCGAGTAGGAATAGTGTAGGACGTCCACCAAGCAGTACCGGAGGTCGGCCACCATCAAGCACAGGGGGGCGGTCCACTGCCACTGGAAGGAACGATGTTGGAAGATCGAAGACGCCTGGTGAAAGGAAACCTGCTCCTTTTTTGCCTGCCGGAAGCACCGTGCGGCAAAGCCATCATATCTCGGCGAAAATATCTCAACAAACCTTGGAGTATAAGGAAAAGATTGCAGCCGAAAGACGTACCAATAGCCGCCATCAACAACGAACCCCACATCACTCCCCTTCCTCATCCATAGCATCGTCCAAGACAAAAAGAGGCACTCCAACAATCGCCCCAGAACCGCTGCGAAGACAAGCGGCTGCAATTGAAACTCTAAGGCAGCCCACACGAAAACGAAATTTCGGCGATGGAACGGAATTGGAAACTTTCGATGACCTACCAACTAGCGCAAAGGCAGAAAACCGATTTGTAGTGACGCCTGTTGGCCGAGGGGCGCCCAAAGCGACAAAGTCACAAAGCGTGCCAATCACCCGTGCATCCGGAAAAGACGCAGGCAAAGATGGGGAGAGCCCGGCAAAAAGGATTGACCTATCGAGGGATCTCTCGAGCCGTTTTGCTGAGGTCCCAAGATTTGCCAGGGATACAAGTGGTAAGAGCCCCCTTTCTATTGTTTGAACGCCTACTCCAAATTTCTGCCTAGTTTAAATTCTAATTTTTTTCTTGTAAAAATAGCATCACGAAACGCCAGAGAGCAAAGGATGGGGATTACAAATACCGGCGCCGGCCACACGGGGACAAACCAATGGAAGCAACAAGTGGCCGCTCGTGGAACTGCAAGCCCGAAAAACCGTCGAAAGCCGCAGCTGAAACCACAACTCATCAAGCCCATGGGAAGTATCAGCAACCCACCTAAAGGTACGTGCGTTTTTGTGACAATCACATTTGATACCAGACCGATATGTACCAGGCTTGAATTTGTCGATTTCTTTTTGCACGAGGTTTCAGCCGCCGATCATTGTTTCTCGCTTAATCTTGCGTGCCCCTGCCTCGTCGATCTGCGATACGTCATATTTTCTAGTTTCTTGGGTGGTATGTAGTTAGCTAATATGCTGTCACGTTGTAGCAGCCGCAGCGGTTAATGGCATGACATATAATTCTAAAACCTTCAAATGGGAGGGAAACGAAAACGAAGTCAAAGGATTCGAAACCGACAAGATCCCTACGCCCCCACGACCAGCCTTAATCAGTAACGTCAACCACAGCGGCTCAAAACTAGGGATTCAAGTGGTTGGAGGGATGGTGTTCGATCCTGCGAGTATGTCTTGGCTCAAGGTGGATGAAGACCCTGATGAAGAGAACGACGATCCTTTCGAAGGATTTGATGATCTGATGGACCATGACATGACAAGTAACGGGTTCAGTGGTGATGGAGGTGACTCTGCGATTGGTCCGATATTTGGTGGAGGTAGTGCTGGAGGTGGTAGCAGAAGCGGAACAAGGTTGAGCGGCGGTTATGGCGAATTCGTTGTTGGGGAAGAGTTCGACGTTGGTCCAGAGTTCGTCCGAAGACAACGTGAAGAGGAGGATAGATGGCGTAAGAGGGTTGATGGGTGGATCTCAACTGGCGAAGCCACCAAGATGGAAAATAAATGGGCCATCAGAGACTTATTGGAGAGGTAGAAAAAGAGTGGTAGAGATGCCCGTGGGTATTCATCACCCCCACGAGCACATCTAAAATTTCGTGGCGAATTGGGTGACGCCAAGAAATGTGGTGAGAAAGGTATGTCTGGTACAATACCTCAACATTCGTTCCCTTAAATTCTTTTGTACACTGGGTGGTGTTTTCTCCTTGTCACTATCTGACTGGGGTTTTCATTTGTAATGTACACTATTTTTTTTATTTTTTTTTACTGTATAATTGTTTAGGAAGGAGGACGGTTACTGTATTTTCGGACATTGATCCATATCCGATAACCCTTCTGCGTTCTCTTCACTTCTATTTTACTTTGTTTTTCCTTTGGGGTTCGGGTGGGCGGGGTGGGAACGGAACGGTTGGAATACTTTTATACCCATTATGAATTTATGTCTTTTTTTGTTTGTCTATTTTCATTTAGTCATTGGAGGAAAGCGGGAAGAAACAATGGACGCTGGTGGGTAGCCGGGACAAGTTTAGTATATAGCAAGTTATTGGATGGCGAAGTGAAACGGTGCCTCAGTGGTGGAACTAATAAGGATATTATTTGAATGGTACATTAATATTGGAATTTATACAAGCTTCTTCGTGACAGACGTTGAAACTCATGAGCCTTAACTAGGGGCAATAAGGATCCAATGGAGCTGAGCTTTCTGGCGGTAAAGGAGTTTTCCTATCCAATTATAACATTGAGCTAATTGGTCTGTGCTACTACAGCCCTTACCTTGCTACCCCGGGTACTCAAGCCTTACTCGGAAATACGGGGTAGTAGGTGGCCATTGCCACAATTCTTAACCCAACCGTCATGCTGATATCCTATTGTCCAATTCAGAACCTGCCCATGCCTAAAGGCAACTCATAATATCCCTTACTATAGGCAAAAGCGTACATTTTAACTGGCTCAAAGATGAGAATTAGCATTGGAACATACCGCATGCAGTCGACCGTAGTATATACTTGCACTATAACTATCCAGCTGCCAGCTTCTATAAGCAGCTTGAAACTCCAAAGACTACTGATCTGAATCTTCCCAGATAGTAGTATCTGCGTTGTCTAGGATTCGCATCACGGCCATCACCCTGTTATTGAACCAGGCAGCGGGCTGACATCACTTTCAATTATCCTTGGCATTGCGGAAATGACCAAACTTCCGTTTTTTGTGCACGACGGGTTCTTCCTTCCTCTCAATGATTGGAATGCCACCGGGTTATACAAAACGTCGCCATTCTCGGACCGCAGGTAGGAAAATGTTATCTGTGTGAAAGAAAAGAAATTTAAGTTTGGGAAGAGTTTGTAGCTGAGATCACTGTCGGTGCTGCCTTTGACTTCCAGAAACCTCACTCTTAACCTCAAACTGCGATGTGTTTTTCTGCCTTGCTTAATCACCTCTCCGTATCCAGCACTACCGATACTATCAAGTGAGTGAGGTCCAATTGACATTACCAATCCTCGGCTCACTCCTCGTCGTACTAGCGAAGCCATGCAAGTGGCATTCTACATACAATTTAGTACCGCCACCATCAGAGCAATTGAAGCAGTATGGATGTCGCTAACAAACCAGAAGCTGCTGTGGATAATTGCATTGCATTGTCCATCATGCCATGCAGCTCTAGTGACCAATATTCTCTACTGGAATTGGGCAAAGAGGAGATGGGACCACTACATGGTCCGGGCCGTGTACTCAGCCGAATGGATGCTAGAGTCCCCCCCCCAGAATACTTGTCTGCTATGCAAGTAAGATGAATAAAGCACAAGTAATGCGGAGGATTCCAGGCTGTCACTGCAAATGCAAACATCCAAGAGTCCATTCCGTCTTTGTACACATCCTCCGGTTCCCACGGTACATATGCTGTGTAATTTTCTCCCACCGGTAACTACTTGTACTGTACTGACGTGTATAGTGAACATATATTCCTCGATGTTGTTAAAACGGCCAATGATATGAAGCTGGTGGTCCCTAATTGGTTGGCTGGGTCAAGGCCCCCAGATGCTGCAGATTTTGGCTGATCAGGGCCTGCAGGCCCAAACATAATACATATGCCCTTGACCTCATCTCCCACCGGCGAGGTTTAATAAAGCATTCGCAGGGCTTGGCAGCTTTATCTTAGCATGTACTACTTCCTGACTAGCTATCTCTCACTCTATCTTTACCTTCCCCCCCTTCACCACCTCCAGCATCATCGAAATAGTCCCCATGTCTCTGCTCCCTCGCAACATTCCGCCAGTTCCCTTCATGCTCAGCATTGGCATCACGGCTGGGACGGAATCGTATCGAGGAAGTAATTCCTGTTTAGCTCGGGTACTACAGAGATAACTAGGAAGTCGACAATGCAGGCTTGGCGGAGAGGTCAAGCATCTAAGATCACGACACCGAGTTGTGGGTCAACGTAGCAGCGGTTTTCTCAAACAACGGACACTTACAACGCGGGGGGAGAAGCAGCAATGGATTGGTGTAATACGTTCGACGGAAGAGTTTCATCTCTTATAACATTCACCCCCTGATCAACGCCATCCATCTATTGATCGGTGGTACTTAGCTGTCGTTAGGAGGGACGCCAGTCGTAGAGAAAGAGATGCACTTACGTTCGTGGTCGCAGCGGCTATCCGCATGGGGACAATTCAGCTTGTTAGTATCATTTCCATGATCTCTGATGAACATTTACCGAAGCCAACCTATCTCCAGCTCGGTATCATCAGTCTGAATCTTCAAATCGGATGCTTCGCCGACAGCTGCCAAAGATTTCCTTGGTCAGTCTACATACGCGCTGGGAGGGAGGGCCTCGTGTATGCCCGCCCAGCTTCGTCCTCGAGCATTTCGATGCAGTACATCTCCCGCAGCAGGCAGCAGCCGTTATGAACAACTCCTTGCTGACTTCACTCTGGATCGATTCCTCAGCTTTAAATCGTGGATATTTGAAAAACGAGAAAAGGATCTGCATAACTTACTCTACATAAGCAGTTTACACGCCACCATCGGTTGGGGGGAGGAGAGCTACTGCCACGGGACCACATATTCATTCATCGGCTATTATTACAATTACCAGCCACGTGGGCGTGCTGTTTTTCATTGAATGAGTGAGCGAGAGGATTCAACAGGTTACACTGCCGTCTTAGGTCTTACTGCGGTAGATCTGTTGTTCAGCCTATCATGAGGAAGGGATTCAGTGTCAACAGCACTTGCTCTACTAAAGGGATGCGTTGGATCTTTTTGCAGGCTGCACCTCTACTATCTCGAGGCAAAAGAGGACAGTTTTGGCAATTGATCTTCCTCGAGGCTCTCTCCTCCTCTTACTCGACTCCTGCACCCATGGGTACCATTCCCGGAGCTTTATCAATGATCGTATACGCGTAACATTGTTGTATGTAATATAATTCTGTGGGTCTCGCTCGCTCGCTGACTGCATCGATATGCGGTAGGATACCAACTCATTGGTACCTGGCCCAGGTGACAGAGTTCCTTTATCATAATGACATTATAAACATTAGTTACTAGATTATCGCGGTAATCTGATCATGATCGAGGCAAAGAGAACGGAGAACTAAGCATGAATTGGGAAAGAAAGAAAAAAAAAGTAGATATGTAGCAATGTTATTTGTGACTAGCGATCTGATCTGATCTGGCTTGTCATAACGCTTGACCCAAGAGGACTTGTACTAGTGCTGAATTGTCCTACTGCTGCGCACGCCGAGACATTTGTTTCCATAGGACCTAGAAACACAGATGTTCAATCCAGCTATTCTTACCACGAAATGCCTCCTCTAACGGCCCGACCCAGATGCAGATTCGATTCCGGCTACCATTTTTCCACGTCCTAACGGTCCCAGATTCATTGTAATCCGGGGAAAGAGAGTAATACTCACGGACCATTTCTTGGGGCGGACAGGATTGAATAGCACTGAAATGACCTGAGCGTGAGTGCAAGATTAGCTCTGGCGCATGTCGGGGCGGATGGATCCACCAGATGGCTGGGTCAAAATGTCGGTACCATACCATATTTTCCGGGGAAGGAGTGGATTGGAGGTGGGGGAGGGAGGGGATCGAGGGACAAGCCTTCTGTAACTACCACTGAAATGCTGTGGAAAGACGTACAGCTTGGGGTAAGATTATTGTAGAAGTATGGGAGGAGTCCTATTGGCTTGCCCAGCTATAGAAACCCTGTTTTTAGACCCCTGTTTCTACAATAATTTTCCCTCTCGCTGTATGTACTGTACCTGGTCTCGTGCCTCAGCTGTAACGCTCCCCTTACTACTCATAGCTTTATGACGTTTCCGAACACGACTGCTATTGCATACCATACAAAAAAGCGCCAAATCTACCTTTTTGTATGTCATGCAATATTGGTCGTGTTCGGAAACGCTATGAAGCTACGAGTAGAGCCCCCCCCCCCCCCCCACACACACACACATATACCAAGTGCTACTGTACTCTACCCACTCTAGAATTAATACGATATTAGCACTCCCCCACAAATACGTAACACGACTGACTGCCAGGGACCCCCATCTTCAACCAAGAAAACTAATAATACACTAGAGTACACGATATTCTTAATATTCCTTATTCCCGTGGGGTTCTACAAGATTAAGGCGATAGAGTAGAGTGTCATGTACGGCGTCCGCGGATGCGGCTGCGGCTTGCTAAACACACCGCCGCCGGGAAGGCTGGCTGCCGTGCCTGCTGCTTCAAGATGCCCAAGACGAAGTTTATTGCCTTAAGCCCTTTTTTTTGTCCCCTTCTTTGTGTTCTTTACTATCAGGGATTAGCGTTCCACAGCGTTGATATTATTTTGCTTTTCCGGCCTATGGAACGCTAGACCCGCTGCGGGTGGTTCAATATTGTCATGTATGTACATACATAGTTGGATTATTTGTTTGTTTACGCTTGTCTCAAATAGTACGACCAGTGATGATTAATTGACACGTATGTTTTATTCGTACTCGGAATAGACTATGCCGTTCATTCGTTCCCTAAGAGAAAGAAAAGTAATAGGCCATGTTCGAAGTAGAGTAGAGTTGAGTAACTAAACAACAGGTCGAAAAGGGCAATGATTGATTGGAGGGAAGTTCCTTACTCTCCCGGTCATGTGGAATTATGAGGCGTTCCTATTGCAGTCTAAACACTTATGTATGTGTCTATCTGTAGATACAAACACATAAAGCGGACACAGGAAAACTCGGCATCATCTTGGCCCCCCTCCAAGCCCCCCCGTTACTGTGTTCTGTTGCGTTCTATCTGCATAGTGCTCTAGTGAGGTTGTTTGTCGGTGAAACAACACCCAATACCGTACCGCCCTACACGTCAGGGCAGGGTAACCCCACTCTTTTCCTGAGGACGTAGCTAAGGTACTTTACGCTCCTCCCCACCACCCTAGCAAGCAAGCAAAACAGGTCTGCGGAGATGAGATCTCTTTAGAACCATCCGATGGGCGCTCGTGATACCTGAGACCCTCCATCTTCCTTTGCTCCTCCTCCTCCTGCTGCTCCTCCTTTTGCTCCTCCTCCCCCCTCCTCCCCCCTCCTCCCCCCGCCCCCCCGCTATGGGTTTATTGATTGATATCATGTACCCGATTCCTCCCCCCGCCCCGCACACTCTATCTTGTCAGACCATACTTGCAAGTTGAGCTACCCCACGCTAGAAAACAAAAAAAAAGATCCCGAAATAACAGGGAGAGATGTCCGGTGTCCGGTGGTTGTGTTTGGTGTGATGGATCGTGGTACTGGTAATGATCGAACATCTACAAATTTTGAGCCCCCCATCCGCAGGGTGTTTATAGTGCTGTTTTGTTGTTTTGTGTGTTTTCTTGTTGCTGTTCGTCCGCCGGCTCCATGGGATGGATGGCCAGTGATTCGATCACGCCCCTTAGCTTCCTGGCTCAGCCCTTTCCCTGGCTTCTCTTTTCTGCCTCTTTTCTTGATCTTATCCGCGTGGAAGAAAAGAACAGCCAAAATATTCTATTTTAGATTTATTTTATTTATTTATTTTATTTACTTGTTTATCTTTCCCTACCCTCACCCCATGGTTGGTTCCTTCTAGCCGTGGTGGGGAGGGAGGGTAAGTTAGAGTAGCTAGGGTCTAGATCTTAGTAGCAGTCAGTGGACCAGTGTCAGTTCAGGGTAGTTAAGGGAAATCTGCACGAACCGCACCGCAACAACACCAACAGCCAGCTAGCCTGACCGATCTCCGCGCCCCGATCCCGATTCCATCGGAAACCAAACAACACCGACCGCTAATAATTGCGCGCTGATCAGTATTCAGGGGAGCGTGATTGGCTCAGAAGAGTGAAAACCCCCCTACCCTACCAACCAGTAGGCGAGCTTTACGTTGACAGCCAGCTGGGTCTTGGCGAAGTTGGGGAGGGAAAAAAAAGGGAGGATGTGAAATCAAGAATAGTTGAGTAGAGGAGTAGTAAGGTGATATGATGAATGATGATGATGACTGTGACTCTACTCTACTGGACGCAACACCTCCAATTTTTTTTTCCTCTCTTTGCGCCTTGGAGAAGGAGGCTAGATAGATAGAGTGCTTGTACCGCGTGCCTCACAGAGAGATCGTAAGAGGGGGAGCAAAAGTACGATGGGATACGTGGGGGAAAACTAGCTAGTACCGCTGTAGATACTTAAGATGAGGTTCTGGGATAGAGTAGATAGGTTGTTTATCTGCTCTATCCTGATTCTGGATAGCGATTTAGTTATTCACCTCATGGGATTGGGTTTTTAGGATTTAACCGGACCCTACTCTTCACCGAGAAATTGAAAAAAAAAAAGGCTCTTAGGCATCGCGGATAATGCAGGAACTACGGTAATGAATGTGTCTGAAACCCTCTTACCATAGGATAGAAAATTGGAGGATGTCAGTCTCCAACAGAAAAACTCAGGCTCCAGACACTTTTGCGGTTGGTTGGGATTGTGGTTTGTAGCAAATCGGAGAAGGCGGTGGTGGGCTTTGAGCCTTCCACCTGAGCCGAAGGAAAGGGAAGTTCATGAGTAAGAGAAACTGTATCGGGCAAAGATTTACACTTTTTTCCTTTTCCTCTCTCGAATAGCAAGTAAGCCCACTGACTGAGTTGGGTCGACACAGACAGCTGAGTCTGTTTGGTATTTCCGCTCGATATCTCTAACTCTCCGTGGTGTTGAGTGCATTGGTTTTGCATCAGGGTAAGGGTTTCGCTGGGTTACTCTATTAATTGCGAAGCCTTGGCACGCAACCACCGAGGCCGTGAATATTAGCTTCTTCTTCGACTTTCTTTTCTTCTGCCTCTTTTTCTGCCCTTCCGACCTGTCAAGGGTGAGCGAGGGTGGCGGATAAACGGAACCACCAAGAAGCCAAACAAGCCTCTGGTATCGAACCGATGTGATAACTCTGGTTGGTCCAGTTTTTGTGAGGGCCCAAAACAAACAAAAGAGCTCACCCCTAACCCTAGATAGTGAAACGGGGGCAGCCAATATTAATTCCCAAATGAGTCAAGTTCTCTTTTCCCCCCACAGAAAGCCAGAACACCACCCTCGTTCTGTTCTAGAGTGGGAGTGGGTGTAACGGAGTGCGGGTCCCCCTTCCAAAGCTTAATCAATCTTGTTTCTATTTTCGTGGTTTTGGCTCGTTCTCGCAAACCGTTGGGGGTCCCCTATCTGGGTCGAGGATATTGATATCAATCTGCTGCTTTTTCCGCACCCCCGAGCAAATCTGATCAGCGCCATTGGCCACCTCCCCCACACCTATACCACACATACCACAAGGCAGAGGCACCTCCCGATTCATAACCCCTCCCACCCACCAGTACCAGAAGAGAGTCACCCTCCCAACTCGCTCGTCCACTCACTCCCCGGCCTACGTTACCCTGCGTCGCGTCTGCATCATGCATCGTGGTGGAGCACAGGACAGGCAGGCAAAGCAAAGCAAAGGCAACGGAAAACGGTGGTAAGGACTAAGGTACTCTAGGTATTATGTACGCAGGGGTAGAATACATAGGACCGCTGAGCAACAGACATGTCTACATACAGCCAGAAGGGAGGTGGGAAATCCTCCATCCACAACTACCATGTACCTGGATGTACCGTAGTGAGTGAGATGATGTCGCGCGCGGCCGGTAACTACGGTACTGTAGGTACACACACTCAGTACGGTACTGTACCTTAGTAAACCCTAACCTAACCTAACTTAACCAACCAACCAACCAACCAACCTATCAAGAACCCAAATAGCGGAACGGAAGCCAGGGGTAGCTAGCGGCTTACTCGATGAGGCAACTTAGGTGCACTAAGCGAAAGCGACAGACAGACAAAATATTTGAAAACGTCAATGCCAGGTCGTGGGGTTTTTCGAGAATAGGCGATACAGCTCCATGTATGTACATATACCTACCTACTCTACATATACAAACACCCCCCTCTCTCTTCTCACCCAAAAGGCGCAGCAATAGGTGAAGGAGAAGGAGGAGCTCCCCCCAATGAAGTAATGGCAGGGGGTCTCTGCTAGAACAAAAAACCGCATATTTCAGGGCAATGAGGAATATCAGCGACCGGCCGAATTCACCGGGGGGTGCTTGATTTTCAAGATACAGAGCGATAATCTTGATCTAGACGGCCATCTAGTTTATTATCCCGAAGTTCTGGCACACCCCACATGGGGCGTGTGCGTGTGGGTACAGGGGTTCACTTCATTCAGCAGTGCAGTAGCAGCAAGCAAGCAGCAGTAGGGGTATGTATGACCGACAGGTAGGTAGGCTTAGGTTACTCTACTCTACACTACATACCTTACCTTACCTTACCTTACTCTACTAACTCTGAGTAGCAGATATGTACTCTACCCAATTGCTGTATTAGGATGGGGTGAGGTTAAAGGTAGGTGTGACTGTATATCGCAAAGTCAAAAAATCATTGATTCAACATCAAATTCACCGATTTCAACACCGACCGGGGAAAAAAACAGGATCATGGCAACCGTCGGCGACAACGAGCGCGCGAAGGTAGGATAGGGAAAGTCCATTACCAGAAAGGAAATAAAAGATCAGAGCTCCGTCAAGAAAGGGTCGGTTTTGCTGGGGAAGGCGAGGGTTGCAAATTTCGCGATTTGATCGATCGAGTGCATGGCCCTTGGTGGGCTTTTTTTTTACGCCCCTCCTAACAGTTTTCTCTCACTCTCTCTTGCTTTCTCGCTACTTTAATCTCCTCTGATCTGCTGCAGTCAGGTCTAGAACTTGAATAGCGAAAATTCCGCATAGGATGAGAAGTAAATGTCTGTTTCGGGGGTGCTTTACTTTCATAAGGTATCCTTTGCTTGGCTGGCACTCGGATCGGCCATGCATCCCACGCGATATCTTAGGCAATAGTGGATACGAACTGGAAAGGAGCAAATCTATTGATCCGATTTAATCGAGGTTTTTGAAATGAAACCTAAAATAAGACAAGCAACAGAACCAAAAGGGCTTGAGAAATAAGAGGGTTGATATCAGCAAAAAATGTACAAAATCTTCAATTATTGACCGGTCCACACTGTCCTGGCCTACACAGCAGGCCAATACATGAAATGAAAAAAATGAGAGTTAAAGAAAAAACATGAAAATACGGAAATAGGATTTAATTTGTCTGGCAATCTGGCCACGGTAGTCTTGCCGTTACGACAGAAACCCCAGATAAGAAACCACCCACTCAAACAAGAAGAAAGCCGCGACGGAATATATACATAAGAGAATATAGAAAGAAGAAAAAACCAACACCTTCTTGAGGAGGAATACTACAGGAAATATACCCCAAAGCATTAGGCAGGGTCTCGGAACCCTTCCCTCGCTCGTCGTAAGAGCTTCGAGCGAGGGTAATAGAAGTAGAACCCACACAAAACAAGAACACAAGAGGGCCCCAAAAATAAAAACAAGAAATCATTGGTAACTACCTCCACCGCTCGCCCATCCAAGCCAAATAACCAGCCATATGTTTTCTTGAACGAAAAGACAAAACCCAGAGACAAAACAATCAATAATAAAAAAACATAGCCCAAATTGTTTCGTGAAAAACAACAACCAAGGAACCCCAAAGAACCCCGTTAACAAATTCATAAATGGCATAACCCAAAATCAACAAAATCCTGAACCTGAGAAAAGCCGCTACCAGCACTGAACCGTCTCTCTCTTCTCTTTATTAGCTCATATTCGCATATTTTTCTTCGTCTCAGTTCGTGAGGTCGTTAGGACTGGGTGTTGTGTACATGCGCGGGTCCAATGGCATATTGACTACCGAAGGAAATGAATATCCGTAGCTGTCTTGGCTTGACGGGGCATTAAGAGGTGAAGAGGCAGCTGAGGAAACCACCTGCTGGAACTGGCTCATTGAAGAGGTGCTGCTGTTTGAAGGCGAGTTCATGACGTGCCTCTGAGGAGGGCTCCCGGTGGAACTGGCTGGGCTAGTGAGGTAGGGTGCACAAGATTCCATCGTCTGCTGGCTCATGCGATTCGCGTTGCTAGCAGCAGAGAACTCGAGGGGGCTGCTACGGCGAAGAGTGCAGCTAGGGCAGTTGCGCACAAAACGTGCAATGAGTTCCTTTGGTACCCTATTAAGCGCAATTATTAGCCAGGTTACTCATAGTCAGAATCCCAACTAAGCGGCCTACCATGAGTAGTTCTTTCGGACCTGAGCAGAGGTCTTATCACGTCCACCGTGCTGCGCCTGTCCGTGAGAGGTTGTCAAAACGTGGTACAGGTCTTCCCGCACGGCAACCGGCTTGCCCTCGTGGCAAACAACGTCATTGTAGCCATCCTCCTGCTGCACTAGACGGAACATCTTCTTGGCCCAAAATCTGAACTGAGCGGACTCAATTGTGGTGCATTTGGGATCGCGCAGAACGGCGCGGATGTTTTCGTAGCGTTTCTGGGGAATGAGAGCCTTGTCTCTTTTCTTGGGAGAAAGCGAGAGGATGTATTCGTTCAGAAGGTTCTCGAATTCGGCGGCAGTGGGGAAGCCTTCCATGTTCTGTGGTTGTTCATCAAACTGGTTACCCAACTCAGATGTAGGTGTAGGCATGAGGTGTTGCTGCTGTTTGGGACTTGAGTTCATGAGAACTGCATGCTGATCCTAAAATCCATGTTAACAACCGTTTTTAATAGATGACACCGGAACAGGATCTTCGACAGAACAGCCACTGTAGCCACCACATTCCATATGCAACCAGAGGTAAGGGCAGTAGTGCTATCTACCAAGACCAAAACCTCGTTAACACTAGGTAGGAAAGTGGTGACGCTGAGCCAGTGGCTGTTCTCTCGAAAATTCTAGCCACACTGCCGAGACGAATTGTGTCTCACCTGCTGTTGCTGCGCCTGCTGGTGGTGATGGTGGTGGTGGTGTTGCTGGGGGTGGTGGATGTTGTGGTGGTGGGTATGGGCCTGTTGGTGAGGGTTCGGCGAAAATTGTAGTGGGGTAGGCATGATGAGGCTTCCAGGTGGGGGAGCGCGATTGTACATCAGGCTAGAGTGAAAACGGGCTTGATGGGTGAAGTCGAATTGTGAAAGGTTATGGTTATGAAGATGACGGTCCATAGCTGGCATGGTGTTCATCATGATTGTTGAAGTTAGTGTGTTTTTAGCTAAACGAGCGTGGGGCTGGCCGATGCTTGTCGACTATATTGGCGAAACTTTAAAAAGCGAGTGCGATGGGACTTTCAAAGTGGCAGAGGCAGAGGACAGGCTTTAATGTATTTGTTGGTGAAGATGATTGAGGATGAGGGTGGATATGTAGGTATATAGACTGGATTATAAAAAGAATGAGCCTGGACTTCTCTCGAGTATATAATGTAATGTTGAGTATGAGGGGAGGAAGAGAGAGAGAGGGAAGGAGCAAGCGGGAAATAGGGCAGCTATTAAGTTGGGGCGACTAATAACAGCATCAGTGATAATGGATGGATGGCCAACTATCGATAAGTACGATGATCGGGAGAACCGAGCGTGAAAGAATGGGTATATTTTTATTTTTATTCCCCGAGTAGAGAGTGGGTGGGAGGATGTTCTGTTCTACTGTAACACAACAGGTGAGCGAGCAGAGAAGAGGGCTAGTCTACAGGTTACTTACAGCGGACGAGCTTTCTGCAGCAGAGGGATTCAGGATGCTGTTTCGGTGCTCGTGCTGTGCGTGTACAGTATGTTGCTTGGCCTCACGGGAGGAATTGAAGTGGGTGTAGTGGAGGGTGGGATGGGAGTGGGAGGGCTGCAGGCTGGTGCTGTCTGCAGGATTTGGGGCATGGGTTGAACGGGGGTGTGTGGACTGGTGGGTTGTGGATTGGCGGGATGAGTGGGGTCCTTTGGTGCTCTACATCTCGCGTGGAGGTAAAACTTATTGATGCTAGAGTAGGTACATGTACCTACAGTACATAGGTACTTCTTTTCCATATCAATCCAAAATTTAAATACCGAGTCTTACTTCCATCACCCGGCTTCCCGGTGTCAGGAGGAGGACTCTCATTCAGGAGTGAAATCCCGATATGTTGATGGCCATTTCAGACCTGAGCTGAGTGTTTCATGAACACGGCAGATATTCACGTAGGTAGAGAGGTCTCTTTGCCATGAGACCAGTTATTGCGATAGATTCCCAGTGCATGTTGCAATAAAGTTTTTAGTCGAGGTAGGTAGAGTATTCGAGTAGATATCCGAGTACGTATCGCCGTCACATCACAAACCACCGGATTCGCTGTAGAGGGAAGTGGGAAGTGGTAGGTATCATGGAGATTAGTGTGGTGTAGTTGAATCGGCGTCCGTGACTCGGCTGGGGACGATCAACGGTCCTCCCTGAACTGTCACAATTCCAATTCCGTGACCTTTCAAGATCATTCAACAAGCATGACGTTTTGTCCACGTCTTAATTTTGATCGACGTTATTCCATTTTGGACAGCTTCGTAACCTGGAACAGTACGATATGAGAATTACTCCCTACACGTACTTCGGGGTACTCTACTTGGTATAATTAGAAAGTATGCACTTTATGTACCTGTGTGTAGATACCTCATTGTACTAGGCAAGTGATACCTGTAGGTACCTCTTACCAAATTTTGACCATGTGTAACTTGAGGTTTCTAGTGACAAATGTCGTTTTCAAAAGCCCAGAAGTTCTTACTTCAACTTTCAACGGTTTTCCTTTTTTCACCCCCCTCTTCTACGGCAGACAAGCGAGCGAATCAGACTGAGCATCGAATTAGATCTGAAGAAATGAAAACTTGCGATCTCGGAGGAAAAGTTTTCACTCTCGATAGCCTGAATGTACCATCACACACGTACCATATCTTTACTCTCTTTATAATGTCACAAACCTCTCTGGATTGGATTCGTTTATACAAACCTTGTCGCCAGTGAGATCGCGACAATCGCTCAGAAAGTCTCAAAACACTCGATCGGTTTGTTCCTCTCCCCTCTTGTTCTCGTTGTCTAATCTCCCCACACTACGAGTCAAGGTCACTCCCACGCACGATGATATCCACATCTTTCAGATCTCGGAACTGCCAGGTTATCAAAGCAGTGTTTGCTCTGTTTATCCTTTGTCAACACCAAATACCTTCTCTTTCTTCATCTCGTAAGAAAGCACCTACCTTTTCACTCACCTGTTACTCTTACTCTTACCCCCCACTATACAACCCCCAATTCTCACCAGATCCCTAATCGGAGTATCTAGGCTCCCTCCCCACACACGCATAGTTTTCCCATTCCCGGTCTAATTCGCATCCTGTCTTTCTGTTTAACTACTTACATACACACGTACATCATGCCTTACACACCACCTAAACACCACACACCACCTCATCCACACCTACATACATAACACATAGTTATCTAGATCTGGCTTCTTCCTCAAACTACGAAACAAGCCCTCTCTATCTTTCAACTCACATGCAAATCATGCGGCTGGATTAGATGGATCGATTGTACGCATAGATACATGAGCTGTGGCTCGCCTTCCCCCCCGCGCTTTCGCGCCTGCGCCCCTGGTGGATAGCAAGTCCGTTTGGCCTCTTCAATCACCGACAAATTTTCGGCTGCCCGTTCTTCCTTCGTTTTTTTCGTCTCTGTTGCCTACCGATGATCGACGGCAGTGGATTCCTTTCTGCTCGCTAATGGCGCTTTTTATTTTTATTCCCCTGTCCATCATTAAACCAGCAGCATCAGACATCGAGTAGCCGTTTGGAAATCGGACCGGGAGCATAATTGTGCTGGCCTTGCCCGTTGTGTAGAGTACAGCTCAGCACCATGGCAATAACCCTTCTCGGTTCTCTCCACCGCCAGGGCCGCTAAAAGGGCCGAGACCACTAAAACCAAATAGAGACACAAGCAGCCCTATCATCTTTCCCCGTCTGTGCCTTCCCTCTTCCCCGGTCCGAAAGATAGGATGAACGTCCACAGCACTGTGGTTGGTTGGTTGTTACGATTACCCTATTTTCGCTACTGAATCTTTGGAGCCTTGGCAAGTAATATTTGGCACACTTGCTACTCTAGTAATACCAGTAGTGGTCCAGAACCTCGTTGGCAACTAATTTGAGCATACTTTTTATTTGCTTCTTCCTAGTTTTTCAACCCGGGCTTGATCTCTTTTTTATTTTTTTTATTTTTATTTTTGCTTCCTTTCATCTGATTCTCATTACTCGTAACCCTGGGACGGAAGGAACGGTTGAGTACATCAATGCGGGTAGCCTACTTCTACCCCTAGTTGATTGCTTTTCTCTAGAAGCATCGAACCCCTTCTGAGGATCCGATAACTAAAAAAAAAAAAAAAAAAAAAAAGCTACATAGTTTTCCCATGGCCATATCACATCCAGACCTACCTTTTGATACCGACAGAATGGAATTCACATTCTTCGCCGCAGCCTTTTCTGCCTTCATTCCAGACAAGATCAAGCAAGACCCCACGAGACACTGAAACCCAAAAATTCGAAAACTGACCCCCAAGAAAAGAAAAAAAAAAAGCCCTGAACAGAGTAGAAAAAGAAACTATCATGTACTCCAAAAGTGAAGCATTACAGCTCATCCTCGTTCCTCCTTCCCATGGCAAGGCGCCCCCGCGGTGCACAGCAAAAGGAAAGAAAATAAGCATGACCCCCTGAGTTACTGCAACTAATTTTTTTGGTACCCCAATCTTTTCTTTTTTAGGTGTTCCGAAGCCCAAAGAAAGGCAGCGGTCTGTATGTAGTGCCTCGCAGTGGTGTGCAAAAGCCGGCACCACACCCTCTAGTTCCCCGCATTTTGGGCCTGAACCAGCCATCGGACATAAAATACAGTGCCTGCACACCCTCTTGTCTGCCCGTCAAATCTCTCGGCGCGCCATACCCCGGGCTCTCCCACCTCGCCTCTTGATCTATTTCCAAACTTGGTGCATGGCACCTGGTAAAACGCAACCGCACGCATGCGCAGAGCAGTTTCAGCAAAGTGTGTTTATTTTTTACTTTTTCGGGAATTTTTCTTATTTTCATTGAATCTGTTACTTCCTTTTCTTCCCCACCGTTTTTTCCAGCTTCGTATCCTGTTCACTCCCTAAACTTTATTGATTCTCCCACCAGTTGACATTCTATCACACACCATGCTACCATACCACGTTCGTTCCGAGAAACAGCACACACACTACGCGGAAACAAGCAAGCGAGCCTCAGGAGTGGGAGCGCAGACCCACACTCACGGTGTTCTAAACCGGAAGCTCGAATTTCTTACCCTTAAACACCCTGTTGATTTGCGAAAGCACGGCCATTAGTCTTGTTGCAAAGGCTTAACCTATCAATCGACCGATGATCGACAGGGCGTCTGATACGGAAGTATGTATTCAGGGGAAGGTTGGAGGGGTACGGAGGGGTACGTGGGGTGGAGGGGTACGTGGGGCAAAAGGGATAAGAAAGGTACGAATAGAAAGGGTCAATCATACTTGGTGTAGTAGATGTAAAAGAAATCCGAGTAAAGGATTGTTTGGATGATACCAGCCAACGTAGCGATGGGATCGACGTGCCCATTTTCCATAAAATAACGGTAGATCCAGTTCGGTATATACAAGGCCCTATATGCACCCAGCGCAAATAGGTAATGAGTCGTTATAGTTTCGGCCTCGCCTGTTCGTTGAACCATAAAAAGTTGAGGGAGAATGGCGACGCTTTCGAGCCAAATACTAAAGGTCCACAGAATCTACCGAGAGGGTAACCCAAAATAAACCCATCAGCCTGGCACTTTCAAAGCTTTCGAAACTACCAGCAATTCACCCACGGGAGTGAAGAAACGGCAGTATTAGGGCCACCGGAACAAATCGCACCGGCGCCGCGATCTCGAGCGACTACAAAATCTGACACCCGAATCCCCCCGTTCAAATGAGTGGGTCAATTACCTCTGATGGTATCCACCTATATGGAAACAGCACTGCCAGAATCGCCGATCCACCAATCAGGTACTGAACCTTGAAAGTGTCTATGTTTGGATCGTGCGTTGGCTTAAAGTCATTCATCATCAGGTAAATTGTGTATCCGGCGGAGGCGATGAAGATGATCTTCATCAAGGTGTTGTATGTCGAGTGATTGAAAGTCCATAGAAGGTCTATTAACATGCGTGGTCAGCACTTTTTTTTCTTCCCAAAAACTACACACGGAGTAGACGCGCAGCATCTATCGTCGGGGCTGGAGTATGGGAAGATTGCTCGCGCGTGGGGGAGCTTCCGCCTACCTAAGTACCGAGTGACATAGACTGTGAGATACAATACCTGGGACTTGAACGAAATCCCTGCGCAACTCTTAAACAAACCCCTCCGAATATCAGCCAGCCGAAACCGGACGGAACAGAAACCGAAAATTTCAGACTACATGTGTATTGGAAGGGGACTGCAATTGCACACCTTCGATGTTCGCATCTTCTGCAGTAGGATGAAGATGGATATGAGATGGGAGAGATCTCCCGTGACTCGAAAGATATTCATGATGGCGTTTTTTTTAATAAATAATTGGTTTTTTTTTACTTATTCACAGACTTGCCCTGGGTAGCCCACGGATGAAACAAAGATTTCCGAACGGGGGGGCGGATGTGATTATTGTGCCTGCGTATATTTTTGTTTTGTTGTCCTTCTCTCGGTTCGTTAATGGTTAATGGTAGAGGGGGGTGGGAGGATTGATGCGGTTGGGTGGATAGCTCTTTGAGGTTGGAGAGGACACGTTCCGCTTAGCAGTTTGGTACTGAGGTATTTGAGCACCTAACTTCCGGCGGTCAAGTGTAGACGGAGAACTGCAGACGGGGAGAAAAAACTTGAAGCTGGGGGTGATTGATTGCTTTCTGAGCGAACGAATCTACTGTGTCTGATGGAATAAGTCGCGATCAATGCGATGCCGTAGGTACGTCGCTGTTGGCAGTCCTAGTGGAAATGAATACAGTGACGGAGGTCAGGGGTCTATTTTTGCCCATAGAAGTGAGGCGTTGCTTGGTTGCTGGCGTAAACAGCTTGGCAGACCTATCGCCTGCTGTGGTTACCCTGCCTGTGCCCGTTGCAGCATCAGCGGCCACTGCCAGCAAAGGTCCACCAGTCACTGGACCATTCTGAGGACTCCGGGGAGGACCATGCCACGCTGCACGCAGCAGAAGCACGGGGGATATGCATTCGGGCCGACCGCGTCCCGGGATCTCTGTCGGCTGGCTTTTACATAAAGCGGAACCGAACAGCACATATATACATGTACATACATAATTTGATTGAAAAGCAGGTCTTGCATAGAGTTAGGAAACTCCGGTCTGTTCTTTGTGGCTTGAGTTGGCTCCAATGAATGCTTAATAAGAGCACTAAGGTCAATGATTCGTTGTAATGTGAGACTACGAAAAATCTGTTTCTTGATGATTGACCTGGCTTGAGACATTCCTTGCTTGGTCCTTCGGTTAATGGCCCAGTCGTCGATTTCCTGAAGGTCTGGGCGGCCCTGGAATCTTGGTATGGGTTAGGGTTTCGATTTTTTTTTTCCCCCTGCTTACAAGAGCAAGTTCGTCTGTCAGTTTTTAATTTTTGGCTTGCAATTTTCTTTGTTTCCTTCCTTCTCGCACCTGGCAATTGCCCCTTGTCCCAAAGTTAAAATGTACGCAAATGCTGAGTGTAATAAGAATATGTATGTGACCGGGAGATTCTCTCACGTTAATAGGCTTAGAGGATATGTATTAATCAATGCATTGAAACTGCACTGTACCAATTCTCTGGGCAAAAGTTAATATATTGGCGGAACACAATGTTAATTTCCCGTTGAACCTCGGCGTATCAATTCCTATTGCCGTTTATTCTAGACTGTTGCCATGGGTCCGGTTGTGGGGTATGACTCTAACCCTTCCAGTGAAACATAAAAAAAACTTCTCTCGCCTCCTCCTCTGGCGACATCGACCTTTTCTCTCCCCCACACCCTTCATCGTTCATCGTTCAATCGATCCTCCTTCCTTCCATTCTTTCAACCACAACCAACTCCCCTCAATTGTTAATTCGCTCATTCTTTTGTTTCCCTTTTTGTAATTGGGTTTCCCTTCGCAGCGAATTGCCCAACATGCTCAGAACTGCTGCCGTCCGAGCTTCTTTCAGAGCTGTCCGCCCTCAGAATGTCAGCAAGAGCTGCTTTTCGACAACTGCAGCCCCTGCTGCTTTATCGCCGTACTCTCGTTCGGGTGGATTGTCGCGAAGTAAGACAACAGATATCTCGCGGAATCAATCGACCACTGCTGCTGCTGTGTAAGTGTTTTTCACTGTCTATAATATTTTTCTTTATGCGTCCCCGCAATCTTGTTCTTAAGCTGCATAAAAGGTTGATAGGATGAATTCTGACTCATCGTTGGGGGACCTGCAGAAACCGGCCCGTGCCGTCTCCATCATTCAACCAAGATCCTCCGAGCGCTTCTCAGCCCGCAGCTCATGACTTGCATCCTTTACAGCCCAGGCAAGCGCCTGAAATGGATGATTCGTAAGTTCATGTCAGATGTCGTGTCCAATTGCGACTTTGGCTGACCCAATTTAATCTAGCTTCGTAGGAATGTCTGGAGGCGAGATATTCCACGAGATGATGCTACGACATGATGTCAAGCATATCTGTATGTGAAACCAAGCATTTGCAGATCTTGTTGCAGTTTTGTTCCATTTTTACTGACTGCAGTCACGATTCTTAGTTGGATACGCCGGTGGAGCTATTCTCCCCGTGTTTGACGCCATCTACAACTCACCGCATTTTGATTTCATTATGCCCCGCCATGAGCAGGGTGCTGGCCATATGGCTGAGGGTTATGCACGGGCCTCAGGAAAACCTGGGGTCGTACTTGTGACTTCTGGACCTGGAGCAACCAACGTAATTACCCCCATACAGGACGCTCTTAGTGACGGGACACCTCTTGTTGTGTTCTGTGGTCAAGTTCCAACTTCTGCAATTGGTACCGATGCTTTCCAAGAGGCCGATGTCATCGGCATCTCCCGTGCTTGCACGAAATGGAATGTTATGGTCAAGAACGTTGCAGAACTTCCTCGCCGCATCAATGAAGCTTTTGAGATTGCGACATCTGGCCGTCCGGGGCCCGTTCTTGTAGATCTTCCCAAAGATGTTACTGCCGGTATTTTGCGGAAGGCTATCCCAGTGCATTCTGATTTGCCAGCGCACCCTTCCGCCGCATCTATTGCTGCAAAGGAGGCCAGTAAGAGGCGTCTCGATGCCTCAATCCAGAGAGTCGCACGTCTTGTCAACATGGCAAAAAAGCCAGTTATTTACGCCGGAGCAGGAATTATTGAGCGACCCGAAGGACCGGAAATTTTGGCCGCATTCGCAGAGAAGGCAAAGATTCCTGTCACAACAACTCTACAGGGATTGGGTGGTTTCGATGAACTCGACCCCAAGTCTCTGCACATGCTGGGAATGCACGGATCTCCTTATGCCAACTTGTCCATGCAAGAGGCTGATTTGATTATCGCTCTCGGTGCGAGATTCGATGACCGTGTTACTGGCAACGTCGCAAGTAAGTTCCGCCCATCAGAACAGAGAAGGGGAGAAAAACTAACGGGAGACTTTAGAATTCGCACC
Organism: Morchella eximia; assembly: GCA_024713935.1. Taxonomy (NCBI): domain Eukaryota; kingdom Fungi; phylum Ascomycota; class Pezizomycetes; order Pezizales; family Morchellaceae; genus Morchella; species Morchella eximia. The sequence goes on from JAMGZG010000006.1 coordinate 1,605,672, forward strand.
CAACGCCAAGATTGCTGCCTCCGAGGGACGTGGTGGTATTGTGCATTTCGAGATCTTGCCGAAGAATATCAACAAAGTCGTCCAAGCTACCGAGGCCGTTGAGGGTGATGTTGCTAATAACCTGAGTCTCCTTATTCCCCACGTTGAATCTGTTGTCGACCGTCCCGAATGGTTTACGCAGATCAATGATTGGAAGAAACGTTTTCCCTTCGCCTACGAGAAGGAATCTCCCGGATCTATGATCAAGCCCCAATCTGTTATCGAGGAGCTGAGTAGGCAGACTGCGGCACTTGACAAGAAGACCATCATTGCAACAGGTGTGGGTCAACATCAGATGTGGGCTGCTCAGCACTTTAGGTGGAGAAGTCCTCGTACTATGGTCACTTCTGGTGGGCTCGGAACTATGGGATTCGGTCTTCCTGCCGCTATTGGTGCAAAGGTCGCATGTCCTGAGGCTATTGTTGTCGATATTGATGGTGATGCCAGTTTTAGCATGACCCTCTCAGAGCTCTCGACTGCTGTTCAGTTCAACGTTGGTGTTAAGATTATTATTTTGAACAACGAAGAGCAAGGGATGGTCACACAGTGGCAGAGTTTGTTCTATGAGGACCGTTACTCATGGACTCATCAAAAGAACCCTGATTTCGTCAAGTTGGCCGATGCTATGGGACTTAAGGGTATGAGGGCCACAAAGATTGAGGAAGTACCCGGCGCAATCAAGGAGCTGCTTGAGTATGATGGGCCAGTGCTGTTGGAAGTTGTTGTTGACGTAAGTTCCATCTCATCTTTGGATCTATTTTCTCTTCAAGGTATATTGCTAACACATATTACAGAAGAAGGTGCCCGTTCTACCAATGGTGCCTGCCGGCAAAGCCCTTCACGAGTTTTTGGCCTATGATCCCGATAAGGACAAGATGCGAAAAGCTGCTCTCAAGGCCAGATACCCTGAGGGCATCTTCACTACACACGAGAGGCAGACAAAATACTAAAAGAAAATGGATTCACAGGGTTTAAATTATGTTTTGAGGGCTTATCGCTGTTTCCTTTTTACAAAAATTTCATTTTGCTTTACTTTGGTTAGGATCTTTTGTCTAGCATTCTGGGGAAAGGGTGTGTACGAAAAAAAAAAGTCTACCTTCTTTATTGTTATTTTGTATTTTGGGGGTGTTTTTTGCGATCTTTATATCTGTATGTATGGGTTTTATCAATTGTCTTCTGGAGGTTTACTTTCGCTACCCAAGAAGGTTTAATCGTTTCAAGGTCCATTTGACCCTTTAAGTGTATAGGCATACTTTATAGGCATACTTCGTATATTTAATTTTTGGAAGTATGACTATATTCATTGAGGTTTTTGATTGATCCCCTGCAGCTGTAAAACACTTGCTTGTTTCAGAGTTGATCAACCGTTTTACTCAATTTTCCTTAAGTATCTCTAGATTACCATACCCAAACAACAACTCTAATATTAGGGATGATGGCCATTGTGATAGCAACAAACCAATTTATTTTTCGAACCGATTATGTATTTGCATCACATGATGTCACTCGCCACATGATCCCTGTAGATCTGCGGAAGGGCTGCAATGGTTCTCAATCGATGATATGCTAGTTGACGTACGCTATGTGACAACCCAACCCCCGTCCAGCGTTAGCTAAGTGGGGGCGTTCCATAGAATTGTGTCCAAATCATAGTGTTTTGAGTTGAAGCATGTGGGACGAGTAAATATTTGAGTCTAAGCGCTCAAACAGCCTTACCTGGCACGCAGCTAGTCTCAAACATAAGGGGGTATAGCTAGGCCTAGTACCTGGGCTGGTTTATTCGTTCTTGTATTCTGGCTATGCTGGGCCAGATTGAAAGGCTTGGTCTGGGGGAGCTAATCGATTGGGGGAAGGATGGAACAGGTATCAGAAGTTAATTTTTTTCGCAACTACTCGTAAATTCATGACGTTTCCGAACACGACTGCTATTGCATACCATACAAAAAAGCGCCAAATCCACCTTTTTGTATGTCATGCAATATTGGTCGTGCTCGGAAACGCTATGAAATTACGAGTACGGTCAATATACTAATTTTATCACATTGGTATGCTGCCGTAACATTTGCGGTAGAGGATTATATAATACATTATCTCTGGTGCATGTAGGTACACCTAGAGCTGGCACATACACAGCCCACTAGTTATAAAGACAACTGCCTGTGATTGGAAATACATGTAAGTCACGTCAACTGGAAAAGTCTTGAGTTTTTTTTGTCACTTAACGGAGATGCAAAAAAGAGTGTTTTTGTCCCCAAAATTCAACTACATGTTAGTAACTACTTTAATAAACCCTCATGATAGTAAATTAGGGGGATTCTACAAAGAAACCCTAACCCACCACCGATCGGTCCAACCGTAATTTCGCCGGCCTCCGTCCTCAAAATGGAAACGGGGAACCGGTGACGGAACCATATTCCCGATTCAGAATTCTTTTGGGTCGGGAGGATCAGCGGACTCAAGGGAGAGGGGCGTGCTGCTGAGTGGTAACCGGTTAGGGACTCGCCCGAACACTATGGGTTTAAAAGAGGTGGGAGGGAAACCGCATACATACATATCTATAGATGACTTTATTTTGACCGCCCCTCTATCAATAATTCCTATTTGACAGTACTTTAATTTCGAAATTTCTGCGAGGAGGGATTAAAGCAGCTCTGGGTAAGCCACAAAAATCAAGGCTTTTATAATTTACTCGTCATCATCAGAAGCATTTCCATTAGTCGAGTTTACCACAAAGATTGCATGTAGATGTATGTAGAGATGATTGACCCCGAGACTGGGAGGGAGCCAACATGAAAATGAATGTGCGTGTGGGTGCGTCAAATAGCAAGCTTCGCACATACGTATGTGCATATATGTATAGTTCTCGTTCAAAAATCATGGGACAACGCAACCGCGAGTTGCTACGGGGGCTTGTCCCGGGATTTTGACATGGAGTTATACCATCGCTGGAAACACAGGCCGAGATACGTTAGTTTTCATTAAGAGCGTGAAGCTAGTAAGCGGTATTTATATGTAAAGATCTAGAGATAGTACCCGTGATAGCCCTTACGGTTGTGACCTCTAATACGTGAGAAAGGGGCTCTATAATATTTCGTATTATACGTCGCAAGCGTCTCATGACCCTTAAAACTGAAAATCACCAAGCTGCCTATTCACAGTCGATGATAAGTCTCACTGCTTTGGCGATCGAGGGATATGTTTCGTTTATGAACTATTGATGACCTTCTGTTAAGATATTTGTAAAGATTAGAATCTCTGGTAATTTGTAAATCTAAAGGTGTGTTTCCTTTTGTTCGCTGGCCGACTGTGTACCTCTCCCAGTAGATATTATGCCATCCTTATAATTATATAAACGTAGTGACCGGTAAATCTAAAGACGCGAAGTTAATTCGGAGGGTGCTAAATAGCGAGACTTACGGTGTCAATGATATCTTTTACAGGTAAAATATCAGACCTTTGGTAGCGATGATTAGATAAGCCCCGACTTATAAAGGGTTGACGGTTGATAAGCCAACTCAAAATCCTAACTTTCGTTTCCTGTTCCTGGCCCTATATCTATCTGCGCGATTTGCTTCGTCCCAAAGCACACAATCACGGCGCACCACACGCACGGGAGCTAGACCAAAGGAGAAGAATGGTGGTAACGAGGTGTTAAGACATTGAATGTATCTAAGCTCTGATTTATATTTGCTGATAGTTAATTACTGTCAAAATGATATTGAAACCTTCATAGGAAACCATTCTTAAGAACGGATGTCGAGTGATCATTCATGACCAAGATTCGCTGTCAAGCATATCAATAAATTTACCGAAATCGCTTCCAAAAGGGCAGGGCTTTGAGTAAGCCGTATTAAGCTCGCCTCTTCTTTTGTGGCTTATTTTTGTCCTTTTCCTCCCTTCTCATTCCGATCCACTTACTAGGTCCGGGTTCTCCATGAAATGGCTATGATCCTTCCCCTTATATAGACAACATTACTAAGCAAAAGAGAATTAACCCACCTTTCAGGGACTCGAAAGATAAAGAGGAATTGATAATCACGAGCCTTATTCCTAACGCTTAGGAGAATCCTAAATAACTGCAGCGAGTACTACTAATATAATCCGCCAAGAAATACAAAGCCGTTCAAGTCGGGAAGAGAACATAGAATTCTCAGATCGGCAGAAACCTCTATGTGTACTTGGGCGTGGTTTATGACTGCCAGCGACGATGTAACTACCGTTCGAACTGAGGTGCGGTGGAAAGACTTTAATACTCAGAAGGAGAAGATTTTGATGGTGTAGCCGAGGATGATCTGAGAAACCTTAAAGTTGGGGGATTAATTTTCTTAAGCTAGCTGGCGGGAATGCTTTAGGGGACAACTTTGAATGACTTCGTCGTTTATTGAGCCCGATAAATGACCTTTGAGTAAATGACGCCCCCAAATAAATGACCTTTACTAAATGACCCAACTACCTACTATGTCTGTCCTTGGCACTAAACCTTATTTCCGTGCCTCCACTACTATAAAATCACCACAACGAGCGGCTCTCTGCTCTTAAACACTTCATCGACATCACCATCATCGCTATCACCAATACGTACCAAGGTAGGTCAGATCCATCGTGCTAATTGACATAGCTATCAATCATAGTGGTAGCAGAGGCAGAGGCAGAAGCAGCAGCAGCAACGGTGTAGTAGTATCAACAGTGGTGGTAGCAGCGATGGAGCATTAGCAGTAGCAGTAATACGGCAAAGGTAACAAGGACAGAGATATACTGTAGTTATAGTAAATAATATAATTCCGAAGAAAAACAATAAGGTCATTTATTTACCTCTAAATGACTGCGTTGTTTATTAAGTGTAGTCACATAAACGACGATTTTAAACGACTGAGGTCGTTACCACTAAACGACTTGCACTAAATGACCGAGTCACCTATTCTTTGCTACTAGAGATGGTATGACAGTAGTTTTAATTTAAGCCCGTAATGTTCTTGCCGTATAGTTAAAACATATGGATGAACATTTACTGCTACAGATAATAGGCCCCATATCTTAATAGCGCAGTAGATACATTTCAGACGGGGAGGTCTGAATGCTTCAATATTCGATGTACATATGTGGTTTCTGTACATTATTTCGACGTTATTGGTGGTTTGGGATATATTACATGCAATATGCTACTAAGCTCCCGGATCTCCTAAGTTTACTTAAGTTCCCCGGTGAAGTTAGAGCTCTGTTGATTCCGCAGATCGGCCCTGTTGATCAATGACCAAGTTGCACCACGTGCACTACAGCTGGTAAATTGGGAATCCGGTTAATAAAGCCAACTCAATATCGAACAGGTTGACATGCTCACCAAGTTGGAATTTGACTTACTCCATTCGCCAAGCACTTAGTGGAGCCAGAAAACTCGCTCTCTATATATACTATCTAACTTGGTAGGCAAGGCCCTCGAGTTCGATCATTTGATAATTATCCTGCGAATATTCGTACCTATTCTCACCTGTAATTCACTAAGCCTCCCACTGCCTAGTAGATTATATAGTAAGCCTTCGAGCCATTCACAAAGAGAGCACTGTTTTACGAAGCTTGCCGGATAGAATACTGTATTTCTCACACATAATTGTCAGGTACACAGCTCGAGGTGACTGTATATGCCCGGTATCAGGGTATATCTAGGGGCCTTAAGGTGACCCTCCCATAGGGAGATGCATAAGTAGAAGGGCATTACCGATAGGATAGTCCAAGAATACTGAAGCTCAAACCCCCAAACCCATTTCCTCCTGTGCCTCCAAGTGTAGAAACCGGCATCTAAGTACTAACCAACAAATCGGGCTAGGGATTCCCGCGTATCTTGGCGCCAGCTTAGCTGTCCTGTCAAATATCAATTCAAGACCTTGCAAAACATGGGCGAGTGGTTTAGTGGATAACACACCTGGACTACTCGTCAGGTTAGACACCGTGTGTTTGACCCGGCAGGTCCCGGGTTCGAACCAGGGGTGGGGGTAGTATTGGAATTAATTCCTAATACAGTACTTTTTATGTTTTGTGTTTTCTTCTTATTTCTTTTCTACAGGAGTGAGAACACACAGAGTGTTTAATTACAGAGCATCTTACTCCCATACAGAGTATGATGGAGTCTTAAACTGGGACCTTGACTCTTCACCACATCTAATAAGTATATAATTATAACCTGCATATGCAATGTACTTTTATATTTTTCTGATTGGCTGATTGAGAGAGGTTTTGTTTCACTTGAAACATGTTGTGTTGGATATTAATACAATAGAGTATTGTGCTGAGTGGTGTTAGATTGTTAATAGGGTTTCTACTGGTTCTGGGAATCGATTAGTAGTTCGATTTTTGCGGCTTGGTGGCTGTTAAAGGGATATACTTGCAGCTTTAACTGGAGAAATTGTCTGACCTATCCGCTGATATACGGGGGTATCAGAAAAGGCACATATTGACCAGAGCAGATCTAGGTATAGTGATGGACGTTGCCTGCCAGGCAAATAGAGAAAATAAGCCGCAAAGTGGCTTGCCTGTAGGTGTATATTGGACTGATTGATATCCATATATTACCGGCCGAAGGCCGGAAACTACTTGTAAATTATATATTAGTAGAGTCTTTGTGAACGGCTCGACCGTTTGTCGTTTTTTATGGACTTGGAAGGCAGGGTATTCCATTCAAGTTAGCTAGCGGAGCAATTTGGTCGATAGATAGAAATTACACTGCGCTCATAAAGTCACGTCTTGTAAAGATCTCGTGCTGGGTTAGGACGCCGGTCGTTTAACAGTCCATACCGCCGACTAGAAGGCGACTTGGTTAGCGGTGCAGATCAACCTAAGCGGCCTACTTTCATACTAACCCAACCTGACATTATAAATTAAGACCTTGATAACAACAGTTTACTTGGTTATATATATGATTTGTTCCCCGGGCGCCATTATCGTAGTTATGGTCAGTGTCGGTATATATTTCACAGTGAGGAAACATTATCGTTTAATATTAACTTGCTTCTCAAATTAAGACTTGGATCGAGCTATAGCTAGTACTGTTAAGGTCAAAGTCCTATAACTACATGTAGTTCAGATGCCAGATTGCCATAACTGTAAGGTTGCGTGTAATTAATTAAACAAAAGAAGAAAAAAAGGAAAAAAAAGAAAGAAAAAAATCAAATGCCAGGGCTATACGAGTGATATTTCATGATTAATCACGTGAGCTAGCTATTCCATAACACCCCTCTTGTGAAACAAGAGGCCGCAGCGGAATCGAGTAAGAGATCAACAATGCTATTATATCATTGGCTCCAGCTACGTCTTCGCCGTGTTAACATTGTCTCAATGGTTTATGGGATACTTGATTAACGTGCTTATTTAACTGTCTAGTGCGACCCTCGAACCTTGAAGAGTAATGATCTCTTGGTGGCTTCCACTGATCATAAGGAAGGGGAAAATCATTAAATAAATGCGGTACACAAAGCCTTATGTCATGCCAGCTTGGTATTGAACAGAGGTCAACGAATGACTTACCTAACCCTAACTCTAGGGCTAACCCTACTGCCATATTTCCTTGCGGCTGGATTTCTTTACGGTGCACATGGTCTAATATACTACCGCCAAAACTCGAAAAATTGGCTATCTCCGTCTAGGGATTACTGCTTGGGTGATTGGTTGAATGGCATCGATCTGCTTTAGAAATTTCCCATACAAGTAATTTTGATCTAGCCAATTTTTCGAGTTATGGCGGTATGTACAGTCACTCACGGGATGAAGGCGGATCCTGTCTGATGGCGGTCAGGGATTTGAGGCCAATAGCAGAGTTAAGCCCGGGGCGCCAAGGATAAATTACTACGGCAACAACCATCAGACAGGATCCGCCGTCACTAGGTGAGCGACTGTACTTATTATTATAAACATTTCTAGTACCTTATTTGAGCCACAAAAGTTTGTTTTGGTGGGGTTATTGTGAGAGAGTTCATTGCGCAAGATCAATAGTATTTCTGGCATGTGAGCATCGCGAACTGTCGCATGATGAAGGCTCTGTGCGACCAAAGATTACTCATACATATCATCTACAGAAAATTCGGTGAGATGGAAGAGCGCGTGGGCCTGGGGTACAAGGGTTAAATTTATGCAGTAGGCAGATGATTTAGGAGGCACCATTCTGAGATTTTGGGCTTTGCTTTGGACGCAGCCATTCCCCCCTCCGTTCCATTCCTCATAAAATTATTGTATGGAATACTCCTGAAACTTCCGTATGAAGCTAGTTATGTTGCGGGGTTAAACTTTCATGAACTCAATCCATAGACTCGGGGAAGATAGATATATTGGTACATGTGACGTTAAAATAATATTTTATGAGGTGAGGAATGCAGTCGTGATTCGGAGGCTTGGTATTGATATCTGTGACTTTGTTATTGGATACGGATGACACCTACCCACCATAGCTTCTCGAGCCATACATACATGTAGTCTACCCTCGATAGGTCAACTAATGTTAAGTATGATATGTCAGTGCTTGGCAATACTGCATTGCCAAGAATATGTGTACCCAAAAGATGAGCTCGGAGGTAATCCCTGCAATACTATCTCTTCTCATCGCCGCCCTCTCTAAGGGCTACATTTCAGAAAAAAGAAACGTAGAAAGAGGAGAAAATGTATGACGCAGAGAAGCCCTTCTCGTTAACCACTCAAACCCGTATTCCGTACTCCTGTAAAATTAACCCTAGAATTCCTTATTCATCGGCCGGTTGAAAATTGGCTGTCGGACTATCATCGAAACCTCTTGAAAATGTTGCCTGAACAGAATATCTATTTCTGTTTTATTTTCGATAATTCTTGTTTTTCTTAATGGATGGACGGTTGCCATCCGCATCCGAGAATTCTGACAAGAGCTCCTTCACCCCCCACTCCCGTAAAGCCAACTTTAGAATGGTCATATTAAATCGAGCTGCTGGCGTTCCTCTGTCTATGGTGGTGCGCTATCATGAATTTACCGTAAAAGCGGATCCCTCAACATGTGGTTTGGATAAAGTTGAAAGTGCTAAATCCAGCTGTTTTCGTCGTTGTAGATCCGTTAATCCTGTCTCAATTGACAACACTGCTGTCGCGGCCATGTCCTTTGAGCTAGAAGCCGACCAAGATATTCTGTCTCGAATGTATCTAGTTACTGGCTGTATAGAACTCTTTGTCGTCCTGGGATTTAGTGAAGAGATGAAGCCTATATGACATTAGCTTGGTTAAAGACAAAACTTCATTATATCTGTGCTATCCATGCGTAGATAGCTCTGTACTGTTACCGGTACTAATAGAAAGAAAGTACAGCTTAAGGAACCTGGTGCCAGATGATAAGTACATGTCTGTTCTACATGGGGGGCTCACTGTCTTTTTGAGCAGAACTGGACTAGTGAAGGAGGTCGCGGCCCGGCTGGACCGACGGGTGAAACAGACGACAGGGTTACTCACGTGTCTCTTGGCACCCACGAGCCATCCCAACGGCTGTTGGTTTGTTCACTATCTGCAGGTCAAAGAATATTCTTTTGTCGAGAATCCAGGAGTCTGTACCTACAGTTTGAGCAAGTATTAGAATAGTTATTCCGGCAAAATGGAATGTCTTGGCTGACGACCCGAATTGAAGATCTTTGTCAACAGCAAACATTAGGCCCTTTGCGCAGGAGGCTTCCAGATTCACTGTAGCTTGACATTATAGTGATTTTCGTTGTCAGGAATGGAGCCAGATATTGCTTGCCACTGATCGACGTTACCCAGTTTTTGATGAGAGAAGATACTCAACCCCAAAGTAAATGGATCATTTTCACCATCAACATTGTTGCTAAATTCTTAAGGATTTGATATAAGGTGTATTTACATCTGAATTTTCACAAAAAGGTTTCCATGAAAAAATATGTCTATTTGGTGATTCTACAAAGGTTAGAAGCAGTGGAGGTCAAAATTGGCGATTAGCCCTCTCTCTGGGAGTCAAATGCAAGGCTGGATCTATAATTCCTTGGCTAATTAATGCCAAGCCTGCCAAAAAAGACTCCGGATCCCTCTGCGCAAAGGGCCTATTCCCAGCGGAAGGCTTGAGTGATCTGCACCCCTTCATCTTCAGATGACACTGGGTGGAATTAGACTAAATCATACATGGTCACCCTGAGGATATCTGCCAAGCAAACAGTGCTACAGTCTGAGGTCTATTCCATCTGGGAACACTCGTGATGTTGAGCAGAGGCTCTTTAGGCTTCGGATTTCTGGCATCGTGATCATTGAGGCGTTACAAGGGTGGTGCTCCGGCAATGCACACCATGCTGAATTTGATATCGTATATAGGTACACGTTTACCAGCAAAAGAACCGGAAAATGCAAGTGGTGTAGACAAGGATAATTTGTATGAGGGATCGCCGCCACTCCATACAAATAATCCTCGCCCTGAGCAACTGCATTTTCTGGTTCTTTTACTAGTAAGCGTGTACATGTACCTACCGACATGTTACACCCCTTCGGTGCCCGCATCCGTGGTCAAAGAGCTAACTAGTGTGATGAGAACCTGGGACTTCTTCTACCGGCGTATTCCGTGACTCCCCGCGCAGCCTTCTCGAGTGTTCCTACTTCTTCGAGTATCAGAGGTTAATCTCAACGTCGAAACAAAATAAAAAGCCTCGATAAGCTCTGCAATTCTTCAGCCTGAAGACTGATTAGAAGTAGAATGTAAAGTTCAAGTTGGACTTAACTGTGGTTCTTATCATCTCTTCCGCTACAGTATTGACTGTGGAGGCGCTGGCTAGCTAGATTTTAGTCTGCATAGACTTCATGCTTCCGGATGATCACATGGTTACGACTAGCTTACCACCAATAACTCTATGTAGTTTGACCTTTGCTTTTGTTTAAACTCCTCCAGTTCAGATCTTGATTTATTCGAAGATATTTGAGACGGGAAGCAAATGCAGGGTTCATGCAAGAAATAGTCCTATGATTCCAGATGGGAATCGAGTACGTCTATAAGCTGATGTATTGAACATGAATACAGCTTATGAAGTTTCTCACGTTCTTGAAGGATGTTGTTTCTAACAAGGCGTCCTCCGGCGAAATTTTACGCCTTTAGACGGATTATGCGCAAGAGCCGGAACGCAAAGATAACGTAGTTTTGGGCCAGGATGCGATTGGACAAAAACAAATGGAACTCGAGGATCACCATGTCTGCACGAGCCGTTGTCCACACAGAGTAAGTACCGGCTGTCGCTCTGTAACCTAGAACGCCCAATTATCCGGTGTGTAGTTTTTTATGTCGAGTTGCGCGTTTTGGACATCACATTTCGACCTGAAACTATTCCACTACAGGTAGCTTTTAGTTTGAAAGAGCTATGATTTACCGTTTTGGTTATGTTTCCAAAAAACAATTATACAGAAGTACTTTTGTCGGCTTGACCTGCTTGTATGATATCACCACCTCGGTTATCATCAATTGTAATTACATGTATGTATTTCCTGCCTGGATAATGAAGCCTTCGAAGGGTGTAGGAAAGAGTCATGATCATGAAATACGGATTCTAGATAGAAAGAACAGCTATGAAGTGAACAATGTTGTACTCTACTCCTATATATTAACTTCATATAGATTAAAAATAACAGTCGAGTGACAGACCGAGATTATCATTTCCTTGACCCAGGTCTTGTGCCTTCTGGCAAGGTACCAAGGAGCCGCGCACTCACAGAATCCATGCATCATCCAACACTCAGCTGCTGCATGTCTAAACACTTGCACAGCTCAGCAACCATCAGCAGAAGCAACCACCACGCTCATTCATCTCTTTGCCTACCACCCTCTACGTGACCAGGTTTGAAACCCGACAAAGCAGGAAAAGCCCCTTTGGAAAGCTCCCCCCTCCCCGAACAAAACCCTCGCCCGTGAGCCGTGGCTGCCGTCCTGGACCCTTCACGCCTTGAAGAACACGGCTGTTCTCCAGCCCAACCGCCTTCACCATTCCTTCCACATCGTCCACCCGCCAGACTCAAATACCCCTTCGTACCCTAGCTTCATCCTCAGCGGCAAGGGATCGTGACCGTCTACACTCAGAATCCCTACTACCTGGGCCTTCCCACGATAGCTCCCATCGCGGGAACTCCTCACATTCGAGGTTGTCTGTAGACTTAGACGATTTTTCGTGGAGCGACACTGGTGATTTAGCCGAACAGCTAGAAGACCAAGAGGATCCCGTATCTATAAAACTACGAGAGACTCTTGACGAGATTACCCCCACAGCTTCCTCTAGTAAACACCGCCGTACTGGCTCCAGGAAATCTAACACATCTCGACAGTCGACTGAATCGTCCGATCACGGACACAGTACGAAAGAAATAGTAATTCATATACCAACACCCGTGAATAGAGCTTCCAACTCGCAGCGAATACTAGCTTCCGTCATGTCTGGCGGAAGAAATGGCTCGTCAATCCATGGATTGACGGGCAAGCCGTTACTGTTTGTATACCTAGAGCTTAATGGAAAAGAACTGTTTAGCTAATTTCTAAAAGATATTTTACAAGTATCTTCGTGAGCTTGGGTGTGTTCTTATTTGGTTATGACCAAGGTGTAATGTCTGGTATTATAACGTATGAACGCCGCCTATTCTTATTACATGTTCTCAGTACAAGGTGCTGATTCTGTCCGCAGTGGACCATATTTTAAAGACTACTTTAATCAGCCAACTCGAGCTCAGATCGGGACTATGGTTGCTATTCTAGAAGTTGGAGCTTTCTTCTCTTCTCTTATAGTTGGTCGATTAGGTGATGTTTATGGTCGCCGAAGAGTAATTCTCTGGGGAGCTGTAATTTTTGTCACTGGAGGTGCTTTTCAGACTCTCTCTAATGGCATGGGAATGTTGGTACTGGGCCGTATCATTGCCGGTGTTGGTGTTGGAGCTTTATCAACCATCGTTCCGGTCTACCAATCCGAGATCTCGCCTTCCCATAACCGTGGTCAACTTGCATGCATTGAGTTCACTGGTAATATCATCGGATATGCATCTAGTGTGTGGGTTGACTACGGCTGCACCTACATCGAAAGTAACATGTCATGGCGTCTACCGTTGTCTATGCAATGTATCATGGGCGCTCTTCTCGCAATTGGTTCATTAATCATTTGTGAATCCCCAAGGTAAAGTCAACCTGCTAAAATGTGGGTAAAATATCAATATCTAACTCTATTACAGGTGGCTTCTCGACAATGATCATGACGAGGAAGGAATGGTCGTATTGGCCAATCTTTATGGAGGTGGAGATGTCTACAACGAACATGCCAAGAACGAATTCCGTGAAATCAAGGAAAACGTTATCATGACACGCCAAGAGGGCGAGCGTTCATATTCAGAGATGTGGTCTCGATACAGGAAGCGTCTCTTGATTGCCATGTCGTCCCAAGCATTCGCTCAACTGAACGGTATCAACGTGATCTCGTACTATGTACGTCATTTCAAACCATTTTATCATAATAATCGACCATAAAAGCTAACAACAATAGGCCCCATTGGTTTTTGAACAAGCTGGTTGGGTTGGTCGCGATGCCATCTTAATGACCGGTATTAACGGTATTGTTTATGTCTTGAGTACCATTCCTCCGTAAGTTCCCTTAGATTAGGCTTAAATCTAAGTTTAATGCTGATGCCGGTGATAGGTGGTATCTTATGGATAAATGGGGTCGTCGCCCAATCCTTTTGTCAGGTGCTGTTGTCATGTGTCTTTCACTTTCAGCGATATCTTACTTCATCTACATCGACGTGCATTATACGCCACGAATGGTTGTTATATTTGTTATCATTTATAACGCATTTTTCGGATACTCATGGGGGCCTGTCCCATGGTTGTACCCACCGGAGATCATGCCTTTGAGCATCAGAGCTAAGGGTGCTTCTCTTTCAACGGCGACTAATTGGGCTTTCAACTGGTTGGTTGGTGAAATGACACCCGTTCTACAAGATTGGATCAAGTGGAGACTCTATCTGGTTCATGCCTTCTTTTGCGCCGTCAGTTTCGTGCTTGGTAAGTATCAAAATTAAATTGTGTGGTATTCGTAACTAATGGGCTCTATAGTATGGTTTGTATATCCAGAAACCAAGGGCGTTGCGCTGGAAGACATGGATCAAATCTTCGGAGATCAAACCGTCGTCGCAACACCGGCAACTGCCAGAGACTCACTCCTTCACCCAAGTCGCACTGGAAGCCCAGTACCCTCACTCGATATCGGCCGCTCAGACGCAAAGCGAACCCCCTCACCAGTCTACCGCAGCCGAGGCGGAAGCGGGATCGGCGGATGGATCAAGGGAGTGTTTGGCGGAAAATCAGAAAACGAGACCGGAGGAAACTATAGACGACTTGATGAGGGAGATGACGTTTAGGCGTTTAGAATGGTCGGAGTTTTCCTGCTGGGTTTTCCATATTCTGCATACTGTGAGTATTTATGGGAGGTTGCTTTTTGTTAGGACATTTGGGATTTCGCTACCATGAGCTATTTATTTGTGGGCTTTCCGCCGACACGCGGCCATGCTCTTGTATTTTTTGTTTGTTTGGTAAACTTCGTTTACCTCATATTTTCTTGTTCAGACTGCCCTGCATTTTTGCTTTTTCAGTTGGGTATAGTAAGTATAGAGAAAAATAGAAGAGGGGCGGCGAATGTTGCTCCTAATCGACATCTCTGTTTTTGTAAGAATTAGGGTGTAACTAGAGTTTAGTTATTATATTTCTTTTGAGCCGGCAGTTGTCGAGTTGCGAAAAAATTTTCCCCTCGGATTGTTTATTATGTGCATCAACCAGAACACTGTTTGGCAAGTGTGACATCTCATTTTTGCGTACAATGTCTGTAAGACAGACCCAGAGTCAAGTCTCAAATGCCATGCATGGAGTATTGAGAATGACGACAATTCTTCAGACGCCGCGCACGGTATGCTAAACTCCAATTAGTTGTTCGTTAGTACCGCTGGAACATTGAATATTAGTACTACTACGCTCATTTTGTAGAACAGCTTCCGCCAATCTTGTATCCTGTAGCCAAGCCGGTAGCGGGCCGAGTACGTAAGGGCATTATGTAGAATTAAAGTTTTCGGTAGAGACGTCGCGGCTCTTCCGGCCGACTCCGCTGGGCGCCTGCCTAGACTTGCGCCATAGGTGCCCGTGAGCTCCCGCCGCAGCTATTGCAACGACATCGACCACCACCACCCCACACGACCCGAGACATCGATAAACAGCTACCCTACCCCGCCATTCGTTTCCTGTGTGCTTATCGCGAAACATCTCCATTCTCTTGAGGGCGAGCTTGCTGCTATGAATGTGGTGACGGATTTGGTGTTCGCGCTGTTGAGTTTGTGGCCTTCCTGCGAAACGTGTCCGGATGGGATGGATGAAACTGACTGTCGTGGGCGTGGTGGATAGAGCGCGAAGCGGAGGAGCCGGATACTGAGGGTACGAATTCTTAGTGACTGTTGATATTCCCATCTTAAAGCTTTGCGTTACGGCTGCGGCCGTAGTATTGATGAACATATGGGAGAAGTGCAAATCCAGGGAGAGCTCATTCACGATGGCTAACGTGTAGAACTTTGCAGAACCTGCCGATCCCGGCGAATCGGAAATAATATCATCATGGGCGTTATTTATCCAGGTATCGCTACTGATATTGGCACTGTTCTGCAGTTACTACCTGCAGCTGAAGAAGATACAGGCGGTACACGAGACTGTGGTGTCGATTTTTGCGGGTATAGCTTCCTTTGTGGTGTTTTTGGAGTCGAGTTAGTATGGTGGGAGCTAGGTCTGGAGCTATGCTAATGCTATGGGATGGTGTAGGTATGTTCGTGGGGCTGTTGATCAGGGTCACTCCTGGTGACAATATTCAAAACCTTGTCAAATTCGACTACCAAATCTTCTTCAATGTACTTTTACCACCGATTATTCTCAACTCGGGTTATGAGCTGCATCAAGCGAATTTCTTCCGGAATATAGGTTCGATTTTGACGTTTGCGTTTGCTGGGACTTTCATTTCGGCAGTAGTTCTAGGAACCATAGTATTCATCTGGTCCTGGGGACCTCTAGAGACGCTTGATATCTCATACGTTGAAGCTATTGCGGTTGGCGCAACCCTTTCTGCGACGGACCCTGTTACTATTCTCGCTATATTCAACACATATAAAGTGGATCCGAAGCTTTATACTGTGATTTTTGGAGAGAGTATTTTGAACGATGCAGTTGCTATTGTCATGTTCGAGACCGCTCAACGTTTCCACGGGGCTGGACATGGGCCAGCAAGTGTTGGAAGTTTGTTCAAGGGTATCGGGATTTTCTTCATTGTCTTCACCGTGAGTTTGTTGATTGGGGTGTTTATCGGCATCGGAACGGCTTTATTGTTGAAATATACATATATTCGGAGATTCCCGAAGATTGAGAGTTCATTTATCCTCCTGATAGCATATTCGTCGTACCTTTTTTCGAACGGATGTCACATGTCTGGTATGGTATTTTCTGCTCCGAATGGAGGCATTCTACTATTTACAATCCTTCAAAATTACAAAAGCTTACTCATCAATTATATAGGGATTGTATCACTATTATTTTGCGGTATCACACTCAAACATTACGCTTATTACAACATGTCCCGCCGAACTCAACTCACCACTAAATATCTCTTCCAAGTTCTCGCTCAACTTTCCGAGAATTTCATCTTCATTTACCTCGGCCTTTCACTCTTTACTGACACCCAGCTTGTCTTCCGCCCCCTCTTCATACTCGTCACTACAATCGGTATCTGCGTTGCTCGTTGGGCTGCAGTATTTCCTCTCTCTAAGCTCATCAATTTTGTCATTCGCTCCCGTGCAAGAGCACGCGGGCAAACCGTGGCTGATGAACTCCCGCACTCGTATCAGGCGATGCTCTTTTGGGCTGGGCTTCGTGGGGCTGTCGGTGTAGCCCTCGCTGCCGGTATCACGGGCGAGAACGGGAACCCACTCCGCGCAACAGTCCTGGTCGTCGTCGTGCTCACTGTCATCGTCTTTGGTGGTACTACAGCTCGAATGCTGGAGATTTTAGGCATTCGTACAGGCGTAGTGGAAGAAATAGATTCTGATGACGAGTTTGATATCGAAACCGTTGGTCCCTACTTCAAGTCTCCCCGCGGAGGCATGGGCCCTAATTCTGTTCCCCTGTCCGATGTTGACAGCGGAATCTACTCCTCTGGCCAACGAGGTATTTCTCCAGACGCACAAGATACACCGCTTGGTAGGCGCGGCCGACGGGAGCCGGAGCTTCTGCGTACGGACTCGAATGATAGCGACGCTGATAGTGATATTGATGACCTGCCACCTATGATACCGACCACCGTACGCCCCCGTGGGGCATCCATAACTAGGGCTGCGAGTGCAAGCGCAAGTGCAAGTGCAAGTGGGAACGGCGAAGGTAGCAGTACTCAGGCGCAAACGCAGCCACACGCTGCGAGCATAGGCATCACCGCTGGTAGTGCGTTCAATAGTTTAACAGGTATATTTTCGGGAACTAGCGAGGACCAGGCCGAGTGGTTCCGGAAATTGGATGAGGGTTACATCAAGCCTACACTGCTGCTGGACCCCGGGAAGGGTAATGGGGGCGGAAACGGTTACAGGGGCCCAGGGGCTGTTTAAGAGAGATGTAGACGCGGGGGTTTGGGGGGGGGGGGGGGTAAATAGGACATTTGAGGAGTGCAGAAAGGCCATGGCATGTGTGCTTTTCATGTGTGTTTCTGTTAAATATTTAAGGCGCCCTTTCTGTTTTGGGGAAAGTTCCGTTTTTTTATCTCTTTTTTGGGCCTTTCTTTTTGTGTTCCTTTTCATTTCTTTTTCTTCATGGGTCAATCAATGGTTTCTTCTCCAGAATCGCTGATCAAGATGTTTTGTCTTTGTGTGTTTTGCCGCCATTCTGGCCATGGGGGCATGATAATAGATGACTATCATGAGGCCCTTGCTTGACAGTACTGTATCTCCTTTACAACGCACTTTGAGTAAAGGGTGTTTGATCGTCATCATGGAGATATATGTAGGGGCAAGAACTGATCGTTTAAGTATGCATACGTATACGTACTTGAGGTGTACGAATCTTTTCCAAACCACACCTCAATATCCGCAAGTTGATGGTGCGATTCAACTAGAATCGAAACACTAGCGCAGAGGTTGAGGGGGTTATGTATAGTTCTTGGTCATAAGTCATGGGAAGGCAACCGAACCACACCAAAATTCGTCTAAATGCAACCACCACCCACAACACAATTGCCATCAATAATAAACACGGCTTTGGGGGATGAAATATTTGCTCTCAAATTTAA
The DNA here is from genome assembly GCA_024713935.1 of Morchella eximia. Classification (NCBI taxonomy): domain Eukaryota; kingdom Fungi; phylum Ascomycota; class Pezizomycetes; order Pezizales; family Morchellaceae; genus Morchella; species Morchella eximia. Next base: position 1,624,022 of record JAMGZG010000006.1, read on the forward strand.
TAAATCTAAAAGGGCACTCTCTGAAGTCAAATGTGGAAGAGGTTATATGGGCTAGAAGTAGAGCAACTTGGAGATTTGGTTGCATCCCATACAAATACATGTATGTTGTTTTGGCCAACTCAACCTAACAAAACCAACACAACCCATGCTAGAAGTGTAATATTATAATCTTCAGCTGATAGAGCGATTACTAATATGCAAAATATATAGTCTTCCAATTCTCAGAAATAATTTGACAATTGGTGGTCTAAGACTATGTTGAAAAGTAGTATTTTTGGTGTAAAATGGGTGCCTTCCCATGACTTTTGACATTGCGCTGTACAAAAGACGCAACAGATACATAGAAGAGAGTGTGTGTGTGTCTCTCTGTATGTGTGCTAGCTAATTAACCATTGGGTAATATTCTAACACTTAAGTCGTTTTGAAAAGTGATCTGATCCGATGATGATTAAGCCAACCCAAACCTTGTGTCACCAGAAATGATTACCAAAAAAACCACCGAGTGCTCGCTCATGATTCCAGCATTTATTATCTAGGACTACTACTACTATTTTTTTTCCCTTCTCCTCATCTAAACCAAGGGCCCTACACGACCAACTAGCAAAACACCTAGTTCTCATAATTCTCCGTCCAATAAATCCTATGATGCACCCTCCCGCCCACCTCCATAATCTCCCTCACCACCTCCTCCCCCAACTCAAACCCCACGCTGGCAAACTCCTCCTGCCTCTCCTTACGACTACTCGTCGTGACGACCACCACGCCCATCTCCACGCCCCACCCAATCAGCACCTGCGACTCCGTGCGGCCCTTCTCCTCCGCGACGCGCTTCAGCACGCTGTCCAGTGGGCCACCGGGAAACTTTGTGAGTGGGCCCAGCGGCGAGTAGGCGGCGAGCTGGATGTTGTGGGATTGGCAGAAGCGGAGGAGGGGGAGATCGAGGCAGTAGGGGTTGAACTCGACTTGGTTGTAGGTGGGTGGGATGGTGGCGTGCGTGAGGAGAGAGGTGAGTTGCGGGACGGTGAAGTTGGAGACGCCGATGGAGCGGGTCTTGCCGGATTTTTGGAGGCTCTCGAAGCAGGACCAGATTTGTGGGATGGTGAGGGGGTGGGTGGGGGGGAGGAAGGGCGCGTGGATTAGGTACCTGGAGGGAGGGTTAGTGGGTGTGTGTGGAGGCGCGGGAGGGAAGAGGGAGGGGAGTTGCGGTGCGGAGGTGAGTTGCGGGGTGGGGGAGTGGGCGGGGGGTGCGGGAGTGCGGGAATGAGTGAGTTGGTGAGTATGTGTGGGTGCGAGGAGGACTTACAGGTCGACGTAGTCGGTCTGGAGCTTGCGGAGGGTCTCGTTGAGGCCCTTTTCGGGGTCGTCGAGGGTTTTGAAAGACTGGCCCCCGGCGCACATAGTTAGCTTTCTACTCTCTCTATATCCATATCTCCCAATGAATTAAACAAAACAAAACAAAACAAATCCATATCTCCCAACTCCAATTAATAAGCTATATCTAAATACCTTCGCAACAATAAACAGCTCCTCCCTCGGGATCCCGCTCTCCTTGATCGCAACGCCCACCTCGGGCTCAGTGCCGTATATCTCCGCGCAGTCGAGATGGCGGTATCCGAGTGCGAGCGCGGATTTGATGGAGTCGATTAGCACGCGGTTGAGCGGCTCGGACTCGGACTTGTACCAGGCGGTACCGGTGCCGAAGCCGATGGCGGGGATGGGCGCGCCGGTGGGGAGGTGGAAGGTGGGGATTTGGGTGGCCATTGTGGTTGGTTGTGGTTGTGGTTGATGGGAGATGGTTGATGGGAGGTGGTTGTGGGTGATGGTTGTGGGTGGTGGTGATTATGAGGTGAGTGATATAGTGTGAAGGTGAGGATCGTGATGTGGGGTTGTGGGGCGGGTTGATAAAGAGGATCCGGGGTAAAGCGATCTTCAATTACATAAGTCCTAACTACGGGCCGAGAGACTAGCTAGCGGGGTGTCCGGTTCTCGCGTGCCTGCTTTGTGAAGCCTATTTGGTTCTTCTTTCTTCTTCTTTACATCTTCTTCATGAGCTATCATCCGTGCAGGGTGCAGCTAGATGTGAATTGCTATCTGATCCAACTAGACAACCGGCTACTCACGGCTCTGGAAGCTGCTTAGCAACAGCTTTGTTATCTGATTTCGTGATTGCGGAGTTCGGGCATCGGGCCGGATATGCATAACCCCCAAGTGCTTGTCAGAACTTATGAATCAGTGGGCGTTTGTTTGCATGATTAGTTGTGGTTTAGCTACAATGTCTGAGGTGAGGTGAGGTGAGGTGGTGGAGAGCGACTATAGTAGAGTTTGGTTTGGTTGACTGAGTGCAACAACCAGCCCAACCACGGCCTTGCTAGCCGAGTGAGAGCCGAAGACGCAACTGTACGAAATACGCCACTACTGAGAGAGTGCTGGGAATGCGATGTGAGGAATGTATTTTAGATTTGCATTGCATTAATTACGATCCATCAGTCTGATCCCTTGGTTCGCCGGACATGCCGAAGTGAAAAAATACCTACATGATGTATCTTAAAGATTACTGTGCTTGTAATCACGTCTACATGCTCAGTTTACCTCTCTGCTCTACTCGCTCCGGATTCGCAACGCTGTGGCGCATACAGCTTACATAGTGCAACAAGAATTAATGAGACAACTTGTAGCATAATAGCATAGCATCAAGCTACTTCATCGTCATCATCGGTTCATCGCTAGTCCCAGTTATTCTTATTCACGTACGCTTGCATTAGTTCATTAAGAACTTAAGGATTATTATTTGAATATAAAGAATAACTACATGTAATAGCGCTTAATACGTGCACACTTCATCGTGGTGAGGTATCATGTAGTGTTAAAGACGATGTGTTTTCTCCCAGTCTGGATCACAATCGATGATCTCCTACCTACATACATAAATTGCAACGTCTAGCCCTTGACTCACCTGAATGTTTGGTTTACAGTTGTTTTGTTATACCTACCTAGAAACATGTAGCCCTTCATCCTTTTTGATACTACATATATACAGCCGCAGAAATTAATGCAAACAATATTTTTTTCCAACTGCATATATAGTAATTCGCCTGAGTGTGATGAGTTATTATTCTAGACTCGAGTCTATTCTTGAAAAAGATACGTATTATGGGATATTCTTGTTAATTGAAAGACATGATGGGGCATTCTCGTTGCAATATGATGTGCGGCCTTGACATCCTTATACAGACTTGTGATACCTATTCTAAACAGCATATGCAATTGCGCGCCCTGAAGAGATTTAATAATTTGATACTATTGGGCACGTGACTCCATAATATAGATAATTAATATAAAGTATATATCGTTTATTCGTCACGAAACCAATATCCTCGCGTGGTCGTCTTAGAATTCACAGATGATGATTTCCTGATGTGGTGAATATCACTATCAACTAATAAAGCACTTTCTCGATCGAAATGGCCATGATTGATTGGTCCAATCGCCGTGCTAGTAGTAATTTCAAGCACGGACCAGCGCTAAGAAAATCTCTTATGTCGCAGCCCTGCTTTTCTTTTTGAGCCTCCCACTGTTTCAACCCAACCCCCACCACCACTGACGACCGCACTTCATCCAACCATTGGCGCTACTTTCCACAATTAAATCCTCAAACGAACAACACACCTCACCTCACCCCTAGAAACTCAACCCCACAGCACAAACAGCAATGGTCCGCAAACTCAAGCACCACGAACAAAAGTACTTCACCACCTCACCTCGCTGCCCCCCCCCCCCCAGTCCCAGTCCCCCCTCCGCTCCACCCCTTGCCTTCGCTATACATTATCATCATCATCATCGCTAACAATAAGCTCCAAGGCTCCTCCGAAAGGTAGATTTCCTCGAATGGAAATCGGACAAGGACCACCGCGATCATGATGTGATGCGTCGCTACCACATACAGGATCCTGCCACCTACGCGAAGTACAACAAGATCTGTGGGTCCATCCGCCATCTCGCGCACCGTCTTGCGCTGCTGGAGCCCTCCGACCCGGTGCGCCGCAAGCACGAGGACTTGCTCCTGGCCAAGCTCCATTCCATGGGCATCCTCGCGCAAAAGACAAAGATGTCCGATGTGGAAAACAAGGTCACTGTGTCGGCATTCTGCCGGAGGAGGCTGCCGGTCGTCTTGACGAGGCTGAAGATGTGTGAGACTATATCGGCGGTATGTGGTGGATTCTTTTATTTTTTTTATTTTTTATTTTTTTTCTCGTTGTTCTGGATAACCCATGTCTGTCGTGGCTTGATCACTACACTGCGGTAGCTTGAAACCGAAACACTCAGGCTTAGCTTAGCTTAGCTAGCTTAGCTGCAGTGTGGCGTTGTGGCCCGTCACCGGTGGAGAAACGTTGTGAGGCCCGTTAACTAACGCCAGGTGGATAATGTAGGCTGTCAAGTTCATTGAGCAGGGCCATGTCCGAGTCGGGCCAGAGGTCGTTACGGATCCCGCCTATCTCGTCACAAGGTAAGAGAGAGGAATTCACTCCAGGGATGTTGTTGCCGTTGGAGGGGCCGCGCAAGTTCAGCTTATTAACCGCCCTCCAATCATTATAGAAACATGGAAGACTTCATCACGTGGGTCGACTCGTCCAAGATTAAGCGAAACATCATGAAATACCGCGACGAGGTCGACGATTTCGACCTCCTATGAGCGACTACTTTGTTTCTGTTTTTATTTGTAATTTTTGCGGCAATTATTTTTTTAGGTTTAGGTTAGGGCGTGCAGCGGAAATGATTGGAAGTGAGGGAAAAAGAAAAAAAAAGTTAGGGCTATCTGTATCATATCCTTGGAGTTCGGCTTGGAGAAAAAAAGGGAGAAGAAGAGAATTCGACGAGAATTAATGAAAGTATAACGTAACGTCTCTTGAACCTCGTCTTCTCCTCTCATTCTGAAAGGTTCAAGAGCAAGTTAATTGAGTTTACATTAGATCAGCTGCTAGGCGGTGTTTATAGGATTCAGACCACGTGCAGTTTTATTCCTCTTTCCAGCCAGCTATCTTCTGATCGTCTTTTTAATCAAACCTCCGTGTCCATCGTCGTCCTCTCAGTCAATCAATCAAGAGGGATTTTAGTCAAATCAATGACATTCATGTGCCATTGAACCCCCCCATCACATGGCATTGTTTCAATTCGATTGTCTGCGGGCCCATACAGAACCACGTTGATATGTAAGACGCACCGAGATCTGCTCGTTGTTGGGCCTCCAGTTGGTCAATGGCTCTTTGGGCATCACTCGACGATCCTTCTATACAGATGATCTGCTCTCTCACTATGACCCTCATTAATCGCCTCACCATTTTGAGGAATATACACCGAATTCCAATCAACCAGTTCTAGGCACCCTGTGCATATAGGGCGCCTCAGCCAGTCAATCAATCAGTGGAGTGCATGTAGCAGTGCACATATTACAAACAGACTGTTTAGGAATATCAAACATGTCCCTTCGATACAACCCTTACGAAAAGTCTTTAATTCATTTGCAAAGGCTGATTGGGAATATTTCTCGTATTTGAGAAGGGAAAGCCCTCCGGGATACTACTGCAAATTAAAAAAGGGCAAAATTTCCCGTTCTACAGGGCCTCAATTGTTGTTTTTCCAGCCACTCAGTACAGCACGATCGAATAATTACGAGTGTGATCAGTATAAATTATAATAATAATAGTACAAGTCGGTACTTATAGATACTGTTCCCTCATGTGGCGCCGCCCAATAACGACTCGTCCGAATGTTTGCTTTCTTCAAGTGGGTCACTGCAGGATCGGATATCTATCCGAAGGGTAATATCTATCTATCCGTGGCTCGAAGGCATCAGCCCAAGATTGCATTCCGAGATCGACCGCTGCCCTACGATCCTGTCACTTTTCGAGTCGAGTAATTAGGAACCGGTCCTTTGAGCCCTTATTCCCACCACTATCATCAGATCTTCTACAATGTCCGCGTACTCTACATATGCTCCTCTATCCCTTCTAACTACTCACATTCATCCTTCCCGCTCCCGTCTCTCTCCTTCGTATCTAGCATTCGAGTCATTTCCACCAACATTCATCGCCCCGTTCAATTTGACCAGTCTGATATATGGACCACTGCCCCTGCAAACACCGTGTCTTTGGAAGGAGGGCCGAGGTCTGGATCTCCGCCACCAGTAAAGACCTTATCATTGGGTTATTCAGGCCTCGGTAAACCACTAAACCCGGGAATAAGCTTCCCGCTGGCTCAGCTTCAGCTCCTGCCGAAAGTCATAAACCCTGGTTGAAGCTCTCAAGCAAGAAGGCCAGGCACATTAGGGGCCCTGCCAGGGTCAGCAAACCGTCAGACAAGGCTTGCGAATCCCATCCCCTCATCCCCCTTGATCGACTGCTTACAGTTCAGCGCATCTGCGCAGCAGGCAGGCAGGCCTTGCTTGACGCCTTCCCCAGCATCTCCACCAATATGTGTTCCCCAGTCCAGGGGCTCTTCTGGATCACCCTCGCCTCCCAATTTCTCCATACGTCTCTGGCATGAATTTCTGCATGTGCCCTGCCCTGCCCTGCCCTAAAAGAACAAGCATATCGTTCAATCACTCGTTGTCCTTTAGGGGGAAATAAACCCCTCCCCGGGACTAAACACGGGGCGCCACACGGCGGCTCTAGAACACCCCATTACCTGCCACTAAGTAGCAATCATTGCTCCCGGTGCCAGATGACCTCTAGCTGCGCAGTTGCGACAGGCTAGCGACGTCCCAACCGCTCGCTACCAACCGCTACTTTACTTTAACTCAGTGAGAATTTATAGATTTACCGAGTGGGCCATCACATCACGCTTCGAGTGGTCTGGGCTTCGATGCTCTTCATTTCTCTTTTAGTCGTTTTTCCTTTTTTTTTCTCCTTCACCTTCTTCGGGAACGGGAGAGGCGCATGCTTCCTCCTGGGCAGAGCCGGGCTGGGGATAGATGACGGCATTGAGTCTGCGGAGGGTTGATTCGTTATATCATCTATAATTGTACCTGTACCACTGAAAGGTGAATGATCGCGTCATTGACCCCCCCCCCCCCTACCCCGGCCCTAAAATGATAATGGGCCAGGGACCCGGGAGAAATCATAGGTAAATGCAGTCTAAGTCGATCGATCGAATAGAGGCATGAATTTTTATTTTATTATTTATTTATTTTGATTGACAGGTAAGGATTATAGGGTTCCCTGTCGATTTCAACGAATCCAGACGACCTTCTATCCCGTCCATAGTACCTTCTGTGCAGCTCCCTTATTTACTTTTTTTTCACACCCTTTCTTTTTTTTCTCCTTTCTTTATTTTTTCCTAGACTGGGATTTCCAAGATCTCTCTTCAATTGGCAGTCTGAGACTGTTTTGTTTCTAATGCCCTCTTTCTCTCTCTCCGGCGGCGTCGTGTGATCGAATAGCTGCCCTCCTTGAATTCTGCTCGGGAAAAAGGATGCAGCAAGAAATATGCTGCAATCGTGCATCATTGACCCGTTCTCACCCGTCGTGTCTGTGAAAATCATCCTCCACATGTAATGTACCCTAGAGTACACGCTTACCAGCAAAAGAACCAGAAAATGCAGTTGCTCAGGGCAACGATTATTTGTATGGAGTGGCGGCGATCCCTCATACAAATTATCCTTGTTTACACCACTTGCATTTTCTGGTTCTTTTGCTGGTAAGCGTGTACAAACATAATATGTACATATAGATGTAGTAGCACAAACAGAATTTTTTTTGCCTTTCCTTTTCCTTTTCGTGGCCCCACTTTACATACATACCTTTTTCAACTACCAAGCCATTGATTGATTGATTGATCGACAACTACTAGTAGCAGCTGCTAGTTATCGTAGTACTGCGTGCGCAGGGAAGAAAAAAAAAAAAGAACGAGAGGGAAAACAAAATATTTTTTTTAAAAATGATTATCTATCGAAAACGCTTGCAATAACCTATCCAAGCCTGAGGAGTATTCAGAACACAAGTACTCTAGTGGGCCCCATGGTAAATACTGTGATCACCATTCCTCATCGATCCCAAGCTAGTAATAGTTCTTGTAAATAATTGCGCCCCATCTCTTGCACCACCCCCTTAGTCTCAGTCTCACGTTACCTTATACTCTACTTCCCTCCCGGGAGAGCTAGCTCGAGTGCTAGTTTATTTACTAGGAGCCCTATTTGGGATTGTAATACTTACCCTAGGTATGCTACACTGATTCTCCACTGTGTTGAATGCAGGCAGGTCTTTGAGGGCTGAGCATATGTGAGCAGCAAGCTGCAATATTCCTATTATTATTGCATACACGGCTGGGAAGGGATCTGTCCCTGCAAATGATGAAATGTGGTACAAAAGTAGTGAAATGATAGCAAACGGTAAATAGTAGAACTAACTAATACTGCGATACTGTATCGACTGTATGTACCAGCTTTTGAGGAGAGGGGAAAAAACGTTAGATGGCAGGGACTCACTTCATGTCTTTTGGGACGCTTGTAACACCTAAATCCGGTCCGATCCCCCAAGGTTTAACACATCGGCAGGTAGAAGAAAGACTAGCCCTGCATAATTTCAAGCGATACCAGTGAAAGTCAGGAAATCGCAAGCAGTTGTTGCTTCTACTTGTAGAAAAAGAAGCTACTCTACTATTTTTCCATGGATCGTCACGCAAGCAGCGCCAAATAGCTAAATGGTATCTTCCTTGATTCCACGACATGCCCTCCTCAGATCTCCTCCAAATCACCAAGGTCATCAACAGCCGGGAAATCACCAATTTCAACACGGTCTGGTCTCACGAAAGAGCCGTGTTTTGGTGGGCACTTGAAGTAGTACTCTCCATTGACAGAGCCATCGTTTTTACCTGTTCAAGAAGCAAAACCCAACAAAAGGGTGGATTACCAGTTAGCCAAGGTGAAGGTGGCTACAAGTGCCGGCCTCATATGCAGGAGAAACTCGACCATACGGGGATTAATTCGGGGGCTAAATACCCGTTGGTTCATCGGCCTCCACACCCACCCAAACTCCGCCATTAGGGATCTCCTTGACCTCTCCGACATACCTAACGGTACCTCGGCGGTCCAAATCCGCGCCACCCACCCGGCATCGCGCACCGACGACGATCTTTTTTGCCTCAACTTCTTCGTACTGACGATTCAGCTCCTGCTGTTCCTTCTCATCCTTGTTGGGATCGAATCGACCAAGCTTATTTCTTCGCTTCCATGCCAGAACGGAATCCTGGAGTTTGTCGTACTCCTCCACCGGCATTACGTATTTCTCGACTGCAGAAAGGTCCTGGAAGTTGGGACGAGCAGATAGCGGGCGTGTATCGGCAACCTATTCAAACATAGGGCATGATTAATCAGAGACACTGTGTCAGAATTCAGATGGGCGGGGGGGGATGGGGATGTAGAATATGAGTTTTGTTTTCTTTTTCCGCCAGGCGACACAAAACTCAGGATGACAGGCGAAAGGCTGGGCAAACTACGTAAGACTGCCGCGGGAGGGCGTATCAAAAAAATAAAGAGAAAATGGGGTAAATAAAAAAGTACAAGCACAAAATGTTTTTTTTAAAAGAGTAAAGCAGTATATCGAATAGAAGATTGTGTGCTATTGGAGGGGAAAGAAAAAAGAAAAAAAGAAAAAAACGCCGATAATGGGAAAGAATTGACGGAAGCAAGCATAGAAAAATAGATATCAAAAATAGAGGTCGACAGCTGTCGAGAGGAGGGGGGGGGGGGGGATGTCATACGTGTAATTCAACGTAAGGCTGAAGAGGAAAGCTGGCAATTTGCGTAGTCTCCTCATCGTGGCTCGAGATGGGAATAGGCTGAGGTGCATGTGGTAGACGCAGTGTGAGTTGCTGCGAAGATGGTGGGATTCCCGTAACTGTCTCCAGCTTTGCTTTCAGGATTGCGATGGTCCATGAAGGTGTGATACGGCGTTCAGCAGCAGCATTATCAGATACCACTCTTACTGGAACGTCTGCGGCTGTTACAAAGCTCATTACTGCTGTTTCGATGATGGCAAAGCTGATGTCTGCTGTCCTTAAGTTTTGTGGGTGTGTACTGAACTGTATTCTGGCTGGTAGTCCTGATGCGTTGCCGATGCCAGTGTTGATGACCCCCGTTTGCTTTGCTCGCTAGTCCGGTTGCTGTTTATGCGTTGTAGTTATTCGTGAGTATGTCCTCTGCTATAGTTCGTGGTGTTGAACTGCCAATATAACAGGCACAGAGGAGTGCTTTGCTTGTCAGGACTGAGTGGGGTAAAACGATCTGTTACTGGATGGATACTTGAGGACAACGTTACTAATGATGCATCCTCACGTTGATTGATGGACTCCAAGCCCCTTACTACAATTAAACATTTATGTATTTCAATAATATAAATAATGTATACATTTAATGTATCTCCAAACGTGTTTCTGCACAGTGTAATGTGTATCCTACATGTATTCTCTATGGAGAGTCACGCAATGATTTACCAGAAACTTTCAACGTGGATGAGATTAAGCACTAGTTTAATTCCACCTACTATACTACCTACACATTTAGTTATTTTCCCACGCACAAATTCATTAAGTGACACAACTCATTCATGCAAGAAGCCCCTTCGCTGAGGAGGTGGAGATGCTATACTACTGTAGAGTAACTACGACGGGGAGCCAAGTCGGATATCTATTGACAGATTCCGATATATGGCTGCTGTGACACTACATGTACCTTCTGTTTCGCTTGTATGTATCAGATCCTGGTGTATCGGTGGGACATCTGTATACCCCGGTCCAAGCCTACCGAATGGTAGGTTTCGAGCCGCGGAGCATACTCTTCTTGCAGGAGTATGTTGATCTCACAGAAAAGCAGCAAAAAAAGAGAGAAATAAACGCAAGTATAGTAATGAAAAAAAGAAGAAGAAGAAGGCGGGTATTCAAATCATCAGTGAATGCACATGGGACGGCCGGGAAACATCGAAACGTGCTCCATGTATGCACTCCAGACAGTACCAATTAAATTAATATGTAGTATACACCCCTACGACAATGTATACCACACCTAGGAAAAGAAAAAAAGGAATGCTTTCGTCCGATAATGAGCACAAACGTAACCCGACGTCACACGTGCCCAAGAAGCCTTTTCGTTTGCAGAAATATGACAATTGCAAGGAAATAGAGTGAACCCTTGGTAAATACACATGGTGCTACTTCTCCAAGGCAATGGCCCGATATGCTGGGTGGTCTCCCACCATTTTGGATCCATATATCTGAAAAGCTTCCAGAAGCCTCCAGTTAAGGAGTCCAGAATCCCTTTACCTGGTTCTTCCCTGCAAGGCCTAGGCTGAGAAATTAAACACATCACGCATGTTAATACATGAATACACATGTACATGTAGGTACATGTATGTAGGTACTTGGTAAGAACCACAACTCATTGATCAGCTTTTCTCATCAAACAGAACATCAGAACATGAAAAAAGTAAAATACCAGATACGAAGTATTGGTCTAAATACAGTCGTGGATGTAGTTCTAACAGTTCAGAACGTACCAGATCAAGGATGTGTTCGATTGATCACAGCTGTGCTGTGCCATTTACTAATGGGTATTCTCTGGTGACTGTCACACCTTACCTGCGTATGTAGCACCAGTTGGGCCATTAACAAGTACGTGCACGGGCCAAACGAGCCCCCTAGAGGGAAGCACAATTGCGTACGAGTCTAGCCACTTCAAGCGTACGCATTGTCCTTCGGTTCATCGCATCTTTTTGGAAAGCCCTACAGTCTTTCTAGATAGAGTTACACCTCAATGGTTCACTTATGAGAAATGAAACGCCCCCCCCTCCCCCCACTAGTCTTTTCCCAGGATCAGAAGTATAGGCTGTATGATTTTATTATGTACAGTACAGTGATAGTAACTAGTCTGATCTTCAAGACACACTAGAAGTTTAAGGGAAGTTCTTCTGGGCTTGATTTGCAACAATTCAGCATCCATGTATACAGGTTCCTACAGTAGCGATTTTTTATACACTCATGGGAAACCCCTTGTAATATACGTCAGTCAAGCTCTTAATCAACGCCCCTGAGACCTACACGCAATTCGTCCATCATGTACATGTATTGGTGCTAGACAAATTTCCAACCTGAGTGCACTTTAATAAATTTCAAGTGGTCAAAAGCTCCCCCCAAAGAGAATTAACGAGACAACGCCCCCTGGCCTTAACCCGTCAACACACGATAATTAGTCCTGACAAAAGGCTCATATCGAAGAGTAGAGGAGGCATCATCCGCCAAAAGGATGTGATTCATTGATCTCCCGCACGTATATCGAGCGTTCCAAGGTATCGTAGAAATGAATACCTTGTTCCCGTATCTATACCCAACCCTGTCACGGACTGTTGAATTGACCAAAATATCCAACGAGGTTTTGCCTGACACCAATAAAATAGAGGGAAAGGTTTAAAATGTCCCACGCCACCCTCAGCTTAGCTAGATTTATCTCACCCACATCCATTCCTTCATAAGTCACCGTGCAGGAAGCGCATCTGCTGCTCTCACCTCATCACCTCCATCTTCCTACACCTCCTTCATTTGTGCTCATCTGAGAATAACACCATAATCCCCCACACTAGATTTTCTCGACGTCATAAACCGACAAACGTTTCCCATCCAACCCGGGTAACACCGTCCCGCTGGCTTCCATCGCATACCTCCTCGCTCCGATGCCGCCCAAGCCGAAAGAGCCTCCAAAACAAAAGGAGCCTATTCACCTTCCTCCAACTTTATCGCAACCACCTCCATCTCCTTCAGCAAAGCGCCCTTTACCTGAAAATTCAACAGCCTCGCCTGCCAAACGCCAAAGCAAGTGGAGTCCTGATGAAGATGCAATTATCATCAATCTTCGAGGGCGTGGCCTGAAGTGGGAAGACATTTCAAAAAATTTGCCTGGAAGGTCTGCAATTTCGTGTCGTCTTCATTATCAGAACTACTTGGAACGCCGATCTGAGTGGGACGAGGAGAGAAAAGACCGGCTGGCTCGTCTGTATGAAAGGTAAATTTTCACCCAGTTCAAACCCAGGGATCGGCCAAGGTTCATCGGGGATTTAATCTCGGAATGCCTTTCCGTGGTGCGACGTGAGCGACTTTAAAACAACCCGCTGACAATGTGTTTGTGGGAAATAGATTTAAACAAGAGATGTGGAGCCAGGTTGCGAAGGAAATGAATATCCCCTGGCGAGCAGCCGAAAGTATGCACTGGCAGTTAGGTGAAAAGGAAATGGCCAGGCGTGCTGGTGTTGTACCATTCTCCCAAAGCTCAGTTGCACTCGATGTCCCTCCGAAAAAAACTAGTCCGCGCCGAAGTCCAACCCCCGAGGGACCGGATGAAAGACCATCTTCGGGACCTTCTGCGCCTCCAGTGGAAGCCGGTCCCATTTTAGGAAAAGAAGATACTACCAAGTAGATCGACAACCAAACCCCGGACTAGATACTAGTCCATGAGTATCGGTAAGTTGTTTCTATAGACAAATTTGTGTGGTATGATAGATCGTTTGTACTCTATGATTTTCTTTCTCTTTTTCTTTATGTCATTTATATACGGGCGTGGCCCAACTAGGGAAACGGCGGCAACGGATTGTAGGGGCGAAAATGTGTTCGGTTCTGTTTGTATTTGATTGTATTTTTTTCTCCTGTATTTTGGTGTTTTCCTGAATGCCTGTTAAGTTTAGATGTTTGTGACTACTTTAGCTTCGTTTGCTAGGCCTCGAGTTTGCATTGCATATAGTAAACGGATACATTATATCATTAGAATAATGGGACAAGGATTATACACCTACAATAACAATATCCCGGGACGTCAAATTCGGCTGTGGTGATCGGGAGTAATTCCAGCCCAAATTTTAGACAGGGTTGATAGGGCTACAGCAATAAACAAGTTTCAAACATGATCTGTGGTGTAGAACGCATTGACGGCGAGTGAGACGGGTCGTTCTGTTGTGATTCCAAACCAGATGCCTGATACGCAGGCATCCCACTTGCTTATCACTCACTGGATGTATGCTGCAGGCAGTTGCTCTGCGAACACCCCCATTCTGTGATGACTGGTTCAAGACAATGTCTTTCCAAACCCCGTCCAGCCAAAGTGCAAAGGTCTTTGATTCTCATCCACACACACATATACATCCCGTTTACCTGTGCGGAGGGGCACATATTGCCCACCAATTATCCCTCTCATAACCAGATTCCAGTACTATCCCTCCAGCAGCCACTATATCTTGAACCAACTCCCCTTCCCTATAGAGGTGGTAATATCTTTGGTATGTGACTACCTCGTCACCCTTGCTCAGCTTACCGCTCCCACCTTTCACGCCCGAATAACCCTCGGACGTTTGCCATGGGACCATGACATCCTGTGGATCACCTACTTTCCAGCCTCTCTTTGAATTCGGCTGCTCCAAGGCCCAGACATAGATAAGCGCTTTCCCGCCATTAGTCTCGCCATTGGAGGATGGTTTTAGCGTAGCAAGGATGCTTCGTATTGAAGCGATTCTTCGCGCTGTGGTCGAAAAATGGTGAATAACAGCGATGCTAATTGCAAAGTCAAATCGGGAGTCTGGGTGGGGCAGCTCTAAAGTATCTGCTATAAAGGAATCCTGGGTTTTTAGGTCGTGGGCTATTTGTACAAGGGCAGTTGACCTACACGTAACAATCAATTTATGCAAATTTGTACAATTGGGAAAAGAAGAAGAGAAAAAAAAAGTGAACCCCCAAAGGAATTGAACCCGTGACTGACCTGTCTGACCCGATCATGAATACATTCTCATTGACTGTTAGATACTTTCCGTTGCCGCACCCTAAATCTAATCCTATCGAGCCAATGGGAAGGCCCTTTAGAAAACCTTCAACTATTGGCCATGGCTAAAGTGTATTCAGTCAGTAAAGCCCCATTAAGAGTCCGTATTGGTCGAGAATACGTAATTGATAGTAAAGAATATGTACCTTAAAACGTGTTGCAGAGAAATGGGAGGCGATGAGTTCATAGACATGATGCACGTGTTCAGCCTCGTAATTTTGGGGATTGTTGATATCCATCCTGTAGAGATGCGTCTTGTGGCGTGGTGATTATTCAGTATCTCGAATCTTGGGGGATAGTTCCGAGGTTGCTCCGTGGGGGACACAGGTCGATCATTTGGTTACCGCGCTTTGGTTGGGGAGTCGAGTTTGGTGTGGTAACAGCCTGGTTACTCCCCGCAGTCTTGGCATAGATTAGCGAAAGGTTACCCTGACCAACCCTTCTCGCGAATCTTGCGCGGGTCATTGGTTAACCTGCACCGGCTTGAGCTCTTAATTCTGCTACTATCATTTTACAATCTACAGATTTACTACGACCTCCTTCGTCATTCTCCATCATATTTTCTACAAATAATAACAGTCACACTAACTTTCATGTGAATAGTTTACTTTAGATAATAAAGCTCGATTCGCGGTTAGTACGTACTCATGCTCATCGAACGATAACCATACAGCTTGGTGAAACTGTGACTCAGTAAGCCCGCCAGCTCAGGGTAAAGGCTGAAGATTAAGAGAAATGTTATCTTTATATCCAGGAGTAGGCTTGCCGTTTTTTCTGCCAATGGGGGTTGGATCATGTTTTCCCTTGCAATTGCGGAGCCCGAATATAACAGGCATTCGATACAACCAGGGTAAGCAAACTTGATTTATTGAATTGCAGGCCCTTTTAAATTCCCTATGGCTAACTAGAATCCAGGGTACGTTTTGTAAACATAATTCCGCAAGGACTGGTAAGGCGGGATGAACGACCCGTTATCGGTATATCCCAATTCCCAAGATAGTCTTACTGATATCTCAAAAGACCATGTTCTACAAGACTCTAATCATCATCCTTTACGGTAGTCCATTCCCGAACTTAATCCGATGACTCAATCACCTGACTACTCTCATGTCATCTCAGCTATTTAATTGGAACGGGAATTTCTCATCAATATTAAATTTAGTCACATGGACACGACTAAAATAGGATACAACTACAACAATTGGCTCGGTTTTAATCGACTCTCTTGCGCTTCGGACCCGTAGCGATCATCGAGAAATTTTCAGATGCCCTCAAAGAAGCTAAAGAACAGTACCCTGGCAATTCCAACCTATCAGAATTAGCATACGGAAGATCAAAGGGGCGCATCTCGGATGACACGGCTTTAGAATCTTTGGTCGCCTAGATGAACCCAGCGTCTAGCTATCAGCCGATACTGAAACTGGGCGATTGTTGGGGATTCATTACATGCCTCAAGAGAAAAAATAATTTCTGTTGAAGTAGACTTTGCAGCGGTCACAGGTGCTCAGTCAGGGATGAACTTACAGATCTCCGGCAAGAACATGGCTGAGTGTGTAATATAACGAACACCCTCATCCATGCCGAAGAAATCTCTGACACCTGCCGAAGTGCAGCAGTTGGGGGGGGGGGGGGGGGGCTCGTACCAAGCTTGATAGATACACCAAAAAAGCAAATTTCCTAGTATGACGTTTGTCCAGGCACTAATGTATCATATAACAAGCATATTGCTAGAAATAAGGCTGTCAAACCAACTGCCAAGTGATCATCAATGTTAGGGTTGCCGACATGTAAGTACATGTAAGTCAGCTAGGTGCAGGGACCGCCTTCTTTGTTACATCAGCTCTAAGATGCTAATCATATGCTAAATTCCATCAGGACAGGAGCTAAAATCAAGGCTAACATTCGGCTAAATTCGAAGAGTGAGTCACAGTGCGTCACTCGGAATCACACTTCATTGAATAGATTATTCAAGTACATGCCGAAAATCGACAACTCATGGCCAAACAAATAATTTTCGTGGAAATTCAGAGTAACTCACTTCTCACGACCCCGCTTCAGATTTGCCGATGCTAGCTGTATGTATGTACCTACCTTGTGGCGCCAAAAACTCTGATCCGCTTGCATATAGCCCTACATGGTTAGGGTAGCCGTAACACTACATTTTTATCCGTTCCGAAAAGAAATAATCAAGCTGGCCAAAAAACTCTAGGACTCGATACGTGGAAACATAGAAAAAGCAATAGAGTAGGAGAATATCGAAAAACGAAAAATAGAGGGTTGAACGTTGCAATAGTCGGTCTTGGCTTGTGTGAGATTGATTGCTTCTCAAAACATATTTCGGTAAAAACCTATTTTTTGGCCATGGTTCAGGGATCTGAAAAATAAATAAAAGGATGAGAACTCGTTTATTTCATTTAGGTATTCCAAATTCCTTAATTATCAATATCGATATTATTGAACGAATATCATTCTTACTAATCCTTGGCATTAGCGTACTATTGTGGGTTTGGTGTGCAGTAGTATAGAGGCGTGCGCGTGCGATATATTAGTACGAGTAACCAGATTGCAAATATTCTTGTGGTATCTAAGCTAACTATAATATGCGCGTATAGTAAAAGCCGACGTCCCACCCTCCTCTACTCGTCTAAGTTTGGGTTAACCACGATTCGCGCTGATGTAGCTCTACACTTCAACCCGCAATCAATCGCGAAATTTGAAGATTACAACCTCTCACTCGTAAAGAAATTTGGCATAATTTGGTATTAACGACAATTATCAAAAGAGATTGAGGAATGCGATGGGACATAGCTCTGCATACATCATTCTAATATGTCTACGGGGAGGCATAAGGCAAGGTTTTGATTTAATTGAGATATGGCGCGATCAATTTAGGCCATGTGGAGCCCATCGGCATGTTGTGCGCACGCGATTTTTGAATCGCACAAGGTATATATCGTTTTTGACGGAATATATTGGTGCTTGTTTACTCTATTGTACCCGAGATCTCGGGTTATAAGATAACATAAGTTAGTTTCAGGGAACCGAGCGACGAACATGTGGGGATGGCGAAATTGACGTTCATTTCAACCACTCTATTTTGATGAACCTAATGTCCTGTCAAGTCTAGATCCAGCTAGGGCCCTAGACCCCAGTCCAATCGCGGAAGATCATAGCAATGACCTGCCTATTTGGTATGCTCTCCGTATCAAACGTTGAATCTATATCTCTCCAATGCCAGTGATTTGACGCGGAGTTTATTACATATATCTAGATCAGTTTATACACATATGATGCAGTATATAAATTCGGCGCGAATTCCGTCTATTAGTTGTCAGTACCGCAATTAGCTACAGTAAAACCGAATCAAACCACCTTATATTCGATAGCTATAGTACTACGGAATTTAGTAGAAAAACCTGTTAACCAGGATTTGGGGGGATTAGACACTGCATACGGTTCCCTAGAATTCTGTCCATATAACGCGAAGAATTTTTACCCTTTTGGTCAAATTTCATTGTGGGTTCATCTTCCATTTCCGTGCGTATATTAATTTTATGTCGAGGGCCAGAGAGGTGTAGTTAGTTGTGAGCTATGTAGCTGCCAGTGTCTCGCAATTTGAGCTAGTACATGCACCAATGACCGAGTCCTGCTTTCTGCTCTCTCGGTCGTCTATGTATTTACAGCCACTCAGCAAAAGTGTTCGTGACATAGTTTTAATGTCAGTGCGCAGTGTGGCGCACCCGTAATACTGATGTTATTAAAGTTGAGATTCAAAACAACGAAAAATATATAATATAGTTCGTGACTATACATAAAAAGAAGATAGATCATTGATCTTATTCTTCATTAATTTGGGCGCCATTGGTCACTGGGAAAGTATTCTCTTGGGGGTTTCTTGATGGTCTGCCACGGTTACATATGGAGAAATGTCTCGGAATCACGAACACTTTTGCAGAGTGGCTGTATATGTTTACATATGTAGTTATATAGTACCGCCATAACTAGAAAAATTGGCTAGATCAAAATTACTTGTCTGGGAAATTTCTAATGCAGATCGATGCCATTCAACCAATCACCCAAGCGGTAATCCCTAGACGGAGATAGCCAATTTTTCGAGTTTTGGCGGTATTGGCCGGGATATTAACCTTGCTTAATGCGCACGTAAATAAACTACATGTAGGCTCACATATAATATCTACAGCTCCAATGACTACATATACTTAATATCAATTATACACGGTTGGCGGTAATTTGTGAATACTAGATAGACAGCTAGAAATCTTTTCAATAGCCTAATATAATGCGATCTATTACTCGAGCCCATCTAACCTTGAGCTGGATATATGTATTTAGGCGACGATTAACACCCCAATGCTACAAAGACTTAGAGAATAGGATGGATGTGGAAGTAGCTAACACAGCAGTAGTATTTAGTTGAGGTAGAACGTGCTTTGGAGGACGTTTAGAAGGTGACAGATTTGTCTGAATGAACTGAGTTCCTGGATCAATTAGCGCTTTCTGGGCATGGCTAGGAGTGTCCGGTAGACTGGTTCACCCGCAAAGCCTCCGGGATAAACAGATTATCTGGATAGAGGGCTGGATAGAACAGACTCGACTCTATCCAGCTCTTGGATCGCAGTAGTACTACTATATAACTACCTACAATAGCCAGATATATATTGAGCCATTTAACTATCTTGTTTAAACCTACCATTAATGTGTAGCAGCTCAGTCCATACATGTAGTATTAGAGTGTTATATGCGCATCCAAAGAAGCCAGATACACGTTCTCAGGCGGTTTAATTCTGATTATTATACTTTAGACTACCAGATGCTGGACAGTTGCTCATTTTCGTGGGGGCTGCATACCTTCATGATAGAGCCAGATGAACGATTGGACATTAGGGATAGTCGAATAATTGATCATGAAATAAAACCCTATTGGCATTGGCATATTTCCTCCCTCATTGGCCACGAAGAAGGTTTGGCGCTTAGTTGGTAGTCCGGTCATATATAAAATACTGGTACATCTTCGGATATATATACGTACATGTATTATATGTACATGTACCGGGTGTTGAGGGTAAGTGATCAGAATCTGATAAGTGAATGTCGCGGTGAATACGTGTATTTGTCTTATCAGATTCTGATCACTTTTCGCTACACCCTAGTACATGTAGTTATCATGATCGATCAGCCCTACAAGCATATATGATGTGTTCAAGAAATACTTAAGATCATCGCGCGCAGATAGCTGTCCTGGCTCTTTGTAGGTTCAGAATGTTTAGCTATAGTCAATCAAGGGGTGTTTCACCGATATCTAAAAATTCATTTTATATCAAGCTATCAGTGGGCGAGTTAATAACTGAAAAGCAAGCCCCGAGTGAATACAGGTGAGGACTTGCAATTGGTGTCCGAAATCGCTGCCAAGCGGCGAGTGATTTCCTATGACCACGAAACGTTGAATAATTAAAAGGAAAAAATGCGGGAGACTCCTGTCTAGTCATAGGAAGACTCAGCTTCCACATATTTGTTTATTAAGATTAACTCCCTACTAATTATACCAAACCCAAACCAAAACCTAAACACCTATAATAATCAAGCTTACGAGTTAGTGCTCGCTTCATAAGACTCCTTCGATCTACAAATACAAATAGTGCTATCGACGCTTTTTGCACTCCCTATTAACAAATAATCAAAGATACACAACGCAAGGTAAAGTACAGAGCCGGTTAACATAAGAATAATAGTCAAAGGAACGATGCACGGGTTGGGTTTGTAGACATATACAGCCGTGCAGATAGACGAGGATAGTGTACAGGTGGCGACAGCGATGTGAGAGAAGGCGACGGCGCGTTTTAATCTGATGCGTTTCGACCTTTCAAGGACCATTGTATTTTGTCGCGGGGTAGTGGAATCTAGGCGCTGCCGTGATGGTGGATGACGGCAGAGATCTGGTGGTATTTGTTCGAGCGCTGTGGGAGGTTTCGTTAGTATAGGGTATGACATAAGACCACCAATGCGATTAGATAGTAGATGCATAGACCAACCAGTATATGTGTATGTGCTTCTCGACGCCAGGGTGCTAGAGTGAAAGGCCCGTTCTGTACACTACAAGTACAGTACTGGCAAAAGAGACTACAGCATAGAATGTGGATCGACGACAATATTGTCACCAACAGTTTCTTGGGTAATCATTAGAATGTCACATTATTGAGGCTGACTTGTTTGGAAGGAAACCTACAGAAAGTTTGGGAAAGAGACCGAACACTATGTATACACAGCCTCTGCAGAATAAAGTCACTCGTATACGAAGACTGATTTGAAGTATTAGCAGCAAAATATTGAAGTGGGAAGAAATAAGATTGATATCATACCAGAGAGAACTGTGGAGTGAGTAGCTATTGAAAATTATATGTAATTGGTGGATGCCTTAAGTAGAAATTGACCGGTAATTAAGAAATGTCCGGGATATCATACAAAAAAAAAAGGTCCACAACCCCCAAAAAAGAACAGTAAAGACAGGCAAAGGAGATAATGCTTTGAAGAATGTAGAACTCAAGAGAAAGAAGAAGTAAGGGAGTAAAGTGGAGAACTCCCATTAAGTAGGAAACCTGAGACAAGACTGTCCCCCTTCTAAGAATAGCCATCTGTGCTGATAAGGTCTGAGGTTGTGCTCGGACAGCTCGGACTAGGAGCACATATCTGTAGTTTAATTCCCACCAACCCGGGAACACTTCCAGAACGAAGGGAAATCGGGTGGGCGCGAACGTTATCGATTGGCAAACATATGCACGTTTATTTGGTTACCAGCGATAACAGGGCTGATGGAACTCCGGAACCTGGGAGATCCGCAAGGACGGAGATATTTTGTCCATGCAGAAACCAATGCCAATCCTTTTTCAGCATGAAGGCCCGTCCTAAACCTCTCGATCCCCTTTCCCCACAAGTCTAGAACCTCGGGGTACATACATAAGCATTATCTTGGTAGCAAATGTAGGCATGCTGCAATTGTCGTCAAATTCTTATCGTGAACATTACTCAAAAATACAGGTGGCTAGCTACATTACTGTCGGGAACCCCATCTCCGGCGTACCAACTCTCTCGCTTCTGAGATGTAGTTAAAGTTGAGACATCGAAATATCTATATGCAAACTGCACGGTTTGCAGGCTCGGAAACTTCCGGATGAACGCGTGTTGCGTTCTTGCGGGAAGGAAGGAAGCTTGATTACTTATTGCAGATCCGATATCAATAAACACCATAGATCTCCCAGTGGCCCCCTTTCACGATACCGAGAGTATGTGTTTGAAACATTAGTAATGAGACTCGATGTTATCACAAAATAGAGTGACCTTCAAATGTCAGAGAAAAGGTTCAATTTCCGGGAATGGCTATGCTGTGGCCTCTGAGCGCTGTCTTAGTCCAAGTCATAATGCACTCCAGATATTCATTACTTGTCATTTGGGGTGCATAAGTACTGTCGTGCGTACGAAATGCCCACGACATACCCGCTTCATAGCCCTCGCCTCCCAGTTTGTAGCATTCGAAGCATGGTGCAACAACGCATCAAGCACCTATGGTCTACATGTCCCCACAATTCCTCTGTTCACCGAGACAGGTTGACTTATAATGTCTGACCAAAAGCGCTTTTGGGACAACGGCGAACTTGGGACAACGACGAAAACCGGATTCCAGCCAATAAAATCACTAGATACAAACTCGTTGCCCCTCCTGAGTATGTGCTGTGGACCGTGCGCTCGGCCGCGTGGTCTTCCCCTGCGCAATGATATGTCTCACGTTGACCAAACCTTCTCAACAAAACATTTTTGTAAACATTCAAGCTACAAGTGGGTGATAATCATCGATCTGATGAGACAGCTATGTCAGGTACATAGTATCATCGGGACAATGGTAAAAGCAAAGCTTATTTGTCAGATGTCAAAAGGTGATGGCCTTAGCAGATCCATATCTAGTTTCAAAGTCAATTGACAAGATTTTGAAACCCATTCAAAACATATGCATCTGATGGGATCCAACATGTGCCGTCCGGTGAAGTTGATATAGATACGTATATCTCTCGTCGGTCTTTGGCCGTTTGGTCGAGCTCTGGCCATTTGTCTCTCTTTCTTTTGACAACTGTATGATTGTAAATACAAACATAACGTTCCCACCAATTATTAAAATTTAAGCTTATGAACTCCTCCTTCTGCCGGCCTGCCTGTTGACTGAATAGCATCGTGGCTCAAAGTGATATGTCGAACCCAAGGATAATGTTGCCGCCATAGTGTTTTCAACAGGACCAATCTGTTGCAGTACAGCGGATTAATGAAACATAAACCAATCGGTATGCTGAGGTAGTAGTGTGAGGTGGGCTGTTTTAGATGGTGACTTGGAAGTTGTTCAAGCTAGAGATCTGAAAGTGATATATAAGGTATGATATTTATGATAGCTAAGTGTGATGCGCAATGAACACTTTCACTAGTATATTCTTGGTTGAGAGGGCTAAAGATAAGGCGGAGCCCTGCACAATGATGAAAGAGAGGTCGGGGCGGGAGAAAGAAGCAGAGAGATCTAGAAAAGAGTGTTCACTAATCAGGAAGTCACAGGTGGACGTCAGACATTGCTTTTAGCTTCTTCATGTTGCGTCACTCGGCGGGAGGCGGGAGAATTACCCGGCCAAAAAGAAAAGTATCGACGTTACGTACGTACGTACCCGCACTAACAGAAAAAGCTGGAATACCGGGGTTCTGTCTTGGAATATATGCGATTTTCGGGAGTATCGACACACAAGTACATGTACGTGGTCTATCGATATTGATATTCCGAATAGATTACTCGGGGCAGGCAGAAAAAGAACCTGGAAAGTACTTTTGCCGGCAACGGCTTCTGATTTGCTCGAATCTCGAATTCCGCGACTCCAGTCCCTGCTTGCCACCCGTTCTGTAGGTTCTTTTGCTTTTTCGGAGTGCATTGGTATACACTTGTGCATTTATGTCCGAGACGGGTTCACGAGACGTCTAAACATTGGCCCACCGCTCGGGTCGATACTCGTACATCTTTAGCTCTGTTTAATATTTCTCTCCTGAAGGTGCATGCCTGTCACATCGATGGACCATGATGCCCAAAGTTCCATCAAATTACAACAAATGCATCGTCTAGGATAGGACTATACATGTCTTCATTTGCATAAATCCGTTCATTGAACGTTGGACTCCAAGTCAAGGAACCTCATAACCTTCCGAGTTAGTAGTAAGATTTCCCACATCGCTACCGCGTTGTTCGCTCCTCTTATACGGAATATAGGGTTAAGAATCGGTAGGACTTCTGTTGAATTCGGTCATAGAATAATAAGAATAGAACCCCTCGTCCCCTCTACTATACCCAACTACCAACTACCGCATTGCTTGGTTACATGTAGTACTACAGTCGGTGACAGTGTGAGAGCCCCCCAGATACTGAAACCCCCACCCACATCCCAATCCCTTAACATGGAGTAATGTCAATGGAGAGATGCTAGACGCTTGTATTTGCAGAGTGACTTATGTATATGTGCTTTGATATCGACATCTTAGATTTCGGCACTATGTACGTACATACCGTACTCCGTGGCCATGACACGCTGCTACGTCGACGAGTTGCCGCGCTTTGAATCCTGTCTCATACAGAGTTGTGATACTGAAGAAAGGTGCTTGACTCTTGTTCGCAGATGAACCGCTTGACCTTCCGTCTCAGTACCGCCGAGCTTTCAACAGTTTAATGCATGTAGTTCATGAGCGGCGCCCAATGCTCAATTATATGGCATCTATTACCAATAGGTTCTATCATCCCATTAGCTAATATTAAAAAAGCAGCTAAGCCTGACACAAGTTGGATTGGGCTTGATTCACAGTTACTCACTCGGTTTCTCAAGCCTGCAGCTGTCTAGAGGCAATAAAACAATTAGTGCTATAAACCCTCCTTGATGGGAGTTAGCAAAATTGAGTTCTGATCTCTGCTTAAGCATGAATTTGTGAGGAATATTGCATACCTCGGAGGGCCACGTCAACTCAGGTGGATTAGAGAGAGACACCCTGATATGTACTTGCATTATTTATAGCAAGGGGAATGACCTTCACCCGGCGGAGATTGTGATCCAGACGTAAGGATATACCATCGCGCGCACGTGTCTGTTTTCAGTCAGTAACTGCAATGCCCAGTCGCTGCCATACAAATTTGAACGATTACATCGGGTTGGGGCTCTGACTTAGCTGCTGCAAAAGTGGAAGACAATTGTTGAATCATCACGGTAACTTGCTACGTACTGGCAGTACTGTCCAAACGCCTTACTTGGGTTATTGTGTCGGTGGCCTTCTAGTGGAGCTATCAGTGGGAGATATGGAAGGCTACTATGCATGTGTGTCCTTCTGATGGCTACCGGCGTCCGATTGCAAAGATTGCAAACGTGCACGTGGCAAGTTCTGTCGACACTTATTACACGTCATAGATCATCACTCGCAACCAATAACCGACGCCGGCGCTAACATACCTTAAGATTTGAGCTCCAGCGGGTGGAGGGTAATATGTAAATATGCCTCTTGATCTAGCTTGCATTGAGATGACCCGACCTAAAACGAATCACATCAGTAGGTAGAGTGCAGTTCTAGAACTCCCCCGAAAATACGGCTTGACATCGCATTTTGCCAATATTGGCCATCCTAGAACACGATCTGTATGTTAATCAAAGTGCGTTACCCTCTTGATTGCTCATAGTTTGTTTAGTACTATGGGCACTGTTGGGATCGTGAGCTTATGGGAATTTCGACCTTAGGCTTTAGGCTCCACCCGGTGTTTTCCTCAGCTCAGGACGGGATTGCTACTCTGTGCGGAGCTAGTGGAAGAGGATCCGGAGTCTTTATCTTTTCTGTTCACTACACCCGGGGGGGCTTTTGATGCTCGAAGGGAATACTCCCGCGGAACCCCCTTAGCACCTCAACAAACGCCAGTGGTTCTTTACCACAGAAGGCCCAACCAGGGCCTTGATTTCTTAGAGCTTTTGGCTCTAGGGATTTCAAATATATTCGTCCTCTCCATTTTCTACTACACACTTCTAAGGATCCTGGATATACGAGAAAAACTCTTCTCCCCTATGGGACCTTTCATTCGGGTGTTTCACTTGACACTCGCCCACGACTGAGAACGGCCGTCGACGTCTTTAAGCTCCTAGCGTCATGATCAAACATTGGGGTGATCAATGTACTGGCTATATTTCTACTATCGTGCTTGTGGCCAGACTTTGAACTTGTTTGGCACTGGGGAGATTAGGCAACTGAGGGAATTGAATACGAAAACCGAGAGAGTGGCTAAGAGATTAGAGAATTTCCTACTCTTTCGCAGTTGGTTTCTCCTCCACCTTGCCAGAGGAAGAATCTAAGGAAGGGCCTAACTGAAAGCAAATCTTGGTCCATCCCGCCCAGCTTGTGGTTTCTAGAGCCAGCCCCATGCATGGCCAATCAATAATGACTTCTAATCTACTGGGTCGCGGGTACAATCGACATTAAGAGAAGACCCTCCATGTCCATGATACTTTTATGTACCTTTAAAAATCCCTCGCGCCTCTAGTCACAGACACCACTATTTTTATACTCCGATTTCCATTAACATCCCTCAATAAAATATAGTCTCCGATCTATTGGACGTACTCACTGGGTCTCGTTGGTTTTTTCCCTCGTGCAGTGCTCTTTGAGCATATATAGTATTTACTACTTGCTAATACTATGGGAAATCATCAAAATTTTGGCCATTGTGCTCTTGATCCGCCATCCTGGTTTATTATGGCTATAATAGGTGTAGAACCTTAGAAACTCCACTTTTATCTTAGTAATTCAACTTTCACTTTCAAAGGTAAATCGTTTATAGTGTATCTGCTGAAACAAACCTACCCGGGTAGAAATTCTCCCTCAACCAAGCTAATGACGGTGTGGTATCGACCTACCTAACCCATCCCATACATCTCGTATCTCGTATCGGTTCTGGTGAGACCGGTTTATGTGTTGCGCAATGCAAGGCCTGACTCCAAGGCGGGATATCTTCAGACTCACAAAGAGCTCACCACAATTTCATTCAAACGGCATCACTTACTACTATCAGAGAAGGAAATCTGTCTATTTATCCTAGAACCCTCTCGCTGTAGGCTCTAGTGGTAGGCGGTGAAGCTATGAATATCTGGATTTCATTTTCATCAACTACATATACATATCTGTCTATCAATATACGAGTCAACAACTATCCAAACCTGAGATGATGCTAATTACAAAGCTTATCACTCCAGTAACATCTCATATATTCCACCACCTCGGCAGGTGCGTGGCGGTGAGTTGAGGAACTTTTCTCACATCGGCCTTGGCATATGGCTACGAGCGATATTCAACGCCTATGGGAAACTACTTTAAGTGCGAGGTGCATATGTACCAGCGCACCGACGCTAAATATCCATTCATATACTTCTGCACTTTTTATGTGAGAAGGAACCTCCTATCCGAATGCACGTCATATACTCTACATGATCTGTATTCCCGGAGATTCCATAAGATACTAAACGTACTGGAGGACGGCACTAGGTTACCTCACAGCGTACACATGTAAGCCTGGCTAGTTCCTAGAACTAATACACTCCTTAAGCTTATATCCTGACTCAGCTTACGATATTATAGTAGCGGGCGCTTGCGGGTAGAGAAATTGCTACTCATTCAACACAGGAGGTATCTTATTACGCCCCCGGAGTATGTGTCGATACTAGAAGGAAGACCGAGTCATGATAATCGTGTCTTATTTTGATGCACGCATTACGGGTACTTGCAGCCTTGTGAGGCTCAGTTGCCGAACTTTGTATGACTCGAAAGAGGCTCGATCGAGGGCAGATTTGGAGGCTCCAAGAGGCGAAGTGGAACTGATCTGAGGCTGTCAAGTACATGTACTTGACATCTGAGTACACCCGTGGGATGGGGTAATTCCTCTACGCCATGAGGATATACTAAGTGAATAGATAGGTTACAGCCCCATAAAACAACAAAGAGCCTGTATATCTTATGATAGCGTATGGTTAATTGGCCTTTGAGAAAAAAAGATACCCCCACCTCCTAAATGCGCTGACAACGCAATGAATTAAAAAAAAAAAGCGCTGACAACGCAGGTGCACCTTCATGAAATATCACTCGACCATTCAAATACTCAGTACCCCTCCTTTAATGCAACCCTAATATAACTTATATAACCGTGCGTGGGGCACAATTTCTGCACTTGCACTTCATATCCCCCCGGGTAACTTGTACCGTTGTTCACGGACACTGGACCGTGTTGACGGACAGGGACCTTTTGACCAATAATTGAAGCCTCTTTTGGCTCGCCCGTCAACACCCAGTGTCCGTCAATACGGGCCCGTGAACGACGGTACTCTAGAGCGCACCGGGCCTTTTGCACATTCGAGAACACAGCCCCGGCACCTTTCCGGTTGTACTTGAGATTGTTATCGGATATGTTGCTTTTACAATTACCATCCGCTTCTAGTGGAGGCCGATTGACGATCATGATCATGGCGCTAATCTGGGTTCCTGAGTAAGAAATAACATGTATGTAGTTATTCGTGAGCTGCGCCACTGCTTAACCGCGGGCTCAGATACTCTAGAGCGGGGCGGGGATATAGATAGTGATCCCAATACTGGGTAAAAAAGAAAATTACTCCCAGCAGGTTTTTCAGTAAACCCACAACCAACCAAACCCCAACACGAGTGATCACCCATGAAGAACTCCGCTCATTATTGGCCGCCAAGACATGTGCCTCCCACCTTCCCACCCTCCCACATCAAGAGCGCTTGTGTATTTACTATTGAGATGGATGTGTGAGTAATTGCACACATGTTTTGTTTTTGTGTTTCTCGGGTCGCGATGCGCCCGCAGGCGGGCGGACGGTGGGGGGAGATCCTGGTGTAAACATTCCTGGAACTGCCGCGCGCGCGCATGGGATTTTACAAGACTCGTTTCTTCTTTCCTTTCCCTACTGCATAGGTGAGTTTTGTGAGTACACCAGGTTGCGGCCCTCTAGCGAACGAAACGAAACATGAATCGCGGATGCTATTCTGTACCTACGTCGTTCCTGATCGATCACAGAGGGAGGAGTATTTAGAGTTCGGAGACAAACCCGATTACCGGGCCCGGATTCCGTACGTGCCCTAAGTACGTATAGGTACGCTCTATAGAGAGGTAGGTATTGTATCCTCCTCCTCCCTTCAGATTAATCTGTGACACGGGTTTCAAGGGCGATCGGTTGTGCAGGGTTTACTTCCGACCAAGGATGTGGATACAGCGACCGGAATGATCTATGGAAAAACAGGGGGGTGAAATTGTATGGCGAAATATCTGTGTACCATATAACGGTTTTTTCCATAGGTCATTCCTGTCGCTGTACATAGTAGAGGGTCAAGAAACTCAAGTATTTTTTTTTCTCTATCGGGAGATCACCGATGGTGGATCTCCAGGTGTGAATTCGGGAGGGGAGAGGGCGGAGGGAGGAAGTGGTGTGATATGGGTGATGGAATAATGGTAAGCAGGTAAGGGAAGGGTTGGGCACGGGCCTGACGAGGATTGTCAATCAACCACAGCGTTTACTTGCTACATGAGTACAGTGCGATAGATTGTATTAGAGCGCAAATATTTAATTATAGGTAGAAGATATATACATAGATGTCCTCTATTAATTGCTTCGTGGGCCAATATGAGCAGTATCAGGGTCAATTGTAGCGATACGGTGCACGATATGCAAAAGGTCAAGGCCACAGACAATCAAGACACTCGCCTAAGAGATACCGATTCCCGAGTTGCGGGGGAGGGGAAGGATAGAGAGAAATGGCTTAACTACAGAAGGTACGAAGACCCCTCAGATGAATCCGTTAGGATGGTTTCGGCGGAGGTAAGCTGAAACACTGCTGCACCCGGGCCTACAAGAGGAGCGCTTTCTCCCACTGGCTGGCTATTCTCTTCCCATAGTCGAGAGCTGACAAACATGCAATTGGGTTTTTGTCTAATGGGAAAGGAAGAAAAGAAGGAAGGGGTTCACCGCACAGCATGACGCGAGGGGAGGAGGACGAGGGCAGAGGAATAAGCTTGTGTGCAGCCACAGAAACGTTAAGTGTGTGTACCTACATGTATGATGTATCTCTTGACCTCTCTTCGTCTTCGCAGCGGGAGATGTCGTGCGTGTGTGACATATCGCATAGACGATCGAAATCAAGGCACCGCATACATGACGCTTGCGCCATAACGGATTAGGCCCAACCCCAGGTTGATTGCTGAACCCTTGCGCGGCTTAAGGATCTGGGGGGGAAGGGGCGCGGGGGGGGGGGATGTAC
The DNA here is from genome assembly GCA_024713935.1 of Morchella eximia. Lineage (NCBI taxonomy): Eukaryota > Fungi > Ascomycota > Pezizomycetes > Pezizales > Morchellaceae > Morchella > Morchella eximia. The sequence continues at coordinate 1,654,245 of JAMGZG010000006.1, forward strand.
ATATGTACTCTACATAAGAAGAGAGATGAGATGGGGGCAGACGGGAGGGGAGAGGGCGTTTGGCTTTTTCCGTCGACGTGCAATTTAACGTATATTGGGGCAGGACCCAGTCGGATATCAGGATGCGAGTCCTTGCTTGGGCGTGGAAGTGCATTTTATCTCGAGCTGATTGATAGGTTTACATATGTGGAAATAAATGAATGGCAATTGGCAACGGGGCTGCGCTACGGTGTCCAATCCAGCAGGTATGAGAGAGTTTTCCTGACCTAGATGCCTAGAGACTACACAATTGTAGGAAGCTATGATGCGTGCAGAATTGCATCTGGAGGGGGAAAGGTGTATGTGGATGTTCTGATAGGGCGAGCCACAACCGCTACCCAAGATAACTTAATCCTGCCCTCTTTTAGCCGGAAATAAGCTATTTTACTTGTGACAGCCTCTCAGAAGCGTTCTAATGATGGTAAGCGAGTTGTCAACAGCTGCTAGGGGAGCCAGTGAGGAAACTGGACGAGTCCCATGAGGTGTTTACCAGCAGCAAGAGAAAGAGAGAGCGTCTTCTGTCGTATTAAATACGCTGCCTGCACGAACGGTTCTGTCACTGTGTGTGTGTATGTTGGTTGGCTGGTTGGTTGCTGTGTCAACGATCGAGGAGCGTACTGGTTTGACACCCTTGCTGTCAGACCCTTTACTGATGATCCCTTGTTCTTGCACCCTGCCTAGCCACACTTGAACCCCAAAGGCTTTCTTAACATAATACTGCGTGTATTCCCCAAGTATCGACGCAACCAACTGCTATTTTACCGCCGATAGATTCTCGAGACAATATGTATGATGATGCCGAAATGTGGCAGAAAAGGACTTGAAAGAATGAACGAGTGACTGCATGCGTGACATGTACGTACAACGTAGGTAAAATGTATCAGTGAGAGTGGTACTGTAGATCATCATCATGTTCCCCGGGAGGCCTACAGTACTTGCACCGAAACAGTGGAGTGACCGGCTCCCTCATCCCATGTCCTTCTTCCCTTTAACCAAAGGCAGTGGACAACGCCGCAGGGACAATTGCGATAAACAAAACCTCCGATAGATCTCTTTCTCTCACTTTCTATCTCTCTTTCGCTTTCTAATTCTTCTACATCCTCCCCAAAGGTTGATGGGCTGAGCACGCATTGCCAGCTAGCTAGCTAGAGTACCATCCGTAATAATACATCCTGCTACATTGATAGCATTGTATCGCTCACCCGCTCACTTACTCCATTGAATTCCCCATTGTCGTACCCTCAGTTATCCCCTTCTCGTCCTGCTGCGCGCGTTGTCGTCCCACCCTTCATCCTTTCTTTCTTTCTCACGCACTCTCACTCACTCACACTGTCTCCTGCTGCATTCATTCACTCAATTCAAGCATATTCCCCCCTTCCATCGAAGGTTTATCCGCCACCAGACGATATTGTACAACGACGAAACAGTTGGCCGGGGGCCCCGTTGTTCTGCCAGTGCTGCCTGCCTGCCTGCCCTTGATACAATACATTACACACTACTATCGCCCGCTACTATACACTCGTTTGGCACACATTTGCACACCATCCCATCCCCACCGTCCCTTTTCTTTCTTGCGGTGTCTCTCTTCTCTCTCCTACTTTATTTCTACAACCCAACCACCCACACACAACACCTTTTTTCGCGAGAAGCTGCAACAATTCTATTTCATCCATCCATCAATCTGATCTGTTGCGTTGCGTGGAGGAAAGGATAACAATCTCGCAGATACAATGTCCCAATTCGGAAACTTTAATGTAAGTTTATTATTTCTATTTTATTGGATTTTATTTTATTTTAGGAAATCAATTTCCCTATTTGTCCTGGCCGAGAGGAATTTGGTTGTTAGCTTCTGGTTGCTGGTTGCTGGTCTGAATCACGAACGACGAGGAGGGATCGGCCCGGACGCGCAACAACAACGCAAGGCACACAATCCTGAAGAGAAAGAAAGAATCGAAACCTGTTCAACTCCATGGACCCCGGGAATGAAACGAATGCTGACTGGTGGGGCTATGCATAGGACTTTTGTCGCGATTCGACATTGCCAGTATGCAACGTACGTTCTTCCTCTTTTAGATATCCTACCTACCTATCTGCCTATCCTCCCGCCGCACCTACATCCTATCTCTAGCCGAGTTTATGTGTGTGTGTTTGCATGTGTGCTCGACCGGTTCAATCGCTCGTCCGCTCGGTTCGGTTCAGTCGGTGGATCTAACATCAATGATAGCTTTTCAGGAATGGCACGGATCCGATGGTGGAGAAGCGGTGTCAATTGGTTGGAATCGCGGTCAACAACAGTGATAACTATATAAGGAATTTGGGTGCGTCTATTTTGTTAACAAGCTTATTTGGCTATGGGCGCTTGCGTCTAAGCGTGCCGCCTAATATTAGACCACTGGGCTCGGGGCTAACTGTTTGTAGGTTCAATTATACTAGCTGCGCTTGCGGTGTGTAGTTCAATAGGGTTGATACTCAAGTCTGAAAGGAAAAAGGCCGCAGTCGGACGAAGGTACTACTGCTACTACTAATCACGAGCTTATCCCGCATGCGACTAATCACATGATATGCAAATTACAGGGAAATCCAGATATTCCTTATTGGCTACATCCTCATGTCAATCACCGAAATATTCTCCGTCGGCGGCTTCCTCACAAACCAGACCATTCTCGTCTGGTTCTCGGCCCTCCATATTGGCGCCATAACAGCAACCGCATGGGTACTGATGCTTAATGCCGTTGTTGGCTACCAGCTCCTGGACGACGGGACACCTCTCTCGCTTGCTCTGGTGGGATCGTCGTTTTTGGCCTTCTTTGTTGGAACGACGTATGTTGCTGTGGATACGGGGTTCAACTACACAGGTACCTTCACAAAGGAACCGGACAACATTAGGAACTACGCGCTGTATGTGCTGTATCTGCTGTTCCCGCTCATAATGATTGCGGCATATGTCATCCTGGAATCTGTGCTGGTGATCAAGGTGCTGGGAGAAAAGATACCAATGAGTAAGTATCCAATTATCGGTTTGGAGGGGGGGTGATGCTAGGGATTGCGGGTGTTAATAAGTGAGAATAGGACGTCTCAGTGCTGCAGCACTCTCATTCGCCGTCGGCCAGATCTTCAACTTCGTCATTAGCGTACATCTCTGCGAAGCAACAAACGGAAAGATTGACGGCGCTCTCTTTGAGACTGGGTTTACACTGATTGCGGTGATCTTCGTGTGGTATTTCTGGAGCAGCATCACGGAGGATGAATGGCCAGAGGATACAATGCGGCCAATGAGTGAAGTGTACCCTTGAAAAACACACGCTGCTATTGCTAGAGGGGAGGGTGGATGCTATATATCCCTTTTTTCTTATTTTTCCGTTTATCCTTTTTTCGAAAGCTAATGTGGCCACATGTATAATTTTTGTTCTTTTTTTTTACGATTGGTTTGGTTTTTTTTTTTATGTATTTCTCGGCGATATTTATGGTTTTTTCTTCTTTCTTTTTCACTATATCCCAGCTTTTTTCACTTCACTTTTCTTCTCTTCCCAAGGCCTCCCAACGTTTCGAAAAAGCTCGGAAAACATTCCGGAAAATCTTAACTATTTCACTCACCCCGCCCCTATCACCACCCCCGGGTCAATAGTTATCAGCCCCCCCTTTTTTTTTTTTATCTTATCGTTACATATCTTTGTTTTTTTTTACGAACTTTTATAATGCTTAGGGAACATGACTATGGGGGTGGAGGGATAAATGGAAATGCCATTCTTTTCACGGAAACAATGGGATGGCTTGGTTGGGTTGGGTTGGGCGGCTTTCTTCTTTTTTTTCCTTCTTTTTTCTCTTGAGGTAGTTTTTAGTAGTGGTTGGCGGTGGTGTGTTTTGTTCTGGCTTGAGGGTTTTTTTTTTGTGCTTCTCTGTATTTGCGGATACCATTGGGTTTGCTACAAATCAGTTTGGAAAGAGAGAGGGTAAAGAAGGAGCTGCCGGGCTGGTTGGGGTTGGTGGGAGCTGGGGGAGCTGGGGTGTTAAAGAAGCATTGCAACTCCTACGATACCACAGCACAGATATCCAGCACGAGCGAACAACAAAAACCGGGGCACATCACACAACAATGGGCTTAATGGGGCTGTGTATATGTTATTGGGATATCACGGGCTGAGCTGCAGGAGGATATGAAGAATGCACATGCCTGGAAACACTTTTTCCTAGGCTGTACGGATCTTGAGCATTAGTACGGACTCTAGTTCTGGTAGCAGGCGGGCAGACATATCATCCCTGCACAGATGGGCAGGAAAAGACGGAGGCGGTGGAGATATAACATAACCAATTTTAAAAAAACATTCTTAAAACATTACATTTCTACACTCTCCCTCGCCCGGGACCCTTCTCATTATCTATCATTGACACTAAAAAGTAAAAGTAGAAGAAACGAAAAGTAATGTCCAACCCGTATCTGTGCTTCAACACAAGTCTCTGCGTAGCAGCTCTTCAGCAGGCCCGTCACCCACCCCCTCCAGTCAAGGTCGAGGGGGGATCTAATTATTGCGGCCCTTTTCTCCTTCCCTTTGCCCCCCTCCCTCTCCCTTTTCCTCTTCACCGCCTTTCCCCCTTGACACAGCACCAGAAAACAGGGAAGGAACCGGGTTTCGGTTTCTTCTTACTTCCTCCGATAGCTGTGCGTCGGGGGTGGGGGCGGGTGGAGGTGGGGGGAGAAAGGAGGGGGGGAGGAAGGAGGGTGACGCCCGCTCCCCTCACCGTGGAGTGTCGGGGTGAGGAAGGGGATCTGTGGGCCGCTTGTTTGTATGGGGAATATGAGATGGGGGTAGGGTATGGAAGGTGTATAAGTGGACCTCGAGAGGGGAAGTGGTACATTGGAGAATTGAAACTTTAGCTTGAGGTGCAACTTGGCCAAGAAAAAAGAAAAAAGAAAGGTGGAAATGATCGTTTTGAAGGTTTTTTATTATCGGGATATAATGATGGAGTAATGATCAAAATAAAAATGGGAGTTTTTACTAAAACTAGATACGCAAATTTGCCGGTTTTTCAGCATTCGTTCATTGATTCGGCCGACACCCATGGATATTATAATTGCGAGTTGTAGTTTTCACAGTACTTCTGGCGTGCTTGTTGAGGGGAAAAGGTGTATATAAAGCTGCTATATTCCTCACTCAAGTTCCTAAATGCTGGATCCTGCGTCTTCACTGTGCTGTACCAAATTCGAATAGGACTTCTGAGGCACCTGTGGAAAAAAGAATATCCAATTGATTTTTGAGATGGAGATTTTAGGAAGAAAAAAATCTCTCAATTTCTTATTATTTGTGAGATTTCCCGAAAAACTCCTTTATGCTTTTTTTATTTTTGTTAAAAACACAAATGCCTGACCCCAGCAAAAAGAAAGAAACCCTATAGCACATCCACATTTTTCGTCAGCATTTCGTTCCAGGAACTCCACAATTTTCCAACTCCCAATTTTCTCCGTTTCATCTCTATGCCACCTTTTCTCTCCGACCCCTCTCCAATACCCCCCCCCCCCGGGCCCTTCCCAAAAAAGCAACTAGAAAGACCACACAAACCTCTAGTGCTGGCGCGCCGCCGACCAAACGTTCTTCAACAGACCATCCCTCTGGGCCAGCCTGTTCAGTGAGTCGTCGCTCTCACCCATGGATCGGACGAAGCCGCACAGGGCGTAGGTGATGTTCTCGCCGGTGTAGCGGCCGGTCTCGTCGACCTTTCCGACGGAGATCTGCACGGAGGCGTGGTCCTTGGCCTTGATGATGCGGTTGGTGGCGCTGCACTTGCGGGGGACGTAGCTGTAGAGCGTGCTGGGTTAGTATGCGTAGTTGAACGATGCGTGCCGGGGAGTAGAGGGGGGAAGGTACAGGTCGACGAGTTCTCCTAAAGGGGGGTTAGCTAGTTGTCTCTATAGATGTTTATGGGAGTAGTCAGGAATCTTAGACTCCCGAGATTCGAGATTCAAGATTCAAGAAGGGGGTGGGGGGGTGTACCCTTATCGTTTTCCATTTTTGGCGATTTTGGTGGTGTTTTTAACGGTGAAAAAAACGGACTATCGTAGACAATTAACTCGAGGAACCGTAGGTATCTTTGGGAAGCAGCGAACTTGGACTTACAGTTGATATCGGGGTGCTGATGTGCTAGGGTGCGGTCGGTGGTCGTGATAATTTCCGTGTGTATCGATGGGGGTTGGTTGCTTGTTCGGTAGTGGGTGGTTGTGGAGACTAGGGCTTGGGCTGCGTGGGACTGCTTTTGCGGATGACTAAGCAAATACTGGGAGAAACGTTTTTCCGGGGGAGGGCTGTAAGGCCGGCGGGCTGCTAGCGTCGAAATTTGAGGTTCCGAGGAGCTGTGTAACGTGCTTTTTTTGATGCTTGGAGTCGAGTATGTAAATCTCAAAATAGCGACTCAAATGTTCATATCCGCCTCATAATATACGTGTCCATGACCGCCTCTGTTGCTATATGTATATACCCGCCAGCTACTCTATCTAAGCTGCCGCTCTCCCTTTGGTTTGCCTTACTGGTACACACAAATCTAGTATCAGGTCAGTATTGTGGCCCGAGTGGTATCGGAAGGAGGAGGATGGTCATACTCTCCTTATATAAGCTATTCAGGTCGCTGCTTTATGGGAGACCGAGGAGAACCGAGTTGTATAATTAAATTAATTATTAACGGTAACAGAAGGAACAGACTCGTTGTCTTGACACAGTGCTAACAACAGATAGCAAACACTGTAAAGGCCCGATGTGCTTCTACCATGCTGTTCTCTATCTTGCTCGATCGTTGCACAGCATGCAGGCCCGTGTTTGATAAAGTTTGTCTGTCAGCGAGTACTCACGTGCTGCACAACACAGGCACAGCACCACACCGATCGACCTGCAGTGAGAGTTGTGTGTAAAGCTTAAATACAGACTTGATGCCTACGATGCTGTGCACGGTGGACAGACACGGAGAGTACAGGTAGAAGTACGCATTTGAAAAGTCTCTGTCTTTCTTATATACTCCATGTGCTGTGAGCTCTCATGATATCGGTCTGTAGAGTACATATGTACTGCATCCTAATATCCCTTCGAGGTTCATATCGTTATTATTTATTCCTGTACTAGTAGTTCGTCCGTTATGCGATATTTTCGATACTCGTTACCCTTTGCAATGCCTCCAGTACCCACCAGCTGTCCGTTCCTGCTACAATTGATTGACAGCATGTAGCATCACCACCAATCACCACTGCCCCAAACCACACCAAACCCAACCCAGCTTCATTGATGACTAACCCACACCACCCCCCCAAAGCTCCCCAGCGCACCCCCACCCCCCACCCGCACCCCCGAATCCCAAAGACAGACCAGACACATCCATGGCCGACTCCGACGAGGACTACGTGAACTCCTCCGGTGATGAAGCCGGTGCCCACACCGTCAGCCGCCGAGGCGCCGGCGGCTCCAAAGGCGCGCGCCCGCCCTCGTCAAAGCCCAAGGTCCAGAAGAAGGAGGCGTGGGAGGACATCAAGCGGTCGTGGGATAATGTTGTCGAGGGTGCCGACGGCAGCATCAACGTCACAGGCCTCCTCGAAGCCGGGAAGCGCAAGAGGTACATTCTGACCCGGATTGATCTGGGGGGAGCTGAAGGAAGGGAGCGGAGCGGAGTAGAGCAGAGTAGAGCAGAAGAGAGCTGACTGAGTGGCGGTGGGGGACATATTGTAGACTGCTCAAAGACACCACGCCGCTGCAGCGCGGCATCATCAGACATGTCATGCTGATTCTCGACCTGTCCATCGCCATGGCCGAGAAGGACTTCTGGCCCACGCGCTACCTCCTCTCGATCCGCTACGCGTGTGACTACGTGCGCGAGTACTTTGAGCAGAACCCGATCTCGCAGCTGGGCGTGCTGGGCATGCGCGACGGCCTGGCTGTGCGTGTCAGCGACATGTCCGGCAACCCAACGGACCACATCGAGGCCATCCAGAAGCTACGCCTAGACGATCCCAAGGGCTCCCCGAGTCTACAGAACGCCCTCGAAATGTCGAGAGCTGCGCTGTTGTAAGGCCTCTCCCCCTTCCCCCCCCCCGCGGGCTGCTGTAGGTAGCGAAATACTGATACTCTACGGCGGTGCGGTATAGTAATGCCCCAACGCACGGCACCCGCGAAGCAGTGATCGTCTTTGGCGCCCTGCACTCCTCAGATCCCGGCGACATCCACCAAACCATCGCGCACCTCGTCGCCGACAAGATCCGCGTCAGCGTCGTCGGGCTCTCCGCGCAAGTCGCCGTCTGCCGCGACCTCGTAGCCAAGACCAATGCCGGCTCTACAAGCACCTACGGCGTCGCCCTGGACGACAAGCACTTCCGCGAGCTGCTCATCAACACCACCATCCCGCCCGTCACACGCTCGTCGAAGCAGTCGTCGGCCTGTCTGCTCATGTGGGGTTTCCCCTCGCGCGTCGTGGAGACCACGGCGTCGCTGTGTGCGTGCCATTCGCGCCTCGCCCGGGGCGGATATTTGTGTTCGCGGTGCTCGACAAAGGTGTGTGAGCTGCCGATGGAGTGCCCTGCGTGTGGGCTGATGCTTGTGCTCTCAACGCATCTGGCGCGACACTACCACCATCTGTTCCCGCTGCGCAACTGGGTGGAGGTGCCGTGGAGCGAGGCGGGGGAGGCGAGCGCGTGCTTGGCATGTCAGGTGGTATTTCCGCCGGTGCCGGAGAAGGGCGGTGAGGAGTGGGGTTTACCGGCGAAGACGGAGAGGGGCACGAGCGTAAGTAGTCGCTATAGGTGCACGGAGTGTAGGGGGCTGTTTTGTATTGATTGTGATGTATTTTGTCATGAAACTTTGTATAATTGCCCAGGCTGCCAGTCGAGGGAGAGGATGGGTGGGGGGAAAGAGGTGTTGAATGGGGTGCCGGCGGTTGCGGCGGCGGATACGATGGAGATTGATGGGTAGTTGGCGATAATTCAGCTCTTCTTTTCTGTTCTCTCTCTTTTTCTTTTCTTTTCTTTCTTTCTTTCTTTCTTTCTTTCTTTCTTTCTTTCTTTCTTTCATTTTCCTTTTCCTTTTCTTTTCCTTCCTTCTCTGGTTTCCCTTTAATTCTCTCGTTTTGTTGGCTTCCTATACACGTGTATCATAAAGGAACAGGTACGGAGTTTTGCTGCTTTTGATTTGAATAAAGATTGCTGTTGTTATTGCTGTCTCTATCACTGGCCCGGAATAACGGGAGTGCTGGACGTTGTATGATGCATGAGAGATCACTCGATCATGCCAAGACTCCCTGTGCTTGGCAACGGCCATTTATCTCAACAGCGCCATTAACATCCAAATCACTCCCATGCATGCACGCGAGATGGATCCGTAAGTAAATTTTTTCGAATCGTTGATAAATGATAGACGTAAGGCTATGGGGGCCCAAACTCAAAGTCAAGACGAGTGTTTAGGAGGATATGGGGAGTAGAGGATGGCCGGTATGTGACTTTCTAGGCTAGCTCGAACTCACATTGATATTGTATGTATGCTAGAAGCCGGTTGGCTACATGCGAGACTAGGGTTTATCTCGTACATGGCATAAACAGAAAGTGGCCAAAAAAACAGGATGAGCTTAATAGATATATAGGTCGGAAGACCGCAATCCAAAGTCCAAGAGCCCAAAGACCCAGAACCCACAGCAAAAGCCAAATGTTCAAATGTCCTCGGTGCCAAGTAAACCCAAATCTAAGTACCGACAAACAGACGTCATTCGAAACCTCCTGGATGGTGTGCCCAGCACCAGCAAATTTCAAAGGGACGAGTGCAGTCGGCGGTTTATTCCCCATAGCCAAAGTCACGAAGTCGGTGTCGATTATCTCCCCCAATCAAGCAAGGCAGAAAAAAAGTGTGGAATAAGGGAAATCAAAAGAACGTACGGCGCAAAAGAATCGCTCTGTGCAGTTAGAGACGTGCCAAGATTAGTAGGGACATGAGTTTTGAGAGGTCTTAGCGCATGGACAGTACATCCTGATCATCTGTGCCAAGACGACCCTTTTGACGGGGTTCTGGCGACATACTATGTGTAATTATCTTTCCTGTGTGTGCGCCGTAACGAATGACTGAGGGTGACTGAGATGTGAGTGATACGTGCACATCCAGCTCGTACTCCGTTTTGGAGGAATGGTGTTACTGTAATACCCATCGAGTGATGTAGTATGAAAGGGGAATATAACCTTAGCCACCCCTGACCAGCAACTGTTGATATGCTCTTCTGCACTGTTCAACTGACGTCTTTCATCGACACGAAACACTTATATTAGGCGTGTGTAGGCCTAAGCTGCTATCAATAGATAATATTCGGTGCATAGTTTGCTCCGGGACCTCATCACTTCATATTCACAGCGGAGATGGTGTGGTTTTGGGTGTGGGGTATTTGGGGGAGGGTGGTGGGCTAGTGCTGGGGAAAAGATCAAAAGCTGAAGGCTGTAACCAGGGCCAAAGGGTCTTGATTGAGCACCAGAGAGTTGACTCAGGCCACTCAGCAGTGTTCTTCAACGGACCCTTTCCGTTTGAAAGTTTGAGAAGGAGCGGGGAGCTCAGCGCTCACCAGGCAAATTAAATAGTTGGAGTGAAAAGGTAAAAAGGTACAAGAGGCGTAAGATGGAATGATACCAACTTCCAAATTCACCACTTCTGTTAATCAATTAATGGCAGAGAAGTAGCTTCATCTATTGCTCTTTATCCATGTTCGTTTTGAACACTGTGGCTTGTCAGTGGGGGTGTACCGAGGGCTGATAGCATCCCGTCTATGGCTTCTCGCGCCATGCATGTGCTAGAATTGAGCAACGTAACTACATGTACATACCCTTCGAGATTAGCGTCCGCCATCGCTCAGCACACCTCTTCAAGTCCACAACATTGACTCTATGAAACCAAGTAGATGTGTGTACATAATGTCTCGAGTCCGCTGCTGGCCAGTGTCAGAACTTAAGTCAGGCATGCGCAGAGCTTAAAGTTCTCTCCAGACACGTTATGGCCATGTAGTATTTTTTTTGAGTGATGCACCATGATCAACGTCTTCCTGATATATAGGAAAGTGCTACCAACTTTCCTTCGTCGTGGATTCGGTGTGAGGACGAGTGATCGATGGTGACGCGGAGCATTCGGATTCCGCTGGGAAGTAGGTCATCATATCGTTCTGGGTGAGGTTAGATGGGTGGGATCTGATGCTTAATTCCGGATTGACGGCTGGCGATTGGTCATACAAGGCTTAAATCTTAAATGCTTACTTACATACTTAGGGCCAGGGTCCAAACGCATGCGGCTGCGCGGCTCTGCGCGGGGGGCCAAGCCGTCCCAAATCCTCGTGGCTTATGCTGCAAACCAAACCTGAGGGCGCGCGACAACATTTCAAAGACCCTCGTTACCTCCGCTCACCACCACAACAGCAGGCGTCAGGCTCCTTGTTTACCCCCGTAAAGTCTGGCAGACATCTGCTTTTCATCTAAGTTTTCGTCTGTGGGTTCATCCAGTCTCTAATTCCCGCTGTTCCAACCAGCCACTGCTTTGCGCTTAAAATTCTTTCGAGCGACTCTGCCGCAATTTGCTGACAGCTGATGCCTTTTGCCCTGGACAAAGTAGTTTTTGAGTTTTAACCAACCACGAGGGTTTGGAATTTCGAGTTTCTAGTAGAATACAATTGCGCGTTTCCACAACGTTCCCCTGAGCTGGCTTGCGATTCTTTTACTGGTCCCGCGGTGTTCGAGTGCGCCCGCGGAAAAAGTTTCTGTAGACCATCATCTACGGTTTCCGACATCCCCTGAGATTTGCGCCCAATAGAATTTTTAAAAGGCGGTGCCTGACTACGCATATCAACGTTGGACGAAGTCTTATTTTTATCGGGAGTCATTGGGGCCGAAGGTGTCCGCTTGTAGGAACCCAAGCGTATCGATCGATACATCTTTCAGGATCCTGTAGGGAAAGATCAAATCTTGGCTAGGGTGGATTGAGATCCGTAAAGGTCATCTTTGGAGCCGGTTACCAAACCCTTCTATGAGAGGGTAAATAAGACCCTCAACACATATATAGGCCCTGCCGTTAAATTTGGAAGCAGGTCGAAAAATCACTACACAATTCCTATAGTCCCCCCTTTAAGCGGAAGGTTTATTTTCAGGAGTGTGCGCCTTTCAATGAAGGCATCTACAGCGACGTTTCCTAAAAATTCTACAAACTCGTCGGCCTCGCCCTCCGTCAAAGCGGCATATAACATCAAGTCAAATATCAATACAATGGAGCATTCAGCTTCTTCTTCTTCTTCCACCATGGCATACCCTTCTAAGAACAGTACTATCCCCGCCATTAGTCTCAAGCTTCTTGGTTCTGCTACACAAAATGGAAAATCACCTGTGGACCTTTTACTCGCAAACCCAATCAAGTTCGTAAAAGCCTCCGTCATGTCGCCGGTTTATAACAGGCCTCAGACCGAAAAATTCGGCGCATCATGTGCGGGTTCTGAAAGCCCAAAATGGATAAAGGTAAGTCACGAATCTATATAATCACAATCATTGAACATGGAAACTGATGACAAAATACAGAAAATATCGCCAAAGCCTCAAAATGGCTCTCGTGTTACAGGTACTAAAGAGTACAAGATTTTGCCAGGTGCGCCGGATGCGGCCAAGGCTAAGGTCAGTGTTGGGCGCGCCATTATCGCAAAAGCACTACATGAACTTATGTATGCTTCATTTAGGTCACTGTGACCCCTTCTGAGGAATCTTCCGCCCCCCCTGTGAAGAGACCTACCGGGTTTTCTGTTATTATAAATGGGCAAGACATTTTCCCACCAGTTGCTAATGAATATAAAGAACAAATGGTAGCATATGTGTATTCATATCAAATAATCATAACGGGACTAACATTATGCAGCAGAAACTAGAAGCAAAGTTCAACAATAAAGTTGTAACCGATGCTACGGAAAATGGCGTTACAAAAGATCACAAAAGTCTTACAAAAATGTCAGAAGAACCATCTGCTGATAAAAATCCCAAGTTGCGTACCAAAGTCTTGACAAACGGCGATGTACCAACGGCCAAGACCCTTACAAATGGCGATATTACGCAAAAAAAGATAAAAAAGAAACTTGATGATGATACCACAGCAGTGATGGAAGAGTCCGTTAAGGTTTGATATTAAATACCCAACCCTTTCCCTTTTTTACAAACTCATTACCTCCCGTCTTTCGTAATTTTGAAATTCAAAGTAATACCTAATTCTGAAGCTCATATGGTTTATCTCTTATCCAGCCTTCAAAAAAACGAAAAGCCGAAGAACCAGCCGGCCCAGCCGCTCAAAGACCTCGAAAGGACATCAACGAGAAACCAAGATCACCAAAGACTTCGTCACTCAAGACAAAAGGCTTCCATAACAGGGCTAACGATTGTTACCGAAACTCGGTTCTTCAGTTGATTTGCAGCATTCCTGAGCTTGAGGAGGAAATTGCAAAACACAATTCTGAAAAGTGTAATTTGGGGCATTCAACTCTCCAATGATTTGCGTTTTCTAACCCGCCTATTTATAGGCAGGATAACTTCGTGCGTATGTTGCTTTTTGGGCGAACTTATCGCCGAACATCATTACGAGTCGACATCCCGCTCCCGGACCAAGACAAATGAGGTGCTGAGGGGAATTAATTCTCGTTTAGGGAAGGGTAAATTCTAATCCTATTCCCATGTGCTTCATATGCATGACTTTGGCTTATCTGAAGCAGTCCTTCCTAAACAGTTCAAGAGTATGCGTCAAGAGGATGCTACAGAATACCTCCATGCTATCTTACACACTTGTAAAGACCAGCTGAACAAACGTATCAAAGACGTGGCTGAAAAAGGAAAGAAGACTCCCAAGGAGGAAGACTTGAAAAACAATCCCATCGACAGGACATTCGATGCGTCCTTCCCGTCAGTTCTTACGTGCCCGAAATGTGGCCACAGGTCTTTCAACAGAACCGATCTACCGTCCTTAATGCTCCTACCGTCCATTAGGCCCAGTGAGAATCGGCAAGGGAATGCGATTTCCGTCAAGGAACTCCTTGACGACCATTTCAAGCCAGAGAGAGTCGATGCCACCTGCGAGAAATGTAAATTCTCTTCCGGAAAGAAATTTACCAAGCAGGTTGAAGTGGAAAGATTGCCGAGGGTGTTGGTATTGAATGTGGTTAGGTGGACTTCAGTTGTGATGAATCGGGGTTACATCAAGGCCGATAAGATCATGAACAGACTGAAGTACGATGAGAAAATGACGATGCAAGAGAAGGGAAAGACGGTCCATTATCAGCTCATTTCTGTAGTGGCACACTGTGGTAGGAGTTTGTCAGCCGGTCAGTTCCATTCTGTGGAATTTTGTGGGCAGAGTTAGCATTTACTAATACTATCTACAGGTCATTACATCTCCTTTGTGAAGCAGCCAGACGGTAAATGGGCATTATGCAATGACAATTATGTGAGTTGATATCTTCCTCCTCTAACCGTTCTGTTACTAACTGGTTGAGCAGGTAGATGAAACCGGGTGGGATACAGTCGCGAGAGCGGATGGCATGCAGGCATCAATCCTCGGATACCAGCGCATCGAGTGAAACATTTCCTTGGTCCTATTCATTTTATTCGTCTAATTCGCATTTCCAAGGGCGTTTAGAAATTTTAAAGTCTGGGGATTCTTATTTCTATTTTTCATTTTCGAGGGAGGCCAACGCCATTAGTTTTGGTTTGCATCGGACTGGCCATGGGATTGGGGCGTGAGATACCTGCCGTGTTATTTGCTCCCCTTTGATAGTATTTAGCACTTGTGAATAATTATTCGACCTTTTGTACCCCTTTGGCCTCTGTTTGGGTTGTGGATATCAAGAGGATGGGTTATGGAATTTCACCGAGCATATTTATCAGCTGGTGATGACCGGAAGGTCGAGGAGATGGCTATCTTTTGTCTTGAAATAGATTTTTTCTTTGAGCTGCACTTCAGCATATATATATCCAATAATTTTTTATTCACTTTAAAAATGCGCAGATAAAGTTCCACAGCCTCATATCAGAATAATCTATGCAAATCCATATATATTGCGCAGTATGTCGGGACGGAGATCATTTGAGGGGACCAGTATATTTATTAGTGACAGAGCGAGAATTCTCACAAAGCCGGAGGGTCCCTGCTTGGTCTAGGGTCTGAAGGGCCAAATCATACATCCGGAATCCTTGCCATTGTAATATGTAAGCCACCTATCTAGAAGAAAGTTTCTCATTTAGCCATAGAAGGGGAATACATTCCTTAATCGTCAATAATATCTGATACAATGTGTATGCATAAGTGGGAACCAACGACTTCCACAGATTGTGATATAATTAACTGCACTGTGCTCTTTTAGTAGACGTATTGGGAAAATTATGTTTCATATCATACGATATGCATTGGTGATCAAAAGTGCATGCCTATGATAAGATATGACAGACTTTAATTTCGGACTACTATGACATAAAATACAGGCAAGAGAGTCTTTTAGACAAGAGAAATGCGTTTCTGCGACTAACACTCACAAAACGCTTCTTGTTTTTGTTTGTCTGTGTTATCTTCTGGCTGCCCGTATAGATCCACATGCCGTTGTTGAGGGCCCAGTTGGAAGGAGGTGAGAAAATATATGGTTGGTTGTAATGATAATAACCATTCTGTACCTAGAATCCAGAAATGAAATGAGTCAAAAAAAAAAAAAAAAAAAAGATAATACCGGGTTTCCGCGTTTGCCCTCATTCTGTGATAGATAGAAATCTGAAAGGTGACAGGTGTCCAAAAGTTGTGAGTTAACATTCTCGACATTTTCTGTCCTGTCGGGTGCTCTCAGGTGCTCTTAAATTGCTCGAAGCTTCTATCATTTCCCCCTCCTCCCCAAAGTTCGAAACGTTTTGAAGCGTCAGAGCTAGAAGAACCAGGACAATGTACCATCAGGACGGACTTCCGGTAATATTGATGTTTGCTGGCCAACTTTATGGAGCTTTGGAGCTATGGGCTGTTGGAGGTTAAGTGATCCTCTGACACGTGAAGATCAGGGAACCCACTGTTAACCCCACCGCCCAAGCGGGTGAAGCATGTGAAACGAGATGCCCCTCCATCTGGTACGTTAGTTGCAGCTGGCTGCCCTAGTATGGTGTCAATGGGCTAGTGGATGCTATCCCGTTGCCACTCCGAAAGGCTTCAGGGCAATCTGAGTGTGCCTAGATCGATTACCTGAACAACGTCTCTTCTTGCAAACCCAGGGACCGGCGAGTGATCTCCAGTGATTAGGAATGGCCAAGTGGATAGCGGTTATGGCACGTGCATCTAGACCGATACAGAAGCTCGGTCCGAGGCCTGTCTAAGGTACCTATCTGTGATCAATGGTACGCCCAATCAGACCCAGTTTTACTCTACAGAATCCAAGCGCTGGCGAATGGACAACAGGGAATCACGGCAGCCAACCAGCCCCTTCTGAGTCTCAAATCTGCCTCTTTCATCATCAATTGGTGAAGGAAGATTGCCTACAGACGCAAGAAAGAAGTCAAGAAATAAGGGAACCACGGGAGCGAAATCTCAGGCTGAATCTCCACTCTTATCCTGATCTTCTTCCCGATTCCATCCCCTCATCCAAGCATGAGATGCGACTGGACCAGCTCACACATACCACACCACACGCATAGATAATAGATCGAAAACACTTCTCCCACACTTACCCACGCGAGTCGTTCCTCTCCCTCCTATAACATCAACACACCCTGCCCACACCCTTTCCCCTTTTCTCCTCCGAGCAGCACCTCCACACATCTTTAGCCCACATCCCATGGGCAGCGTGTCCAAACTAGACGCTTTCCGCCCATATCTCAACATGTACGGCGATTTCATCACAAAGAATGCTGGAGCAGTCTCCCAGATCGAGAGTGCTCTGCGCTCTCTTACATACATTGTGCCTGGTACATATGCTTCCCCTGTGGCTCCGTGAAACAACACTATCGCGATAGCCGTTACTGACATAATACTGTTGTTGAAGCTCGCTTCAAAGATGTAGAGCTTGCATCTGAGTCCATACACAGTGGTATCCAGCTTCTATCACTGTACCATGACTCTGTACTCGCGCGCGCAGGGGCGCATCTCCCTGCGCCTGGGCCGAAACCATCACCGCATTCCCGGTACACAAAGTTTTGGACACAGAAAAGCCCCGGGTACAAGCGACTTGCGTTGATCGTCACGATGATCCAGTACACGGAGCTATTGTGGGAGATGTCAGCGAAGAGGCGTGGGCAGAAGATGAGATGGAGGACTGTCATTATCTTGGAGACGGCAAAGTAGATCTACCCGACAAGCATCATCCTTCCATATCGTGATAAGCGATGAAGGAATAAACAACAATCCAATACTAACCTTGTATACAGAGCTGTCTGCCGACTCCTTCTCCTACGCCTTACAAACTCGCGCCCACTGCTTACACCCCCCCTCCCAGAGCGCGAAATCGACCCCGCAGCCCTCGAGGAGCAACTTGACCCAGAGTCACCTCCTCCAGAGACAACATGGCGCATGCCTCGCACAGGCCTCTCGCTCCCATCCCTCCCGGCCAGCGGCCAGGTTTCACAGTACCTTTTGACTAAGGTCCTAACCGCCGAGGATGTCAAGCCGCCGAACCAACTTCTTCACCGCGTGCAAGGAACCGGCTACTTCGCTGAGGTTCTCTACATCATTAGGCCGGTTGTATATGCGATTGCAATGAAGCAATGGGCGCATGATAAGAAAAGCTGGCGACCGTGGCTAGTCGGTGTATCACTTGAGTACGCCGCTAGGCAGCTGGCGAAGAGGGACTTTGAGTTGACGGTGCCGGGAGGAATGAAAGGGTTGACTGCGCTTGAGAGGGAGGAGTTGACAAGAAGGGCATGGTCGATGGGCTGGTGGGCTATGAGGGGAGCGTTCTATGAGAATGTTTCTGGGTATGTTTTTCTTCATCTCTTTTATTAGATGAAGGATGGGAACTAATGATGTGTGTTATAGACCCTGGTTGAAGACTATAACATCAAAGCTCGCCGATAAACCGGTGCTCAATCTCGTAGCGGGCTTAGTCGACGATTACCAATATTTGTGGGACAACTATTATTTCTCGACTGCAACTCTATAAACGGACATAAACATAACGGACTTTTATACAGACTTACACATGCCGACTTCAGCATTATTTTCTTCTAGCGATATAATTCCGACTACGCCTCATTTTGCTAGCTAACCTTTACCTCGATTTAGATCCTTTGGATCATTTACATTCTGACAACCCACCCTTCTTCTTTGTTTGTTTTTTCTGTAAAGTAGCTCTTATGACGAATTTTCTTTTCTTCTTACATGAGGGAGGGTTCGGTTTTTTCTACTTCTAGGGGATTTAGGGGTGTTTTTTGTGTTTGGGTGTTTTGAAAGCGAGCGTTTTTATTTTCGTGTAATCTTCTAATGGGGAAGAGGATGTCTTTGGACGTTTTCGCGAAGGGTTTGGTGGATGTTAGTGAGTACTTTGTTGGTTGTTTTTATTTGTTTGTTTGTTTATGAACCAAAATAGTTCATTCTGAGGAGACGGGGGTTCGAGGTGAAGGAGAGTGTATTCTACAAGTAAAAAAAATCCTGCGGGTACGGTTGCGAAGTTTTTTTATTGTTCTACTTGATATTCATCTAATCAACCCCTTTATCGTTTCCATTACCATTATCATACCTACTCCCTTCCCCATTATCATACATCGTCCCCGACCAAGCACCACCCAAAAACACTCTTAATCTACAATATCCCCTCACCGCTCTATCCTTTAGCCCATAGCCGGGGGGCGGGGAAATAGCAAAAATTTCACTGCGGGCCTTTGCTTTGTGGACAAGTATCATTGGCTCCCCACTCGAGCATCACAAGACAGCGTGCAGGGATGCTGTTTGTTTATGTAGTACGAGGATTCTGATGTTGTTGTTATTGGGTCCGACGAGTTGGGTTAGGTTGAGTTGTTGCTCATGAGTGGTCACTCGGGCCTGCGCCATATATTAACAGCTGAGATGTGGTGGGTTTTGGTTATTGGGGGAGATTAATGAGATTAGTTGGTATTGATATCGATCAGGGGCAGGGCTGGGGGATGATATGATGGTGGAGTATCCTAGTCCTTGAGCTGATCTGAGGTACGGATGTTGCTTGAAGGGCTGATTCAGATCAAGCAATAGGGATAGTTGCGCTACTATTTATCCAATGAGTATTGGTGATCAGCGCAGATACTCTACGTAATACTACTGCTACTAAACTTTGCTTAATTGGGCTCCAGAAAAGTAGAGCAGCCTCCCGCTGGGTAGCTAAGCGACGGCAGATTCTTTGCATTAGCACTGCCTTACCTTATCAGAGCACAGTGTATGGTCAGAGCGAAATATTGCCCCTGATTAGATTAGAATGTGAGTTTCGGGGGAATACGAGTGATCTTGACAGATGCCGTACTAGTGATTGCTAGACTGTTACAGCCAATGTAAATGATCAGTAAGCACATGTGAACTCACTCCAGTCAGTGATTAATACTAGTGTTGTAATTGCGATACCGGGGCCGGAAATGCAAGATCTTAGTAGAGCTTCGCGGTGAGGGATGTCTAGCCAATAGATTTACTACAGGACCTGACTGGTGATTTGGATGATGATACTGGAGAGTTATGATACGTCAAAAGCTCACATATGCCGCTAGTATTATGCATGTTACAGCTACTTGAAGCTTATAGGTGGTATTACAATTGTTCTAGATCTATTACTCAAAAAAGCTATATCTCTCCCGCGGACGGATGGGGAGACCCACATCCACAAACACCATGGGTAATTCGTGTCAAGTTATAAAGAGAATGAAATCGGTTATTAAAAGCTAGATATTGGTTTTGAGGACGTAAACTAACCATTGCCCAAAGCCGAAGAGAAGGTGGTCTAATGAAAGTTCTAATTCGCTTTTAATCCGGCGAATCAGACCTAGAGTGTGCGCATATACTCAAATCTTAGACTTCTCCCAAGAGTACTGCCACTACTTTATTTAAACATATCGCTCTCTAAGGACTACTGATCTCGCTAGGGCAGCAAGAAAGTTAACCAGTAGACCTACAAAGATTGAATCTTTCAGGGGATGCCTAGCTATCCCATGAACACCCAACCCCCCCGACAAGCTTACTTTACAGTACTATCTCCCGTGAGAAACTTAGAATACTATATCTCCATAATATTGTCATATCCCCATAGCCCTATATCTATTCCATGGAAAAGTTTGTAGAGTTCAGCAGTCCTATCGCGATCATTATAAAATGATAACTGGATCGCGAAGTCTTAGGGGCGATTATTACCCTAAAATTACCCAGTGATTCAAGAAGATCTAGCCACTTAATGAATGTCTCTAAGTTTTTGATAAACTTATTTGTCAGAACCTTTTTAGCTGGATCCATCACCTGCGGAAGAACTTACATTGACTGATTTAATTGATAGGATCAATGGTTAAATCTAGAAAGCATGTAGTTCCAACACTCTGTAGTTAACATAATTTTCGAGACCCGTCACCGGCCTCCCGCGGTACTGGGGTGACCGTGAAGCGAGTTCGAGAAGAGAATAAACACGAGGTTTGTTATAATGGGCATATCCTACTCCTGGTCAACTAAGAATCACTGGAGTCTGGGTGGAAGTAGAATTAAAAAGAGGGGCTTATCAAAAAATATCGCCATCGGAACACAATGAGGCCCTAAGTCCCTGGTACAAAGACCCAAAAACCAAAGCCTGTTGGGTCGGCGTGTTCTTTGCTGTAAGAAAAAAGAGAGAAAAAAACAGGATATGAAAGGGTATGGGTTAGAGTATGATTGTAAAATAGGCTGGGAAGCTGTGTACCAAGGCCTAGGCATGGTGAACAGCTTCAATGTGGGTTTGAATTTTAGGCACATATAGATTATTTTGGGGCTCGAGGAGATTAAGGGCCCAACAAGGTCAAGGTATTTCGAAGTCACCATAGTAGCTGGCTCCGCTCCGGCATTTCTTGAAGATCATCTAATGGCATTGTGGACCATGTGACATGTATAACGGCCACATCTATCAGGTTGAATACATGTACTATTAAGGCATTTCTTGTCGTATAATATGAGAGGAACCTCAGATCTAAGTTCCAACTAGAGCGTTCACATCTTTTTAATTAACAATGGATTAGACCTTGGTTGTCATATTTCTTATCGGTCTTAGCATTGATTGGTGTTATATGGATACAAACTCCGAACAACTGAGAGTCACATGAGCACCTTCCATCAACCTTATACAGCCAGTATCGGTGGTAACTTCTCACGAGTGATACCATATGATCCGACTGCTTCTGGTTTAACTGTGTAGGGTTCACACTCACAGAAAAAGCTCTATCGTCATAGACTGAGCGATTAAATATATAGAATATAACCTATCGGGGTGTGCTTTGGGGGAGAGAATATGGAGACTACAGGGATACATTTCCCAAAGTGTAGTACCAAAGCCACCGAGTGATCTCTCATGAATCTCAAAAACACCACTTTAATGAACTAAATGCACTTTTGAAGTTATGGTACTTGAATTCTCATTTAAAAGCATTAACAAAACACATTGCAATAAACGCACAATCAAAGACTTGAATGCATCAAATTTATTACCCGTAACCACACCCCCCTTTCCAGCCAAATATCTATTCGGGCCCCACGTAATAAACATGCCGATGAAAGCTTTATGTAGATACAGTCATAATAAATGAAAATCATAGGAATAAAATGCCCGTAAGAGAAGATTTTGGACGCCATATCGCTCGCTGAGCTATGATGATAACAAATGAAAGAATAGCTGTAGGGAAAAAGAAAAAAATGGAACAAGAAGGGTCAAAGTTTGTCAATGCTGTTTGTTTAGTCGTTAGTGGCCACTTAGTCGTCGTAATTGAGCTCGTCCGCGTTACGCGCAATGGGCCTCTTTGTGTGCTTGGCGCGTTGTGGGGGGCCGGAGGTGGAAGAAGTGGTGGCTGCTGGTGGCGGGGTGGGTGTACTCGTGCTTGGGTTTCTTCGTATGCGCGGGTTTGTGGCTGGCGGTTTGGGGCCAAGCACGGCAAGGCGAACTCGGGCCATTTCATCGCAGAATTCTTTGTTGGCGATTGCGTCCATTGCGGCACGGAGGGCGGCATCACTGGGAAATATTAATTAGACTTGCCTCTGTGATTAGAGGGAGGAGAGGATAATACGTACTTCTTATTAGTTGCCCAGCCTCTCCCGATCCGCCTCTCTTTGAACCCCCACCCCGTGAGATAAACTTCAATGCTATACCCGCCCTTGTTCCCTCCATACTTTCCATCCCATCTATACTCTATTGAGACACGACTACCTCCCGCAATTGTGTTCAGCGTCTGCTTCGCCATCTTATCAATGGGAGCGATGTTGTACTGCTTCGCAAACTCGGCCAACTTCGGGGCATACAGTTTCTCCAACCACTCCCTAGCAGTCTGCACGCCATGCACCGGATCATCCAACACAAGTGCCGCAATATAAGCCTCGAAACAGTCCGCAAGCGTTTTGTTTGTTTCTGTCGGGGCTTTCTCCTTCTCCTTATCCAGTGGCTCCGACTCTGGCGACCCTGGCCCCGAAGATGTACTGGGCAGCGCGCTCGGGAGCATAACTGGAGAAGTGTTTTCCTGACCTTTGCCCTCGCGGATGCGTAAGTGAAATTTGTAAAGCGTCGCGTAGGTACTGAGCGGCCTGTTCGCGACAAGTGACTGCCGCATTTCAGAGAGCGAACCTTCGCGGTGGGTGGGGAAATAGTCGTAGAGGATATGGGAGGCGATGGACTGCAAGTAGGAATCGCCTAGGAACTCGAGGCGCTCATAGTGTCGGTTCTCAGTGCCTGGGATAGAGACTTCTTCACCTTTGATGAAGGACTTATGTGTGAAGGCTTGTTGGCGGAGTTTGTGGTTCTTGACCTCTGGAAGAGGCGGGGGCCAGTTGAGAGTGGGTGCTGAGAGGGTGGCGGGGCGGCCGAGTGAGAGAGAGGGCGTTTTGGGCAGTGCCTTTGGGAGTGCCTTGGGGGGTGGGGAGCTGTCATTGTCGGCCTCTTTCTCGCTGTCGGAGTCGCGGTCGGAGTCGCTGTCGGAAGAGCCGCTGTCGGAGTGACTAGAGAGGTCGCTGGTAGATGGCGAGGACAGCCATGGGAGGTCACCGGAGGTCTTCATTGTGCGAAGCGCGGCAAGGAAGTTGGCTTTGCGGTCGCCAAGGGCGCCGCGGAGCTCTGGGATATCGGATTTGGTGGAAAGGAGGGTTTTAAGTGTACGGCGAAAGTTGTCGAACTGTTCGGCAACTGTTTCATTGGATGATCCACCGGTCTGTGAGGACGCAACAGCTGTGGGAGTACGACGAGCGGATAGAAGTGCTACAGCTTTGGGGGCTGGGGGTTCTACATCCTTGGGTTTGTGCTGCTTGACCTCCTTGACGTCCTTGGAAGTCTTATTCGCTTTCTCTTTCTAAAGAATTTGTTAGCAAAAGAACTTTGGTTCAATTCATAGTTATGCAGTTATGTAGTTTTGTAGAAGGAGCAGAGACGTGCCTTTGATTTCTTGTGCCCAGGCTCCTTATGTGAATGCGGGCCGACGAGCGTGATTGCGTCCGAGTCTTCGTGCTTTCTTTTCTTAGATTTACCCATTGCGTTGTTGTCGCGATGTTTCATTGTGGTGTTGTTGAACGTGTGTTGAAGTTTATGTTGCCAGGCGCAGATCCCAATTGATTGGCGGTTGCAGGCGGTTGGTCGAGAGCCTCCCCTTGCTTGCTGTATGTGGTTGGTTGGTGTCTGAGACAAAAAAGGAAGATTTTGGACCTCCACTTCTCAACGCCGAGGGAACACACTCAATATCCCCGCAATCTATCAATTGCAATCGATCAATTCAATTGTCCTCTACTTCGAGTCTACTAACTCAATCGACCCTATATAGAAAGACCCTGGTCCCTTGATATATATATATATGACTTCACGTGTTGAATCTCTAAAAAAAAACTGAGACTGAGAAACCACAATTCATTGAAAAAAAATGTTAAAAAAAAATATAGAACTGCGATTTTTTTTCGCTACAACAACTGAAATGCACTGCTTTGCTGCTACTACTACTGTACTGTATCTCCCCACTTTTCTGCACCATGCCGCCCGTCTAAAATCACCACTATCAACAAATACACCCACTACCATCATAGCCATTACCAGGCCCAATTACTTTGACTGGACCTGTCCTTTTCCAGTGTATCCCTCGCTCGAGACACCGGTGATAGGCTCGACGTTCTGCGCCTTCAAAAACTCGTTAGACGCCTCCTCCCATTCGCGGTTAAGGGTCTTTGGTGGCGGGCGGGCCATAAGGCGGGTTGCGTAGAAGAGCATGAATGACGCTCCGAGACCGAGCATAGTGTACATAAGAATCTTCTTGTTCTCGCCGGCGGGGGGGACGGCACGGGGTCCATGAGGTCCGAAAGCGACCCAGTATGCTGGTTGAGGTGTTAGCAGTGGGGTTATAAATAGTATTTGTGGTTTGCATCTGTGGTTTTATTTGGTATGATGAGATATCTCGTGATGATGATGATGATGATGATGATGATGATGATGGGTTGTAATGATTGAGCTGAGGCTTTTTTGAGGTTGAATAAGGGAATACCTACAAGCTTTCTTCTCCTGCACTGTCAGGTTGCTCCATGGCTCCTTCATGCGGTCACGAAGGCTCATCCACAGGTCGGCCTGCTCACTTGGCGGCATCGATTCCCACCGCTTCTCAATATCGGCGAGGGTGACATTGGAGACCGCATGCGAAGCGCTACGGGATTGTGAGACGACCGCAGTCGCGGCACGGAGGGGGGTTGAGGCGAGTCTAGCAGACCGCAGGGCCGAGGTTCGCAGCATAGACATATTTTTTTATAATTTTTTTTTTGGATGATAACGTGGTAGGTGGGTTGGTTGATGGTATCTACAGAGGAGGAAAAGGGAATGAGTGGAGATTGGGGGGGGGGGGGTCTAGGGTTCAGATTAGTCGGGGATGGGGAAAAGAGACGACGTCGTATGATTGTGGGATGGGAAGGTTGGATGTGAGAGGCTGGAGTAGAATTTGTTAGCGAGAAGTCCCGGCGGGCAGTGTTGTTTGCTATTCCGAAGGACAATCGCATTGTCCTGGTAACCTCCTCCTTCCCCTCCACCCCGCTATCGTCCCCCAGCAGCCTTCCATCCGATGATTGCAATTGAACATTAATTATTATATCTGTTTGGTTTCTATATCACCTTTTGTGCGCACGAGAGTTAATTGACCCCTCCATTTGTTGCCATCTTGAGTATTAATCAATAATCAATGGATTTACATTGGACGACTCAGGCAAGAGGGAGGGGTCTGAGCATCACGTCGTCAACGTCCACCCATGTGGTGGAGGTTCGGCATGTACGACATCTGCTGTTACCTTAGCCATCTGAGACATGCAACCCCCATGCACTGGCCAGCCCCAAAGCGTGCAGCAGCAACGCAAGCCCCACCAAAATCATTCCGTTTGAACACCTTCTGCAGTGGGTAGCGACATCATGTTCCAGGCATCTCCAGCACAGGAGAGTATCAAAGTTGAGGCTGAATCCCCAAACTATATTAGGCGTAATATTAGTATCACAGAAATAGTGACATCACCTAAACGTTTCCGTACTCCACATCGGCCGGCATGTTTGTGAGAATGCTTTTACCAGATGGGAGAAGACAATTCCATCCAAGACCAGGAAGAAGCTGCTCGGATGATGTGACAATTACAATGTGATGCTGCATCGCTGTAGCTGAGTGGCAAAAGGAAGGAAAGAAGCCGTCCGTTTATCTGAGCGTAAAGTATCACAAATACTGGAACTTGTATGGAAATCCAAGCAAGTGAGCAGTGAGCAGCGGCAGCCCCGGCAGCAGCACCCTGTAAGGCTTTCTGGCGTGCGAGATGCCGCTCCGACAGTCATCTCAATCGAATGACGCGGGAACATAATAATGTGGAAGTGGGATGTTTTGTTGCCCCGCGCTAGTAGAGGGGTTATTTGTGTTGTAAGGCAATCCATCCAGTCCACAATCCTGGGCCAAGATTTTATAGGGACATGTATATTTCTACAACATAAAAGCCATCCTTTCCTGCTGTTCCCCTTGTTCTCCTCTACTTTCTCATCTTCTTCATTTTCATCGAAATTCTTTTCTACCATCACGCCGGACTCTTTGCACAGTTAAATACCTTTCACAAGTAAGTGATGCTCCATCAACAATATACTAGTATACTCGATGATGTCATCCGTAAAGTAGGATAACAACTAAAGATAACACCTGGATAGATAAAATTCCAAAATGGTTGTCAAATGTGGAATCAAGTAAGTTTGAACTCGCAGGTTATTGATTTATATCAGAGCTAATATAAATAACTGTATAGCGGTTTCGGACGTATTGGACGTATCGTATGTCAACAGAATCTGCTTGAATTCGTAGATTTATTAACCGTGTCTTCTGGTCTAAAAGGTCCTCCGTAATGCGTAAGCTTTCCATCGCTCTTCTTCCGTTGATCTTGTCAAACATCATGTTTGTCAACGATGAGAACCTCAGCTTACCTTCTACTAGCATCGAGCATGATGATATCGAAGTCGTTGCCGTGAATGACCCCTTCATTGACCCCAAATATGCTGTGAGTATCCCTCAATGCTCCATAAAATCAAAGCAGATCTCACACATCACCCTCCTACAGGTGTACATGCTCAAGTACGACTCTGCCCACGGTAACTTTAAGGGAGATATCTCTTCCAACGACGCCGGCGACCTCATCGTCAATGGCAAGACCATCAAGATGTACCAGGAGCGCGACCCTGCCAACATCCCATGGAAAGACACCGGTGCCGAGTACATCGTCGAGTCTACTGGTGTTTTTACCACCACCGAGAAGGCCTCTGCTCACTTGAAGGGTGGAGCCAAGAAAGTCGTCATGTTTGTCGCCCCATTCCACGAGCCCATATTTCCCCGTACTAACAACTCTTTCTCCAGCTCTGCCCCATCGGCTGACGCTCCCATGTTTGTCTGCGGAGTCAACCTCGAGAAGTACAACAAAGATATCCAGATCCTCTCAAATGCTTCCTGCACCACCAACTGCCTTGCCCCCCTTGCAAAGGTCATCCATGACAACTTCGGCATCATTGAAGGTCTCATGACTACCATTCACTCCTACACTGCTACACAGAAGACCGTCGACGGTCCCTCCGCTAAGGACTGGCGTGGTGGGCGCACTGCTGCCACCAACATCATCCCCAGCAGCACTGGTGCCGCCAAGGCAAGTACTCTCTTCATATCACCTAAAAGACCTACTAACACCCCCTTAGGCTGTCGGAAAGGTCATTCCAGAGCTCAACGGAAAGCTTACTGGTATGTCCATGCGTGTGCCAACCCAGAACGTCTCAGTCGTCGACTTGACCGTGCGCCTCGAGAAGGGTGCCTCCTACGACCAGATCAAGACTGCCATCAAGAAGGCTGCCGACGGCCCAATGAAGGGGATTCTTGCGTACACCGAGGATGAGGTTGTGTCTACTGATATTAACGGAAATAACGCCTCAAGCGTCTTCGATGCCAAGGCGGGAATTGCGCTAAATGATAAGTTTGTCAAGCTTATTGCTTGGTATGATAATGAATGGTAAGCTATCAAACTATCTAAGCAGATGCGAATGAAGCTAACATATTGCTAGGGGTTACTCTCGTCGTGTCTTGGATTTGATTTCATATATCGCTAAGGTTGATAAGAAATAAACTGATGGGAGAGGTTTAAATATTAATTATCGCATGAATACGCGAGTGGCTGGGGAAGAAGAACAAAGAATGCTGGCTGTTTGTTGTATTTAAAGCTTTGGTATTAAGAAATCGAATTGTTTGCCGCCGTGAATTCTTGCGTAGTTGTGAGGTAGTTCTTATTAAGAATATTCCAAAAAGTAGGATGTATGTAAAAGTATAAGAGGCATGGCCGGGGTTCGTATTAAAGTAGAGTGAGTCTATAGAAGAATTGAAACGCTACGATGCTTTGTGAATTATGGGCTGTTTTGAGTTATTTGTGAAATAGCGGAATCATAAGTTATCACTCGATCACCTAGTGCCCTGTTTTGGCCTAGCGCGTAGATACTAACCGTAGAGGCTACATGTAGTTTAAGAGCGCAAGACATGGAAAGACACTACATTTCTAGGGAATACATGTGCAGCGACAGGTAATAAGTGATGGAACGCCCTGAGTACAAACACCAAATGTTGGTGGCGTTTTACCAAAACAGGTATCGCTGCGTTCCATCACTTATTACCTATCGCTGTAGTAAGGCTTCTTCCTTACGCAAACTTCGAGCGCAAATATATGTTATAGCAAAGGTATGAACAAACCCCCCACCTCCCCATTCCTTGAAATTGATAATAATTACAACATGAAAAACCCTGCCTCCACATCCTCTCCCCCGGACACCAATTCCACGCACCGACTGTAGCTTTCGATAAAAAAAAAAGCGAGATAAAGGAAAGAAACAAGTAGAATATAAAAAAAATAAGAGCTGGCAAGTATATATTTTATGTCTTATATCAACAAGTCTAGCCGCTAGCAGCGTACGCAGCTTCACCTGGTGCTGGGTCTGCCTCTACACCCGCTTTCGACATCTTTGCTGCCGAGCACCTTGACATGGTCGGTGAGCTGTGAGGAAGTTAAGTTAGCTTGTGTTCATTTTTACAATCATGATATATCACTCAGGGGGGTCAATCATACCTTCTAGAGATGACGTCCGTGAAGTAAAAGTTCTCTATCACCTTCCTCATGACGCCACCCGTTACTGGCGCGCCCTTGTTCGCCTCTACAAGTCCAACCTTGATACCCTGTGCGCTCATTGAGGTGTCCTCAACAATGTCGTATCTTGTAAGTGCAGGACTAATCTCCTCCATCCTTGACCTCAGAGTGCTCAGGTTGTCGTAGCCAAGGTTTACGCCGAGTGCCTCTGCGGTGGCGCGGACAATCTTCCAGTCCTCGCGAGCAACGCCGGGCAGGCCGGTGGCGGCCCTAGTGAGCTGAACTCTTCCCTCGGTGTTGACGTAGGTGCCGCTCTTCTCAGTGTATGCTGCACCGGGGAGGACGACGTCGGCGAACTGGGCTCCAATGTCTCCGTGGTGGCCCTGGTAGATGACGAACGCCCCCTTAGGGATATCCGCCTCAGTGATCTCGTCGGCACCAAGGAGCCAGACCATCTTGGGGGTGGTCTTGGCGGTCTCTGGGGATGGTGGGACGAAACCAATATCGTAGGCTGCAGAGCGTGACGCGGCACGCTGGAGAACGTTGTAACCGTTCCATTGGGGGGTAATAAACTTCGAGCTGTTCTTGTCAAGGAAGGTACCAATGGTTTCGTACATGGCCTTGCCGTCCTGGTGCTCGGTGATACCAGAGCCGACGATGATCATGGGTTTCTTGGCGTTGAGAAGCTTCTTGCCGAAGGGGTCGGCGAGTGTCTTCTTGAGCGCTGCAGCGTCTTGGCCGAGATGCTCGTACTCGAAGGTTCCCTCAAACTGTTCGCCGACGAGACCAATCTCGAGGTCGGAACGGAGCCACTGCTTACGAATGCGGGCGTTGAGCACTGCTGCCTCGTGGCGTGGGTTAGTTCCAACCAAGAGAATGGCATCAGCCTCCTCAATTCCACTGATGCGGGAGTTGAAGAGGTAGTTGCTGCGGATATCAACACCGTGGGCGGGAGGGAGGTTTCCTTGAGGTTGATCGAGGGTCAAGTTCTCAGAGCCGAGCTTATTAGCAAGGTCCTTGAGGGCGACGAGGGATTCGGCTTCAACGAGATGTCCGGCAATAGCCTTGAATTCATCTCCCTTAGGGGCGAGGCGCTGGTGAGCTTCGTGGATCTCTCCAAGAACTTGCTCCCAGGTGGCCGGAAGGAACTTGTCATCGCGACGGATCAGGGGCATTGTCAAACGCTGGGTCTTGAGACCATCACAAGCGAAACGGGTCTTGTCGTTAATCCACTCCTCATTAACGTCGTCGTTAAGACGGGGGATCACACGCATCACCTCAAGACCACGGGCGTCGACACGGATGGCAGAGCCAAGAGCGTCAAGGACGTCAATGGACTCGACGGGCTTGAGTTCCCAGGGACGAGCACGGAAGGCATATGGCTTTGAGGTGAGGGCACCGACGGGGCAAAGGTCAATGACGTTTCCGGAAAGCTCAGAGTCGAGGTTCTTCTCGAGGTAGGTGCCAATCTGCATATCGTTCCCTCTTCCGGTAGATCCTAGCTCCGGGGCACCGGCAACATCGTTCGCGAATCTGATGCAACGGGTGCAGTGAATACACCTGTTCATCGAGGTCTTGATAAGAGGACCAATGTTCTTGTCCTCAACAGCGCGCTTTCCTCCAATCTCGTGGAAACGACCGCGGTCGCCTCCGTAACGCATGGACTGATCCTGGAGGTCGCATTCACCACCCTGGTCGCAAATAGGGCAGTCGAGAGGGTGGTTGGCAAGGAGGAACTCCATCACGCCTTCGCGGGCTTTGTGAACGAGGGGAGTGTTAGTCTTGACTACCATGCCGGCTTGAACAGGCCTGTAATTGGTGAGTTGGCTTTCATTGGTGATGCCGGGGGTGGTGAGGGGGAGCGCACCATGCACATGAGGCAGCCGGCTTAGGCACTCTTTCTACCTCGACCAAGCACATACGACAGTTACCAGCAATCATGAGTTTTTCCTGTAGGTGTTGGTAGCGTCGTCAGTGATCTGTATGCACCACCCCCCATAACTCCCGGGTGTCCGGGCATCAGGGATGCAATTGGGACTGTGGGGAAAGGTAAAGGAAGCATGAGTAGAACATACATGGTAGCAGTACCGGGGAATGGTAACTCCAGCTTTTTCACAAGCTTGGATCAATGCCGAACCCTGCTCGATCATGACTTTTTTCCCATCGATGGTGACCTCGACCTCGGCGGAGGCTCGGGCGGTGGCAGCGAATGATCTCCGCGCGGGGCAATTAGTGAGAAGTCGGCCAGCCGTGGGCTTCGCACTCCGTAATAAATTCTGTCGCATCATTTTGGAAGATTTCGAGGTGCGAAAAGAGGGAGTGGAGAGGGAAGAGAAGAAAGAGAGAAGGTGAAGTGGCGGGGGGGGGGGCGAATTGATAAGAGGTGGGAGGGCGGGCTAATGACGATGAACGAGGATGGTTCGAGGGAAATCTCGTGTGAAACCGTCGACGTCCAGAGCGGCCAATGGCAGCGCGGCAATACAAATCAGATCGAATTAGTAAGCAGGTAGCGCGTCACAATAAATCACTCGACCCAGTGGCACATAGTTGCTGATTTCGATCATGTTTTGATTGGGTCTGTACAGGTCATATTGGAAAAGAGTTCGTCGGGAGCAACTCCACATGAGGTGGGAGTACACCCTAGATGGGCATATGACAGAAGCGGAAGAGCGCTAACAACCAAGGCAACAGAGCTTTAGATTGAGGATCGCAAAAAATATCTTGCTCGGGTGGTTTTTGGAAATGTAAGAGCGGGGTTACCTGATACTCCGGGGGGTATAAGTGAAATATAAATGCACTTTGTAAATTTAATCTGATCCGATCCTAGCTATGTACAAGGACGATTAAAAAGATATTGCTCCTCCCTAGGGTACCAACTTTGTTAGGGATCGGGATAGGTTATTCCGTGGGAGGAT
Organism: Morchella eximia; assembly: GCA_024713935.1. NCBI lineage: Eukaryota > Fungi > Ascomycota > Pezizomycetes > Pezizales > Morchellaceae > Morchella > Morchella eximia. The sequence continues at coordinate 1,685,983 of JAMGZG010000006.1, forward strand.
AACTTTGAGACATTTGGATGAGTTATACCCCAGATGGGGATATCACGTGGTCAATGATAGTTAAATCAGGAGATTTCGCTCTTATTTAGATAAATTATCCCCGCCAAGGGATATATATCTCAGCTCATCTTTTGGAGGGGATACATATCTTTACCTAAAGATACAGGTTTCGGGATAGGTTATCCTTACCCGTGGATATATATCCTTTCATGTGGATATAATCTAATATCCTCTCATAGAATAAAGTGTTCTCCTGCTGGTAGTATTTCGCATCCCTAGCAATTTTGGACTTGGACAAATTCGATTTTTTTTTGGCTGTCGAATTTTTAAACCTGAGGTTGATGGTGGCTATCTCTATTAGGTTTTTATCTGAACCATAGTTGGTAACATCTACTACATCCAATCGCTAAGGTGTAAGTTCGATTCCCGTAAGCTCCAATTTTTTAAACCTCAGTTCTTGATGTTATCCCCTTCGAAGGGTAGGGTATCCCCTACCAGTCAGAACATACAACCTCCAATGAAATATCTCTCCTTAGATAAGGATATCTTATCATATCCCGGTGAAAAAGGATAACTTATCCAGCAAATCGAAGGGTAGTACCCAATAGTTAAGATATCACATCCTACCTGACAGGATTGGGCATCCATCTACAGCAGGATATCATATCTATTGCGGGTATAAAATAGGCCCAAAACCTTATCCCGCTGACGAGGATAAGTTATCCGAAATTTTTGGTACACTAGGGTCCTAACTCCTCTTCTCTCCTCTCCTTTCCCCACCCTTAATCATCTGTTTGTAAGAGTTGGTGACTCTCAATATACAGCTGTTTTTGAAAGCCTTTATTCACGTCTCAAAACTCGCACACAACCTCAATCGCATGTACCCTATTATCTGTTAGCTTGTGATTGTTGAATAGAATCGAGTTGGCGGACTGAGCTCCAACAGACCCACAGGTAAGCTTTGCGCCAATCTGCAACCGAGATGGCTATCGCACACACTGAGAGAGAGAGCATGTACAGAGGATGTGGGGGCTCAAGCTCAAGGCCTAGATATCAGGCATTGCCAAACTCACAATAGGCCGAAAAGTGTTCCCCTTGCCGGTTTGATTCTGGAGCCTGACTGGAGCCAGGAGAAGCTAGAAGCATAGACTTCCATCGACTAACGATGTCTACTTGGGCGTTCAGTATTCAAATAGATGTCTCCAAGTCCTTGTTAGTCTAACGCCTAGAGAGATAGTTCCCAAGAACTCAGCGAACGTAAGTATACATGTAGCTTACAACGAAAGCATTCCCTCTAGCTCTTCAAGTCATCATCTGCAACCGCTTGATGGACAGCCAACCCTAGATGGCGTAAAAATCGCTAAACGTTGCGCCAGCTTTCGCGAGAGTAAATATTCGATCTCCATACTCATCGAAAGAGACACTAAACTTAGCAAGGAATAGGAGGGGCTAGATCTTTAGAGCTTTTCAATTGATCGAGTGACTAGCTTGGCACACATTTTGCTATATATGGGCGTAGGAAGAGCAGCCCCCCACAACATCGACAATATACCACTTCCATCGGCGTGTAGGTAGCAAATCCATGAGTTCTAAGATGGTGTATATGGTGATGGGAGATCGACTCTGATATCAATTAGGTTATACTGCATCATATATTGTTCCTTCATCAAATATCACTCGTGCGCTACACGATTTGCGATTTGGTCTACAGCGAGAGGTAAAATTATTGTAGAAACAGGGGTCGAAAAACAGGGTTTCTATGGCTGGGCAAGCCAATAGGACTCCTCCCATATTTCTACAATAATCTTACCTCTCGCTGTATTTTATTCCTTTGAGTCGGGCTTATCGTGGGATCTTCTTCTGAGACCAATTAAAAGTTTAAAAATATGTATCCATATCATTAATCGCGGTACGTTAATTATAACGTTCTAATATAGGCCGAACAGCCCAGCCGAGTATAGGAATCAAGGAAAGATGTATATATAGGGCTAGAAGTATAGAGATACTAAAAAATTACAAGAAAAACGAAGAAACCTTCACCCTGTGACTTTGGTAGTCCTTAGATTGGGGGTCTGCTCTGAACTATGCTCCGGGACGTCCCTGGGCTATTCCCGTCGGTGCTTTCTGGCTTTAACTCTGAAGTTCCCGAACACTAGGCTGCTACGTGCCAAGAAGGTTTAATTTTGCCAGAGAAACTGGTACTCCCGTCTTAGTCTCATGGCTACCCCATACAAACAGCTCACTGCTCCCCACCTCCGTTTTAAAGCAACCAATTTCAAGAAACTCGCTTCCATCAACGTTTTCTCTTGGAATCCACCCCTTCCTAAACCAGCTTATACCATCGCTCTCCGGGATTTCTCGGCCGACCTTAGTATCTCTAACATAAACACAAAGCGCGAAGGTTTGTATGCTTTTTTAATCAAGCCGATCGCGAGCCAGCTTATGATTTGCATGTTCTTCGGGCTCTTAATCCACCGGGGCATATTGCGGCTCATACTGCAATGGCACACTGTGTAGTGTCTTGAACATATATACGATATTAAGAGGCTCGAGCTTATTAGATCCTATAGGGCGCATGTGACAAGATTTTTGTGAATAGGTTATGAAGGAATATATCCCCACAACCACAAAAATCTATCAAGGAGATAGTCTTGTGATTAGAGAGCTGAAGAATGACAGAAAATATTTCCTAGGTATGAATTCTGGTTGCCAACTCTCGGAGCTGATTTTTGTTGGCGGGGCAATTTCTGCTAGTTGCTGTGCGAACTTTGTCACTCGGTGTCCAGATACCTTAATTGGCGTCGTTGATTTCTTTGACTGCCTCGGAATTGAGAACGGCACGCGCGCGGGGCTGGGTTGATGTTTTTCTATTAGGGCTGGACTGCGGATCTCATGTACCAGAGCAGTCCATTGGTTTCAACAAGCATTCTATGCAATAGATCCGTGCATGATGTTTACGAGTAAGCCTTCAGAGGGTGTGGGCGCATTTCCAGGGGTTTCTGTGATCCAGCGGGTCATAAATCCCGATGGGAAGACACCTTTGAGTCATTCTAGCCCATTAAATTCTCCATATACCTGGTCGTTCTATAGACTTTCCTACCCTGTTGAAGAACTGATACTATGTGGAATTTATATGGCTGGTCTTTAGATACATGTAGGCTGGAATTGAATCCATGTTATCGGCTCACCTAACGGGGTGAAGACTAGCATTTATCATCTAATGTATGTAGGTGTGCCGTGTATGAGTTTGAAAGTTTCTTTTTTTGTAAATTTGATAGATACCGCCAAAACTCGAAAAATTGGCTATCTCCGTCCAGGGATTACCGCTTGGGTGATTGGTTGAATGGCATCGATCTGCTTTAGAAATTTCCCATACAAGTAATTTTGATCTAGCCAATTTTTCGAGTTATGGCGGTATGTATTGTAGTTGTGCTCCGCTCCAGCCAACATTTTATAACAGCTTTGAGCTCTTTTGCCAGGGTATTGGCTACGTCATATCATACCAACCACGATAACACTTGATGGTAGTTGGTGGATCGAATGGTGGTGAGATCTAGTCATTGGGGTCCATGCGATCCAAATCCGCCGGGAAGATGACTTTAAGATAAGATTAGTATACTAATATCGTGCAAAAGCCTGCTTCCATCATGAGTCAGTAAAACAAGCAAGTTGTGATCAGAGATCAGAATACATGTAGTACAGGATGAGCTTAAGTTCGGCCAAATGACAACAGAAGATTATAAGGTATAGTCGCGAGGCTACTTCATAATCTACCTTCAAGTTCCTTGCGCTCAAGTGTACCACTCACAATCGGTGAACACTATTATGGTATATCCTAGCTTTGAAATCTATTTTCTAGTACAAATGGGAGTCCGTTAAGAGAAGCGTCTTTTGGGCGGGAAGACCTTCGTTACTCCATGTAATAAAGTAGATGTGACTGCTGACGTACCTCATGTACTCAACAGACGCCTAGTCCATAATGCCTATGTAGCTGCAGCATTGCAGCACTGCGGCACAAACACCTCGCACACCAAGTAAAGAGGACTGTCAAATCACTTCTCAAACCTCAAGCGCTACTTATAATTGATCTGACTGAGCCATGACATAGAATTAATATCGCACTCTTTTGGAAGTCAACGGATATATCTCTTTAAGCGGTACGCCTGGGATCTATGGAGAATCGAGTCTATAGGGTCTGGCATTTCCTTAGATTTCTTCGATTTTTTTTGGGCCTCACTGGCTACGAAAGTACTCGAAGGGATCCCGTGAACTGTACACTCGTCCATCCATACCACAACTGCTACTCTAGCGCCTAAGGAGCTTAGGTTCCAATTGAGATAAAGACCTTAGGTACATTTAATGAGCTTCTTCGAACATTCTCAGCCACCAAATCACCTCCCATATATAGATCATGAATTCGAGTCAGATTCACTGATACGTAGAATGTTTGTGTATGTACTATATCGAGGAATTCGTGTGTACTTTGTATAGAGATATATAGTTTTCTTTTTCTTTTCTCTTTTTTCTTTCTTTCTTTGCCATCCTCGAATTATTCTGGAAGTAGCATTGTGGGCTAGGCAATAATTTACATTATTTTATGTTGGGATATTTCAAATTCATGATTCAGTGCTAACCGCATGGCGTTTTGTGTCGACCAGGGACCAACACAAGCTGATCACCTGAAGCTGATCTTTAGACCTGCATTACGCAGCTTGCATGATGCGTAATGTTAGCTGAAATGTTAGATGGATGAAAGGCGATAACTCGTGGCAAGAAAAATAACCATACTTCAGTGCGATCTTCATCGAATCAATTGATTTGGGGATTTCTCAGATGAGAACGTAGAGATGAAGTCGCATTTAAGTATTGACAGTCTGTGCTCCAGTGATAAGCATTCCCCGGTGCGGCTAAACCCGAAGCGGCTACATTAATCAGCGGACGCCCTCAGTCAGCCAGGCCTTCTCTCATTATTCACTCCCTTCATTTCTGCCGTCAACTTCTCTTCTCTTTCTCACTCACTTCTTTCCCTCCCATTTCTCATTCTCTTGTTTGCTGCCTGAGGGGAGGGCAGATACAAGATATATAAATCAATCCCTTTTGGTTCTCACGCACATACCCAAATAAGTCGGAACCTCCCCAATCCCAATCCTCCCCCACCCTCCCCACCAGCGAGCGAATAGATACCCCCACCACCAATCACAACCACAACCACAACCGCAACCGTCCAACCCATCAGGTCCTACGTATGCTCAGCTCAAGTACATAAAGTACCACAGCCATACAATAAACCTGTGTGCATCGCCCATCGACACCAGGACACGAGACTTGCCAACCCCCCATCTCCTTCCCACAGCATCTCATCCTAAACACCCCCATTCATCAGACTTATCTGCCATAACCTGCTACCAGTAACTACCCACCACTTCTCCTGGTTTGCCTCTAGACGGCATTGATCCAAAATAGACCTAGCGAAACCAGCAGCAACTTCAACACAGTCGGTTCCTGTGGTATCACAAACCACGCCGACTGTGTCGTAGGAGCTGCGTTCTCCGAGTGGTGAAAATGAACCACCCATACCCTACGGCCGTACCGCCGGCAGTCCCCAATGCTCAATTTCGGCGCAGGGACGACCCTAGAATGTACCAAGCAGCTGCTGCGGCGTACTATTATCCGCAACAATTTCATCCTCAAGCCCATACACCGCCACCCCCCCCGGTGATTGTAAGGTCGCCGCTCCCACACCAGGTCACAAAACCCCCACCCCCACCTTCACCACCACCTCCGCCGCCAGCCCCAGTTGTAACGAGTCCTGTGGTGGTGAAGGCCGCAATCCCACCACCGCCTCCCCCACCAGTTGTGAGGACTCAATATCAACCTCAAGTACTTTAATCATTCCCTGTAAATGTCGATTATGCATTTGAGCACGTTGCTAACTTTATGAAGCTACCATGGTACTCTGCCCCGGACGAACCTTTCCCGCGCAGACGTCGGCGAAGAAAGGCCCCCGCTCTTCCTACTCAGGTGCCTGCCCCAGCAGAGCCCGTTCCTGTAGCGGAGGAGACTGTACCTGTTGCACCGGAAGTCTCTACTCTTGAGATAGCGCAAGCTCCCTCTACTGTTTCAGACATTCAAACGCCTACTACCACATGCCCACCTTCTGAAGCCGGCTCAACAATTGCCTCGACACCCATATCCACTGCTCCGCCAGCTGCAGCTTTTGTTCCGACCACTACACCTGCATCCGTACCTGCACCTGCGCCTACCCCTGCCCCTGCCCCTGCCGCAATTGTACAGAAGCCTGTTCCTGCAGTACCCGCAGTTCCTATACCTGCGCTACCCGCGGTGCCAATTATCAAGGCCAAAGCCAAGTCCGCTCCTAAATCGCAAACGGAACCGGCTAAGCCTGTGACTATCAGTCCCTTGGAGTCCAGCGCGGCCCCCAAGGATGCAAGTGTTAAAGAACCAGCTCCGAAGGATGTAACTCCTAAGGATGTAGCCCCTAAAGATACAGCTTCCAAGGATGCAACTCCAGTGACACCAGCACTGCCCACTGCTGTCAGTGAATCTGCTGCTGTTGCGCCGCCTCCACCCCCGGCCGCGCCCAAATCATGGGCCGACTTGGTGAAGGTAAGGAATGCTGTTGCATCTGCAGGTATTGCAGGGGCAAAGGTCGAGCAGCAACGCGCGGTTGTCATAAAGGGAAATGGGATTGTGACAAATTCACTGTCGGATATTTTGATTAACTTCACGATTCCGAGTGAGAAGAATGTTACTAGCCCATTCTTGGAACCTAGGGGATTAGTCAATACCGGTAATATGTGCTTTATGAATGCTGTAAGTTGTTCTGACGCCAGGGTGGCAGATCTTTGGAGAGTTCGTGGCTAATCAGACCTTAGGTTTTGCAAATGCTGGTGTTTTGCGGACCTTTTTACTACTTCTTAGATCACCTTTCAAAACAAGTCGCACACAGCTTTAAAACGGACACACCTTTAATTGATGCAATGTAAGTACTTGATATCATATTCCAGAAAAAAATGGGTTTCGATGTTAATGCGACTCAGGATCATGTTCATGCGTGAGTTCCGCGTTATTAGCCCTTCAGCTGCCCAATCACAGCCTTCGACACTCAAGGCTCAGGATTTTGAGGCTTTTGGTGAGCCCTTTGTCCCCGAATTTCTATATGAGGTTATACGGAGTATGCAGAGCTTCGCACATATGAAGGTAATTTTACCCAAATTCACCGCTTTTTAAGGTGCTAATATTGTATAGCGGGGCCACCAACAAGATGCCGAAGAATTTCTAGGATTTCTTCTAGATGGTCTACATGAGGAGGCCATCAAAGTTATGTCAAAATCTCAGCCCAGCGGTACTTCCACCCCCACTCAGAATGGTACTTCGACCCCCACAGAAGAATCCTTGGAATCGGGCTGGATGGAAGTAGGTCATAAACAGAGGACCTTGACTACTCGTACCACAGAGATAATCGAATCTCCAATCACCAAGATCTTTGGTGGTAAGCTTCGAAGCGAGTTCAAGGTACCGGGGTTGAAGACCAGTGTTACACTCGAACCTTACACACCCCTGCAACTCGATATTCAGAGTCCAGATGTTAGGAGTGTTACAGATGCGCTAAGACACATGGCCGTAGTTGAAAAATTACAAGGAGACTACAACCCTGCAAAAGGCCCTAACGTTACAGCTACGAAACAAGTTCTCATCGAGACCTTGCCACCGGTCTTAATACTGCAATTGAAGAGATTCCAGTACGACAACACAAGCGGCGTTCAGAAGATTTGGAAAAGGATCGGGTACCCCCTTGTTCTTGAAATTCCACCAGAAGCCATGAGCCATAACAAACGTGCTGGACCACCGCAAAAGTACCGATTGATTGGTGTCGTCTACCATCACGGTAAGAGTGCGAGTGGAGGACACTATACGGTTGATGTCCAGAGGCAAGATGCAAAGAGCTGGATTAGACTTGACGACACAGTCATTAAGAGGGTTGGTAGTGATGAGGTTAGGATTGACGTAAAGGTGGAAGAGGAGGGTGAAGAGGATGGTTGGGTGAATGCTGCGTGGGAAGCAGTGAATGGTGCAAATGGTAAAGGCACGGGAGAGGGTGCGAAATGGGTCGGTGAAGGCGGAAAGGTGGCGTATATCTTGTTTTATCAAAAGTTTTAGGTGGTGTAGTTCTCTCAAAATGTTTCCTCTCTCTTTCTCTCGCTCTCTCTCAACCTCTCTCACTCTTTTCCTCTTTAGTCATTCATACCTTTTCCTTCTAACTCTCCTACTTTGCTTTTCTTGTATCTTCTTTTTTCATTCTACCTCTTACTATTTTCTCCTGTTCTTCTTCTCTCTCATATACTCTCAATAGTCTCCTCGTATTTCCGCTTCTATGTACTCCCTATTTTTTCATATCTTCTTTCTGGATTCGGAGTAGACGGGGTAGTTACGGGATCGATCGAAAAAAGAAAAAAATTGGGATGGATGGGGGCGAAAGGGATGGGAAAAGTTTGCTTTTTTTTTCTTCTTTTTCAGTTATCTTTATTTTTCTTTGTACGTTCATGTTGCATGAGTGTCCGGTCAAGTATACGTTGGTGAGCTCGTGTATGGAAGATGAGTGATAGTGCGTAGGGGGCGGTGGTTATTAGTGCTCTGAGAGATGTTGGGTGATCGTCTCATCCTTTTTTCTTTTTCTTTTTTGGTATGAGCGGTGATGGCATATGTTGTTTGTTGTAGAGTATGTAGCGTAAATAGCTTGTCTTGTGGATTTCGTTCAATTTCTTCGGTTGGTTGATGGATAGTTGGGTGGCTGGCTGGATTGGCGTCAAGGTATGTATATACTTTGAATATCAGGAGAAAAAATACAAAAGAAGAAAAAAGGAAAATGAGGGTTTGTTTTAGGTCTTTCAAGGGTTGAATGCGGTGGTTCATGAGCGGTCACTCGGGCTCCTCGGGTAAAGCTTTCGGCGGAAGGGCTGGGCGGGGGACCAGCAAGGATTTCGGGTTTAGGTCTTGGAGGAATAGAACTAAGGGTCAGATTATTGAAATCAGTTCTCTCCGCGGTTAGTAATATGTGATCGATAAAGCTATAAGGAATGTTGTTCTTTACTTTAAAACTGCCAACTGCAGCTGGAAAGATAATATTGCTCTAGGAACTCGAAAATTCGGTGAGAAAATATGATCAATTTCTACGTACTGTTGAGATGAGAGTTAATGTGTTTCTCCAAAGTATTAATCGTCATTAACATGTCTCTGCTGCTGTTTGATAATCATCTACCTATCAGAATCAGATGTTGTTCGCTCATTCAATCTAAGTATAGTTCGAGGCGCTAGAATTCGAACATCCTTGAGCTCCCTCATATATTCAGATAGAAAGCTTGCTGGATACGGCCACCACCAGGAGTTTGTTTCTAAGAAGTGCTAAACACGAATTTATGTACCGTAAACATCAGTGGATCCTGCAGGGGTCCTCTCCATAGCCCGAATTTCCGACCCAAGATAATTTTATGCATCAGCGGATGTCCGTGCAACAAATGACGGGGTTTGGGTTGCGATATGCATCAGTGCTAGCTTGACATGCGCCCATCTTGGGGATCCTCTCCCTCTCTCTCGACGACATAAGCTGCTGCGCAACACAACCAGCATCAACCGCATTCAAGGTTGCGCGAACAGAACCAGAGCGCGATACGATCAGCAAGGTGAGGGCAACAAACACGTCCCTTCTTAAATCTTCCCACAGTGAATCTGGTCTCTCGGCATGCCGCGTGAAACAAACGTATAAACTCGATACCTTCTACCCTGCATTCCACCAAGACCTCCAAGGAAACCCACCAGCCCACTCCTCGTAGGCAACCCACAACTCCAATCTCTATCTCAGAAGAGATAAATCTTAGTGGTCGCTAGATCAAATGCCCTTTGTTCCTGGGTCTGACACAGATATGCTTGACGCGCCTAATGGTACGTCTGCGGCTCATATCGAAAACCAACCTACCTTTCCGATCTGTGTAAACGGGCATGCAGACGTTACTTTCACCGGCCCCTACGACCCATCTCGAAGCGATCATGCTTCGCCCGCGGCTGACCAGACATCTGCAATAACGCTGAGACTTTCGGGCGACGTGTCTGCATCGAGGGAGGATTCGACAGAAAAGGACCGTCAAATGTCGCCCAATAAAGCACTTCCAATATCAAGTCTCAAAACGGGACTATGTTACGACACACGTATGATGTATCATGAACAAATCAATGAAGAAGATCATCCAGAGCAGCCCAAACGGATATTCTCTATATATAGTGCTCTGGTAGGTGCTGGCTTTGTTGAAGATGGACGTCTCACGGGGGGCTTCAAGGATGGGATAATGAAGCGGATAGACGCAAGAGAAGTAACAGAAAAAGAAGCTCTGTTGGCGCACTCTAAGGGTCACTGGGACTACATCTCTAGCACCTCTGGTATGTTATGAATGGCTCTTTGCTTTCCCTAGCTTCTTATCCTCGTTGACCGAGGGTTGGACCTGAGGGGGTTAATTGTAGTTTGACTTGTTTGTTGACTTGTTCCTGCCTATTTAGCGATGGATCCTGTTGATCTGAGAGAGGCATGGCAAGAAGGGGACTCTGTCTACTTCTGTCCGGATAGTTTCTCTAGCGCAAAGCTCTCTTGCGGAGGTGTAATCGAATGCGCAAAAGCAGTCGTTGAGAGCCAGGTAAAGAATGCAATTGCTGTTGTACGGCCGCCGGGTCACCACGCAGAGTTTCACAAGCCAATGGGATTTTGTCTGTTTAATAATGTCTGCGTTGCTGCCCAAGTGATGCTAAAGAAATACCCGGAAACAATCCGTAAGGTATTGATATTGGATTGGTAAGTTTTCAACCTTTGTGGATTTCAGAGCCTTGTGCTGATTCATGTGGCGAAGGGATGTACACCATGGTAGGGCCCCGCTTTAATTTGGCTGATATGTTCCCAAATGCTGAGGTTATCTGAAAAAGGAAACGGAACCCAGGCCATCTTTTATGACAATCCTCATGTACTCTACATGTCGATACATAGATTTGATGGCGGGAAATTCTATCCCGAGGGCCAACATGGGAATTATGACAAGTGTGGAGTGGACGAAGGCGTTGGGATGTAAGCATCTTTAATCCAATTCCACTTTTAGTCCTGTTGCTAATCTCCCAGGAATGTAAACGTTCCTTGGAATAATGTTGATGGCGGCATGGGTGATGGCGACTACATGTACGCGTTTCAGCGTGTTATCATGCCTATTGCACTAGAGTTCAACCCCGACTTGGTTCTCAGTGGGTGTACCCTCCCATGAGATCCTGATAATGTTTCTTACGTACCCTTTTAGTTTCTGCTGGGTTTGATGCCGCAGTAGGTGATGAATTAGGAAAATGCATGGTGACTCCAGCTGGATATGCGCACATGACACATATGTTGATGAGACTCGCAAACGGAAAGGTTGTTGTTTGTCTGGAGGTAAGGGAAAAAGATCACAACCTTCACATTAGACTGTTCGGTTTCTAATCCTGCTTAGGGAGGTTATAACCTGGATTCTATATCCCACTCAGCCTTGGCAGTCACCAAGGTGCTACTTGGAGAGCCACCCGGGAGACTTCATGATGGGGATAAAGTCAGACCATCAGCGTCAAGGGATGTCGAAAAATGTGTTTTACAGCAGTCTCGGTACTGGCGCTGCATGAGACTTACAGAGTCAGGTAACTTGAGCCCCCCGAATCGTTTATTAAAGCTACTAGCCGCCTAACTAGCGTAGACCCTATGGAGAAAACGAATTCCTATCGGTTGCACGGTAAGACTGTTAAGTCCATAAAATCAGAACCCTTTAAAAATACTGATAAGAGATATCGAAAAGATGTCATCAGATCTCATCAAGCGAAGGTATTGTGGGAGAAACACAGGATGTCGGATTTGAAAATATTTCGAGACACCATCTCTGTGTCCTTTGAGAACCAAGTTCTTGCGACGTAAGTAATTCTTCCGATTTTGCCCAGAAGATATTCTAACAAATACAGAACAAATTCTTATCAAGCTGAGACATTAGTCCTGCTTGTACATGACCCGTACGTAGCGATATAAACCATGCACAAGAATCTTCATCAGTACCTCTTGGTCTAATCATTCAGTTGCGTCTGTTTTGTGAGATACGAGGGAAAAGACCGTCGGTATGGGCACTCCTGGATTCCAATATGATAAACAGGATTGCGCCCCACAACGCCTTGCTGGTACACCCATTCACTCACCTACTCTTCCCCCAGTCCAGCTAATTCACGCGATTCTACTTAACTCGGGGGAGGGCAGATATTGGGTTTAGGCTAACGTAGTGTTTTTTTTCGCGGGTTTAGGAAGATGTAGGTAACATGTACATCGATTGGGCCGTGCAGAGAGGATATGCTGTCATAGATGTGAATATACCACAGGCTTTGACCACCAAAGAGGTATATATTCCTTTCATATATATAAGATTTGCAACTCATTATTCATGAAGGGCACATTGGCCGAACAGCATGAATACGAAGTAATGCGGCAAACGGAAGAAATTTGCATGTACCTTTGGGATAATTACATTGAGTAGGTTCACTACACCTGTTATAGAGTGTAATCAGTAGCTGATTGTTGATAGGATTTCTGAAGCCAAAAACATAATCCTTCTGGGCGTTGGAGATGCCTTTGTTGGGATATTATATCTCCTAGCTAACCGGGGTAATAAACCACGATCAACGTTGTGATTGATCAGTGCTGACTTGTAGTTAGAGTGCCGTGAACGCGTCAAGGGAGTCATTGGCATAGTTGGTGACGAAAACGGCCTCAGGGCCTGTAAGCCTGGAATCCACGGCGACATACTCATCGACTGGTACTTCAATGTAAAGCAACCAGTTAGCCAACTTTGGACCAGTCAAGGAACCAGCTAACATATTATAGAATTCCTTGATATTTTGCACCCAAGAGCATAACGTTTGGGGGGTAAGACGAGGAAAGAAGAAACACGGCACGATTCGCAAATCACCTGCGACCAACCTTCAGGATGTACTGCGCGAAGCATACGACGAAATGACCCAATGGCTCACGGACAGGCTTCCCCCACCCCCACCCCCACCCCCCGCTGGCATACGAAGACCTAGCAGTTCTTAGCTTCGTTTTGCACACACACAACTTTCTATTCTTTATTCTTTTTTAAAAGAGTTCCCTATAATTCTACCACAATCCTGGCATAGGGGATTGTATTCATCCTTTCCCATCCTTCCCATCCTTACCGCCCTCACTGACCCTTCCACCCTTTCCACCCCTTCCACCCTTTCCACCCTTTCCACTCTTTCCACCCTTTCTACCCTTTCCACCCTTTCCACCCTTTCCACCCTTTCCCACTTTTTTTCCCTCTATCTTCTTCACGCTGCCACTGCGCTCTGGGTGGGTTGTATATTAGTTTTATCTGTATCTGTTTCTGCAGTTGTCTCGTCTCTCCATCTTGACGTATTTACTGAACGGGGGGGTAGATTTAGAAAGATGTCAGCATAAAAACTCCTGAAGGGGAATTTTAGTAATTTTTTTGACATGTCGGGGCGGCGTGGCGTCTGTGCCGAGTGTGCCAGTTGTCGAATCTGTTGTTGGTATTGGATAACTAAGTAGCTACATAATGCCATAATCTCATTCTTGTCATGCAAGCATTGCGGTAGGAGGCATACATAGAATTTTTCTTTTCTTTTTCTCTCGTTGGAATTAGGTCATGTAGTCTCGAAGCTCGTTATATGGATGTCTAAATTGGTATAAAGCCGACTGAGGGAGATCCGGATGTGCTGATCTTGTAGTGAGAAAAAAGGCGTCAGAAATCTTTATGAGTGCACGCACAGCTTGGCATCAGGTTTTGGGGAGGGAGTGGAACAGTCGAGTGATCAAGCATGCTTGGCCAAGCTGCACGTGAGTGGAATGGTGGGCGTGGGACTGGCGCACGCGATCATTTCCAGTCATGTGTCACGGCGCACCCACACAGTCAACTGTGCTCTAGGTACAGGCTAGGCAACGAAACTTGCCTTGAGTGAGGCCTTGGTAAAACATATCTTGGCTTCTTCTTGGCTTGTGGAGCTTCATGAGATGTCACTCGGTGGGTGTTGGGCACTCGAATCGATCCGAAACCGGGAGATATTTGGTTGATTAGTTATTTCTATTGATTAACTACATGTCTACATGCACTCAAATGTAGAGGGGGCAGCACTGAAAAGAAAGAAAGAAGAAAAAGAAAAAACTCTACAAGAATATCTATATCCCCGCACCCAATATAGGCCCCCCCCCCAAATCTTCTAAACTCCACGTACATACCCGCTCAAAGCAATGATACCAATCTAACCCAACCAACTAGCAGCTAACCTACAAAGTCCCGATCCCTCCTCTAATTCAACAAAATGGTGACCACGCCGCCATCCTCGCCCTCGACCCTAATCCCCGCCTCCTCGCCCACAAGCGCATACCGCCTGCGCACCAGCTCAAACACAATCAGCCCCGCACTCGTACTCGGCACCTGGCGCAGCGTATTCATCACAAAGCCCCTATACAGCCAGCGCGCCCACCCGCCCACCTTGTCCTTCTGCAGCGCACACTGCGCCCACGTGTCTCTATACGCATTCGCATACACCCTCCACGCCGCCCTCACCCCACCACCACCACCCATACCCGCACCCCTGCCCCGCGGCGCCAGCAGCTTCTCGGCATAATCCATCGACTCCAGCCGGCCCCAATGCACATCCTGCACCTTCCCCAGCGGATGCTGCACCACCTGTTGCGCCACACTCGCCGCCATCCCCGCAGCCAGCAGGAACGCCGGCTCCATCGTGAAATGCGGGCGCACCGTCGTCTCCTCTCCTGCTCGCAGGCCGCGGCCATAGTACCAGCGCGCATAGGCGTAGAAGCCCTGCTGCTTGACGCCCTCAAAGGCGGCAAAGAACACGCCGTAGCCAAGGCTCTCCTTGAGTAGGGAGAGGCCGTAGCCGGCGAACACGCCGCGCGGGCCGATTTCGCGCAGCTTGTGGTGCGCGTACGTCCACATGGACGAGTATTGGCCCGTTAGCATCTCGCTGACTTTGAAGCGGATGACGAGGGCGTCGAGGGGGGCGGCGACGATGGATTGGAGGGTGCCGGCGAGGAGGCCGGCGGTGAAGGTGGCGGTGGGGGGTGGTGGGGGGTGTACGCGGCGGGAATGGTGGGAGGAGGGGGCGTGCAGGGTGGAGAGGGTGGTGAGGTAGGTTGTGTAGAGGAGGGCGCCGACGGAGGCGTTTGCTATTAGGGGTGGGAGGACTAGAGGAGGAGAGGAGGGGGGGAGGTTAGTATATATATATGGGCTTTTGGGGTTTGAGGTTTTTGGGGGGGTGGGGATTTGTGGGGGCGGTGATCATTGGTGGGTGGTTCGATCATTGGTCCTCCATTGTAGCTCCTTCCTACCTTGGTTCGGGATGAAGCCCCAGCCGTAGTGCTTGACGGCGTGTGCGAGCAGCAGCGGCGTCGTCTGCCGGAACGACCACCTCTCGCCCGCCTGGATCAGCGGGTTCACGGCGCGCACCATTTGCTGTGTTTCCGCTCGATCCCTTTCGTTAGCCATCTCCATCTAGGTAGCTCTCCATCCGTGCATGTAACCCCATAATATTCCTCAGAAATAAATAAAAAGAAATTCACAAACCCACCATATAATCCACCCTCATCCTAAAAAACGCCTTGACCGGCGCCCGAAAGTAGAAAGCCACCAGCTGCGTGCCCACGGCCCGCACGCCCGCCGCGGACGTGCCCTGCACAATATTGTTTGCGGGCTTTCGGGCGGCCGCGGCGGCGTCGGCATCGCCGCGCGAGGTCGAAGGGTCGTAGAGGTCTTTGGTCATGGCGGCATCGATCGGTCGGGCGGCGGAGGAGTGCGAGAAGTTTGGAGGGGGGAGGGGTTGTTTATATTCACTGCAAGTAAGCGCTCGAGGGAAACAGGCCGGAAACAGACTTTGTGGGGCCTAGAGGGGAGTGTTGAAGTATGTATAGGAAAGGGAAAGAGAGTGACAGACAGGGTGCTCTTGAGCCTCAAAGCTTGGGTTTGGGCCCCACCAATCAACCCCGCGATACCAAGCACTGCACAACCACCACAGCTCTCTCCCAAGTATCTACAGCTCTCTATATCTACAACTCTACCCATCTAGAACCCTCCCCTCCGCTCTCTTTATACAGCTCTACCCACCTACTATCCACAGCTCCACCACCGCAAAATGGTGACCCTCACAACCCCGCCCTCCGTCTACCCCGCCCACTACGACTTCCCCCCCTTCTTCACCAGATACGTCCCCCTCTCCCCTCTCCCTCCCTAGCTAACACCGCCCCCCACACAGCCAAACGAAACAACCTGGGCCGCCCAGCGCACAATCTGGGCCACCTTCATCCTCGACTACTGCCGCTACCACCGCCTCTGGCGCCTGCACGTCTCGGACGCCCTCGAGACCGATCTCTTCTGGAACAAGAAACTCTCCCGTACGCCTCCCCCCCCACCCCCCCTAGCATATAGACAAGCCGGCTAACACCGCCAAACTAGGACGGCTGGCGCCGAAAGACGTAGCGGCAATCCTGGAGTGGATGGCGGGCGAGGGCATGATTGCGTGGGACGGCGCGGCGGCGGTCGTGTATTGGCGCAGTGCGGAGGAGTGGGCCGAGGCGATATATCAGTGGATTGATGCGACGGGGCAGAAGGGGAGTGTGTTGACGCTGTATGAGATCTCGGAGGGGGACTTGACGGTTTCGCAAGGTGAGTGAGTGGTGGTGAGAGGACGGGGGGAAGCGGGGGGTAGAGCTAATGTGTGGGTGTGGGTGGGTGTGTGATAGAGTTCCATGGTATTGATCCGTTGATATTGAGGAAGGCACTGGACGTGCTCGTCAAGAAGGGAAGTGCGCAGGTGTTTGGGAGTGAGGATGAGAGAGGGGTCAAGTTTTTCTAAAGAGGCGACTCGAGGGCCCGGCCTATTCTTGGTATTGTCGGGGGAGTGGGTGTTTTCTTTATTTCCAACCCTTTTTTTTTTTTTTAGTAATATGTGTTGGTACAGTATATTGCATAGCTAGTATTTTGTATTTTATTTCATTTTAGGAGAAGGGAAGGGAGGGGTGGGGGGGGGGGGTACTTGGCTCTGCCGGCGCGGGCATAGTATAGTAGTAATATTCACTAAAATGAAAAGGTAGTAATGAATACGATCCCCCGACTCGACTGTCCCGAGTGTAGTTGGAGAGTAACCCCAAATCTATATTCGAGTGACAGTATGTGAAACATGGAAGATGATCTGTGTAATAAGTCTACTAATCATTTGGGGTACATATATCTTTGGACGAGCTTGCGAGGGTTTGCCTCCTCTTTTGATATCGGTATATGGTGGTCTAGATCTTTGAATCGTCTACATTTTATTACAATACATGCTATAATTCCTCCATCTGCCCCGGCTTATTAGCTTATCCACTGTATGCCTTACTAGACTATGAGTAATATAGCTGTAATCCTCAACTCCAAGAAAGAACTCTGTTGGGAGAGAGAGAGAGAGAGGGAGAGTCCATGTGGGATAAGAACCGGTTTCCCACTTTCACCGATAGAGCAAGCTCCAAGAACCCAGAAGACTCAATGTAACACACATATATATCATTGACACATCACCAACACACACAACACAGCACAGCACACCACAATCACGGACAAGCACTCGCAAAAAAACACCAGACACCAGCAAACTCCTCAATTCTAGCTAAAGAAAAAGAAAAAGAGAAGAAGAAAAAAGGGCGGCAAATAAATCTACCACTACCTCCTCTCCACCACCATCCCCCTCGCCCGCCTCCTCTCGTCCACCTCCAACTTCCAATCCACACCATCCGTCCCCTCCAACATGTCCGCAACCTCATCCTCCTCCATATTAACACACAGGCAGATCTGCGTGCACCTCACAAACGTATCCCTCACACCATACATACCCCCCCTGACCACCACGCCCACCACCCCGGCCACATCCCTCTCCAGCCTGATGGCCCCCAGCTCATTGATCCTCCCCGCATACCCCCACACCCTCTTCTCCAGCAGCCTCGCAAAGTACGCCGCCGTGGTCCCCAGCAGCTTCGAGTACATGCGCGCCGTCAGGATGCGCTTATACGGCGTCATCAGCGCCTCCCAGCCCTCCTGAAACCTGCGCCTGACAATCTCGCCGTCGTCCTGCCCCACGTCGTCGTCGCCGCCGTCGGGGCCGCCACCGTCGGCAGCACCCGCCCCCGCCGCCCGGTGGTCAGAGACCACATACTCGACGTCGCGGAAGGCCTCCGTGAGCAGCGGGCGCAGCCGCGGCTTCACAACCTGGTTGAAGAAGACTGTGATTCCGTCGGCGACGAGCTCGCCGGCCTTTGCCTCGAAGCTGCCCTCCATGGCGCGCAGGGCGTCGCGGACGGCCGCGGCGTCGCTCTGGAAGGGGAACATCTCCTCGAGGGCCACGTTGACGGTTGTGCCGGGGACGGGGGCGGAGGTGGCGGTCGCGAAGGAGGTGATGATGCGCGTGTTGTATTCGGTTGCGATGTCGAGGTTGTTGATGAGCACGAGGAAGGAGATTACTTTTGCGTCGGGGGGCGGGGAGGAGGTGGTGGCGCCCTTGGGGTAGGACTCGGTCTGCATCTTGCGTTGGATCATGCCGATAAAGTCGCCGCTGAGGACGCGGCCGATGGTGGAGATTGCGGTGGTGACGAGGCCGCGCTGGGAGGTGTTGAGCGTGCGCTGGAGGAGCGTTTGTACGATGTACATTACGTCGTCGACGGCGGAGGTGATGAAGGGGGCGTTGGAGGTTGTGGAGACGGGGGAGCTGAGGGAGAGTGTTAGGTCGGAGGGGGCTTCGTCGAGCTGGAAGGCCTTCTCGACGGAGCGCCGGCAGAAGAATGTGGTCATTGCGGAGAAGGGGAGCAGCAGACGGGACTCGACTTTCTGGGCGAGGAGAGAGTTTTGGAGGAGAGGTGGGAGCGTCAATGGGATTGCCACTTCGGCGTCGGTCGAGGGATCGGGTTGAGGTGGCTGTGGTAGGTCAATGATTGTGTTGCAGGTCAATGATTGACGTTGGGAGTTAGGGTCAGACTTACAAGGCATTTACGGGCGATGAAGCGACAGTACAAGAACCAACGGCTAAGCATCATCCCAAGCTCTGAGAGTAACATGTCGATTTCTTTAACGTCGACGCCTTCGTCTTCGGACATGCGGGGTGCGCCCGGTGCCGGGGAAGACGAGCGAGGGGTTCCCATAGCACTACGGGTCTGTGGAAGGAAGGATTGGACCAGGAAGGAGAATGCGTAGGATTTGATATCGGTGAGCTATCATATCGTCAGTCAGATGAATCTAACAGAGTCATCAGATATCACTCTACACACCTTTCTATCGACATTGCGCTCATCACCAAAGGTATCAATGAGAATACCGGCCTGAGTATCGGCCTCGACCTGCAACCTCTCAATAACCTTTACCATGCGGCCCTCACCATAATGCCGCTCGACCAACTTTCCGTGCTGCTCTACAATGTTTGCGATGTGCTCAAACAGTCGGCTCATGGAATTGCCGTAAAAGAAATCGCCCAATCCCACACCATCCCCCGAGGTTCTCCGGTTCGCCAAGGTCTCTCTCGCTCTCGCACTGACACCTTGACAGACATACCTCCCATACACCTCCAGCCCCACCTCCGTCCTCCCAATCAGCGGAAACAGCTTAAAAAACCTCGTCACCTTCTCGCCATCCCCGGCTGCCGCCGCCTTCTCAAACTCTCTCAAAAACAGCCCACACAGCGCCTCCGCGGCATTCTCCAACGTCACGCTCGGCGGATCAGGCACCTCCGCCGTCGGCACCATCTCCTCCGCAAACTCGCCCTTGACGATATGCTCCGGCACCTTTGCCGACCTCGCTAGATACCCCGCAGCCGTCTCCCAGTCCTGCGGCGCACCCATGGACCCTGTCACGCCGAGAACACATGCCTTGAGTTCTGCGACCTGCTCAACGACCTCTAGGGTGGCCTTGACGCGCGATTGCTCGACGTCGAGGCGTTTCACGGCGCCGGTGACGCGCGCGGCGGTGCTGGCGGCGGGGGACAGCATGCTGTTTGTGAGGGAGCGGGCGGCGACGACCTGCGTTCCCAGGTGCGCGCGGATGAGATCCAGGCGACTGAGAGAGTGGGTGAGCTCTGTCTGGGTGCTGAGGAGTGCATCGAGGCGGGTCGTGACGGCTGCTTCCTGCGCGTTTAGGTGGGCGAGTGCGGCCTGGAGTTCCTCGGTGGTCGTGCAGTTGTGGACAGACGGTGGAGGCGGTGGAGAAACGTCTGTGTCGTCGGCCTCGGAGGGGGGGTAGGGCGTCATTCTGGGTCAGGTGGAGGTGGGATGCAAGCAAGGGTCCCCGCGGTGTCTCAGGCGGAGTATTGTATGTGGAATTGGGGCTTGGAGGGTAGTTGATTGGGTGAGAATAAGAAGAGAGGAGAGCTGTAGTATGAAGCCCAAGTCCTGGAGTCGAGCTGGGAGCTCTGCAGCTGCATTCGGTGATTCTGGGCCTCAATTGAATATTTGGCGTTGGGAGAGCTATCGAGTCCTAGGGTTAGGGTTATCCGGTGCTTTCCGGACGTAGTGTGAGATTTGGAGGCTTCTTCTGAGTATTGTAATCTACTAATGGCATCATGATTGATTAGAACTCGGAGCTATAGCACTCTGTTCATTAATCGACTGGCTATATACTCCTCGCCTGTCAAAGAGCCAGAACAGCTGGTGCAGGAAACCCCGCTGACGATCGCGATAAGGACAGATGAAGATGAGATGCATCATCTTGATGCTCTTGGACGAAGGATGTCATAGGAGTCACAATAACAATAATATTAGCCAGAGATATGGAATGTACGGCACTGGTAACTGCAGATACCGAGACTGTAGATTGTAGATTACCAATATCAGTCACCGGCATGATGTGATGACTGATATGGGCGGCGATTACTCAGAAAGGCAACAGCAGCTTTCCCTCTCGAACCACCTTGCCCAACCTTGATTGCCATATCTTCCTCTCCTCTTTCTTTCCTTCCTCTTCCTTTCCTCTTCTTCCAATCGACGTCACCCTCGCAGGTCGACACTCCCCCCCCCCAACCCCCCTCAACCCTCACCAAAGGGTGAGTAATTCACTATTTAGGAAACTAATACGGACTTTACTGCCGCTGCTACATACTTTACGTCCCGGTTTCGTTTCGTTTCGTTTCTTCTGTTTTTGTACAATATACTATCCCCACAAGGTGCATCTCTTCTCCACTTCCCTACTGCCTGCCATGTCCTCGAATTCTCAACTCGCCAGTTTCCCTCCAAAACAGCCCGCGTCCGCTCCGCCAGCCCTTACGACCAACGACTCTGCCCAGAGACGCAGTAGCATCCCTCTCGGCTCAAGCAGTGCCGGAGGACCTCGTAATATCCCTGACGGAGGCACACCACGAAACGGCCAGGCAAGTAGGAAGTCGCACAAGAATCACAGGAAGCCACATACACCACGATACGGAAACGACGACCATATCGACGAGGTATATATTTTTCCAAATTGCCACTGAGGTTGTTGAGACGAACTGCTGCTGACATAGCTCAGGACGCAATGACGCTGCCATCGGGAGGAAGAAAGGGTACGAGTATTACGCACTTGATGAATTGGAATGTAGCTTCGCGCCCGCAATCGCATCACAATAACTACCGGCATGGTCATAATTATCGGAGGACCCCAACCTGGGGATTGGGTTCGGGATATCATGCGACTGATAAGGCACGCTTTATCAATGCCAACTACCGCTTTCTCGTGCACCCTCGTGGCGATTACCGCGCGCAGGCCGTTGACTCGGATGTGCATCTACCATGGGATCTTGTGCTGCAGGTCATAGCATCAGAGCAGACACAGCGCACAAACTGCCCAATCTGTCTTTCTACCCCCGTGGCGCCCCGGATGGCAAAGTGCGGGCATATATTCTGTCTCCCGTGTCTCATGCGATATATGGCCTCTACAGATGACAGCAAGCCACAGGGACCACCGGACAAGAGACCGCGATACAAAAAGTGCGTAATCTGCATGGACAGTATCTACTCCAGCGAAATTCGGCCGGTTCGATTTTTTGTAGGGCAGGAGAACCCGGCGCCCAGGGAGGGCGAGGATGTGGTATTGCGGCTTGTAATGAGAAGGCAGGGCAGCACGTTGGCGCTTCCGAAAGAGGGCGCAGAATTGCTGCTGTCGGAGAAGGAGCATGAGATACCATGGCATTTTTCAGCGGAGGTCATGGACTATGCGAGGGTCATGAAGGGGACAGAGGAGTATATGGAAGAGGAGTTTACGAGGGAGATTGCGGAATTGGAGAAAATGGCTAAAGAGGACAAAGTGATGTTTGGTGAGGATGGCGAGTGGACTAGAAAAGCTATCTACAACATCAATGTTCAAAAGGAAGGGATTAAGGGAATGGGCAATCCACCCAAGGCCGTAGTAGAGTCTTCAAAAGCCAAGGAGAAGGAGAAACAGCGCCCAGAGATCGTGTTTAACGAGAGTGATGAGAATGTGCCGGCGTTCTACCATGTTGTTCATGAGGCCTCATCCGGTCACTCATCATCAGCTAATTCACGGCCTCAATCAACTACACCTTCACAACACCCCTCGGAGCTCCTGGAAACGGTTAAGCCACCAGCAGCCCCAGTACCAAAACCCCACCTTCCACAAACTCACGACATGCCATACTACTTTTACCAAGCGCTCCCACATTATTACCTCAGCTCTCTCGATATCCGCATTCTCAAAGCGGCCTTTGGCTCTTACCATGCGCTCCCAACCGCAATCCTTCCCCGGGTTGAGAACATTACCACAGGCACATCCGTCGATGATGAACTCCGCAAGCGCGCAAAATACGTAGCGCACCTCCCAGCCGGCTGTGAAGTTGGCTGGCTTGAGTGCGATTGGACGGACATTGTCCCACCAGAGGTTCTGGACCGCTTCAAGGGCGAGATTGACCACCGCCGTAAAAAAAAGCACGACAAGGAGCAGAAGGAGGAGCGTGACCGCATCCGCGCCGAGAAGGAAGAAGAGGCACTACACCGCCACCGGAGAAGAGGCAGCTTGAGAGGATTTTCAGAGGAGGACTTTGTAGCGCTGGCCACCCGGGAGTCATTAAATGAGCTTCCGCAACCAGTGTTTGCGAACGGCGGCGAAGGGAGTTCGAGTTTACCCCCGCTGCCGCTACACGAGAGCGAGTATGCAAGCCCAGGAACGAGCCCCAATACCAGTAGAACGGTGTGGGGGACACCGTTGGTTCTTCCGCGGGGCGCGGAGCAGAACCACCCAGTCGAGAGGGAGGAAACAGGGTGGTGGCAGGACTGGGAGGACGATGAGACGCTGGCGAGGCTTGCTGAAGCTGGCGGCGGCGGTGGGAAGGCGCCGAGTCATGGCAAAGGAGGCAAGAAGAAGAAGTTCAAGAAGGTTACGCTCATGACCAATGGTGGGAAGAGGGGGGCTTAGGCTTTTAGTAAGGTAGGTCTGTAGCTTACCATAGCCTTATAGTGAAATTTTGTCTCTTTCTTTCTTGGTTTGGGTTCTTGTGTAATTCTTTTTTAGTTATGGTAGCTCTTTTATGTACTTTCTATTGCTCGACGATTGGCGGCTGTGGCAATGAACGATATCGAATGGATGGTCACGGTCTCAAGCTGCATTCAACTGGGCGGGAGGCCGGCCCGCATTATTAGCAGTTATAGCTGCATGTATGTGGCTATGTAGCTAGCTGTAACTATATCATGAGGTAAGTATGGGTGGGCAGGAACAGAAGGAAAGGGAGGGAAAGGAAAGGGAGTTTGGGGGAGTTGCTTTTTTTTTTATATCTCTCTTTTTTTTCTTCTTCCTGTTCTTATCTTGAGCAGCTCCGCCTACTTGGTTATGTAAAATACTTCTGTTTATACCAAAGGGCCCGTGGCTACTTGTGGTAGACGGACGGAGAGAAGAGAAAGTAGGATGATCTTTCGATACCATCCCTTCTCGCCCTACCCAATACCGATATTCTCATATCAAAAGATAAAATAACAATAGCCATTGATTTTTACGAGGCCACGTACATTTACAATGCGCACTTGAACTTCTAAAATCAAGAACTCATTGTCTTCTGTTGCCTGGTTAGGTTAGCGCATTATGGATCCCAATATGGCTAGTGTAAGCAGGTGTCAATGACAACCTATTTCTGGATATTGATTTCTGTCTCATCTTGATATTGATACGCGGATCTGAAGCTTAATTTTTATTCCGAGCTTGAACCCGGGAAGTGAGTTCCCTTCCTAACAAACAAAAGATTATGTACTAGTCTTCTTGACCTCTCGTTCACTTCTCTTCGAACCCAAATCAATGTTGCTATAATTTTAAATCACAAGACAGGAAGAAACTTTTCGAATCAAAAAAAAAAAAAAAACAATGAAAGGAAAATATAGTTACAGCGTAGCCATTACCAATTCTCAACACTCCCTCCTCCTATGCCGAGCCTACAGCTTCTTCGCCTTCAGTTTCTTCGCCTCCTTCACACTCGCATCCAGACCCTTATCCAGTACATCGACCACCCTCTTTCTCTTCTTCTGTTCTTTCACAGAAGCATCCACGAGCTTCTCCGTACTCTTCGTTATTTTCTCCTCCACTGGCTTCTTCTCCTCCTTGTCCTCGGGCTTATCATCCTCGGACTCCTCATCCGCGGGCTCACGGGCGGCTTTCTTCTGTTGATACCTCTCCTTCTTTTTCTGCGCCCTTTCCTTGTTCTTGGCATTTTGCTTCTCCTGTTTCGCAAGGAACTTCTGCTCCTTTGAGGCGGCCGCCTCCGCCGAAAGCACATCCTCCTCATCGAAGAGCTGCGGCGTCATCCATATCGGCAGTGCCACCGAGCTAGGCGACTTCAAGTGGATACTCCTTGCCCCGCGCCATCCACCAGGGAGCTTCTTGTTCCCCAGCGCGGCATTCACGACGGCCTGGACGTTCTCGGCAACCTGCTCGCCCGTGAAGGTGCTCAGCGCGACCCTGACGCTTGTGTTTGGGCTGGGGGTCAAGTGGATCATTGTTGAGCCAAGGGCCTTCTCAATCTTCTTTTTGAGCTTCTCGGCGTTGTTGGCGGGGGCTTCGACGGCGATGGGCACCTTGTTGGTTTGGTTGTAGAAGGTCTTTCCGAGGATCGGGGGCAGCATGCGCACGATGCTGTCGTCGGCGAGAAAGAGATCGTGCGAGTCGCGGAGGAGGCGGAGAGACTCGAATGACTTGAATTTGGCGCGCAGCTTGCTGATTCCGATGACGCGGGTGACGGTGGAGGAGAGGCCGGCGGCGGCGATGAGGTCTTTGAAGTTGCGCTGGGGGTCCTTGACAATGAGGCAGACGGTGGTGGTGGTTATATCGTGAATGGGGTGGGGGAGAGGACTGCGCGCAAGATGTGTTAGTGGGTTGAGAAAGTCGGGAATTCCGGCGCAGACGCAATTTGCTCGTCATTGAGAAAAATGGAAGATGAGTGAAATAGAGTAAAGAAATAGCGGGGAAAGTCTAACATTTGGACAGGCTTCAACTTTCTAACGTCAGTACTGAACTTCTTAGTTGTGAGGTTCAACCAAATCGCCTGGGCGTGGTCGTTCGAGTCTTCATCTCTAAGCAAGTTTTTTTTGGCGCTCTTGTCTTCCTTGCTTCCAATGAATTTTATGAGTGCTTTGGAAGCTTTGAGAACCTAATTCCGCCGTCGTCAGCTAAAAAAAAACTAAATTTGCGCACAAATTGAAGAGAAACATTACCTGCTCGTTGTTCAATTGGTAGGGAGTGTCACTAGGAACGATTACTACTGTCTCGGTTTTTTTGACTACCTCGGTTTTTTTAACCTCGGGTGTGGCCTCATCGGCCTTGGGCGCAGCTTTCGTTACAGTTGTTGAAGATTTTGATTTAGCCATTGTGGAGTTTTTCGTTATGCTGCTGGTTGGTGAAGAAAAAAAAGCAGTGCACCTAAAGAAAAGTTCAATTTTCCTGCCCCCCGCCAGTCCAGGGTAATTGGTTTGAAACGGTTACCCTGTCGTGAGGCTCTTGACTGAGATTTATCATGAGATCTCACTCGCCGCATCCTTGGCGGACAACCCCTGCCAATACATGAAGCGTAGGCGGAAGACCAATTTACGCGCAACAACGCGTTTCCCCAACCAACTCCCCGCAAAAAAAAAAATATCACAATCCAGGAAAACTAATTCCAGGAAAACTAATAATACCAATTGAGCCTCAACACCGGACCAAACAGGACCACAGCTATGACTACCCAGCCTCGTGTCATCCCACGATATGCTCGTGCGTCCTCCTCCAGTGTGGGAGCTCTCCAGCAAGCCATGCTAACAGACCCCCAGACACCGCCGGACCCACGTCGATGACCTATTCCCCTGACGGGAAATACCTAATCACCGTCGGCAACAATGAAGTTATCCGAAAGTACACTGTAGCCTCCGACGACGAACCGGCAACAATTGAGCAGTCGCAAGACGGAAAGACCGCCGTCGTGGCTTCCGATGACCATTTTGTCGTCTCAGCAGAAGATGGCACCGTCTCCATGTTCTCAATGGCAACAAATACGTTCACAAAGTTACTTGTACGGACAAGTTTACCGCCAAGAGACCTCTCAATGTCGCCAGATGGTCTCTGGGTCGCTGTTGCGAGCGATGAGACGGTGGTGAAAGTTGTGAATGTGGAAGATAACCAGAGGGTTATGAACCTTCGCGGGCAAAAGAATTCAGCAAAACATGTAGCTTTCCATCGGTCGGGAAACTATCTGGCTGTATCGGGAGTTGATGGGACGATATACATCTATTCTCTGTCTACGGAGGAGCCGGAGTTGGTCAAAAAGCTTGATGGGATTATCAGCGCACTAAAAGAAGATTCAGAGTCTAGCTCAAAGGTCGCTTGGCATCCGGATGGGCGAGCATTTCTCGCACAAACACCCACTAGGGAACTGGTGGTTGTGGATAGGACCAACTGGGAAAAACACAGGGTCTTTGCCAATGGACACAACGGAGATATCACTGACTATGAATGGTCTCCCAACGGCGCTTTTCTCGCTTCCGCTGGCACGGACGGAAAGCTATTAATTTGGGAGTCCAAAACCCAAACCATAATCTCAAGGTGTCTCTCCCCCCCCCGAAAAGGTCTCAAGATACCTCGTATTAATAATCTCTGCAGATGGGACTACAAAAACATCCTCAGCCTCGCATGGCACCCTACCGAAAACACAATCTCCTTTACGACCTCACAGGGCCAACTCTACACTCTCCCCAACCCCGTACCCTCCGACCAAGGATGGCTGCTCAACCTATCTGTCCGTCCTGCACCTCTAATCAACGATACCGGCATCGGCAGCCGCCCAACCGTTCTCCCAACCCGCTCCAAACCTCCCGCCCAGCTTCACCGCGAGCGAAGCCCCTCCCAGGATTCACTTGATGATCTCCTCCCCGACGACCTTGACGACTTTATTGAAGACGATGACGGCGCTGGCTACGTCGAGGTCAACAAAAACAACAAGCGGCGCGCCGACGACCTTCCCCTCGGAGGCCTCCTGATTGGCAAACGCCGGGCTTACGGAACCGAGCCCTGGGCGCCTGAGGTGCATGAAAGCTTCCAACCCGGAAGCACGCCGTGGAAGGGGATGCGCAGGTATCTGTGCCTAAACCTCGTAGGCTTTGTGTGGACAGTCGACCAGGAAACGCACCACACCGTCACTGTTGAATTCTATGACCGCGAGGTCTACAGAGACTTCCATTTCACAGACCCCTTTCTGTACGACAAGGCGTGTTTGAACGAGGGAGGATCATTGTTTTCTTGCAAGCCAAAGGATGGTAATGGGGCCATGATCTATTACCGCCCACATGAGAGCTGGACCACCAAGGGCGATTGGAGAACTAGTATGCCGAAGGGAGAGGACATTACAAGTATTGCGCTGAGCGATAGTTATATCGTAGTCTGCACGACCGCGGGGTATGTCAGGGTGTTTACCCTTTTCGGCGTCCCATTCCGCGTGTGGAGGCAGAAGCATACTCCAGTTGTCACGTGCGCTTCGTGGAGGGATTATGTTATTGTTATGGGCAACGGAGCGGTTGGGCCCGACGGGAGGACAAAACTTGTCTATACCATTGAGAATGTCAAGCGAGATGAGACGCTGCAAAGCGAGGATATTGTTGCCCTTCCTGCTGAGGGAAGCATCAGAAGTGTTTTCTTCTCAGATAATGGGGTGGGTTAGGGTATTTTCCCCTGTGAGTGATGGGCTGTGATGCTAACGGGTTGTGGGTGGTTAGGACCCTTGTGTTTACGATTCTGATGGCGTTTTGTTAGTCTGTCTGCATTGGAGGCTACAGGGGCAGGCGAAATGGGTCCCCTTGCTGGATACTAGACTTTTGGATCGTCTGGCCACTGGGATGAAGCAGGAGAGTTACTGGCCTGTTGCAGTGGCACAGAACAAGTTCCACTGCATTATTCTCAAGGTATATAGCTTCTCCTCCAACCTACATGTCATTCACTTTGATACTAATGATTATATACTACAGGGTGGCGAAAAATACCCCTACTTCCCGCGCCCTCTTCTTTCCGAATTCGAGTTTTCCATCCCACTCACCTCCACGGCTCCCGAAGCCGCCGAAGCGCCGAAATCAGACGTACTGGAGGAAAGATTTGTGCGCGAATCCGTGCTGCACTCGCTGCAAGAGGATTTCGCCGCCCACACGACCACCACCACGGAAGAGGAACGCGAATTGGCCAGGTGTGAAAACGTTATTGATAAGACGCTGCTGCAGCTTGTGGCGATGGAGTGTCAAGACGACGACCACGGCGCAAAGGCACTCGAGATTTGTGGTCTGTTCAGGCAGAAGAGGACTCTGGAGCTGGCTGTGAAGGTGGCGGTTAGGTATGGGAAGCTGGTGTTGGCTGAGAAGATTGGGGAGCTGAGGAGTACTATGGAGACGGAGATGGATCTTGATAAGTGAGCAAGGTGAAGGAAGAAGGGGCGGTTTGGACAAGTTATTTCTTTTTTCTTTTTTCTTTTTTAATAATAAGGAGTGTGTGGGTAGTGGGCACTGGGTTTAGACATTATGCAGATTTCATGACATCTGCGATTGCCTTTGCGGCAATCTTACGGCGTTCTTCTTTTGATACTTCTTCGCCCATATCTAAATCGTAAATGTAGTTAGTACATCAGCGGGTTCTTTATAGATTAATAGATCCGATTACTGGTGGTGATTGGTGAGGCGATACCTTTCAACGCCGCCATCCTCATCATCATAGCCTCCAACTTCTCCACCTGCAGCTCCTCATCCTCCTCCTCCCCCTCCCCCTCCCCCTCTCCATCCTCATCCGGAAAGATGGCACTATGCAGCCCAAACATCTCCCTCTCCATCTCGTCCCCCACAAGCTTCAACGGATCCTCCCCGTCCTCCCCCTCCTCAAACGACCCAAAGCTCGCCGCATCGTCATCGTCGTCGCCGCCCCAATCATTAGCCTCCAGCGCCTCGCGCACGCGCTCCATCCCCGCCGGCTCCCCATACTCGTTCCGCCCCCGGAACTCGTAGTCAACATACTCAAACCCATACCCCCTACACAGGTCCTCCCAGTCGTCCACCGACCGCTCCAGCACAGGCCTTAAGCTCTGCGGCATTGCGACCGCCAGACACACCCCGTCCCACGCATACCCGCAGGCCCCGACCACGCGCTGCAGCGCCGCCAATCGCTTCTTGATCGCCTCCTATACACACACACACACACACACAC
Organism: Morchella eximia; assembly: GCA_024713935.1. Taxonomy (NCBI): domain Eukaryota; kingdom Fungi; phylum Ascomycota; class Pezizomycetes; order Pezizales; family Morchellaceae; genus Morchella; species Morchella eximia. The sequence goes on from JAMGZG010000006.1 coordinate 1,715,781, forward strand.
CCCACCGCCATCAGCACACTTTCTCCTCTACCCCTTCCTCACCCACCCGGGGAATGTAACTTACCAAAGCGGCCTCATCCTGCGGTCGCCGGAACGTGACAACGAACCCGCCGAGCGCCTTCAGCACGTCCTTTGCCTCGGGCGCCAGGTAGCCGCGCGCCCAGTCGTCGCTGTCGGCGGGCGCGGGCGGGAGCTCGTCGATCCAGATGGGGACTGTGACGTTGTAGTAGGCGGTGTTTATGGGGAGCGTGTGGGATGCGCCGGCGGTGGTGAGGGGTGGGAGGGTGCCTGTTAGAGCTGCTTGGGGTGTTAGTTGCGCTGAGGGTGGGAGAGAAGGGGAGGGGGAGAGAGGTACTTTTGAGGAAGACGAGGTGGTCAGAGTCGGGGGCGCCGACGAGGAGGATGCGCCGTGGGTTGGTGATTTGGAGTTTGGTGGCCATGGTTGGTGGGGTGGTGGGGTGGTGCTGGGGGGGAGCTGTGGTGGGGGTTGGTGCAGGGTTGGACGGGTGGAGGTAGGGGTTGGTTGCGCAGGTGTGCGGTCCGGGTATGCTAGATGTCGTGAATTGAGGTCAAGAGGGCGAGGTCTGTAGGCTCGAAGACAGTAGTATTAGCAGTGGGCGAGGTTTCGTTGAAGCAATTGCTTTTAGGTGGGGTATTCCCCCAGATAGCTTGAGAGGGCTGATAACTGGGGTGATTCCGAATTGAGAGCTGGCTATCAAGGTGGGAAATACAATTCATATCTGGAGCTAGGGGGAACAGGACTTTTCCCAGCCGTATTTGGCAAAGGCATTCATTCGTATTGAGGGGACAAGAATAAATAGCAGAATACACTGTGTATTTGAGCATTAATTTGAGTTGAATAACATGTATATCACTGAAAATATGAAAATTTGGAGTTGAAACATCTAGTTTTACCAAAATAGGACTAGCATATATAGGCAGCTTGGCAATAAAATTAAACTAAAAACAATTGTGTTTTTATTTTATTTCTGAAAATATTTCAGATTGGAAGCATATAAAAATATTGATATCAAACTATTTTGTGAGAAAGTATAAATAGTGTAAAGTATAGCCTATAGAATGTGTTTATATGATTTATGGTTTAGAGTTTAATACTAGATCTATCGTTATCTGTTTGAAAAAATATCTGTGATAATAAACTTTAATATCTGGCTTTATGTCTGGCTTTTGAAATACTGTATAAAATACACTTTTTGAAAACACTTTAGAAAAACTGTATTTATTGTTTTAATTGCAAATGTGTATTCCAAAAGTGTATTCATAAAATGTACTCAAAACGTTTGTGTTTCAAAAGTGCATTTCAAAAGTGTATTTCAAAAGTGTATTTCAAAAGTGTATTTGAAAAGTGTATTTCAAAAGTGAATTTCAAAAGTGTATTTTAAAAGTGTATTGGATATTTTTTTCCAGTATTGAATGTATTGACCTAACATTGTACCTCGATACCAAATCTAAAACACAATATTAAAATTCTAATTTATATTAAAAATTGTAGCAAAAAGTAATTATCATGTTTTCAGAAGTGTTTGCAAGAATTTCCAGTAGTTATTTATCACACATTTCCCTAATGTTTTATTTTGATACATTTTTTTTTTTGCTTTTACATTTGAGTCAAAACATTTTGGTTTACTGATTACTGGGTTGGAAAGAAAAGTTTATGAAACATAAAATCTGAAAATCATTTTATGTAACAATAAAGAAAAAAGAAAAAAATTCTTTTTTTGAAAAAAAAGAAAGAAAAACCAAATAGGGATATAGGTGTGCCCGTGCCCGCTCGCTTAAAAATGGTGTGTCAAAAAAAAGTTTTTGATTTTGAGTTGTTTGGCTGGATGATGTATGGATGCTGTAAAAAAAAAAGGAGGGTTGTGAATATATATATAATGATGAAGATTGAAGCAGAAGAAGAAGAAGCTAAAATAGCTTGTCTGGCTACCGGAAAAAAAATGTAGTATTGAGAGTTGCATGCATGCATTCTTGCTTTGTTAATGATGGTGTCTGAGGGATTAGGGCTGGCGCTTGTGAATTTGAAATATTTGGTTGTGAGAAACAGCAACAGGCTATTTTTTATGTTAGTAATGGCGCTCATCACTAGTGCAACGCTAGAATCATGGGATATGATTCGGGGGACGGGGGCGGAGCGGTGCGGCCAGTACAGCAAAAGCCTGCTTGCTTCCTACAAGGGTGCACTCTTCTCGCTATGCAGGTAGAGCTTGACCCGAATATATACGCTGATAGCTATGTAGTTCCCGCGCCCAGACCTGTCTTGATCCCGAGCATCAAGACAGGTCTGGGGGCGGGACTGGACTACCTTGTGGCAAGTCTCGCGCCCAGAGCTGTCCCGATTGCAGATACCAGAAAACAGCTCCAGGAACGGGACCACCAATACCCGCGGACTGTTGTACAGCCCATAACAAGCTCCCGCCGCCTTACCCGCACCAAGAATGTTCAACACACACCAACATCACAATTCAAACTCACCATCAAGCCCTCCCCTGCTTCCCCTTCGTCCTCCTCTCCTTCTCCTTCATCGCACTATACCTCTCCGTCGCCCAAACATACCTCGGATTCTCCGGATCCCTCGCCATCCACCCCTCCTCCATCATCCCCCTCCCCAACGCCACGCCACTCTCCTCCACCCCCTCCTCCTCCCCAGCCTCCACCACCGCCGCCACCGCCCCAGCCCCAGCCCCAGCCCCAGCCCGCCGCCCATTCCAGCTACTCCACCTCATCCCCTCATCCTCCCCAGGCCTCATCAACGCCCGCTCCACGCTCCAATCCGTCACAATCTCCGGCACCACCCCGCCCTCCTCCAACACCTCCCCGTCCATGGCAAACAGCGTCGCCCGCCCACTCGCCTCACCGACAATCAGCGCGTCCCACGACGGGCTGAAGGCCGCCGCCATGATCTGGCTCTCGACGGCGGCCACATCGGTGAGGAAGGGGTCGGCGCGCGCGGGATCCCACTGCTTGACCTTGCCGTCGGAGCCGCCCGTGAAGAGCGTGCTGCTGTAAGGCGACCACGTGATGAATGTGACGCCCGTGTCGTCCTCGGCCAGGTTGGTCTCGGCCGAGGTGGGCATTGTCGTGGCGCCGTGTTGGAGCGAGTGTAGTGGCGTGGAGGGGTTGCGGATGTCGAAGATGAGGGTGTTGTTGGTTGTGCCTGAGGAGGTGAGGTAGCGCTCGCAAGGCCTAAGGGCTTGTTAGTATGGATTGGAGAGCTTCTGCGGAGGGGGGGAGAGGGGGCTCACGAGATGGTGACGCAGTTGAGGTCCGACTGGTCACTGATGCACTCCACTGCTTCGCTCATGGTGTTTAGATCCCACAGCCTCACAATCGATCCCGCCGCCCTCCCCGGGCGGAGACTGCCACTCACAAACCTCCCGCGCTGTCCCATGCGCACATCAAAGTGTCTCTGCGGGTGCTTGATATGGCCCCAATACTTGAACAGATTCACCTCCTTCTCCACATCCCAGACAGCGAGCCCACCGCTCTTGCAATTATTCCCCTCATTATCATATCCCGCAACCAGAAAGTTCTCAAACCCCGCGCCGCCCCAGGCCATCGCCGCAGGATAGACCTTGTTCTTATTCTTCTTGTCAAACATGTTTAGACTCCGCACCGACTCATGCTTGCCCTCCGCATTCACCTGTATCACCGCCACCGCACCCTTCGACCTCCCCGCCGCCAACAACCCGTCCACAGCCGCACTCGTCTCCATCACCACAACCTGGTCATCAAACGCCGACTCACCCAGCCACCTGCCATCCCGCGCACTCCACGTCTTGACACACCCGTCGAGCCCACAACTATGCAGCACCCGCCCATCGTGCCCAAACCGGATCGACGGCACACTCGTATACTCATACCGCTCCAGCACCGCTTCGCCGGCGCCCGTCGGCCGCACCCGCAGCGCATGCCGATACAGCATCTTTACGCGCGGCGGGCCCGCGTTCGTGAAGCCAAGCATCAGGTTGCCCGGCCGGTTGTACTCGTCGCTCGTGCACGGCGTGCTCAGTGCGAAGCGCTCGCCGTCGGGCGTCCACTGCGCGTCGTGGATGTCGCTGCTCCCGCCATTGAACGTCCACACGGGGCGCAGGCGGCGCATGGCCCAGTTGTGGCGCGCCTGCATGTCGCGCAGCGGGTCGAGGTCTGTTGCGCCGAGCTCGCGCCGGAGTGCGCGCATGCTGTTGTTGGGGGTGTTGTGCGCGCTGCGGAAGGGGGGGAGGCGGGAAACGGCGACCATGATGGCTGGGTCGCGAAGGTCTGGGACGGTGTTGTAGGCGTCCCAGATGAAGCGCTGGATGTCGCCGGGCTGGCGGCCGGGGAGCGTGAAGCCTGTGGTGGTGAGGAAGAGGTTGATGAGGGCCTTGGTGTCGTTGTCGTGGCTGAAGGTGTAGGTGAGGAGACTGTAGAGGTCGCGCACGAGCTGGTCCGGGGAGGGGGTGGGGTTGGCGCTAAAGTTGGGGAGGCGGATCTTGTTCTCGAGGGCGTAGGCGCGGACGGCGGGGATGAGTTTGAGGATCTCTCGGACCGTAAACTGCACATGGAGCAGATCCCCATCTACACACACACACACCCCGTTAGCCATCCCTGATCATAGAATATCCCTTCATGGGCAAAACACAAACTCACCAACTTTCCTCAACTCCCCCAGTACACTCTCCGCATGCCACCTCAAAAACTCCTTTGCCTCCGCCGTCAGATACGGCAGCCTGCGATATCCCGCCAGCCCGCCGGCGGCAATCATGACGGCGAGCAGCTCCTTGCGCGCAACAGGCGCATGCAGCACCTCCTGCGCGCCGTCGCCGCCGGCGGCGGCGGCGGCCTGCCGCGAGGGGGCGTTCACGTAGTCGGGGTACACGAGGTCATCGCCGAGGGGCACGTCCTCCAGCGGGCAGTACTTTGTGAAAAAGTCGTGCGCGCAGGACGCGGCGTCGCAGGTGGGCGAGTGGTGGAGTGTGCAGGCGGGCTGGCCGTTGATGGTTGTGCGGGGCGTTTTGGAGGTGGACCGGGGGAAGGGGTCGTCGGGGGGGAAGTCGTCGTGGTCGTAGAGGGCGTCCGGAGAGGAGGAGGGGGGGACTGGGGCGGGAGATTGAGCCGTGGCTGGGGGTTTGGCTATGGCTGGATCATTGGCCGCGTTTGAAGCATTGACGGCCGCATCGAAAGAAATGACCGCAGCAGAAGCATTGACCGGAAGCTCGTCTTCACACATCGCATCCACATCCGCATCCAAAGCCGAGCCGACAAAGCATTCATCTCCATGTACCTCATTACCACTACCTGCAAGCCCAACCTCCAGCGCTGCATCTGCATCTGCACCAACCAGCCCATCGTCCACAGCCATCGCGCCCACCGCAAAGCCGTCTTCCTGTACTAGTGCAATATCGACTTTTTCCGGTACTACTACTACTGCCGGAGCATCGTCTTGCTGCATTACATCTACAGTATCCAAAGACGGCCCAACTTCCTGCTGCACCGCATCTGGGACCGCAGTATCGACTTCCCGCACTACTACTGCATCTGGGACAACCGGAACATTGTCTTGCTGCATCACATCCACATCCACATCCACACCCGCATCCAGAGATCCCCCAACCGCAATATCCTCCTGCACCACCGGTGCAGCCGTGACCTCAAGCCCGCCCTCTGTAACCAGACTCTCATCCCGCCTTACCGCCTCCTCTAGCGCCATCGTTATGTCTACCATGTCGTTGTCCCCCTCACCCACCGCCGCCGCCGGCCGCACTTCCTCCGCCGTCGCAGCCGCAACACCCGCTTCCCGCGGGGCATCGACACCCTCCTTCAACGCCGCGCGCAGCGCATCTGCAGGGCCCAGCGGGACAAGCCCATATGCTGATGAATACGCCGGTGACACATACCCCACCGCCGTTGCCGCCGTCGTTGTATTAGTAGTAGCATTAGAAATAGTATTAGTAGTAATAGTAGTAGTACTAGTAGAAGAAGCCGCCGCCACCGCCGCCGCCGCAATCGCCGCACGCTCGCTGTAGGACAGGCCGAATGTCTGGCGCGCAATGGGCGTGGACTGGCAGATGTGGGCGGCGGTGGAGTAGGGGCTGTTTGAGAGTGTTGGCGGTGTGGGTGTGTGGTTGTGGATGGTGGGGGTAGGGGTTGGTGTTGAGGTGTGCGGGTGAGATGTATGTGGAGGAGGAGGGGTGTCAATGTCCATGGCGTCTGGGTCTGGGTCTGGGTCCGTGTGGGAGTCGGGAGCTAGTGTTGGCGCGGAAGTTAGCTTTTTTTAATGCGCGTGCGGGTGTGCGTCATAGACACAACACGCAGAGTGAGCGGGAGGAGGAGAAGGGGAATGAGAAACACGCACCGCTGTGATGATAAAGAGCCCCGTCCATATTCGTATTCGTATTCATATTCATATTCATATTCATATTCCCGTTCATGTTCATATCCTCGTTCTTGTTCATATTAGGAGTTGCGACGACGACGACGGGAGTAGTAGTCGGCGCAGGAGGTAGTGGTGGTGGTGGATTCCCGTTCGGATTCGCAGCAGCTGGGGTGGCCGCCGGCGCGGGAGGCCGAGGGGGAGTGCGGATGTTTCCATTCATGATGATATTGGTAGTAATTGGCGGTGGTGTGCTGGCTTTGGGCTTTTCCTGATTTTGCTCTTGCTCTTGCTCTGGTTTTTGCTCTGGCTTTTGTTCTGGCTCTGGCATTTTCTCCTTCTCCGCTGCAGCACCACTCCTTTTCACCCCACCACCATCATTACCACCACCACCACCAGCCCCCACACCCTCCACCACACCCATCCCCACCACCGGCGCATCCACGGGCACCACCTCCACCGGAACGCTCCTCACAGTCTTCACCGCGCGAAACCTCGCCGCCCTGGCCGCACTGCCATACACGGAGGGCACGGCCGCAAAGGAGGATAGCCGCTTCTTCACCGCCACGTCGTTGCGCTGGGTCGTCGGCGGCGATGAGGATTGTACTTTGCTAAACTTGCGCTTGCCTCCCAGTGCCGCCGGTGGTGATGGTGGGGGTGGGGGGGTCTTGGTGCGTGTTGACGCCGGCGGGGTGTTTTGTTTCTGGTCCTCGGCCTCGGGAGGTGGTGTGAAGCGCTCCCACTCGCCCCTGTCATCGTACCGTGGCGGCGGCGAGGGCGTAGTATCGAACTGCTCTGGTAGTGGCGCTTCTCCGTCGCTGTCCACGGCCATGTCGGCGGGCGTGAACAGGACGGGCGTGGGGACAGGGTCCGAGTATGATATCCTGCGTATGGGGGGCTGCGAGGAGGCGAAGCAGGCTGGGAGGCGCTGCTGCTCGCCCTTGATGCCGGGGGGGCTGAGGAAGGAGGTTATGCTCTTTTGCGTCTTGGGGGGCATGGCTGGTGGGGGTGTTGATGTGGTTGTGGAGAAGGGGGGATGGGGAGGTGGGAGATGGGGGTGCGGGTGCGGGTCGTCGTCGGATGAGAGGTCGATGATGTACGGCACCATGGGCGGGGGGAGAAAGTGCGTGAGCGCGGGGAGCGTGGGCGGGGGGAGGGCGGGGGGATTGTACATTGGGCGGTGGACGGGGCGTTGTTGCTCTATTCTATGGGCTGTGTCTGTCTGTGTCTGGGGAGACGCGACGGGACGTGTCGGGGTGCGAGGATGGGAGGATGGGCTGTGCGTGTAACCTTCCTGAACGAGCGCTCGAGGGTGAGAGAGAACCAGCTCTTCTTCTTCTGCTTGTGTTTCTCGTCTCTTCTGTAAGTCTGATATCTGTGCCGGTGTCAATCGTTCTGCAAACCAATTCCAACTCCTCTTCTGCTTTGTCGTCGTCGCTCGAAAGTTTGTTTGGCTACGTCACGGGGCCGGGTGTTGTCGAGTGAGTGCCTCGCTTACGATACGTGGCGAGAACATGCACTCGCTATATAAACACTGCAATGAAACAAAACAGCCCCACCCACCCACCACCATGGGCGAAACAAACACTTTTTTTCACTTGTACACTGGCTTCGTTTCACATACATACAATAAATAAATAAATAAAAATAGCCCCCATCAAACAACCACCCCCCGCAAACCTCCTCCCCGAGTGTGTAAGGTGTGAAGGTGTAAAGGTGTAAAGGTGTGCAGGTGAAGGCGGGCCCACCAATCATTACCCGCAGCAACGAGCGAGCGAGATTCTGTGACGCGGCTGGCGTTGCGTGTGTGCTTGGAGCGGAGCGGGAGGCCTGGCGGGGTTGTTGTGGGCTGCGTTAACGTCTTTTTGGTAACGCTAGCGGGAAGTGAAGTGCGCTATCGCCGCAGCACTGACCAGTGGGGGTGAGTGAGCACTCTGTCTCTGCTTCGTGGATAGACTGAGGGGAATAGCTTCTTTTGTCTGCGTAGAGGCACTGGAGGGGCTCTTGTATTCTCTCCACTCTCCACTCTCCATTCTTGGTCTCTAGAGTACTCTGCTCTCTCTCTACGCGCGCACATACAACTTGACCTCTAACTACCCCTGCGACAAGACACCGTACCGTACCGTTCCTGCCTCTACATCGATCCCCACGGCCACGCTCTTTACCAATCGCGCAATTAATCGCACATCCACTCATGACCACTCACCCCCCCCACAATCCCCAACCCCAACCCGAATCCGTAGCAAGCAGCGTGAAATATCCAGATTCTAAGCTTCATCTCCCCGCACTCGCCAGCCGAGTTGCAGCATCGGGCTACCTAGTTGCGATACCATAGCAACCGTGAATCTCTAGAGACGCGTGCGTGCATGCTGCAGTGTAGCTTGTCTATCAGGCTCTTCCCACCGTAGAGTAGCTAGACTCCCTGAGAGTGACACACATGTGACAGCAGCTCCAGAATCGAGTGATAATACATGACGCAGCCTCACACACAGCCTCGTTTTGCAGTGAGAGGGCTTCTAGCTAGAGCTAGATTTTTTTGCTATGGACAGACAGACGAAATAAACAACTCGACGGCCGTCCCAATGGTACATAATAGGTATGCACTCTCCGTCCTGCCTCAACCTTGTATGAGTCTTTTCACCCCCCCCCCCCACAATCACCACCACTCGAATTCAACTTCACATGACAAGAAACAAGACCCATGGGATCAAGTATGTTCCATTATAGTATATACCATCCCTAATCCTCCCCACCCACATCCCAAGGCTCTACTCTCTAAAAAGCAAGAAAAAAGCGTACTCCACACAAAAGAGTAAAAAAACCGACCCCACAAAACCCCGCACCCCACCACCCTCCGCCCACCCACTCTGCAAAACGCCATACCCACTACTCCCCCCCACGCTTCACCCCCTTCACCGGCGGCATCGTGCCCTCCTCCAGGTCCTCCCCAGCCGCAATATACACAAACGCAGCGGCCTTCACCCCCCCGCACCCTCACATCAGCAAACCAGACCCACCCCACAACAGCAAGAAGGGAGGGGCATACAAAGACAAAGTTCGACGCAACACACATCCACAGCAGCAACTCCTGCCTCTTCTGTCTCTGCCCCCGCCGTCAATACACTACCCCCACCGTCCGCGGGCAGAGAAGGGGGGGGGAGACTTACGTCCCTGAGAATCGCAACCTGGTAGAGCAGCTCGCCGACGGCCTGGCAGCAGCAACACCTGGTCAGCCTTGTCTTGTCTCCATGGGTGGTGTGGGGAACCCTACAGCCCTAGTATCCAGCACGTACGCCCCCGCCCTCTCCTCCCCCGCAGGCCCGGGGAAGCCGCGGCTGTACATACCGTGGCCGGCGACGAAAGCTCGGTGGTTGAGTGTGGAGTGAGCTCTAGTAGTAGTAGGTACTTTGAGCGCAGGTGAGGCGGCGCGGCGTAACAGCAGGCGGCGAGCTGCGTGGGACAACATTTTCGAGTGGTGGGTGGGTGGTAACTTTAATGGAGGGTGGGTTAGAGTGAAAGGTTATGAGGTGAGGTGCTTGAGAAAGTTGGTAATGGAGGAGGAGGAGCTAAAGGTGTATGTTTTGAGTTGGTTTGGTCATGGGTTATCACTCGTATGTGTGGCGCTAGCTGGAGGGTGGAATAATACTATAGTTAATACCTAAGTCTGTGGTTTTTTCCACTACAGCACTACATGTAGTTACTTCCAGAGCACCGCGAGCCTATATTAACAAGTCGCAGTTTAAACCTCAGCTAGACACAATAATATTACGCACAACAACAATCAGTCATCTACTACATGTATTCACCCACCGCCGATAGCGGCAGCGGAAAATAAAATAAAATCAAAAGCCAAAACATAACCCATAATATATTCTATAAGAGCCAATATCAACAATAGTCCCTCCATCACGAATTACATGAAGCCCAATCCATCCATCATCAACTCATACCCTCTCTCACCCAAGCAATAATACACTAAAGTTTTTTTTTTCTTTATAATAAAAAAACCCGCAAGAAAGAAAAAAAGAAAAAGAAGAAACGCAAAACCCAAATCCCACTCATTAACAACGTAGTAGTAATTTAACAAGTACGCCATTTTACCATGGCGCCGCAACCCCACAACGTCTATCAATCAACCTGCATGTCATACGCCCCCAAAACAAGCAGCTCTATGAGAGGAACCTGCCAGCATTCTCCTTCTTGACTCGTGTCACAACCTTTGAGACAGCAGCCTTGACGACGGCCGCCGCCTTCTCTGTCTCCTTCTTGGTGTGGCCAATGCTGATGCAAGCCTTGAAAGCCGCATCGTGCTTCCATACGACGCGGGCGCTGTTCTGCTCAGGGATGTTCTTGGCGCGGGAGATGAGGACGCCGTTGGCAACCGCCTGTTTTTTGCATCACATATCAGCACTCAATTCTCAGGGTTAGGGGAAGACACAAAACATACCTCGTCGACAATCTCCATCATCAATCTCTCCTGGTCTGCAATACCTCCGCAGACCTCCTTCTTCAACGTGAACATGCAGACAGGGTTGTCAATGTCGCTGGTGCACTTGACATACTCACTGCGGTCCATCACGGCCCTGAAGGCCTTGGTGTGCTCTCTGAGGACTGACAGAACATCCGGGTTGTTCTCCAGGAGCTTGATGGTCTCGCTGGCAGTGATGGCGAGAATGGCGGGAAGAGCGGCGCTGAAGACGTAGGCAGAGCCAGAGATACGCTGGTGCTCAATGATCTCCTTTGAGCCGGCGCAGAAGCCACCACCAGCGCAGAGGGAGTGTGCGAGTGAGCCAACGAGCATGTCGACCGAGAGAGGGTCAACGTTGAGGTGCTCGGTGATGCCGCGGCCGGTGCGGCCGAGGGTGCCGAAGGAGTGGGATTCGTCAAGGATGAGACGGTATTTGTAGCGTTGCTTAAGCTCAATCTGTAATTGTGTTAACAAGTACGCTTTTTAAGGTTGTGTATTCTGGAAACATACGATCTTAGGCAAGTCGACCATATCACCGGTGATCTCAAAGAGACCTTCGGTCACAATGAAGCGTCTCGTCAACGGCTTCTTCGCCATCTCCTTTTGTACCTTCTCCAGTACCCTCTCCAAATCCTCCAAATCATTATGCTCAAACCACCTCACGGTACTCCTGGAGACATCGAGTCCCCTCTGTATGGCGTAGTTGACCGCCTTATCCGCAATAATAATATCACCCCTCTTGGCAAACGCCGGGATCACACTGCTAATCGTCGAGAACGCCTGCGCATGCAAAATGCAGCTCGGCACTCCGAGGAAGTTTGCAATGTCGCGCTCGGTATCCATGTGCACGTCCTGAGTCCCGTAGAAGTTTGGAGGTCCACAAGCACCGACACCGTAGTTACGCAATATCTGGATAGCGCGCTCCTTCAAGATCTCGTTTGAGACAAAGTTGAAAAAGTTGAACGACGCATAATTGTTCACTGTGCGGCCGTTGGTGAGCTTGACCTTGGGGCCCGTGGGGCCGACGATGACGGGGCGCTTCTCGTTCTCGGCAGCCTCGATCTCGGTGGGGTGGGCGACGAGCGGCTCGGGCGTCCAGTCTTGCACGAGCTCGTCAATTTCCTGTGTGACACGTGGGTGGTTAGCCTCTGTAGCTCTTCGGACTATGGGAACAAAGGAGTTTCGCACCTCTTCAGTTAGGTCTGCAGCCTTGGACTTGTTCGTGCTGTAGCGCGGCGCAAGCAGGTACCGCACCGCGAACAGGAAGAGCCCCAATTCGACGACGCTGCGGACGGGGTCATTCTGGTATGAGCTTTTGATGTATCGGAGGAGGATCGCCGAGCCCGGGACCTGCTGGAAGCGGGTTGAGAGCTGGCCGGCGGTGGAGTTGAGGAGCTGGTAGGCTTCGTGAATATCCATTGAGAGATTTTTTTTTTTAGTTTTTCTGAGACCTTTTTTTCTTTCTATTTCCCTTTCTTTCCCCGAGTGGTTCGTGAGCTTCGTGTCTACGGTTTAGGGAAAGAGAGGAAAAACCGTACGTGGAAAAAGGGAAAAGGAGAGCTTGTGTGGCAGCCAGGACCTGATTACTCAAGTCGGGTAACTGCTCACCCGATACCCGTTCTGGTGTCAGGGGCATGTAGACCGTGTGCACCTGTGTCGAGCATGTACCTGTGCCGAGCACCTTATAATAAAGGCAGCATTTTAGCCACCATTTGGAGCGGATCCCTAGAGATCAGATAAGATGCTCGGCACAGGTACATTCTCGGCACAGGTGCACACGGTCTATGTAGTTAATGATAACGGCTGGGCAGGGAACGGCTTGGCTGCTGGGGCCGAGGCAACTCGACGCAACCAGCTACATTGTAACGGGGATCGTATTCCAGTCCCGTACTAACTACATGTAATTAATTCATACACGCAAGAATTAAAAGAAATAAGAAACATAAATATTATAACTACTCAAAGCTCCCCTCCAGAATGCTGATCCTCTGCATTAAGCTTCCCACCTGGCCCCAGATAAATCTTAAACAGCACTTTGAGTCCCTCATCGCTCAGCTCCATGTGTCTACCCGGTATCGTCAAATACTCCAACTTGCCCTTTTCGCCCAGGCTCTTCAGCCCGATCCAATCCTCCTTGTAGATGTCCCTATTCTCCAACAACGTTATCTCTCCAGTAGTGCGGTTCACCTCGGCGAACCACGCGCTCTCCTTTGGCACCACAGTCAAGTCCTCCTCAAACATGAGCATCACAAATCTCTCTAGCCCAGCCAAGTTCTCCTTATAAGTCACATTCCTCTCCCCATCCCTCTCGTTGTTGATGTCCGCCAAGAACGCCGATCTTTCTAGATACGAGCCTAGGTCCTCGGGGTCCCTAAAGTACTGCGCAGGCACAACCTTATTCTGTACCCACGGACTCCACTTGCTAGATCTCAACAGCGATGACGCAGATTTGCACACAAAGTCCGTTGGTTTACATTCGCCCAAAAAGTCCGCGATGCCATTGTGTTGCGAGCCAAACGTGAGGAGCGTTCGCACAGGCGGGTTGTTACAGCGCTCAACATAGCCGCGCAAGAACTGTCCGCCCTGAGAAAACCCGATCGCGTTGAAGCCACCGGCGAGCTCGGGGACGGAGGCGAGCTGGTCACATACCATCGCCAGCTGGGTGTTTACGAGGCCGAAGAAGCTTGCGGAGCGGTCAGACCCGGGGTCTTCGTCGAGGTAGACGGAGTGGACGAAGGTGCCGGGGTTTGTCTGCGCTTGACAATGTTAGTGGCGTGTTTGGAGAGACAGAGGCGGGGGAACAACTTCGTTGGCTAGCTCGCCGACGGAGGTTATGCCTTCGGAATCATAAGTGTCGCCTGGAGTTCATAATTGTTAGCTGGGGCTTGGGGGTATATATTGGGGATGTTCTGTGATCCAGTACCGAGACCGTGCCATATCACCAGTGGTAATTGTATCTGCGACTTCTCGATAGGAGTCGCGCGTACAACTGCCGCAGAGGCGAGTAGAGCCAGAGCCAAAACCACCATGTTGATAGTTGATCTGAAGTAGTTGAATGCTGAATGAGCCTCGTATATCCAAATAAAACACTCGAATGCTGAACAAGAACTGGTGGCCTGTCACGTAAATTAAGTGAGCTGGAAACGGGTGAGCGAAGTGTAAAGTCGATAGCTTACGTAGGGTAGTAGTTAATCTCTCCGTCGCTAAGTGCGGCTAGCTCCACAACTGTATGTAGGGATTAATACGTAGTAAAACGGCCTAGCCGAAATAGTCATTAATAACAATTACAATAAGTACTCAATCTCAGCGTATCTTTTGCTGGTAGGACTTGCATAAAAGGGCCTAAATCCCGTCATCACAGAGTGACCTCTCCCCCCTTCTTCCTTTATACTCGATCCATACCCACCAGAAGAACATCTCATCTGTTCTTCTGGCGTTTTCTTTTTATTTTATCTCCAAACTGCTAGCTTAATCTCTAGCAGGATTTATAAATTGATATATCCAAAGCCGTTTCAATGGCACAAATACCTCGGCCGGTAGATGAAGATTTAATCTCTCTGTTTCCCGGTGGCAGCACCGGCTACAATATTTTTTTCCAATTAGCCTATGGCTAGTGCTAGTACCGGTGCTGCCCAAAGAAGTATGAAGAGAAAATCATCTGGAGGTTAACCGGGAACTTTGAAGGTTCTCTTAAAGAGTAAGTTATTAGATACTTTCTTCTGATGAGTTGTGTTAGTTACTGCTGGTTTCATTGATGGTCTACTACTGATTTCCTAACGATTTATTACCGATTTTCTTTTTGATGAATTGCTATTGATTTGCCTTATGATTCCTTCGATGATTTTTTCCTAAATTTCTTAATAATTTCCTACCAGTTCCGTTGGTTTTTAATCAACTAATTAGTTGTTGTACTCATCTTTCTTTACTGGCTAATTGATTTCATGAGTTCTACTCCTTTGTATATTTCCATCACTCAACTGCTCATATCGTCTTCAACTATAGAAACAAGTCTAACAAAATATCTCCATCGCAGATCTAGATCTCTGCCCCCCTCTTTTCGCAGAGAAGGCCGGCCTGCATACATCGACGCCCTATGGGGCTCGGCCATCGCATATACCGACGCCCTATGGGGTCCGGCGACCGCATATACCGACGCACTATTGGGCTCGGTCTTCTGGATGATCGGTTACAGGGCACTTCCGAGGAAGATAAACTTGACATCCGAAGGATCATTAATTCCTGGGGACCAGTTACAGGTGTTTCAAACCCGGTATATTGGTCCCTGGGTGCTCTAAACTCGAGCATTGGCTCCGGGGTCGGTTCCGCAGCTGCATTTTCCATCGGCCTTGGGGTGTCTACCAGGTGATTGGAGAGTTCTTGTGGTGTTTCTTTTTGGTGAGTTTATAATTGTCCCTCTTTCTTTTCGAAATTTACCGTGTTAGTTAATTGTATCGTTGTACTGATAGGACCTGTGTTATTAGAAACGAAGACTTAATTCATCCGTGCTCCGGAAAGGTGGGGCGTGGAACACAATCTTTGTGGGTTAGTTTATAATATTCTCTCTTTCTTTATTTTGTTTTATTCATCAATTAATGTAGATATGTGTACTAATAAACTTACCTACGCCCTTATATTAAACCAGGACCTTCATCTGCTCGTTGAGATGATAAGGGCAAACGCCCTTTACATAAGGAAATCCTGGACGGATTCATGAGGTTGGTAGTAGTGCTCGCAACGAGCATTACTACCAGTAGCTGAATTCCAAGGAGCCCTCTGCTCTCGATAGGGTTTTCTTTTAGTTGTTGGGCCAAAATAACTAAGTGTTTCTGTATTTTTTTTTTTTTACCATGTGTTTGTATTATATTAGTCACCTGTATATTTACAGGGTGCACGTGGCTTGTATTAAAGAAGGAAGATCTTAAAGAGGAGATGGAATACATTGAAGATTTATAGAGAGAATAACGAAGACGTACCGTACCTCGATATTAGCGCCGTGACTCCCTCCCTCTCTTCCTCTCTCTCCCCTTCTTCCTCTTGTTCTTTCCCCTTTTTGAGTGATATAATAATATTAGAGAGGATATATTGTAGAGATTCAGTTTATTGTGAGAAAGTTAATTTTATGCTTTGGCATTCTTCTAGTTATGTATATATTCCTTCATAGAATATCACTCGTTCAAATATTTTCATCTTTTATCTCTGCAGATACATGCTTTCTTTCTATGTAGCTCAAAACGTAGTGTATTACATAACTTGTTCACGAGTCTAACAATCTTTAGCTCTCTTTACATGTATGGTGATGGTGGTCATGAAGGGGTGATTGGCGGCGACTAAATAGAGTTTCATTAAAACCGAAGTGTTCGTAAAGCTGAAGACCTCTAGATCTTATCTTTTATTCTAATGAGGGTTTAGTTATTTAATACCGTATCCTAATGGGGTCGAATTAGTAGTTGATACTGCTGTAGGCTGAATCCTTATAATTAATACTATATCTATACTGGGCTATAAAATGTCAAGGCGTCATCACTACATGTAGCTTATCTCATAATCCACGGCTAGCAGTCGACCCCCTTCAGATACAACTCTATCACAAGTAAAACCCGCTTTTGCACACAAGTGGAGTAGAGATCTTTTATTGAGCCCTAGATTCTGTACAGCCCCTACTCATCCGTAAATGCAGCATACATGTATGCTACAGAGTGTGGTTTTCGGGAGGGTGGTTTTAAATAAGTACAAAGAATGTTATGGAAAAAACATAAAATAAACGAACACGACACAATGCTAGAACTCCGATTATTTTTTAAAGTTGGGGTTTACATTACACGGATTTGCTTGTTTATTCGTTGATCTTGGCCAAGAGCCTGTGAGAGTGACAGCTATGTTAGAATCGCATATGATGGACATTCAAATGGGGGAAAGGCGGCGAAAAATGGGAAGAAGACATACTCATGATCTCTGAAGAGGGTGAACTCCTCATCCCCGACCTTGACTGGGCTTCCACCGTACTGTACCATTATCAGCTCCACGCACTTAAACACGAACCAGTATATCAAAATAGTCCTACCTGGGGAATCAAGACACGGTCGCCAGGCTTGACTGAGACCTCGAGTCTCTTTCCGTCCTTGTCGAAGCCACCGGGGCCGACAGCGAGGACCTTAGCCTCAGAGAGTTTCTCGACGGTGGACTCGGGAAGGAAGATTCCTGAGGCGGTCTTGGCCTCGGCCTTGATGCGCTGGACCAAGATACGGTCGAGGAGAGGAGCAAGAGACTTGATGGAACGGAGAGAGGTGGCCTGCACGTAGTGGGGTTATTTGGTTAGTAACAACGAGATTTGCTAGTGGGGTAGAGGGAAAAATCATTACCATTGCGAAGGTTTATAAGGTCCAATTAAAGGTCAACTTTGTGAATTAATGGTGAATGATTTCCGAGAGGAATTCGAGTCTGCGATGGGGTGAGAGTGTATATTTTTTCGTCGTGGGGATGACGGATGAGATGGGCGTTTTTGTACCTTTCTCACGGTTGCCGAAGAAAAATTTCTTGGCAGAATAATCCAGAAGCCCGGCACAATCGCCCTCACCCGAAACAACCTCTCACAACTACATTACTCGAACTTACCGACTTCCACTCCGCTCCTCCGATCTTACAAAATGAACACTATCCGAACCGTCAGCAGACTTGCGATTCGCGCGAGGCCCGCCAGATCTTTTGTCAGGACCTATGCCGATGCTGCAGGACCGGCTGATAAGATTCGGTTGTCATTGACGCTACCGCACCAGGTGGGTTTGAGTATTGAACCTTTTAGATATCAGAAATCAATGGCTAATGAGGCGTGGTACGGATAGACTATCTACAAGGCTTCAGATGTGTACGTTCCCTCAATTGCGGTTCTTCGTGATTTTGCTCCCCGCATTTTGTTTCCGAGATGAGGTGGGGTGTTATATAGAACAACGGGTTGAACCGGGGCAAAAAATGTCGGGAGGAATAACAACAGAGAAATGGAGGAAGGGCGAAAAAGTGGTATAGGAATTGAATACTGATGATTATTCGACATCACAGCGTCCAGGTCAACATTCCCGCCGAATCCGGTGACATGGGTATTCTTGCAAACCACGTCCCATCCATTGAACAGCTCCGACCTGGTCTCATGGAGATCATCGAGGAGGGCACCGCCGGCAGCAAGCAGTTCTTCCGTACGTCTCCCAGCGATATGCCTTGAAGAAATACTTGATTGACCCAATCACCAGTTTCCGGAGGATTTGCTGTTGTCCAGCCAGACTCCCAATTGAGCATCAACGCTGTTGAGGCCTACCCTATGGAGGACTTCAGCGCTGAGGCCGTTCGCGCTCAATTGGCCGAGGCCAACAAGGTTGCCAGTGGTTCTGGAAGCGAGCAGGACATTGCCGAGGCCAAGATTGAGATTGAGGTGCTCGAGGCTATCCAGGCTGCGATGAAATAGATGGTATAGTATAAACTAGTACCATCGTGCGCGCGTATATGGCAATATTTGGGCTTGGGAGATTATAGATGGAGACGGGTTGGGATTGTACACACTCAGAAAGACAAAAGATCATTGTGTTTCATTAGATATCAAAATTGGCAGCCACATGGCGGAGAGTGATGATGAGCCTTGTGGACACTGAACTGGGATAGATAACTCTTCAAGACTTACGACGGTTTTCAGGTTTATCTTCAACGCTAACAAAGGGCGGCTATAAACAATTCTCAGGAACCTAGCTTGAGAAAAATATAAGAAAAGGAGTCCTGTAATGAGGTTGCTGAAGATCGGTGTTCGGCAAGGGAAGAAGGTCCTTGTCCTCGTACTAACAGCCCAAAATAGCTCCAGACCCCCCTGGCCAGAGATGTCAAATGTCCTGCCGAGCACCAGGGCCACCAAAAGTATGATAGCATCTGTAATGCGCTGCCCTGAAATATAAAGAGCTTCTCAATGAATTATGAATTGGTGACTCTCTGTCACCATTTGCTTTCCGATCAAGGTCTGAAAAGAATTTATAGGTACAAATTGAGGGGTAATTAAAAAGTTCTGGTAACCCAGGGTCGCCAGATGATTGGTAAGGGCTGATGGCTTCATTTGTGGTGGAAGGTATCTTGGGTTGGATGGTGTTACCATTGAGGGTTATTTATTCAATCATGGAGATGCTTTTTCTAAAAGCCATCATTGAACGTTTATTGAAGAAAAATTGGCGAAGTGTGGAAAAGCCAATAGAAAAAATACAGAACAGAAGTAAACATTATAGCCAAAAAAAAAAAAAAAAAAAAAAAGGAGAGAGAAAAAAGAGAGAAATTAAAATCAAATTTAATCACCACTTGAACGCCCGCCATGACATCTAAACCGTCTATCCAATGATCATACCACTCTTCTTCCCTTTGTTTTGGGCTTGTCTCTTAGCCTTCATTCTGCGGATCATGTCATCACCAGCCGAACCCATCTGCTTAGCATATGGATTGGGGCCTGACACAACTCTGTTCTGCGGAGCAATCTCATAGGATCGTGGCATAGCCTGAGGGACACGGGTGCGATTCTGATTGCGCTGGGGAGGAGCAAGGGGGTTGTGTTCTTCCTCATCAGGACGTTGGCGGGGACGTGGAGCAAAGCCATGGCTGAATGGGAGTTAGCAACTATTATCAGAGGGAATTGGAAATTGGGCGAACATACTCTCTGCCTGCAACTGGAATTTCACGAGAGTGATAATCATCACTGCGCCCCAGAATCGGCCGCGACCATTCCCCGATGAGTCTATCAGCTTCACGTTTGATATGAAGCTGTGGCCTCTTGTCCTTTGTATAAAACATAACAACCTTGCCCACTCCGCTTTCACGGAGATAGTCAGTAGTCATCTTGATCTTGCCCATGATCTCAAACATGAGCTTCTGAATGCTGTACGCCGGAAGCGCCTTATTGGGGAGCGGCTCGAGCCACCATTTAATGGCCTCAAGGAAATTGTTATCCATCGCTGTAGCCATAAGGTTCGGGCGCTGAAGAACATCTCGAACTTCCTCTAGCATGGCAAGTTTATGTACTGCAGGGGACCCGTTCCTAATTGCGTTTTGATCTGCTTCTGCGGCTTCCCGCATACGTTCCTTTAGCGTAAGGATAAGCTCATCGTTGAAGACTTCGAGATCAACATCGTCCTTCTTCTTTTTTTTCTTGGGTCCCTTAAGAGCGGCATTAATCTTGTCGTCCAGTTCCTTCCTTGCCCCTATAGCGCACTGTTAGGTCTATATTCAAGGGGGGTTCAAAGTGTCGAACTACTTACTTTCAGCAGGTGTCAGCTCCACTTCCGGAGCTGCCCTTCTGATCGATGGGCCAGCATCATCCTCATCATCATCACGTCGTCGTTTGGCAATATCACGCCTGCGCTTTTCTTTCTTCTTGCCTGTAGATGCGGTCTCGCCGCCTGTCCTTTTAATCTTGTGTTTTCCGATCGCGTGAACAGTTTCCTCGTCGATGGGGATCACGTGTTCTGTTCCGATAACCTTCTCATCGAATTCGTTGAAAACGTCCTCATCGACGTCGGAGAGAACTGAGTCGCCGTCCGAATCATAGTCCTTTTCGCGAGCTGGAATAATCTCATCTTCAGGGGGCGGGGCGAGCAGCTGAGGATGCTCGATTTCAGACATTTTGGGGGGTAATCGTGAAGCCTTTGACGTGAGTGTGTAGAGGTGAAGAAGGAAACTGGGTATTTCACTGTTTGAAAGCGAAGACTCAGTTACCTTTAAATGGAGCGAGGTCGGCTGTGTTGGGGAGCTTCAGGTCGCTGTGCGCTCATTTGTCTCCGGGTAACCATAGCGGCTAACTGTTCTATGCTAACCCCTGCAAAAGTAACCCTGTTAGAGCCCGGTGCATCGGAACGTCACCGCCGCGCATCTCTCAAAAAAAAAAAAAGTGAACATCGTCGCATCTTTCGAGTGCAAAACAATTTTCTACGCTACTCTCCCCGCACAAACCAAAACCAAAACTTATTGCAAATATGTTTGGAGGTGATTAATTGATCCAATTACTGGTAAACTTAGACTAACGACTGGGTGAACACATAGCTGGCCCCCCACCACCGTCCGCCGAAGAAGTCAGAGATCAAGAGCTCGCGGCTAAGAAAAGCATCCAGGCTGTTCTTGGAACTTGCCTAGTCCTCTACCTTTGTATGCACTCTACTTGCCCTTTCGTATATATTCTCCAGGAGCTTGAGTTAATTGGTCTATGTTGTAGCTCCCTTCTTTGCCGGGTACGCCAAGGATTTCGTATCCTCTATGATCTAAATGGAGATCATCAAAGGCATGGGGGCTTCCATGGATATAATTGTACGATATATGAACAAAGAAACGACCGTATAGACGCTGGATTAGCTGATTAGTGATTGCTGTTGACGTGCCTACTTTGGTGTATATTACTAGCGTTTCTCACCTCCTACCAATTCTTACAAGTCCCTTATAATTACATACTATGGGGACAGACACACAGAGCCAACGTGAAATCTTAGTTTTTTGGGGAGTGGACCCCTATCACCTACGTTATCGTACAAGCATACACCACATTGAAATCCCCCCGCCCCTGACAGAAAATACATGTAGCAAACCATCAAAAGGATATAAAGAGAAAACATGTGTGGAATCGATAGTTTAAAAAAAAAAAACTCCACCAAACAAATCCACATAGAAATTACACCATTCAAAAGTAAAGAAACAAGTTACAGGGGAAAATAAAAGAATTAATCGGATATGTCTACAACCCTAACTTTTTCCTTTCTATTTTTCTAGAAACCCCTGGGATGAGTCTTTTGCTCCTCTTCCCATGCAGCGAATGATTTTTCGATTTCCTTAACCTCTTTGGTGAGATGTTCTAAGCCGTTCGCATTGCTTGACAAGAGCTATACACAAATTTCCGTTAGCACAACCACTCAAAAGCCAGTGTGGCATTGGCACTTACCCTTCCAGCCGTCTCTAACTGCTTTTGATCCCAAACTATTTCTACCTTTCCTACGCTCTCTTCCATCTTCCGCGCCTGCTCACTAACAACCAGCATCCTTGCCCAGATCTCATTAACTCTACCTCTAACCGCGGGATCTCCGACCTGTCTTGCCAGGCCTTCGAGTCGCTTTTTGAGCAGCTCTTCATCGGTCTGTAACGCGTATCCCCGGTTCTTGAGAACCTGGACTTTTGCAGCAAGGGAGAGTGCCCTGCGAGCAAGAGCGACGTGCCGACGGCGACAGTCTTCTTGCTTAATACTTGTAACAAGGTCATGGCGACTTTGGAGGGCTGTGAGCTTGGATTGAATCTCATGGAGGCGATGACGAAATACGTTGACTTGGTTTTCTTGAATCTTCACGCGCTTGTCGAGGTCGAAAAACCCATTTGCTAACACGGGCACGGAACTGTATGCTATTAGAGAGACGAAAACGAGAACACGGAACAGGAGGCATACCCCTTGTTTGGTCTTTCCGCCCAGGCTTTCTCCCATTCTGCCAGGTCTTCATTAGGCGGCTTGACGTAGTGAACTGCACGATCTTCGCCAACTTGGTTGTAGAGATAGTATTTGAATGCATATTCTGGGTGGTTAGGGTCCCAGGCATTCTTGACCCTTTGGATCTTTTCAACGATTACGTTAGGGCCTGTATAATTATGATAGTAAGCCATAGTCCCAGAATTATGAGATGAGATGAGTATCCACCTTGTTGTTGCTGTGACTGCATCATCATAGAGTTCTGGTTCGCGCCAACACCATATAGCCCTCCCATAGCGCCCTGCTGGTTCCCACCAAACAAAGAATTACCAGGCTGCTGTCCCGCAAAGATGCCTCCACTCTGTGCGAGACCATAGAGCCCTCCTGGTTGCTGTCCTTGCTGCTGCTGCTGCATACCACCAAAGAGTCCACCGCCTCCCTGTTGTGGCTGTTGCTGCTGTTGCTGATTCGCGAATAGTCCCCCACCTCCCTGTTGTCCACCGAAAAGTCCACCACCTCCACTCTGTTGCTGCCCCTGCTGGGTCTGACCAAATAGTCCACCACCGGTGTTAGCCGTACTTTGTCCAAGGTTCCCGAACAAACCACCACCTTGGGTGTTTTGCGGCTGTTGTTGTTGCTGACCGCCGAAAAGCCCACCACCGGTCGCCGGTGCCGCCCCGAACAGGGAGCCAGCGGGTTTCTGTTGTTGCTGCCCACCGAAGAGACCACCACCCTGTTGCTGTTGCGGCTGCTGTTGCCCAAAAAGACCTCCTGAAGGCGCTTGATTCTGCTGTTGTTGGCCACCGAAGAGTCCACCACCGCCTGTGTTAGTTTGTTGTTGCTGACCGCCGAATAGACCACCACCGGACTGCGCAGGCTGCGCAGGCTGCTGTTGAGTTGATCCGAACAGACCGCCACCGCTAGATTGGGGCTGCTGTTGCTGTGTGGCCTGTTGGCCAAATGCTGAGCCGAACATTTGAAGATGTAAATCTATGCACTAGCTATTCGTATGAATAAATAACTTTCACAATTGTCGTGTAGTAGTCGGTGATGTGCCTTCTTTGTCCTGGATGAGCGATGAGCAATAATTCTCTGGTAGTGTACAGGCAAGCAGCAACCAGATGTAGAATGCTCAGGAAAAACGGGCTGATGCTTTTCACGACGCGTTGGCGAGTGGTGGATGACTTTCACTTTGGCTGTTTACGACGAGGGGCTGGGGTCTGGCATTGAGCGTGTTGTCGGAACAACCAATCGGTCGCTGCTGAGTAACGGTAGTGGGTGCCAAGAGGGCCCCCCCCCCGCCAAACTAACGGATGTCCTACCAGATAGGATAGCAATTGGATAGCATTTCATAGCTTGACTGGTCAACTCTCCGCCCTTCTCTCACTGCCGAATTATACAATATGTCCGGTTCACGACACCCGCAGTAGGTTTTTTCTCTCTTCCTGTGGGGTGAGCAGTGAACGGATGAAGGGAGGGTGATCTGACAATTCGTGTGCATAGGTTTAACCAGACTGTCTTGATTGACAAGACTCCCCTTCCTACCTCAATCCCACCAGTCCAAGAAGTTGGTGCAACATCGGCCCCATTGCTGAGTAGCTCCTACTTCATCGGCGCCAGGTGTAAGGACTACAATGAGGACTACATCCTTTGCAAGCACGAGGCCGGTGGAAGAGGAGAGGTCGAGTGCTTGAAGGAGGGTAGGAAGGTCACTCGGTGTGCATCATCGGTGTATGTATACCTCTTCCTCTAGACATGGACTTGCGACTCATGTGCGACGGGGTGGCAGTCTCGCGGACATCAATAAGTACTGCCTCAAGGAGTTCCGAGCTCACTGGGAGTGTCTTGAGAACAACAACCATAGGTTATTCCACTGTAGGACACAGGAGAGGCCCTACAACAAGTGTGTGTTCGACAACTTGGTGCGTAAACATACTTAGCGGCTCGTCCATACTCTATCCATACCTACTGACAGCTGCATAGAAACTTGAGAAAGTTATTCCCGGTGTTCCCAAAGGCGAGACTCCGGTACACCTTAAGTAGATGCAGCACGGAATGGGTATTTGTATTTTACTGGGGAAGTTCTGCTTACTTACTGCGGAACGTGACGACATGGCATTGTGTATACAGACAATATCAAAAATATCATATAGATCCGGATGTCCGTTTGGTTTTTTTATTTATTAGCTGGTAACTCGGGGGCCCTCTTTATTGGTTAGTTGAGATAAATTGCTTCCGGTGAAGCGGTTTCCGAGGCATATGTATAAGGTATCTGAGATGTAGGTATAAGATATGTTGCTTGTACAAGGGTCTGGGATTTAGTGAGTGAACGGATTCTCACCTGTCAACACCCAATTTTGTTCACTCACTTAATGCCGGAGCCTTGTATTGGCGCCCATTATATTTATATGGGTGATGTGAGACTATAGCCTTCAGTACTAGCGAATTCTGGGTCTTTAATTCTCTTTCCTGGCTTGACAATCCTAAGTTACTTAACAGGGGCACCTAGTAAGGGGAAATCGAACATTATAAAAAAAGATATTTAGAATTGGACATCGAGAGCTGCACGCTACTAAGACATCTTTTATATGTGATAGATGATAACTTTATGAAGTACTTTTGGCTTAATATACGGTATAAAAGAATGCACGAAATGGTAGGTTTCGAATATTCTAGTTAGCATCTTCCCAAAGGGCTCGAATTTAACTACAGTGCATGATCGATCTTTGGTTTGTAGAAGCCCTAAAGCAGTATCTTAGCAGATCACACCTAGCACGACTCGTTCGAGTGACTACTCTAGTTTAATAATGTTAGAGAGATAGATATTGGATCCTTTTGATATTTATTTACACCCGAGATGTCGCATTTAGAGGTGCAGTGATGGCTCGGTTTCAACGTCATAGTAACCCGCATGCATCGGAAGATTCCGACTGGCCGTATCCCAAGACAGGGTAACTACACACGACAGCCACACCACACCCCGCGGCGCCACTTGTGACTGCTTCCATTTGTGGGGAGCACACTCCCAACAGCTCCAACATCTCGACTTCACTCCAGGCTGTTGTTTGCAAGGTAGCGATAATTCACCCACCGACCAACCAACGAGAAATACAGCAAAGAGTACGTATCATCTGTATAGAGATATCATGTTTATGGGAAATGCTAACCTTGTGTTTTCCCGCGGATTGCAGTGCAAATGTGAGTTCTTGCCGCAGAAACGAGATCACCGCCACTCCAGCAGCGAACTGACGGAATTTGGTGATTTAGCTTCGTCAAGACTTTGACGGGTAAGACCATCACCCTTGAGGTCGAGTCCTCAGACACCATCGACAATGTCAAGTCCAAGATCCGTACGTTACCTCCTCCTACTTGCGCGGTGGAATACCAGCAATCCTGGATATGTGGGCTGACACCCAGCAGAGGACAAGGAGGGAATCCCCCCAGACCAACAACGTTTGATCTTCGCCGGAAAGCAGCTTGAAGATGGAAGGACTCTTTCGGACTACAATATCCAGAAGGTATGGCAAGATATTACATCATATTACGGCTGTCGTGGGTTGGAGGGCATTGAGTGATGGAATTATGGGGTACCGGTTGCTGATTGGGTATTTGGAACTGTTTAGGAGTCTACCCTCCACTTGGTCCTCCGTCTCCGTGGAGGTATCATTGAGCCTTCCTTGAAGGCCCTTGCCTCCAAGTACAACTGTGAGAAGATGATTTGCCGCAAGTGCTATGTACGTCTCTCTTCTTTATCCCCACCACCACAACCAACTAACCCTTTCGTCGACAGGCCCGTCTGCCTCCCAGGGCTACCAACTGCCGTAAGAAGAAATGTGGTCACACCAACCAGCTTCGCCCCAAGAAGAAGCTGAAATAGACGTTTCGCCTCAACATACAAAAAATTTCCATTTTCTTTTGCGGGAGAGTGTTGGTTGTCAATCTTCTTTTTTTTTTCTACGACACGTTCCATGAGATCTATAAATAAAAAAGACTCAGGGACGCTGGGTGGATTTGGGGTTTCTTTGGGAAAGGGTTGTAGATTAGGGAATGAATCATACGCCATTTTTCTTTTGCTCTAATCAAAACCTCGCTTGGAGTTGGCTGTTTTTTTCTTTTCTTTCTATCGCATTGCAAGTTTCAGGTTCAAATAAGGTGGTGTTAGATGTCGAGTGATATTTGAAGATTGTGGGAAATCTATTATTCCATAAGCCTGCCATTAAGGCTCTAACGGCCAATCATAGGCGCCTGCACCATGCATAGCCCTTGCACACCCATAACACATACTACTCTCCGCGTCTAAGTCGGTCACTGCATTCAGCGTGAGCGCGCTCAAAGTAATATCCCCCCCCGCACCATCTCCTGGTAGCCCACATATCTTGCAGCTTATATTAATACCCGCCGGCCTTCGTAATGGCTTAAGTTTTCCCGCAGTACTGACAACATTCGCCACAATAGAAGGGTACTGCGTCTCAATGCCATCAAAATACTGTATCATAAGCTCGTCAATCGTAATGTTCCGTCCACTTGCGGCATTAGCTGCTGTATGTTTTGCATCTGACGAGTAGGCTACACAGAGAGGTAGTAATGGTTTTGGTGAGGTTGGGAGAGGAATAGAGACATAGTTTACGAGTTCGTTCTTAAGGAGGTCGCGGACTGGGTATCGGAACTCAATACCTAATCATTACCGATTATATTAGGGACCCGCTGAGCCATAATTTTGTGTATAAGGTGGGTACATACCAAATGGAGAATCCCCATCTGCAGTCTGCCATGGTATTGAAAACCCTCTTCCCTTTGCCGTTTCGGCCAAGGTTTTCTGAGCTAGCCTAGTCGTCGAATCGCCCCATAAAACCGCTGCACATCCCTCATTTTTAGCGATCTCCACGATTAATCGTGTTCGTAGGATCGATAATATGTCCATTCTCGAGGTTGTTGACGACAGTGAAGATAGTAGGTGCATCAGCACCTCTTTCTTGTTAAAAGTATCACTACCACCCTTCTCCTCGTCCACCCCATGATCCAGCTCTACCTCCCTTGCCACATTCCGGAAATCATAGATGTCCTCAATATTTACCACTCTAAAAGTCCCAATGTCGGAAAATCGCTCTTGTACGGCGTTGATGCTTTCCTGGGGTGGTACTGAGGGGTCTACACAGCTTTCGTCGACGTGGAGTACCAGACAGTTATAACCGGTTTGGCCGTTAGATCTTTGGCGCTGAGCTTTAAGTTGGTTGGAAATGAGATTTAGGAGAGCGATCGAGGAAACTCCGAAAGAGAGAGGGACAAGGAGAGTGGTTTGAGTGGGCACTATGACACCGGTATCATTGGGAGCGTAGCGGACTCGAAAAGATTCCATGCGCTTGATATATTTTGAACGGACATACTTGTCAAAACATTCACTATGAAGAAATTAGCTTTTCAACTATTATTAGGCCTATCATTTTTTAGAGGGGTTTCGCGACTTTACAAAAGAGTGAAATATTCTGCGACGAGAATAAGGAACGAACCTGCATAAGCTTTCCTGCCTCACAATCACTAGAGCGTCGATTTCTTTACACCGCTTACATTTCTGGATCGCCTTGAGTTCGAGAGCCCGTACACCATTTTCCAGCTCAGTTGTGACCATTTTGTTCCTATTTCCCAGGATCTGTCGTTACGGTGGCGGGCTTTTTGAGGTCGCAGGTTGACCTTTTTTTTTTTAGTTGCAGTGCACCACAACCTAAACCCTTGCTATCGAGTTCACTGCTAGTAGTAGACTAGTTAAACTCCCAACATCAACAGCACTACCAACCAACCATCATCAACCCAACTACGCCCTCTATTAACGACCCCCATCCTCATCAGCCCGCCTCCGCTCCTTCCAAAAAAAAAAACTTCCAGTTTTCTTACAAACACCAAATCACAGCTATGGGCAGCATTGGAATTCCGATAAAGTTGCTGAATGAGGCTCAGGTGGGCTAACGCACACATCCCCACCACCTTAGATCGCGAACTGTACTCTAACTTCATGTGGTGGGAATATAGGGCCATGTCTGCACCCTTGAACTCACATCCGGGCAGATCTTCCGTGGGAAGCTCATCGAAGGTGTGTTATATACACCCCCACCTGCTATGTTCCTCTTGTCTCGTCAATCGATCCATATGAAGCGCGCAGATAGCTAATGGTAGAGTGTAAATGTAGCCGAGGATAATATGAACGTTCAACTCAAGGATATCACTGTTACTGCACGTGATGGACGTGTGTCCCATCTTGACCAGGTCTATATTCGTGGTTCTCACGTTAGGTTTTTTATCGTGCCGGATATGTTGAGGTTTGTCTACACCCCATCAATGGACAAAGAGGAAGGCAATTTACGTGAGTTTATTGTTTACTAATACTTTGAAAACGTTTATAGGAACGCACCAATGTTCCGCTCCAGAGCTGTTAGAGGACGTGGTGTTGGACTGGCGAGAGGAAGAGCTACGGTTATTCGTGCCAGAGGACAACAGAGGGGTAGGGGTTAAAGAGGAATTGCAAATAAATTCAATCGGTCGTAGTTGATGGCATACTTTTGGTTTTCTCTGATGTGTCAAGTGGCAGGATGATAGGATTTACAAAATTGGACATCTCTGAAGGTCTTAAAAGGATAAGATTAACCAGCAAGAGAAACGGAGCTACCACTGTACAATACCAGCCCAACGCGAAAAGTGGAGGGTCACTTTTTTCATTTCTTTTCAAACTTATCTATTTATTAAAGTGAAGAAAGTTAGGCCAGGCGACCAAAGACCCAGCTAAATACGGGCCTGTACCTGATCTATAATGCAGGGTCTTGCCCCGCACCTCTAATGTCTATGCTATACTACAGCTCGATGACTAGCCTTAGGTGAGTCTTGATTAAAACCAGGATTTACTAACTACTCTATCCTTACTCCTTACCCCCAACATATGGTAGAATATTCCGTGACTTAGCCGACCGAGAAGCTCTCTCCACAACCACATTGATCCTCTAATCTTCAATCAGTAAATGCTCTGAAAACCGGGGCCGCTAATGGGGAAGGGTAAGGAAGACATACTGATGTTCGGATTTCTGAACACAAATCTTGAGCTCAGTTTATCCTCAACCCAATCCATCTCACTCCCAATGATGCTAAACAGCGCCTTACTATCAATCAAAACCCTCACATCTTCTTGCACCACTTCCTCATCGAATTTTCCCGGCTTGTCCACATACTCCAGGTGATAGGCCAATCCTGAACAACCCTTATTCTTCACCCCAACCCGTATTAGTTTCGGCTCTGGTAATGCAAGGAGGTTCCTCAATTGTTGCACCGCCGGCGATGTCAAAGTCATTGCCGCTTTGCGAGGGCGAAACTTTGTCCTTGTTGTCGCTGTAGCACTAGCCTTCGCCGCAACCGTTGGCTGTGAGGTAGGTGTGGATGCAGTGGTGTTTTGGGGATCTGTGAATGTAGAGAACAGTGATCGTGTCGACCCTGCTGGTACTTGTGGCGCTGAAGGAGGCGACAAGGGCAAGTGCTCGTTGCCCGGGTTCGTTAAACTGGAGCTTACGCCAGCGCCTCGTGGTGGCGGAGGTTCGGTGTCAAGGCTGTTGGTATTAGGACCATGAGTTGCTGTCTGGAGTAGTCTCTTTGACGATCCTGTTGAGGAATAAGATGCTCGGAATATGTGTGTGCTGCAGGCGGCGACAGAGGTTATGGTTGTAGAAGAGGAGGCCAGGCACCGTAATGATGTCAGTGACGGAAGGATAATTCGAGGTATCGACATTGCAATTATATATATGTGAATTATAAAGGAGCAAAAAGTTGTCGTGATATTGGAAAGGGAAGGGGTCCCCTTTAGTAGTTATGCTGTTGAAGTGGTCAGCAAATGGGGTGGTCTTGTCGCAGACTTGACAAAAGCCTTATGTTCGGATGGGTTATCGGGATAAACGTGACTCGGGCTGTTGTGGACCAATGAGCGGACACCTGAAAATCAGCAGCCAAGATTCAATAGCCGAGATAGAACCTATCTTGATATAACGTGTTATCGAAAGATGCATTTTGTTCTAAATCAGGCGCTAGAGCACCCGGTACAGGTATGTACCTACCTCTACTTTCATCGAGATGCTCTTCAATAAGCAAAAGTATGTACTCTCTGTTGGCGCCTAGAATCCCTTCTTAACAAGGCTCATCAACAAAACATCTAGCTGCGCCTCTTGTGCTTCTACGAAGATAGGCTACAATCAAGCTGTGAAGTCTCTCTCGAGTCCCCACAGCAACATCGTACCTCAACTTGTATTTCAAATGACAGATTTCGACTCCAGGTTCTACCAATTTGACCAGTTCAAGCTCAGTACAGAGTTCATCGACGGCTACCGGAAACATGCTATCGTTTACAAAGGCGGTATAAGAACTGAAAGATGGTCAAAAGTCCATGTACTCGGAAATGGTGCTTTTGGTACAGTATGGCTGGAAAAAGAGGAGCAACATGGGACCTTAGAGCAGTGAAGCAGATTCCTAGGTCTCATATCTTAATGAACTTCAAGGAATTGTTAGCTCTAATCAAGCTGAAAGGAGTAAATATTCCCCTTACCAGTATTCTAAAGTGCTGAAGATACATGAAGTTAACAGAGCGTTAGTATAGCGAACACTTTGTGCAGTTCTTCGGGTGGTTTGATAATAATGAAAATATCTACCTCAGCATGGAATACGTCAAATATGGCGATCTCTCTCGTCTTATTGCCAATCAAACCATGTCCGAGAGAACCTCGAGTGATATAACTAGGCAATTACTCGAAGGTTTAAAAATTATGCACGCGAATAAGGTTTGTCATCGGGATTTAAAGCCACAGAACATTCTTGTGGCGTCACTGTCACCAATCAAGGTTAAGATCACGGACTTCGGTGTTTCAAAGAGAGCAGTAGATGGCCCGTCGTTTCAAACACAAGTGGGAACGAGCAGTTATATGGCGCCTAAGGTTTGGGGGTTTCTAGACTACGATACCTCGATTTACACATGATTACAGGAGGACCGCCATTTCCGAAGACAAAATCTCTTATAAATTATATTCAACACCGAATATCATTTCCTGAAAACGAATTGGTAGAGAAGGAAATAAGCTTAGCTGCGATAAGGTTCATCAAAAACTTGGTTATGCCGCAGCTAAAAGATAGGTTGAACGCGCACGAAGCGCTTAAAGACCAGTGGTTTCTTGTTGAAGAAGAAAATAAGAGATTGACGAGGGAAATCAAGGAAGGGAAAGAAGAGCGGGTGATGCTCCGAAAAAATAGTACGGAACAAAAAAGAGTAAAGGAGAATGAGAGGCAGGCGGGTTGGGAATGGGAGGGAAAGGAGGGAAGGGAGGGGAAATGTGAATCAGACGGTGAAAATATTCCTGCTGGATTAACAAATTGTCTCCAAGCCAGATAGCAGTTTATATTGACAAAACTAATGGGAAATCTGTAGAAACCCTCCTCAGCCTGATAGACCCAACGACGAGGAGACGAATGACTTTCCCATAACCGTAGGGTTGCATGCAATTGATGAATTAAAGAAAAAGAAAAAAAGGGAGGCGAGTGACTACGAAGCCACACGAGACGAGAACGTCTGGAAATCATATTCACTGATATATTCGGCTTCTGGTGAGGGTCCTAGTATTTATATAATATTAAGAGAAATAATAACATGTTCAAAGACTCAAGAAGCACGAGGGAATCTCCGACTGTAGGAAGGAAGTATGTGTATAGGGCGGCCCCCGGAATGAAAAGATATGAAATTTATGTGCAATACTTGGTATTAGCCAAGATAGTGGTTTCGAAAGACCCACATTCGACATATATGGCCGTGAAGACGATATGAACGGGCATAGAGAGTCCGCCCGACCGCAGAGCAACCGCAATCTACGAACAACAGTCGAAGATGTCTCAGATGAAGAAGAAGAGTCCCCTAGGAACCAATCCCCCAATTACCTTTCTGATAGACAAAATAACGCTTGGGATGAACCACCACCAATTATCATCCACTCCCGTTCACCCTCACCACCTCCTCCTCCTCATAACAAGGGTCTTCCGGGGGTCCATGATTACAATATTCATAGGGGGGCCTTTCAACCCTTTCAGCCAAGGTACTAATATAGTAATAACTTCCTTGGAGTGGATCATGATGATATTCCTCGGCCAAAGAGCCAGCCTATAAACCCAACGCAACCGCATCATCAAAGCTATAGACCTCAATTTTCAGACCCCTGGCACGATGAAAATGAAACCCACTCTAGAGAACTAAACCCAGGCACTCGGTCCGGTTATTTGGAAAGTATAGCATCGTCCACAGATCCAGAGTATAATAAAACCCGAAGAACATTACATGAGGCTGTCGCTGAAGGCGACTTTGATATGGTTTCGATTCTACTTGATGAAGGAGCAGACCTTGAAGCGATGAGCGATGATGGATTCACACCGCTGCATATGGCGGTTACTGCGGGGCAAGAGTGGATAGTAGTGCAGCTACTGGATGCTGGCGCAAATATCAATGCAGAAACTTCTAACGAGGAGAAACCACTGCATTTGGCAATCAAGAGGGACGACAAGTTGATGACGGGAATTCTGCTAGATAGTGGCGCGGATATTCATGGAAAGTACTCAGATGGATCAACAACATTACATGGAGCAGCTTGGGCAGGGAAAGCCTAGGCAGTTAAAATGTTGCTGGATTTCGACGTCGATGTTAACGCACAAACTACGCTTGGACACACCCCACTGGATTTTGCAATGAAGAATCAGAACTTTACCGCGGCGAAAATTCTGCTGGATCGCGGGGCAAATATCAATCTCGCTCGTAGGGACGGACATACACTACTGTTCGATGTTATCCGTGCTGGCTCCAATGCGGCAATTAGATTTCTTTTAGCAGAAGGCGCAGATTTTACAATAGCAGCAAATAACGGTGATACAGCACTACATAGCAGCTAAAAAGGGTTTGGGTGACGCCGTGCTTTTACTGTTAGAGTTTGGGGATAACGTTTGGAAGGCATCTCCCAGCGGAGTCACACCTCTTCATTTGGCTGCCTGGATGGGAGATAGGAGACTGATCGAGTTGCTTCTTAAGCATGGAGCAGATCCTACGGCGAGAGATTGTAATGGCTGGACATCTCATTACCTACAAGCAGCTGTATCAAGGGGCGAAGATACAACGGTTAGGGATGTACAGGAAGATTTAAAAGATGTAAGGCCAAGAAGAGTATACGGAAGGTGGCCATAATCGCTCAGAGAACAGATGAAGGATTACTTACGGAAGGGGCAATATTGAGGTATGTAGAACCTATCCACCATAGCCGTGTTGCAAAACGTAATATCCCTAACTCACGAATATAACATAGGCATCGTTCATGAATCCCAAACTCATGCGGCTGGCCGGATCGCAGTTCGTGAATAGGCTGGTTAAACCACGTAAGAAAAGAATTGTCGTGTGTTGACTCTGTTCATTTAATGATATAAAATACTAGGAAAAGAGCGCTGCCCTTCAAAGGCTTGCTTTGCAAGGTAAGTGAGTGAAGAGAATTTTTTTTATATATGGAATTCTGGAATGCCGAGTTCTGTACCTATGTATATAAGATGTACCTACACCCACTGGAAGAAAGTGAGGAAACAACGCCTGCACTTAACACCAACCTCAACGACAAGAAGTACTTGAACTACAAAATGAGAGAGTATATACTAGCATGGCCTCTGAAGTATATTTGACGCCTCGTACGGCCTCCCTTCAAAAGTCATGGTTGTTTAACCGCGTTTGTGGTCACTCGTTATTTCGTCACTTTTTTCCTGTGGGTGTACAAAGGGACCCAATCTAGCGGGATTAGCAGTACCTAGAAAGTACATATATAGTATGGACATTAATTTATTAAATCGATAAATTCTTCACGGTAAATGTAACATCTACGCCTCCAAACTTAACATTTCTCCCATCAATCTCCTCTGATAGGCATCTACAATTCCTCTGATCCTAACTATCACACTCGCAGCCAAAATCCTTCCCTTCTCCTCCTCGCCCAATTGTCCACTTTCCATGATTCCTGAAACCCACTCTTGTGTTTCTAAAAGCTCTTTTGCGTGTTCATCTGCTAGCCTACGGCCGTTGTCGTTCGACGTGTTGATTTCTAGTAGTGTAAGAAGTGCAAAGAGCACAGCCTCTTGGACACTACTGTCATTTGAGGTGGGGAAATTATGATTCCGCAAAGAAAACAAAAGATCCCACAGCTCAGAGGTCATTTGCGGAAGTGCAACAGCAGAGGGGCCGGTTGCATAGAGTATTATAGAGAGTGTTTTGAGAAATAGAGTCAATAGGAATGGCTCGAAGTGGATTCCACGGCCACCACTATAATTATGTCAGCACGTATCGTTACAAAAGATAGAATATAAACTTACAAATCCTTCAACGCACCCCACCACCTCCCCGTCAACGGGAAAAAAAATGCTTCGGCCACTACCCTCCCAAGCCTATTCTCCGCCGGCTTCACTCGGCGCTTCTCTACTTCAATTCGACTACTAAATGTTCGAACCTTGAGTATATTTGGGCCGGTCACCTTATCTGCCGCCTCCGCTGCCATGGGGGAAATCATCGTCTTCTCCATACCGCCAGTAATCCTGTCTAATGGACTAGTTTTTCCTTTAATCCACTGATTATGCATTAATCTGGGTAGGATTTTCGACGGGAATAACTCTGTTGATTTCCCCTTAGCACTTTCCACGCTCAGTGGTAAGTCTCCATCGTCATAGCCCGCTAGCTCCCTAGCCCCCATACCGATAGCAGATGCCATTGCTGCGCGCTGACCGAGTGAGTAGTCGCCTTCAAAGAACCCGCGGGCAAGCAGCCCACCAACTAAGACGGGTGAGGAAACTACGAGTGCAATGAGCGCCTGCATTCGCATCTCTTGGAAATTTTCCATCTCGAATTTATCGTTTAGGCCAGTTAAAAGGCTTGCAAGCTCTGAAGCATGGTCAGAAAGTTCCTTTCCAAAGTTGGCTTTACGTCGAATTAATGCGGCAGAAGATTGAAGGGCGAGGAGCTGGCGGTCGTAGGAGTCTGTGGATCTCAGGTAAAGCAGGAGGTCACGGATGTAACTAAATACGAGTGAGATCTCATGATTGTGGCAAAACTGGGTAGGGTTTAGATTTACTTACATTGGCGCCGCATCCTTTTTGCGATTGATCAATGTTGGGTCTTCATCGGAGTCTTCGGCATCTGAATCAGGTTTTGGGTACGGTTGGAACTCGTCGTCCTCTTCCTCCTCCTCTTCACTTTCGACCTCCTCAACCACCATCACCTTGCTCTGTATTTTCGGCTTTACCTCTGTGCTTTGCTTTTTTTTTCTCAT
Source organism: Morchella eximia (assembly GCA_024713935.1). Lineage (NCBI taxonomy): Eukaryota > Fungi > Ascomycota > Pezizomycetes > Pezizales > Morchellaceae > Morchella > Morchella eximia. Next base: position 1,751,420 of record JAMGZG010000006.1, read on the forward strand.
AGCAATTTCTCCTCCTTGCGCCAATTTAATAACTTCGCTGGCATCACCAACACTATCTTGAATCCCAGTAATGCTTTTCCACCACCTCGCCTCCTCACTTGCAGTCTCTGTCACTCCAAAATCCATGGGCTTCCCATCTTTATCTGTTAATCCTGACAGTGACTCCCCAACTACCATTCCCAAAAATCTAGCGCGAATAGATGATGCAGCTAGTCGGTTCGATACTCCATTTAGGAATGGTGAAGAGCGAGCGAGACGGTTTAGGTATTGAGGAAGTTGACGATGCGCGTATCCGGAAAGGAGAAGGAGTAACTGGACATTTACTGGGTTGACATGAAAATAAGTATACTTCTTGATAATAAATAACGAGTTATAGAGATGGGGAAAAAAGAGGAACAAACCTTCCTGCCTCATAATCGGCGTGTGCCTGATCCAAACACTATCTCCAAAGATTACCATACTTTTTTCCAGGAGACCCTTAAGCACATCCTGATTCCCATTCAATACTGCGACCAGTGCTCTCCTTATACCTATTGGCTCTCCTACTCCGCCGCCATTACTGGAAACCAACCAATCTACTACTAGATCACGGTAGGTTGTGTCACTACCTAATATGATATGAAGAAGAGCTGCAATTTCCGAGACCACAGGAGCGTCGGACTTCCACCATTGCGCATCGAAGGTGTCTGGTCCGGTCGGGTTTTCGGAAGGGTCTTCAAGGCTTTGGAAAAGTTGAGGATTGGAAAAATGTTTTCTTGAGAGAACACGTAAGAGGGAAGATAAATATGTGCGTTTTTCGTGAGATAGAAGCTGGGAAAGAAGTCGATGAAGCTTTGGGAGGGTATTGAGGGTAATATGGTAGTATGTTAGGGACTCCACTAGGTCATCTGCGTTAATTATTAGTATAAGCCATCATTACACCAGTATTCAAAAATGGAGATTACGTACCAGAATAGCCTAAACTAAACCCTCTCCCCAGTAATACTGCCAAGGCCTTCCACTCTCCCCCATCCTCATTATCAATTTTTGTGCTGGCTCTAGATATCTCTCTACCTAGCCACGTTGTATACAGCTTTCCATCCCCTACCCATCTCTCCCTACCTCCCTTACCGAGTATATTCTCTCCTTCTGCCGTAACAGATAATAATTTCCCTCCTGCAGCCAATGTAACAAATTCCTTCCATACAACTGCCCTCTTTTCATCTCCTCCAACGCCACCAAATACCCATATTCCATGCACAATCCCGTTTTGTCCTAGAATACCCTGTAGTAGATCTAAGAGCTCCTCTATTTGTCCCTTCACGCCTGGCTGTGAATCGGTGGATTTAATGAGGAATCTTAGACGTGCAATGATACCACCTAGGCCTGTAATGGATCGAAGACATAATATTAACTTTGAGCGTCCGGATTTTGAGATAATGCTCCAGAAATCTGGGACGGTTAGTTCGAGAAGTGCTTTTACGACCTGCGAAGCTTTGGGTGAGGGAGTGCTGATATCAAAAGAATTTATGTCAGTACTAGGAACTAGTAGGTCAAGAACCTGTGAGAGAGTTTCGGATGAAGGTTTTGAACGCAAGGTGGTCAGTATATCGTCAAGTGTTGATGGCGAGGCCGGAGAAGGAACAGTCGTTAACTGTGGTGGGGCGCCTTGAGAAGGCTTGGAGATTGTTATGAGAGGCTCATCTCGAGGAGTTGAGGTTGTTCGCATAGGCGTGAGAAGACCTTCCATGATGAATACTTCAATATGATGTCAGTGGTTGGGCTGTAACAGTGTTCACAGGTAGAGTACATGTTTGATATTTCGAGATGTTAATCGTCTGTAGGTTGCAGAGCCTCATTTCTGCAGCCCTAAACCTAACACAATCACTGAAGGCTTTAAAAAGCAAGATATCTACATGTGTGTCATACAGGTGAGACAGGAGCGTGGTTCACTTCTCGTAGCTTCGGCACAATCTAATTGTAGATATGATGCTTTCTACTCTATTACTCTAGAGTACATGTACAGTCGCAACTCGATATGCCGGATCTCAATATGCCGGATCCCTTGCTGTCCCGTACGAAATCCTCTGGGATTTTAATTTTCTTACTGCAAAATCAATTTGCTATCCCGGATTTTTCGCTATCCCGTACGAAATCCTTCGAATCTTGGCAATCCGGCATATCAAGTTGCGACTGTACTCTAGACATCCCAACAATTCGAAGAAGCCGAGGTTTAATTTGAATTTACAGAGTAGGTACATAGTTATACATGTATGTGCACCATCCATGAGTTCGCTATGGTACCGGGTATATGTGCCTACATCATGTATGCACCATACCAGCATTGTGTGTATGACCTGAACCTGGAAATGGGAACCAGGCGTGAGTACTTAAATCCAGTCTGTTAACTGTTATCTACATGTATCATCTGTCTACCACATACACGAGTCGTTTATCAATACATGTAGCTAATGACCAACGCCATCCGCGCCGACCGTGTCACCGTTGACAAAATAGATATCCGAGATTTCATTGGTTATCTAAGAGTACACTAGTATCGCATAGAGATATCGTCCTCACTAAAAAATCAATTCAAAATAATCGGTATTGTATATAAACCAAAACCGACTTAGACTGAAAACGAACCCCACAACCAAGACTTGAACCCCGGGGTAAGCTTACCCTTTCCCTTAATTCCTTGGCTGACCTTTCCTTTCTGGTCACAGGACAATTTGCGTTGCAACTTGCATCCACGGTGCGTGCGGCCTATGGTTTCCCGAGTGCCAGCATGTGACGATGCCCCCTCCGCGTGTGCCAATACATCATCCCTCGGGTCTCGGTTCTCAGCCGTGAAAGAAGCAGTTAAAAATCAAATAAATACCATATGATAGCCCAATGCCCATGCACCCCACACCCAAAGAGTTCTACGCTTCCCACATATCCTCAAAGGATTCCGGAAGCTCAACACAACATCAGTATAACTTTTATAATACATACAGATATCACTCTCACCACTGGTAACAGCAAAGGAACAAAATGTACAACGATCCATGTCTCGAGAAGGCGCGGAATAGCATTGAGAAACCTCCCCCAGGGGTTCCTCAAGGTGTTATCATCCCTGGCTCTGAAAAAGATGGAAGGACTGGTGTATATCGCCACTGGAGAGCTGCTGAGGGAGAGTTATTGAAAACTATCGATCCTGAGGTAAGAGTCTGAATGGTCATCTAATTGAACCTCTTAATCCTCTCTTGGGAACATTTTTTCCAGCTGTAACCTAAATGAAACTCGGAAAATCAAAGCTTTCCCACCACATTTGGCTAACAATGGATGCTCACATCTGCTAGATTACAACCATGTTCAAAGCTTTCGAGGCAGCTAGCAGAAAATGGCCAGACAATAAATGTTTAGGATGGCGTGAGCAGGATAAGAAGACAGGTGTTTGGGGACCGTATTTGTGGATGGATTATCAGACTGTTCAGAAGCGACGTACGGACTTTGGCGCTGGTTTGGTTCATTTGCATCAGTCAATAGTAAGTCATCACTTGTTACACCAAGCTAAACTACGGTCCTGTAGACACAACACCAAGTTAACAAAGCACATCAGGGCCTTACAATAGATAAATACGGTATTGGCATATGGTCTGCCAATCGCCCAGAGTGGCAGATCACAGATCTAGCAGCAATGTCACAGTCACTCTACACTGTGAGCATTTACGATACTCTAGGCCCTTCAGCTACTGAGTATATAATCAATCATTCTGAGCTTAACTGCGTAGTCGCATCTCTGAATCATATCCCCACCTTACTCTCTCTAAAGGAACGACTTCCTACGCTCAAATTTATAATTTCCATGGATCCCCTCGAAGACGGCGAACCAGTAGGAAACACAAAGAAAGCCCTTCTTGGGGCATGGGCTGCAAAGGAGGGTGTTCAGCTATACTCTATTTACGACATTGAACTCCTTGGCCAGCAACATCCCAAACCATTTGCGCCCCCGAGTCCTGATGATGCAATTACAATCAACTACACCTCGGGGACCACGGGTTTCCCTAAAGGTGTACTGCTAACTCACATGAATGCTGTCTGTGCTGCTTCATGTGCGCACCTATCGCCCATGTACCAAATGCCCGGCGATTTCTCCCTCTCTTATCTTCCACTTGCACATATATATGCTCGAGTAACGGAACATGCACAATTATGGTCTGGCTGTGCAATCGGCTACTGGCATGGTAACATTCTCGAGCTTACTGATGATCTGAAAGCACTCCGACCCAATACTTTTATCTCTGTCCCTCGTCTCTATAATCGCTTTAACAGCGCCATCAAATCTTTAACCATCGAACAAGGTGGTGTTAAAGGTGCACTGTCCCGAAAAGCAGTAGACACAAAACTTGCAAACCTTAAATCATGTGGCTCAAACAAGCATGGCCTCTATGATCGTCTCTGGGGTAACAAGGTCCGCACTGGGATCGGTTTTGACCGCCTTCGTGCTTGCGTGAGCGGAAGTGCTCCTATCGCGCCATCTGTTATATCGTTCCTCCGGATCGTTTTCTCGAATAATTTCATCGAAGGCTACGGACTTACGGAAACCTATGCAGTCACTCTTGGCCAGCTCGCACAAGACAACAGCGCCGGCAATGTTGGCCCTCCTACATTCGCCGCCGAGTGCGTTCTCCGTGATGTTCCCGAAATGGGTTACACCTCAAAAGATAAACCTTACCCCCGCGGAGAGCTCCTTACTCGCGGTCCGATGGTCTTCAAAGGCTATTACAAAGCTCCTGATAAGACTGCCGAGGTCCTAGATGCAGATGGCTGGTTTGCAACCGGCGATATTTGCAAAGTTGATGAATTAGGTAGATTTAGCATCATCGACCGTGTGAAGAACCTCCTCAAGTTAGCACAGGGCGAATATGTTTCTCCGGAAAGGGTCGAAAACGCCTACCTGGGTAGCATGAATATCTTTCAACAAGCCTATGTCCATGGTGACTCATTCCAGCCATTCCTAGTGGCAGTAATAGGCGTCGACCGTGAAAACTTCTCAACATTTGCTGGAAAGATCCTTAAAAAGACGATAGCACCCCTGGATACAGATGCTGTCACTGCTGCTTGTGGAGATATCGTAGTTCGCAAGGCTGTGCTGAGGGAGATGGACAAAATCATTAAGAAGAATAAGATGACAGGTTTTGAGAGGGTGCGGAACGTACACCTCTGCGTGGACCCTTTCACAATTGAGAATGATTTGTTGACACCTACGTAAGTTTTTACTCGTTGCCCGTTTATACTGCGACTGATGGCTGATGACGCTGACTTTGGATAGTTTAAAACTCAAACGCCCGCCCGCCGCCAAGGCCTTCAAGGAACAGATCGATGCTTTGTACCAAGAAGCATTGGCAGAGGAACCGAAGAAATCAAAGTTGTAGGACATTTAATTCGACGTACTTTCTTCTTTCTTGAGTTATCGAAAAGATGTGGGATACCTTAGATGAATGTACCTTATGTGGTACTTGTAAATAGGTTGAATTATATCTGAAACTCTAAAACATCAATCACAATTAGGCAAAATATGTGAATGTTTTCGAGATGAGATCCATTTTATATTAGAAAACTGCCCGAGAAACCTCTATGCTAAGAAGAAGCGAGAAAAGAAACAAACAAAACAAAACAATATGGGAAAAGACTATAGGAGTAACGCCATCCTACTTCTTCTTCTTGCCGGCTGCCTTCTTCTTAGGTGTCTTCTTTCTAGGCTCCGTCTTGCTCGGTTCGGTCTTTCCCTGTTCCGTCTTGCCCGGTTCCGTCTTGATAGGCTCCGTCTTGCTAGGCTCCGTCTTGATAGGCTCCGTCTTGCTAGGCTCCGTCTTGCTAGGTGCCGCCTTGATAGGAGCCTTATTCTTGATGCTCGGGACTGGGAAAGAGGGATGATATTTGGCCCTTTCGATCTCAACCTCCAAATATTCTTGAGTTGCACCCCCAGCAGACTTCAGCGCCTTTGTAATCTGAGCCACTGCAACACTGAGACCAATACAGGAGCGAAGCATCTCGCGGTTGTTCTAATCGGATATATTATTAGCATTGCGATTCTAAATCGCTAGAAAGTTGCACCTACGATCTTAAAAGCGTCTTCGCATAGTGCTGTGCGGGAAGTCTCCGCATCGAGTTTTCCCAGTTGATCAAAGTCTTTGCGCGCTTGAGCAATCGATTCTGATGCGAGTTCAAGGAGCTCCAATGTCTACGACAAAAACGCTTAGCTTTGGCCTGGTGAATAAGGTGTATATGCCACATCCACACTTACTTCAACTTGTGGGTTATCTACTAAAGTCGTGAATATATCATATGGGACGACTTCGGGGCAACCTATAGTGAAAAACGGCTTCATCCTTAATTCATAGCGGAGATGATCAGAACTATATGGCTGCGGTGGTTTTCTGAGCAAAGTGAGCCTTGACAGGGCAACATAGACCTAAGTTATGTTAGCTATCGTGTTTTATAAAGTTAGGGAATCATGTATATACATTGACCATGGCTCCAGCGAGCTCCTGTATGGCCGATCCTTCAAGTAGATAGTAATTCAACAACGACAAGGATTTTTGTTGCTGTGCATTTGCTGAATATCCCTTCTTCTTTTTGTTTTTCGGGACTACCTTGGTATTGAGGGCTGCAAATTGTCGAATCCGCTCAAGATGACCAATTTTAGTGCGGACGTATATTTGCAGGTACCAAAACATGTCTGCATATTCATGTGGTTGGTATACCTCGAGCTCGAACCCGAGAAGAATGATCCATTCCATTTGGCGCAACTTGTAAAGGTAGACCCAAGAAGACAACGGAAATGAGTAGCTAGGAGGACCATTTGGAGTCTTTTGTGGTTCTTCTTGCGTAAGCTCACGAAGCTCCGAATCTATTTCTTCACACTCAACTTGTAAAGAATCCCAATCTAATATGGCGTGACATAAGTTTCTTCGTAAACGGGACCTATTCTGGCAAATATTTCGGAATAGATCAAGGTACGAGCGCCCCGCACGCTCTATGAACCAATTAGTTCGTTTTACGATGTTAAATCTCGGGTCCTGTGGCGCCTCAACCGCTTCATTCCGTGGGTCCAGCAGCAAATCTACAGGATTAGTTAATTCCCTCACATCGTCAAAAAGGAGTTGTTTTATCGGCATCGTCCCCAAAATTTTCATCTCTTTGAAGAATAGAGACTGTAGAAGAGAGCGGACATATGGTGAAGGTGACGGCTTCCGAGCCATGAAGTTCAGGAAATAGTTCTAATGATTAGAAGTTAATATATATATATATAAGGGTTCAATGTTCACTTACGACTAGATTAGTCGAGCCCTGGTATTTCAAAATTTTCAATACGTCCTTCCCTTCAATACACAATTTCTTCAAACTAGAAGTGGCATCCTTAAAAGAAATTTCGACCATTGGCCTCGGTGGCACCTGGCTTGCTAACTTTCTTTGTACAGACGTGCTAAATGCTTCCGAGACCGGCTTCCCCAGCGGGTGAGATTTCTCAACCTTTTCCAGAAGCTCGAGGGAGGAATCCCATTCAGAAGGTACTCCAGAAACCCATTCTTCAATCTCACGAGAAAGGTCGCGAAAAAAGGCTTTTCGGTGCAATAAACGGCACTCTAATGCCTCGAAGATCTCGTTGGAATATGAGTTCTTAGTAGCTTCCAACCATTGTAGAGCAGAATTCAAGATGTTCAAAATTTCATTTGGTTCCACAGAGTCGAGCAGAGATACGTTGTATGTTTGTGTAACAAAATCTTCTTCCTAAACTTTTGTCAACATGTGTTAGTTCGAAGGAACTCTGCTATTTCACGAACTTCATATATGTGCTCCATCTGTATCTGTTGGTTGACGCAGTAGCAACATTTGATAAGAGCCAGACAATATGGCCTTAACACATTTTCTAGTAATTGTCGCTCTTTAGGGTCTGTATCCCCTCCTATTCCAGTAAAACTAGTAAAGGTTGCTTGCGCAAGTGTTTCCGGGCCCGAAGAAAGGAGTCTATCGATGTACAGACAAGTGAAAACTGTCTGCGAGAGAGCGCTTCCATTGTGCCACGCCATCTACCCCCAAAATGAGCCCCCAATCATATAAATTCTTGTTTATGGAGTTACTGCTTGCCTCGTAGGACAGTAACTGGTCCATTATTCCAATAACTTCTTCCGGTAGTCTTGGCTTTAAAGCATTGAAGGATTCATACTCCGCTTCTAGCATACCACTGTCCATCTTTGGGTCCATAATCTTCACCGTACAAAACATAATTAGCAAGCCTTATCCTGTGCTCGCCAAGGAAACACAGGCTACTCTAATAAATACATACCTCTAAGGCACCAACTGCCTGTAGCAGGGTGAAATATGGGTCTTTGACGAGCTGGCCAACATTGAGTTCTGTAACCCCAGTGTAAGTCTAGAAACACGAAACTGATGGGATGAGGAAGAAAACGGACTTGCTGATGCTTCAAAGAACTCGGTAGTGATGTCGCGAAACGAATCGGTTGGTAGTGGTGAGTTTGGATGCATTGCGGGGATGCTATCATTCTTCATGTTGGGCTGAGCGGGACCTTTGGCGGGGTCAGTCACATCAACAATGGGTCCTCAAAGTAGCATACCATCGCGAACTCCGTCCACTCCGGTGTTTGCCATATCTTAAGTGAGTTGATGGAATGAATATCACACTGCGAGTTTGCGGGAGTCTCCGATTGGTAGTGTCAGGAAGCCTCAATCCCGAAGATTTGTCACAAAGTGGGATTGACTTTAGACCACGGATCAAATGTCAAATTGACTACAGGACCATACAACCCAGGAAAGACAAAAATCAATTCTACGAATAACACACCCACGTCTAAAATGATCAACCCCGTCTCTGAATTTTCTACATGAATTTACAGTGACGATGGTATATTCCTTCGGACCCAACCTTATATTTGTCCCCTTTATTGGCCTTGAGTTGAGAGTTGCTTCATGTCACCCTGCTTGCCGTTCTAATGGAACTTACGTTAGTGCCTTGAAACATTTGAAGGGCGAGTATTATAGACGAACCTCCCACTTCGCAAATTTGAGTTCCATTTGTCCACGGCGCTCGGCAGCAAGACGAGGCTGGTCCTTCAAGGATCTCCGCACGACTCTGGCAGCGATGGCCAGGTACTTGTTGTAGCTGATTGTCTCTATATTAGCGAGCAGACCCGGATGTATGGGTATTGGAATACCTACGTAAGACCAGCAGTTTTCCACGCAGCAACCATTGTGATAGGTAATCTGTTTAAAGAGAATTGACTTTGTTGATAGAGATGTCGGATATGCCGTTTGGAGACTCTGATGAGGTTTCGAGAAACTCTCGACAGCCAAGTACGTCCCCTAACCCTGTTCCGAAAATACATTAGGTAATGGGATTTACCCGGCTGCCCGACAACACCTCGGCGATTCCGAGGATACGGGTAAGTGGAATCAGCAATAACTTTTCTCATGGTTTCAGGAAAGAATTTATGTATCGTTTTTTGGGGGGGAGAGAAATAACACCCAAGCACTGATTGATAATTAAGATTGATAATCGAGTGATAATCTATGTAGGAGGTTGAATCACAAAGAAGATACAATACAATATTGAACGATATGCCGCGCCATGTCTAAGCACATACATGTAGTGAACCAATCTCTTTCTCGGAAATGTATTGTTGCATGCTGCATGCAATCGACACGAGGTAGGTATTCCTAATGTATCTCAAATACAATACCAAAAAAGGGATGGATTCACTGCGTTATTCGCTTTAATGCGCTAGTAATGCAGTAAGAATACGGCATTACTACGGTACTCTTTTTGTAATGCCAGTTTAATTCATTGAATCCCGCAGTCATACAGTACTGATTTCACCCGTTTTTTCGTATTATAGTGATGGGCACGAGCCGAGCCAGCTCGAGCTTTAAGCTCTAACAGGTGGGGCTCTCTTAGTGACGAGCCCGAGCCAGCTCGAGCCTATATCAAAAAAGCTCGAGCCTAGCTCTAGGGCTCGAACACCTCGAGCCTTTGTCTCCACAATCCGAGCCAGCTCGAGCCCTACCCCGGGCTCGTGCCCATCACCAATCTCAAATCATAAAATACCAATGCGGCGAAACAATGCAAGCTTAAGCACTTATCTTATCCAACTAACGTGAGTTCGGTCAAACAGCCGTTAATTTCCTCCTCTGAAATCTATTCGATTTCACATTAAATAGTAACCATCATAAGCCATCCGTTGTATTAATATATACCAGTCTAATCATGTGTAGTTTTCAATATATATCCCCCGGTTATATATAGGATTCCGCTTTGGGTGCCCTCTACATATGTGATTGGGTAGAGACAGTCGTCTCAGGGTGACCCAGAGGGTACCTGAAGTGAGAAGCACCTAAAGATGAGCCTATATGTATCCGCCGATAGATGTATAAGAGGTATATGTATATTTTATTCGGTGAAAATTTCAATAGACAAGACCCAGCATGAATCAAATTACAAAATTTATTGAAGCTAGTATTGAGTACAGTACATCACCGCGGTACTAAGTAGGGGCCCTTCCAAGGAAAGCACTTATGTTTAAACACTTTTAACATATGTACTAATACTGGCTTAAGATAATAGATTTTCACCTCTATGATAGATTACATAGCTCTACACCTAGATTATCTTACATCTGGATCCATATGATGTGGCTTTGGAATTAAGCCATATAAATGGATGCGTGCTTAAAAAGTAATCAATGTTCGAGTGATAGTGTGATGAAATTTGAACTATCCCTGAAGACTTTCTTTTAAATTCAATTACAAAGCTACAATTCGTCCTCTTCCTCATCAAAATCATCAATCTCCTTATCAGGTGTAAATAGGATAGCCCCGCCCCTACCACCGCCTTCACGTTGTGCATCCAAATACGGCAACACCACCTCGTCTCTAGCCCTTTTCTGCCTTTCTGTGAGTCCCAACTCAAAGGTTGTCCTCATCCCATCCTCTTCATCATGGCCATCATCCACATTTCTCACCTGTTCCGACAATCTCCACTCCGGATGATCCTCGAGTAACACAACTCTCTCCTTTTCCCTAACTCCATTATCTACAACATCCAGGGGAAGGTAAAACATTTCGCTAACCCCTCTGCCACTCCTCCTCCTATACTCCATTTCCAATACTATGCCCTCGGTACTATTACTACCTAACCCTACTACTACGCCCTCAGTCCCCTCATCTAGCCCCCACACTGGCGCAGGTAATGATCGGTCTTTGTGCTGCTTCCTCAAGAGCGCATGATGGATCGAATGAACCGTCACTAACGTCGTAGACAAGTATTTTAACAGTGTTAAAGCCTCGGGTGCAGCCTCTGGATATGAGTTTTGTGGGGGGAGTGGAACATCGAGATGGTATGTGGAAAGAAGAGTAGTTGTGGGGGTGAGGAGAGACGAAAGAAACAAACAAAGGGAGGATAGTGAGGAGGAGGCAAGAGGGTTAAGAGAGTCAATAATTAAGAGTGTTTCTATTATGCACGATTAGTACTATTGACTGAGAGACAAGTTAGAATTGTCTTACTGGCACCGGCAGGGATTGCAGCTGTAATCTCTCTCTGGAGTACTGGGGTTATCTTTCCACGGGCTTTGATGAACTTGCCGATACCAGGCGGACAGCGAAGTGTTTCGAATGCTACGAACACGATCCCACATTTCGCCAACTGAAGTTATTAGCTACAGATCTTCCAAGGTCTCATGAGGGAGATCTCACCAAGCCACGTCTAACAAATTCCCTCACTACCGGTTTCGCGCTCTGGGACAATGAGTCGAGTAATAATGTAAATGGCGACACATTATCACGTAGATTCAAAAGTCGTGATATGAGTAGTAAGTTATGTGTACGCCGGTGGGCTATAGACTGTGGAGGCGCCATCTTTAGCTGTTTTATTGGTTTTTCTAGAAGTTGAATCAGGTAAGTGGGGTTGTGCCACCCTTGCTTAAAAGCCTTTCGTTTCCTTTTTTTTTTGACCGATGATGTATGCCAAGGATGTCAGACATGCAACCTTAAATTTTCTGGAGCGGATAAGGCTGAAAGTTTAATTCAAGTAGTATATACAGCGTGAGGTAAAGTTATTGTAGAAGTATGGGAAGAGTCCTATTGGCTCGCCCAGCCATAGAAACCCTGTTTTGAGACCCCTGTTTCTACAATAATTTTACCTCTCGCTGTACTGTCGTTCACGGGGTATTGGTATTGGCGGATTGCAGGTAAAAGTTGGCTTGGCTGTCTCTTTTTTGCCCTGTCCGCCATCACCCAGTATCCGCCAATACCCCGTGAACGACAGTACATACAGTCGCTCACCTAGTGACGGCGGATCCTGTCTGGTGGTTGTGTTTGCAGTAATTTATCCTTGGCGTCCCAAACTTAGCTCTGCTATTGGCCTCAAATCCCTGACCGCCATCAGACAGGATCCTCCTTCACCCCGTAAGTGACTGTACAACATGATATAGATCACGCAGGGGGTTATCTACATGTAGCTACTCTAAGTCGTAAGTGGGAAAAATCAAAGAGCCTTGAGTCCAGAAAACCATCAAATCGTAGCCTTCTCTGCTTCATCACCATATCAAATCATTTATACTCTTATAGAGCATGCTCTTACACAATTTCTCCAACACCACTACTCGGTACCAAAATAACCAGAAAGGTGTAATCGCAAAGGGAAAAAAAAGTACTCAAACGCCCAACACGCCCATGAAACTGCAACCAGAAAACAAAACGATAGAAAATGGAAACAACCTTAATGATAATGTGGAAGAAAGTTGGGAATAAGACAAATTAGTTAAGGGTGCTCTCTTCTTTTCTTTCTGGGCTGTCTAACCTCCTGATAAAAGAGAGTGAAGTAACAGAAATACGAGGAATAGCTATAGTTATACATTGAAACACCTACATCCCATCTTATCCGCCTGCAAAAAAGAAAGGTGATCAAAAGTTTCCATTCCCGTTACCATTCCCAACTGTATTTCCGTTCTCGTTTGATGACGAAGTTATGCCCTGCATTTGATCTTGATAGCTTGCGACAGCTCTCCATCGATCTGCCCCGACAGCATTTGGAATTTGTACCGGGCTTCCCGAAAGTGAACTCAGCGAAGCAAGATACTCCCTGAGGGCCTTGATATCCTCTGAGATAGCAGCGGCGCTTTCTGTGTGTAAGGCAAGACGCTCGGAAGCAGAGACTGTCCAGTCTTTGATATCGTTTATCCTCTTAAGATACGCGGCGATGTGATCTTTTAATTCCTTTTCAACTCCGTCGATTCGTGTCCGCAAGGTGTCTATATCCGCAACAGCAGAGGCGAGAGAGGGGCTTGGCCCTTCAGATGAGTCGGATTTGAGGGCCCCGTTAGAAGGGCCGTCTTGAGCAGAAGCAGCGTCTAGGGCAGAGTGAGGGGATAGGTTGGTATTGATGTTTCGTTGCTCTGTTAACTGCCTCAACCGCTCGCCAAGGTTCCGGAGTGCATCTTTCATCGTTTTCACTTCGTTACACACGCTGCTGAGCTGATGTGTTTGACTGAATATCATGGGGTTGATCTTCATAAGTTCCTGAATCACCCGTTCGTAAAAGTCTTTTGTCGTAAAATTTGTCATTTTCTGATCAACGTGGCTGATTGCGACTGCGTGGCCTTCAAGCTGGCTTTCCACATAGCCTACTCTGTTGCCAACTTCCTCCATACCAGTTGCAAACTGTTGATGGACTGATTTGATCTCTGCGAGATGAACATCTCTGTTCCTTTCCTGCAGGGAAGTGAGATTTTTAACTCGATCGTTCCACGTTTGTTCTAAGGCCTGGACTCTTTCTCCTGTTTCTTGGTTGTTCTTTTCCAACGTTGTCTCAAGAAGATGGATTGTTTCTGAAACTAGCGCGGTATCTCCCTCAATACCAGTACGGACATTATCAATTAAATTATCTTGTTGGTGCATGTGGTCTTCTAGGCGCGAAATATCTGATTTTGTTGCGTATTCCTGCAGAGGGAGGGCACCCTGAATCTGGGAGGCCTGCAATTCTTTGATATCCAGTTTGGAAATCTTCTGTTCGAGACCTTTGATGTCGTTGGCGCATTTCGAAGCTGTTTGTGCCACCTTTTGTTGGGTCTTTCAAAATGAAGGAAGAAAAGGAAAAACTTAGCAAACTTTCACTTGACAGGGCATTGAGATTCTGCCGAATTGAATACGTACTGTTAGGAGAGTCGTCTGAATAGTTTCCAGAGATCCAAAAAGCTTTTTAACCTGCTCGGAGAGAGTCCCAATATCATTACCAGCATCACCCATTACAACATCCGTACTACCCTTAGCATTTGCAGCTTCCTTCAGTTTCACTACATCACCTTTTACCTCTGTCAGTAGCGTCATTGCTGTCTTCAATCCCTCCTCCGTCTTGACAGCTGTCTGCTTAGTCTGCTCAACCTCTGTCTTAAGCTCCTTCTGAAGCGTTTCTATCTTACTTTGCCTCGAGCTCAGAGACCGGAATCGGTCAGCTTGGCTGTTCTTGTGATTATGAAACTCTTCATAAAAACTCTGCCTCATCTTCTCATCTTCCTCCTGCTTCTTTTTCATTTTCTGTAGGTCATCACGGAGCTGCTGGAATTCGCTCTTCGACGGACCCGAGGGTACCAAGGCTGGTGCCGGCGCGTTTGACTTAACAAACTGCGTGAGTGAGGCATTCCCAAGCTCCTTCTGTATCTTTTGAAAGAACGCAATGGCGTTTTCCATGCCCGTATTTACGGCATGCTCCTTGAACAACTTTTGACAGAGCTCCTCTAATGGTATGGATTTATGCCTAAGGGCTTCTTGGGCTATATTTAATTCTTTTTTCGCTGCCCTTGCATTACCCTCATACCGTTCTCGCATGACCGGAAAAAGATTGAAGTGTTCGGCATGGTCCCTACATTCCTTATCGGCAGCTTTGAAATTGTTTAGGGCTTCGAGGTACTTGCAGTAGGCAAAGGATGCTTCCTGGAATATGCTAAGATGGAGGATAAACGTGTCAGCAAATAGATTTGGGATGAAATTAGCAAGGAGGATCCCGAATCCACTAACCCAGCATATCGTTGTTCTTTTCCACTATTATGAGCCGTAGCAGTAGAATACGCCAATGCTGATGGAGGCATCAAAGCAGAAGTAAAGTTGATTGTTGAGTTTGTCGTTGTCGGGGTAGCAGCGGCAGATGTTGTAGGAGACGCGGCACGATGTGCGCTCCGGGGGGACTCGGCGGGCGAACGAGATAGCCGATGACTGTTATTAAGTTCAACCGAGTTGCGCAGTGTTTCACTCCTAGCTCTGTCATCACCCCACGAACCTGGACCTGAACCTGAAATCTGTCGACGAGGTGGGGGTGCGCCTTGGGGATCCGCAATCATGCCCCGTTCACGCGGAGAGGGTTCAGCAAACGTCTCCTTCCGCGTGGATGTTGCCCCAGGTTGCCGGCGAGAGTTCGGATCGAGTTGTGGGAGAGGTGGCTCACGCGTGATGCTGCCACGGCGAGAGAGGACTGAAGATTGTTCCCGCGTATAGTTAGATTGCTGGTCGGACAGCAAGGGAGTGGGCGGCAGCACAGGGGCGGGGGGGGCGGGAGGGGCAACTGGCAGCGGCGGTGGTGGAGGAGCAGGTAGAGTATGCGGCTCTCTCTCTCTCCCACCGTCTCTACCGTCTCGATCTCTCTCTCTACCGTCTCTAACGTCTCTAACGCCTCCCCGGCGCTCGAAAGTTTCGTGATCCCAGTGATCTCTGTTGTTACGATAATTTCTTGGGTAGTCACGTTCTCTACCACCTTGCTGAAAGGTTCTAGATGGGTCTCTGCTCCTGTCTCTTCCAGTTCTACCCCGCGGGTACATGCTCTGCTGTGATCGAGCAACGCACTAATTGATTGGATAATAATGGAGGGTATCTGCGTTCGTATCGTGTGGCAAGACTATGTGCGTACGTATGGACGTACGGGCGCAATTTGACAGCAGCGACGTATAAATAGGTGAGCTGAATGAGTTTGGAGAAAAAAGTAGTGAAGAAATGAGAGGTGCCGCAAGAATTGCAATTCACAAGGCGAAGGGGGTTGAGTGAATGGCCAATCGTTAGAAGTATCGACACGGTACAGTCTTTCCTTTCCCATCTAACTCTACGCAACTAGGAACAATTCGTTTTTTTTCTTCTTCTTCGCCTGGGTAGAGCAGGTCGCGGAGCGCGTTGGAAGATTCTCTTTGCGAGCTTAGCAACCGGTACTATCCGTTTCTAGGTTGGTACATGTTGTATAGCAACTGTATTTGTATGGCCACCATTATTATTAGAATGGCGCTTTTTCTCTCTGAATTTCAAGGAGGTTTAAGATGTTTGACATCCCACAAAGTGCTGCGAGGTTCACTTTTTACAACCTGTTCTCAACCCCAAAATTGACTCTAGCATGTATCCTGATCCTTGCATTATGTACTAGTACACGCTCTACCAGAAGATCTCATCTTATCTAAAGTCACTACATACATGTACGTACCTACTATCCGCACCTAATCTAATATAATCTAATCTAATCAATATATTCTTATCAATCGTATTAGTACAAGGATCTGGGATTTAGTGAGTGAACGGATTCTCACCTGTCAACACCCACTTTTGTTCACTCACTTAATGCAGAGCCTTGTACATACATACTGTGTATAACGAAAAGTGATCAGAATCTGATGACAAATACACGCAGCATTCACTTATCAGATTCTGATCACTTGCCCTCAACACCCTGTACAATATTATAGGCGTACGCAGCGGTGAGGTCATAAATCACGACCCAAGCCACCCCCAAGACAAGTATCTTGAGTAATCCTGTTTCTTGCGAAATCATTTCAAAGGGGTTTGGGCCATCTATATAAACACTTTGTGCTTCCATCATAGACTCACCTCCCACATCTCTTACCATAATAACTCAAGAACTCACACTTCGTTCATAAACTATCACTCACCTATCAATATCATTCGTATTCGCAAGCAATTATTCAAACCATATAACAATAATGTCGTATACCAAAAGTCCTCGCGACAGTGGCCTTAGGCTTAATGAGGATTTCGCCCCTCCACCTGGCCCCCCACCTCCAATAATGCCCGAAGGATGGGTCGCACGTTTTGATGAGCGCTACCAACGCTTCTACTATGTCAACACCTACACAAAACAATCACAATGGGAGAAGCCACCGGGGACTATTGATCCCCCTGCTCCAGGTAGATCCCAGAAGGTACTGCTCACAAAAGAGATTAACTGATCGAAAATTAGGTCGGACCACTGATTTCGACCGTCCGCCTGCCTATAACAGCGAAAGTAGCCGCCGCGAAGACAGACCGGTAACTCCAACTCCTCAACAGAAATATGAATCTCTCCTTCCTCCACAGCCTCAACAACAGCAGCAACAATATCTACAACCTCCTCGACCCCAGGCTTCAACTTCAGGCTCAAACTCTCCTTCGCGAGGGCTTAGCGGGCGCTTATCATCGTTTCTAAAATCACACGCTGCCAAGTCACCCCGACCACAGCAGCAATACTACTATCAGCAGCAGCAGCGTCCGGTATACTATGGCGGTGGTGGAGGCATGATGGGAGGACAGAGAAGACCAGGAATGGGTGCCGGCGGCGCGGCAGCGTTAGGTGTAGGTGGTGGTTTGTTGGGAGGCATGTTGTTGGCAGACGCGATGGATGATCATCAATATGATCAAGGCTTTGAGGATGGACAGGATTATGGCGGTGGTGGGGACTTTGGTGGTGATATGGATTTTGGTGGAGGCGACTTTTAAGTAAATGGTGATGGTGACATGTAAGATACATTAGTTTTGGCGTTTTCTTTCAGAATCTGGTTCAGCTTTTGGGTACAGATAAATCATACATAAATATAAATGTACGATATATGTGTAAAATTGTTAAAATTAAGCTATGAGGATATGAATGTCAATAGCTGATGGTATCTGGGCCGTCGGTCACTATTATAGCTCAACTCTGCAGGCCAAGCACCCGAGTGATAACCTGTGAAACTAAGCGCAAAAGCGTTCGTCAATGTATACAAGTATTGTCGGGTGACAAAAATAACCGATCACTGGCACCCATAGCAACCAAAACTGTCCTGCAAAGAAACCTCACATCGAGACCTTCGAGGTTAGAAGGATAAGTCCGTTCTTTTGAAGCACCTAATTCCACTTCGGAGACTTAAAGTTATTCAATTGCTCTCCTGGTTGTTGAATTATTCTGACCTGAGGTGGATTTCGACGTTGTCGTGAGATGATCGGTTATTTTTGTCACCCGACAATACTTAACAGCAATCTAAAGATTTGTTCCCGGATGTAGGGAATAGACTCCTAGCCTATTACTACAACACAGGATAGGAGTGTGTTGCGAAACAAAAGTACAATTGTTTAATTTATTCAAGTTCCAGTATTTTTCTATTCCGTCCTTTCGATAATTGCAGCGTATGTGTCCGATCTGTAATAAATCATAAAGGGGTTCTTCTTGTTTCTTCTTTTCTATTCTTTAGCCTCTAGTATAAATCTACATTTACCTGTAGGTAAGTGTTCAGGCCAGGTCAGAACTTGCGAGCAACGTCTAGTATATACGTACAGAGATAAAGGATTTATCTGTTAAAATGATTCCCTATCCCCATTAAATACCAATTATTGATAATGTATAGTGAAAACAATGCCCTGAATGATACATGTATGTATCTATACATGGTATTATAATGGGCACCCAGATCTCCCGCTCTTTCTGAAGTTGTAACTACGTACCGAGCAGGAGCTTTACATAGGATCCCAATGAATCTTTTGAACTAGCTATGTAATTATTTTGGATTAGTCGGCGAAGCAACAGTTATAAGGATAAACTAGGAACTCACCGAGAAGCTCTCGAATGGTACTCCTCTCCATTCCCGGCCACTTTTCCCTGTTCCGCCCAATGCGACCGAATCACTGTAGAACTGGGGCTCAAAGTCCAGCAGCTCTCCCCACGCCACCAAAAGTCTTCTCCAATAACAGTTGGTCGCGGCAGGACTCAAGTACCTCTTCCAAACCTCCCTACTCCTTGCTGCGATCTCTTCGGCCTTTGCAGGATTCTTCATCAAAAACTGAATCTTCTTCTCCAAATCGCTCCAATCTCTCTTGATCTCTACAAAGTTTTGTAGTGGTCCCTGTGAAACCATGAGTGGATGGTAATGCTGAACCCAGTTCAATTTATGGGCAATGATGACAGAGTGGCAAGCTTGCAGATACTTGAGCCTCCCGCTGTAACTGTATCCCTCCACATGCGCCAGGAACTTATACCGGCAGTGGTCTGCCATCGTCAAAAGGTCGTTTTTAACACTTTCCGGATTTCCCCAATCCACAGTTTTAATGTCGGACCACGGCTTATCCTTCGTGGCATCAAACAGGCCTTTCCTTATATCCAACCCCAAGTCCGCGCCACGCCAAACCAATTTATTTTCCTTCCCACCAAGCGAATACCTCCCGTCTCTGGGTGATATATATTCCGCGTCGACAGCATCAGCTTTGAGGAGAACTTCGAGAAAAGAGCCAACTTTGGGCTCAGGCCATGACCAGTGACCAAAGTCAGGCATGAGCCAGGTGCTATTGGTTGTTTCTCCCACGTCCCGAGCGAACGCCCAGGCAAGGTAGCCCCCCTCAAGTTTATCCCCAGTGGCAAGAGCAAACTCGCTATTAGGAAGAGAGTGTGGACTGGTGATTATGGCTTGGTGGAGGGAATGGAGAGTTGCGAGACGGCGAGAATTGATACCGTCGTTTGCAGTAATCACATAAAGCTGCATATTGCGTTAATAGTAGACAAGTTAAGCGGGTCAGAACAATAATACCTGGTTATCATGAATCATCGCCCTGATATATCCGTAAGAGCTTTCAAACTCGGGCTTCTCTAGCTCGTCGAGTCGTATTTTTCGACCCTTTCTTCCCGCTACCATCCTGTCAATCTCAACAAACAATCCTGGAAATGCAACTTCGCACTGATCATTTGACATGGCTAGATTCTTCATGTTGATATCTGACTGGGGGTGTCTTGATCCACATTGTCCTGAAAACGGGAGTGATGAGCACTCAGAGGATAATGAATTTAAAAGATATAAGAATAAGAAAAATGCAGCAAGCCAGAACGAAACGACGAGAACACTCGGCCGCGACTGCGAAAATCGAAGGAGACCAAACATGGTGAAAAACGAGTGAATGGCCTGGTCTGTCCTGGTTTGGCTTGCAGTGGTGATTGTTCTTTTCTGTATTGAACACTGGGTCGATAGCTGCCCAGGAACGCAGAAAAGAAGGGAATATCGGGTCAATTTAGTACCACGCGTCTCACCCCCTTTCTCGGTCTAGAGTCACCTATCTAGTAATTTCCTATACACTTCTCCTACCCGTAGCCCGTAGCCTACAAGGACTAGTACTAAGGTATTATTATATACGGGACCGGGTCGCTTATAGCTTCTCTCGGGGGTGTAACACACGTATTATCTCAGACGGGTGTAACCATCCGTGGTTCTAACCACTCAACCTGTAGCAGTACCGAACACAGCCTATCCCTCTTCTTGCCACTCGTAGGGCTAAAAGCAGTGGAACCTCCCTAGCAAAGATAGGTTCATTTTACACATCCCCGGTGCCTGAATGATGTGAAGCGTCAGCGCACACCCACTAGACACTTACAGGTTTAGTGAGGCCCACTTTACAAGCCGTTTTGACTGAACTCTAACTCTTTATTTTGTAACATTTTTAGAGCTTACTGGGTCTGTAGATGGGCAATAATCGTGTTTACATACCCGTTCGGTCCAAAAACGCTGTGAATCTGAGAGTCAAGGCGTTGAGAAACCCGAAGACCGGACATCTTCGGAGACTCATGGGGGCTTTGGGTGCCACGGATGTGCAACAAGCGGCATTTATTATTGGTTGGACACGATCTGTAATTAAGCTGACGAGAACGATGAAGACTACCCGGGCGTTTAGGTTGCCAAGTGAGGACTTGGCATTGAAAGTTGCCCACGGTCCGGCTCCCTCGTAAGCTAGATCTGGTACACGTCTGGTACATCTGGTGATATTGGACATTAGATACTACTAAGACTTTAAATGGCAATTTCTTAAGTATCCCCAAGTCACCTACCCCTTCTTCTGATGATGCTGCCACCATATATTAGAGAGCCGAAATTTGTGAGAGATCTATTATTTAACGAAGGGGACAACAAGATCTATTAATAAAGCCGCAGAAAGTTTTGATTTTTGGTGGGTGGACAGCATCGCCAGACGAAGGGATACACTTAGCTGTGGTAACCTTAACGATGTAATTATAAGTACAGGGTGGATGTTCAATTGTTCTGCGCCAGAGGTGTGTAGCTGATGGGCGGACGCAAGCCAGACGTAAAGTTACTGAACCTCATATCCTTGTTCATTTAAGTTCCCCTGGTTGACTTCCTGCGCCGGATACCGGTAGGGTACTTAAGCTTTTACCGATCTCTTGGCACTATGAAAATCCCTGCAATAGCAAACCAGATCTTCATCTTACGCCATAGTCTAGAAATAAGATCTTTTACCAGGACTTATCGATTATTATACAAAACAAATCGTCACGTGGGTTTGGCCCGTGGGCACAACGCGTTGGTGTTACTGTGAACAGACAATGGGATGGTTTTGTTTCACCCCTTCGTTATCAACGACTCACCACAAAACTGTGAGACTAACAAGAGTTGCCATGCGATAATCCTCGATCGATTAGTACGTTGCGTTACAGCTATCTACTTTCCTGGACCAGGTTCCACGCAAATACCGCCAGTCGCCGTTTCTCTTGGCAATGTTTGATCTGGGCTATGAATTCCCAGACTTGGAAATCGTCTTTTTGATATTAGAAACTAGTTTTATTGACCATTGCTAGGAGAAACGGCAACTGAGCGGCTACGGGCCCATTAGTATAAGAACGGCGTTCTTCGTTAAATCTTTAGTTTTCACGGCGTTATTTTTATGCTAAGAAGCCGCGATAATCAAAAGAATACATATATTGGAATGGCAGTCACCTAAACTACATATATCTATTTGGGGGGAACTACGCAAAACGAATTGACTCCACGTTGGCTCTACTGCAGCGGTTCATATAAGCGCCTACTACACAAGATTTTACTCTATTTACCATTTAATCTCTACCAAAGCTGTTTTGTGCTTTGCCGCAAGTCGACAATTTTCCAGTACTAATAATTTAGAGGCAAGGGCGCCTCAACCCTACTTTAATTACATCATCTTATAATATAGATATTGCTACCGCAGTACTTTTTACCCGAATCGGGCGTACGTGGCTAATATTTCTAAACGTAGGGCAGCTCTAATGGGATATCACTCACTTTCTCACTAATTATCAACCTGTCATAATCTAGTAGTTATCACTCTGATCTCAGTCATGGCATATCACTCACTACCGCAAAGGCAAAAAAAAAATGGATTTTTATTGAAGATATTTTTATAAAAAAATAATCTAATGAATGTTATAACTCCACCGCATGCATGCTAAACCATCAACTAAACCAATCTAAATAAGAACAACGAATGGAAGCCGGCTAGAAGCATACGTATACTCCATAGCCAGAACTCAACAGACAGGACTAAACCAAATTGCAAACCACACGAAAGAAACCCAAATGCAATATCCCCAATCACCAACGCTCGCTCGCACACTTGCGCACACATCCACCGGCATTCGTCCGCCCGCTCACTCACTAACACTCACTATCTAATAGTTGCCACACTGACCACCAACGGCAACCCAAATCAACGCCCCGTTAACCTTAGTGCATGTCAAGTCCGCCTTCATATGCCCATCCAATCCACAGACCACATTTCCCTTCGTCGCACAAGTCTCACAGGCCCTCCTCGTCTCCTGGAATGGCTTTCCTGATGGGCATCCATCGACCTGCTGGGGTGGGGTGAAGACACCGCACTTGTCCGAGTCATCAACCGGCACCCAGCTCAAGGTTGTGCCAAAGGCGGTACAGATCAGGTCCGTGACGCGGTCCTCATCGCGGCCGCAAACGATGTTGCCGACGGTACTACAAGAGGAGCAGCCGGCTTGGCCGGTGAAAGGTTTGCCGGAGGGACACTCGGGGACGTCCCGGCGTGCAACACCGCACTTGCCCGGGTCGTCAACCGGTACCCAGCTCAAGGTTGTGCCAAATGAGGTACATTTCAGGTCCGTGATGCGGTCCTCGTCACGGCCGCAAACGATGTTGCCGACGGTACTGCAAGAGGAGCAGCCGGCTTGGCCGGTGAAAGGTTTGCCGGAGGGACACCCGGGGACGTCCCGGCGTGCAACACCGCACTTGCCCGGGTCGTCAACCGGTACCCAGCTCAAGGTTGTGCCAAATGAGGTACATTTCAGGTCCGTGATGCGATCCTCGTCGCGGCCGCAAACGATGTTGCCGACGGTACTGCAAGAGGAGCAGCCGGCTTGGCCGGTGAAAGGTTTACCAGAGGGACACCCGGGGACGTCCCGGCGTGCGACACCGCACTTGCCCGGGTCGTCAACCGGTACCCAGCTCAAGGTTGTGCCAAATGAGGTACATTTCAGGTCCGTGATGCGGTCCTCGTCGCGGCCGCAAACGATGTTGCCGACGGTACTGCAAGAGGAGCAGCCGGCTTGGCCGGTGAAAGGTTTGCCGGAGGGACACTCGGGGACGGGGGAGGTGGTGGGGGAGGTGATGGGGCTGGCGGTGACGAGGATGCCCGCAAAGGCAACGAGGAGGAGAGAGTGTATGGAGAACACCTGCATTTTGAGATTGGAGGAGTGGACTTTTGGAAGTAGTTTTTGTAGAGGAAGGTGGAGGCAGAGAAGTAGGTGATTGAGGGCAACTGGGAATCGAGAACTAAACCGGGTTGAGCTGAGCTGAGAACTGAAGGTGAAGAGGAAGATGGTTGAGAAGGATGAGGAGGGGGGAAGAGAATTGAGGTAGGAATTGGGAGTCCTTTATACTGAAAATTGCTGTAGTAGAGTAGAGAGATATTCCCAACACACACTTCACGACCTACAGATTTTCTACAATCACCATTATTATCCCGCCAAATCGTAAGAATACACGCTAGACATCGTCAGCAGATATCATTACCACACCTCTATACCAGCAAGCACCCCCATTAGAAATCTACTCTAATCGCAATATTCGGTCAATCATGAACAACTGAGTAATACCGAGTGGAGTATTTGGAATGTTCATGACATCAAGTGGATGTAGGCGGATTTAGGTATACAGGTCGATACTGCTACGAAGAAATAAAAAAGGGTTTGCAGCTTATCACGCAGTTTCTCCAATGGACGGGCTCCTCAGTAACCCACTTGCAGTATGTATGATACAGTAAAATAAGTGAAATAAGTAAATAGTAACATTACCGATCGAGTTAGACGTCAGCCCATGTGGTCCAGATTTATTCTTACCCGGTGCCGACGTATGGCAATACATATACCGCCAGCCTTAGGATTGGTAACGGAGGGATCATACGCAAGTGCCCAATCTTAAATTTACCAGCCGAAGCCATCCCCATGGTATTGGGTTATCTGTAAGACCTATATCGAAATAGTGCATGTATTACCAAGAATAAGCAGGAATACGGCGTAGAACCTTATTTGTCATTGGCGGGTAGAGTGGGTGGCTGTGAATAGGTAAGATGTGTGGCTATGACAACGCATGCATCGTTTCATATTTATTTGTGATTGGAGCTTAACGGGCCTGTGAGGTTAAGTAATCACGAAAGGCGAGATCCTTGCAAGTGTCTAATAAAGGATATCGTCGAGTGATATTCTATGAGGAAATTTCTTGAAGGCTAGGTACTCTTCGATCCCCAGAGAGTTTGTGTGAGAGTTGTTGAAAATTCTATATGCTTGGATATTAATGTAGGCTTTTACCCAACCAGGTTCTTGTACATATTGTTGCCCACCAGCCAAGGCTGTCATTCATTGACTGGATACTGAGATATGAGGACTGCTAGGAAAACAAATACAGGATATTAGGGTCCATTATGTTATATGATCGATCGTAGAGAGGGTTCTAGTCAAAAAGTCTTTGATGGCATGATTGCTTCCAGCATGTACCTCTTCTGTTGCCCTGGTCCGAAAAATATCTTCGGTTGCCCTGGTCTGAAAAAATATCTTGCATTCACGATCATTGGCCTACCTCCCGAACCATACCATTAGCCTATATTATATTATCAAATCCTATGCTTTGCGCAACAGGCGGTCCTATTAGAAGTCTTTTATCTGCACGAGTTGAATAGAAATTCGAACTTGGACAGAAATCCCTGCACACATTATTGGTTGAACGATTGAATTCCTATAACAGCTACGCGTTCTGACCAACCAGCTCAGTTTTCGGTTCAACACACGCAGTTAAAATATTCTATTTTTAACTCATCAACCATATATATCGATCCTCCTATTCATCGCTAATATTACTTCCCGTAACTATGTAGGGAAGAAATACCAAGCCAGATCTGCACTTATCGGTAACCTTTCAGGATAGCACACCCAGCTGCAGCGCGAAATAATCCGAATCCCCACGGCCAGGAATGCAAGAAAATAGTTATTCCGAAAAGTTAACGAAAGCGAGTACGTAGTGATGCAAAAGCGCTGCAGTCAACATTCCAGAATATGCGTCGTCGTTTTTTCCTAAGGGTTTTTTCCCTTTTTTTCCCCTTCTTTCTCTCGGAGTTACGCGTACGTATCTCGAAGTGAAGGTATTCATCATACTTTAAAGCCGAAACAACAAAAAGACAACCACCGATCTGACATAGGATCTTGGCATTGCGATGGAAGCTCTCATGACCTTGCTGGTAACATGAGCTATATCAGTCGCAATGTCAGAAAATCATAGCTTTCTACATATCAAAACGATAGTAATATAACCATAGTCGTAATACCTATATTATAAAATGCAAAGTAGAGTTGAGCTAAGTACCCTCACCTCTAAAATATTAGTAATGAAAGGCTGTCGACTTACAGCAAAGCACAAGATATTTTTATAATAGTAGAGATCAGATGACATGTTTATCAAAGATCACGGTTTAGTTTTCTCGCCCGGAAACTATTCTCACCACTGACCAGTTTTGACACGGACATTCCGTTTGCATGGGGCCACATAGAGAGCATTCTGCCGTTAGATAACTTGCCTACATCTTACACCGCCTGTTGTTGGCATTTGAGGAGGAGCTGGCGCCAAGCAACACAAGTACCCAAAACATGATGTGGCAGAGTGATATCTCATGTCCGAGCCTACATACACATAATTATCCATCTACATCTAATGCTCCGTCGACTCAATCACCTCTGGATACCTAAACCCAGCCTGCGCCCTCACGCTATCCATCGCCTCCATAACCAGCAACGACTCCTCCAGCGGCATTGTCTCACTCTCCAGCTTCCCGTCTCTCAAACACCTTGCGGCCTCATCCGCCTCCCAATGCATTCCCTTGCCCGCAGGCACGGGGCACTCCACCCTCTCAACACCTTTCCCGGCCACAACGATCGAGTATCCCGCTGGCGCATAGGCCGGGTGGTCGACACGGATCTCGCCAAGCGTTCCTTGGATCTTAATGGCGGTGTGGTTTGTGTCCTCGGGATCAGCGGCGACACGGATGCTGCTCGTGGCGATGCCGATCGAGTTGGGGAACTTCACGATGACGGCATTCTCGGCGTCGACGCCTGTGCGCTCGTATTTCGAGATTGTGCCGGTGACGGTGGGCTTGGATTGGGGCTTGACGGCGGCGGGGAGAGTGTGGTAGAGGGTTTGGTAGACCCAGGTTAGGGAGTAGACGCCGACTATGGGGTTTACAGGTTAGTTGTGATCCTTTGGATTTGGACTTTGTTAGAATAGATGGTGGCTTACGATCTAGTAGTACCCCTCCGGCAAGATCAGGGTTCACCTGTGGCATACATCAGCATCGTTCATATCTGGCCGTCACTCCATTCCAAGAGCATCCCCAATCCTAACTCACCATCCTATGCGAATCGTCATACTTCTCCTCCGGTGCCTGCGCCATACTAAGATCCGCAAATACCCTCCTAACCTCTCCGATGCGTCCCTCCTTAATCAACGCCCTGATCTGCACACTGATCGGGAAGAACCTTGTCCACACTGCCTCCATCAAAAACAGCCCCTTCTTCCTCGCCAGCTCCACCAAGATCTTGGTCTGCTCCGTATTGACCGTGAACGGCTTCTCGCACACCACGGGCTTGCCCGCATTCAGCGCCATCAGGCATTGCGGGAAGTGGTGCGAGTGCGGCGTCGCAATGTAGATGATGTCGACATTGGGGTCGGCGACGAGCTCCTCGTAGCTTCCGTAGGCGGTGCCGTTGGGCGCGCCGACGTCGGAGAGGAAGGTCTTTGCCCGCTCGAGAGAGGTGGCGGAGGCGGCTGCTTGTACGATGTGCTTGATGTCGGTCACACCACGGGTGCTGGGGTCGAGGACAAGGTCCTTGGAGAATTCTGGGACGGGTTAGAGGTGGTGATGCATGAAATGACACTGGGGGATATACCTCCTGCAATCCAGCCGGGGCCTGTAGCTAGTCGTTAGCTTGATGCTCTGGTAATTGATATCTGGCTGTGAAGAAGGACATACCGAGGATTCCCCAACGAACAGTATATGGCGCAGACATTATCTCAAGAAGTTGCTGGTGGGTTCAAACGGTACAAATGAAGTAGTACTTGAATTCGGTATACAGTTTGGGAGCTCCATCTTTATTTATATCCACTGCCCCTCACCAGCACCACTAGCACTAGAGGCGGGGATCCGGGCGTGGTTTGTCGTCTGTCGTTTGTTTACGCTTTACCCGACGCCCAGGGCAGCTTCTCGCCTAAATGCGGGGAAACCAGCCCGAGGATCCGATGCTAGCTAGTTGTACGAAGTACCTGCAGCTTTAACGTCATCGGAGGGGAGCCCCGGGGCAGCACTCCGGAGGGGAGGTTTTGTTGTGTTCCCGGCTTGAGCTTAAAACTCTCTGGGAGATCGGTCTTGTCTCCGTATGGGCTATGTGTGGAATAGATGTAGCGGGTGGGGATGCACAGCTAAGTAGAGTACAGTCGAGTCTCGATAGTAGCATGGGGTCGGGAATAAATTTTCGTATGCCACTATCGAGAATATGCAAGAATATGCTTCTATCGAGAACAACTTTGCCCGTACCGACTCGTTTGGGATTTCCCAACTATATGCTACAATCGAAAATATGCTATTATCGGGTATGCTACTATCGAGACTCGACTGTACATGTATGCATCCTTGCAGATGCTTATTATGAGGTTAAAACCCGGATGCTAGTGCTTAGCAATTGGTTTCGGACTTAGGGACTCGGGTGTTTAATGCCAAAGAATACCTTTTATGATATCAACGTAAGTCTGGATTTTCTATGGAGACCTATCGCTCGAACTCTGCTCGCAGTTTCTTTGCAGGGTACAGTTTGGTTATGATTCTTGGAGTGTTATTTTATCCCTCTCGAAACATGTGGGACCGGTCATTGGCCGTTCGGCCAGAAATACTAGTAGTAACTGAAATGGAAGCACACGTTCAATTGGGAATCGAAAATAGTAATCTTTTCAAAATTTAATACGTTTATCTCAATTGAGAGTACCTACATAACTACATGTACTATGGCGGTTTGGTTTCGGGGCTAGATAACGAGGAACTGTACAAATCAGTTAACCAAGCCAGTAGAAGATAGAAGGATGAGTGCCGATTGATCTTCCATAACGCACACCCCAATACGCAATATACTATCTAAGCCACAGCATCTACGCCAGTAAGCTATCGAGAAACAGAAATAAAAACGGCCGGTTGTAACCCTAGCAGAGCGCCACAGGCCACACTTAGTAGAGTTATGAGTGAGTGATGGTGTTTGGGAGTTATTTACGTCTATTCTGGGAGATGAATAGTTTTTTCGGATGTCACTGCCCTTTTGACTGCCTTATAGTGTTATTTCCAGTGCGCGAGCCTTCTTCGACTCTGGGGGGTCATCACGGAGTGAAAGGATCCGACCCCGGGAGTCACGACTGATCGATAATTCATTAATTGTGTGCAGCTCGGCCTGGAGGCTATGGCAATATCTAATAAGTCTTCCCGCTTTTGGAATTGGTTGGAGACATATGTGTTGTATTGTGGCCCGGAGGAGGAGGTGTGGGCTTTCTTCCTCCTCATCAACATAGCATGGATTGATCTCCCCTCTGTAGTTTAGGTTGTTTCTCAGCTAAATATATTCCGTATTCGATATGGGATTGACATTTCCATAGGTTTTCTCTTGATTGTTGCTAGCGACTTCCTCGAAGAAGGGGATTCCTGTGTTCTATCGCTTCGAGGATGAGGAACGTTGAGTATACGTTTCCAGTAGTCTCTACGATTGATTTCTAAGGAATTATTGTTTTCGATTCTTGGGTATTGAAATGATCCAATCAGTGAGAATAATGTGATAATGAGGTAGAGGTGAATAAGAAAGTAGACTGTTGGTTATGGATAAGTTGAACGTCCATAGGGTACTTCGGTATAAGAAAAGTTATGCGATATTTCGATTAATTATAAGTACCACCCCACCCGCTCCCAAGGTCCTTCACAATAACCCCACCTCCCATCACCGCCTCTCCAGCTCAATCTCCACCCACCTCTCCAACGCCACCTGCTCCTCCTGCACATATCCGCCAAACAACCCCGGACACGCCTCCACCAGCACACACGCCACCAGGTGCACACACGCCGGCACATCCTCCTCCCCGCGCATCCTACCCCCCCATAATCCGCCTTCTTCTCCCATTCCCATTCCCATACCTATCACCTCTCCCGCTTCATCCCCGGCGCCCCGGCGCCCAAACGCGGCCCACACAAATGCCCCGCAGCTGCACCACCACACCGCAGGACGTACCACGTGTACTGTGGCAGAAGAGGACGACGAGACGAAGTATGCGTATTTCTTGCTGTGTGCGGCGGGGCGGCAGCGGTGCACGCGGCGGTGGTCGAGGAGGTCGAGCGCGGGGAGGAGCGTGCTCGGGAGGAGGTGGGAGAGTGTCAAGAGGAGGTCTTGGGACGAGGGCGGGAGAGTGCGGAGGATGTTGGGGTCGGGAGATCCGGGGGTGGGGTGCTGCTGGTGCAGGGTGCTGAGGAGGGTGTTGAGGAGGTGGCGGGGGGTGGGGAGCGACATGGCAGTGGGGGTTGGTGGAGGTGGGAGTGAGGCTTGTTGTGGTGATTATATAACCACCAATGTCTTCTGCCGGTGGTAGGAGAAGTTCCCAGGCGAGAAAACTGTGATCCTTAACAAACAGTGCTTCCCGCCCTTATGCATGTAGTAATATGTATAAACAAGCCAATAACTGCTGGTCCTGACCCTCAGTTCCCAGGACGAGGTTGTGCTAGCTCAGCCTAGCTGGGAGGAGGCGGCGCCCAGGGTTAGGTGTATGTCGAGGAAATGACCGGAATGCAAGAAACCCCGAGGATGTCAAAGCTTTGCCTCTTCGCGATGGTTATATCCGTGGTTCCCCTATTCGGGAAAGGAAGATATATGAGACTGTCTGCAGTGCTGATGTGCCGTTGATGAGTTTCTGGACGGGTGGTTGCTAGCATGCTGTCAAGACAGGAGGCATTGTCTTGTCGTGATCAATTGATCAAGGCTCGAACCGATCAGCTGATGTCTGGCTTGTTCAGTATTGTAGAGGTACGTAGTAGAGTGAGGAACACTAACTCCTATAGTTTGCCCTTGTGACTTGGGAATGGACCAAGCTAGTGGTATAACCGGGCCGGGTCTCGATCTTTGATACTCAGGCCCTTCTGATTCCAAGGAAACCTCCAATAAAGCCCAAAGCCTGGTCGGTGCTTTAAAGAGATATTTTAAACCCCATATAAAACTAAAGGTTGATCTAAAATCTTGGCCTTTCCACTGGCAGATTTACTGTGGCTATATATATGCGCCCATAGGCTTAAGGTTAGGCATCAAACCTCACGACAAAACTAACGGTTGTCCGCCAAAAAGTTAAAGCAAATCATGAGTACCAGCACTGCAAATATTCTAATGATCCCCTCATGGTTTAATCACTGAATACTATCATCAAGGAGCTTCAGGGCGGAGGGCTGGCGGATGAGAATGAACTAGCAGACAGCCTCGGGCTAGGTGTGTTTAAGGCTGTTTATGGCTCGCCCTATGATGCGTTCGTTCGCCTATCTATATCTTTGGGCTCAAGGAGGATGGAGTAGACTTTTCTTGAGTTTTCAGATAGCTATTAGTAAAATATCATCGTATTTGGTGTGGCGTCTACCCATCCCCCACGAAAGGCTTTTCTATAGCTATAGTACTGACTATAGTTCAATCGGTTGATCTATAAACGTTGCAGATAATATTTGAGCGGTTTGTAGATATATAATCTACAAGATATTTATTTAAATAAGCACTGAGGTAAAGCTCTAATGGATTAATTGTTATCAATTAAACAAAACAAAACAAAACAAAAATGGTTGAATTTTTGGATCGAAAGGAAACCGAGTGATATTTGGTGACACAGCCAATACCGACCTTCCTCATGGAGAGGTATTGTTCAATTTGGGTGTGATATGGGGTCATCAACCAATCTAGGATTCTTCTAGACATGCAATGTGTCGTTTATGACCCTGGGGGGTTTGGTTGAACACGGGCATCAAGAGGTTAGGTGAATCCGGTTCGTCTTGGTACGTTAGTGTCAAGTACCACTCCTGGGCATTGTACAACATGGGCGAGTGGTCTAGTGGTTAGACTGCTCGTCAGGTTAGACACCGCGAGTTTGAGCCAGTACATGTACGGGTCCCGAGTTCAAACCAGGGGTGGGAGTAGTAACTGGATTAGGTCCCCCAGTTGCAGTACTTTTTGCTCTTTTTTTTTAATCTTATTACCGTAGCAAAATATGTTAGACTATTTTGATTTTTTTTTAATAGTGATGGGGCTGGGAATCGACGGCAAACTGTGTCGTCTTGCATCATGTGTTGTTGCAGAGCACGTCTACCGAAACCTGTGTCATTTTAGACCTTCCCCGTTAAATTCAAAAAGTACTAAACTACACAAAAAGATATCCAAAAACTCGTCACAACTCATCATCATCAGTCCCTCCTGATGATTCGTCTATTGCCGGAGGTTCCACGACTGGACTCTCTTCCTGCTTTGTCCTTGCCGGCTGCTTCCTTGCCGGCGCCTCTGCCTTCCTTCTACCTCTACCTCTTCCCCTGCCTCGCCCTCTTCCACCCCTCCCTCTTACCGTGGGCTGCTCCTCTTCTTCTTCCTCTACAGCATCCCCTACCTGTGTCTGAGACTCCTCCGGCGTCTTCATCAGTGTAAACGCTTCAAACGGCTTTCTCGGCGGCGGCAGATCATCGTCATCAATGTCACTCCGATCCGACGGCACGTTGGGGCGTATATAACCCTCTTCAGAATCCTCTGTATCATCTGTTTCATCACCTGGCGGCGGTGCAACGGACTTCCCTTTGTCGACCTTCATTTTTACGAAACCATCGGAGTCTGACTCGCTGGGCGGGGCGACGGGTTTGCGCTTTCTACTCGCTATCTTGGCCTTTGGTTTGGCGCGGGATGCGCGGGTGGGGGCAGGGGCTGGCGGCGGCGGCGATGGGCTAGGTTCTGGCTCGGGCTCGACTTCTACAGATCCTTGCGGTCCGGCAGGACCTGGGCCTATGGGGGCTCCGGTGGCCTCCTCTAGAGCACGGGATAGTTCGCGAATCTTACTCTTCTTGGAGTTGAGGAGCAGGGAAAACTTGGAGAGGAGCATCTCCTCGTGTTCTTTTTTGAGGTCTACGAGGGTGCTGAGCTGTTTGGTAAGTTTTTGAATCACTTCTTCCTGGTGCTTTAGCTGTGATTGGAGGTCTTTGAGCTCGGACTGCAATGTCTTGTTAGTATGTTGCCGTGTTGCGCGGGATGAAGGAGGTGCTTACAGAGCTATCTGAAATGGCACCACAGCTCTCGATGGCCCATTCAAAAATCGGAATGTCCTCTTCTACCTCTGGGAGCTTGATTGTGGCGATACGCTGCTTGATTCCACCAATATCTTGGCGGATAGTCAGCTGTTTCGGCGGAAATTAGCAATCTCAAGCTACTAATATCCGAACCGATAAAAATAACGCATACAGTTATATAATTCTTGTCCACTGAAGCTGCCATCTCAACCCCTCTGGGGACCAGTTGTGGCTCTGTGACTGGGATCTTCAGCAATAGCGAAAAGATCCTCTCCAGCTCTGCGACACTGCCGGTGTAGGACTTGGCTCGGAGCTCATCTAGTTTACTCTGTTTCACTACTCCCGAACCAACCAGTCAGCCACTGTTCATTTCTTTCAGGAGGCAAAAGCGAGGCAAACATTTGAATCCAAAAGCTGACTCCCCGTCAGTCGCGTGCAGCTGTAGGTTTAGCGGCGAGGAGGCATTCGTGGGCGTGGTGTGGAGAAGTATGTATTGGTTTTCATCTGGCGTGTCGTTTCGTAAGACACGCAAAAGTGTCCCCTTTTCTTGAGTCGCTGCCATCTCTGTCTTAATTTCGCGTCGTAACTGTTCAAGGAGAAGAAGGAGACGCGACGACAACGGCGGGGTTGGAATGCGTCGCGCGCGTTAGAGGTCGGAGTCATAGTGGGCACGTGATGTTACACTAATTACGCGTTTCGAGTGAGAGATTGTGCAGCGTTAATTACCACACAATATTAAGTATCGTCATAGTCGTCAATCATTATGCACGATGGCACTTTCTTGCTTTCTTGGGGCCCGGATGGTGGTTCCTGCAGAGGGCTTGCTTGCTGCGGAGTTAAGCTTAAGCTTATCTCACTCTGCGTGTGCGCTTTTGTGGGCCAAGGCGGTACGTTTACTCCTTAGTTACATGTCCGTCTGCTGCAAGGCGTCACCGCATACATACAGCATACATCGCGGATTATTGCCTCTAGGATTCGGGGGTTTCGGCATTTCGGGAATGTTTCAGGGAAAGCTCGGAACGTCCAGGAATCCCGAGTGTTGGGATGGGCCTGCGAAAAACAGCTTATGCCACGCCTTGTCGCCGAAACTCCCTCCGGTCATGCGGGTAGGTTCTCAGGCCTGGGGTAAGGTGCTTTAGGTTCTCAAGACCTGGGGGGGGAGGGGGGGGGAGCTTGCGCACAAGGGAGTGGGGGAATCGGGGTAGTTGGGGGCTACTTTGCGAGCACTGCGGGGTAACTACATGTATCGATGTCGAGTACGAATACCAGTAGGTACGCACGATATAGGTGGACAGAGGGCAGTAAGATGAAGATGCTCCTTAAATGTCGCAACATAGAGTAGCTGGAGCTCATATAGCTTGTCGGGATAAGGTTTTTAATTAACTGTCTATCTCAGGCAATTCGTTGAATCTCTGATGCGCGATATTGCGCCATCACGTGAAGAGGGAATTTATCTAGGGTTAGGGGAGGGTGTCGGATTACCGTAGTCCGCATATGGCGGTAATCGTCACTGGTGCGTCAGAGCGACCAACGTAACCCCATCATTTCATTTTCAAGGCCCAAGGGAAGGAAGGGAAGAAGGACGGGGGCAGGGCAGCGCAGGGGAGCAATGGGAAGTTTGATTACAATCTGCGATAGATGCCTATCTATATGTGCTATCTGTGTGTGTATTTGTAGGATTATGTGAGTAACATATGTGGGTGGGTATGTGTCGTGTGCTTGAGTGAGTGAGTGCTTGAGTGAGTGTTCAAGTCCGTTTCCTGTTCTCTCGTGTCCCGGAGAAAGACAAGGCAGGCCAAGAGAGGCAGGCAAGCAGGCAAGCAGGCAAGCTGGCAAGCAGGCAAGCAGGCAAGCAGGCGGGCACCACCCATCTTTGTATCGATCGAGAAACAAGAAACACGGCCCGTGAGAGGGATGCTGTTCTGAACAGCCAGCCAGACAGGACAGGACAGACAGACCAGCCACAGGGTCCAGACAGACAGAGTTCCATTGGAGAATTACCGTCATCTTAAAGGCCATCTTCTTCTTGACCTTCTTCTTCTCATCTCCACAAACCAAAAACCCCACGGACGCACACACATCACATAAACCTCCCACCTCCTCGTGTTTGCTCTCTATTCTCCTATTCGTCTATCTACTGTCCAAATAGCTTGCATCTGTGATTGTGGCTTGCTCACTCGATGATTTGAACTACATGAGCTAATCTACATACAATACTTACTCCACCACCACCACCACCACCACCACCACCACCACCACCACTCTACAACTGCTGCAGTAGCCATCACATCACATTCCTCCCCCACCCACAAGCTTTCTCCGCATTATTCAACAACCTCAACCTCTCAACACTTCCCCCACATTCACACCACACCCACATCACTCACACACCCTTACAAAAGGTACACAGGCTGAGAGAGAACCAAGAGAGAGACCACACACTTACACATACCCTCTAATACATGGACACTCAAGATGCTCCCTCTTTGCCCTCGCCACAGAATACAGAAGGAGAGGTTGAGAGATCCTCTACCAATCCCGCTCCTCAAAAAATGCCAAACTCAACGTGCTCCTCCCCAGGTCCCTTAGAATCCGTAGACGAGCTCTACGCCAGCTCAACCTCCTCTGCCTCGCCCGCTTCACCCAAGCCCGCCTCCCCAGTGTCTCAGCGCTCCAGCTTTCGCCCGCCCGCCCAGTCGCCGTCGCCACGTCCCCCACCTCGTGCCTCACCTGCTAGGACAACCGAGGACCCTCGCTCAGTACTGTTTGATGATCATGTGGCATCCGCGCATGTTCCGGGCAGTCTACATCTTGCGCCAGATAGCACCATCGAGCGCCTCATCGAGCGCCAGGGTGCAATCATGCTGATTCGTCAGCTTGCGTCTGACCTAGCTCACCGAGACCGCGAACTTGTGTCTGTACGTCGGCGCGCAGAGGAGCGCGAGAGGGCGCTCAAGCGTATGCTAGTGGAGGTGGAAGTCTCGAACGCTAATATTGAACGTCGGCTTGCAACGGCAACGTTAAGCAGGGAGGACACTAACTACACCGAGAATATTGACGAGATGATGCAGCAGGCAATGAGTGAGGAGGACACATTCAGTGTTGTAGACGACTCATTCAGTGAGCGCATAGACTGGGATGACGCTGCCGGAGATGACCTGATCACGCCAAAAGCAACGATACGGGCACGTTCGGGGGTACGGGACAGCGACACCTTTTCGATCACATCGGCCGGGTCCACGAGTCGGCGGAACTCTACGCTGCGAGGCTGGAAGGACTACTTTTGGGGGCCCAAAGGATCTCAGGAAGAGTACAACAGAGGCCGACCCGCATCACTGCTGGCTAAGCGGAGAGGCATCACGAATGAGACCTTTTCGCCACCGCCAGGCCTGGACCGGAATGATCCAGATAGTAGGGCGTCGAGTAGAGCGCCGTCGATATATAGCCCGACGTCACCGGGGAAGCAGGGGCGGGCAGCAAGTTTCCAGATTTCTTCTACGATACGGGGGCCTGCGCCGCCACCGTCGTCACTGTATACTTACCCCCATTTCGCTTCCGACCAGTCGCACCCTACACCGGCGCATTTCCAAACTACCTCACTACCCCATAAAGACGGGGGTTTTGGTGATCCTGCAGATAATCTGGCAAGAAGGCGGACATCTAGCACAGTCGCCGCCTGGGCCCTGCGCCTTGTAGCCAACGCCCCGCCGACTGACCAAGAGAATCAGCAATATAACCCCAAGAGCCCGCAACAACGTAGTGTCAGCGGCCCTGCTGAACCCTCAGACCGCCGTCTTAGCGCTAGCTCGATTAACCGCGAAGACCTACAGCGCATTATGGCTAAAAACACGGCTAGGGTTCAACCCAGTAGCCCCCGCCGGCGCGCCCTCTCTTCGGCATCTAACGGTGGCGCACCGCCGGCTAAGTTCTTTCAAGGGACAGGAGATGCTAGCGCTAGTGGGGCGGCAGTGGGCCCAGTGGAGATGGATACCATTGTACCACATGCGGTGCAGCCGCCAACGCTATTGCAGTGCTGGAATGAGTACTATCCTACAGACTATCTGACGGATAGGTTTGGTTTTATTTATAATAAAGATCGGAGGAATAGGACTGAGGTTCCAGCGAAGTCGAAGGGGCCAAAGGATGAGGAGGCAGAGAGCGGCAGTTTTAGCAGTACTGATATAGAGTTTCCGGCCACTGTCACCACTTCCGCTACCGCCTCTACCAATCACACGTCTAATGAGGAGGGTGTTGGCAAGGAAAATGATACTGTGGACCCAAAAACACCAACAAAGTGGCAAGAGCTACTGACTCGGCCTCCATCACCAAGTGTGGGTGCATCCAACGTCTCTCCCAAAGCGTCAATCAATGAACCACCTGCAAGCCGCAGAGGCAGTCTCGCAAAGCCTAAGCCGCAAGCTATGTCAATCCTTGACAAGCTTAGTACGCCCGCACCACCCACATTCTCTTCGGCGCCCCTTGCCATACGCTCCCCGCTTCACTCAGACCCCACCAACGGCACCGTCCGCCTACTCCTCGGCCAGCTCAGCGACCTTCACGACACTCTCCAGCGCGACCGTTCTACGAAATGGAACGAATTTTTCCGCCATATCCGACGCGACCGTGAAGAAGCTCCAGAAGGCAGCGGTGTTGGTGACGGTGAGCTCATCGGTATTTCTACCCTGGGTCGCGGCGGAAAAACTCGCTGGAAGGAGTTCAAGTCGCTCGTACTGGGCGGTATTCCAGTTGCATACAGGTGGAAAGTGTGGGCGGAGTGTAGCCGTGCTACTGCCTTAAGAGTTCCTGGCTACTATGAGGATCTGCTAGTAAATGGAGCCGATGACCCAGGGGTGCTGGGGCAGATCGAGATGGATATCAATAGGACTCTCACGGACAATATCTTCTACAGAAAGGGTCCCGGAGTAGGTAAGCTCAAACAGGTGCTTGTAGCGTATAGTCGTAGGAATCCTGCAGTGGGGTACTGCCAGGGTATGAACATGATTGTAGCAAGCTTGCTGCTCATCATGCCGAGTGAAGAGGACGCATTTTGGGTTTTGTGTAGTATTGTGGAGAAGATACTCCCAAAGACGTATTTTGAGACTAGTTTGCTTGCGTCGAGGGCGGATCAACAGGTATGATTCCCTTGTCTTGTGCTGTAATCACAGCCTCTCACTCGTTTCCACAACGCCCGCTAACTTCACCACAGGTGTTAAAACAGTATGTCCACGAAATCCTCCCCGCACTCGACGCCCACTTGTCGAAGCTTTCGGTTGAACTTGAAGCCCTCACCTTCCAATGGTTTTTGTCAATCTTCACCGATTGCCTCACCGCAGAGGCGCTCTTCCGTGTCTGGGATGTTGTTTTGTGTCTCGTCGGCTCTCCGTTCCTGTTCCAGGTGGCTCTAGCGCTGCTCAAGTTAAACGAGAAAGCACTGCTAGACTGCAGTTCCGCTGCGGGGGTTTACAGCTATCTTAACGGCGAGATGACGCATCAGGGCATTAGTATCGATGGGCTTATCAGGGAGAGCGATGCCATGAGACATGTGGTTAAGAAAGTGGATGTAGAGAGACGTAGAGACAAGGCTGTCGAGAGGGAGCTGGCAGATATGGCAGGGAGTGAGGCGGCCCCTGGTGATATTGCTGCTGCTATGGAGGACTCAGTCAAGTCGCAGGAACCTGTGGTGTCTCCGGACCCAGCTGTTTCCCCAGAGACGGTTGTTTCTCCGGACCCGGTGGTCTCGGAGGCGACAGTCACGCCGCCGCACCCGCTTTCGCCTGAGACTGCGCCAGTGGTGTATGAGAAAGAAAGCCTACCTACACCGGCTAAAGCGTTACCGGAAACGGTGGAGGAGGTGGAGGAGGTGGAGGAGGCGGAGGAGATGGAGGTGGTGGGAGAGGTGGAGGAGATAGAAGGGAAACCGATAGCAGTGATGGTGGAGGACGTGGACTTGGGTGTTACCAAAAACCTTGAGGTTTCGGTATCTTTGACCCCCACTCCCGAACCAGAAACAGAGAAGCCGGAGAGCCCGGCGATATCGCCTAGGTTGTCGCCGATGCCGTCGGCTGCTGCGGCCGCAGCGTTGTTGTCCACTATGTGATGTGTAGTTACAATGGGACATGTGAATGTGTTTTTTATGCCTCTTTTTCTATCTTTTGGCATTGGTTTGGGTGGGGCGTTGGGATTTATCTTTTTTGTCCTGTCTGTTTTGTGTTCGCATGGGGCACTTTGGCTATATAAAGTGGTATTACCGGTGTTTTTGTATCTATTTCCTCTCTCTCTCTCTTTTTGTCTTCTTTTTAGTTATATTGGGTGTTTTCCTTTCTTTATCGTTCTCTCTTTCCACTCTCTAGGGTCATTGGTTCAGGTACTACTTGGTTTATTGGTCGATTCTAAATAGTTGTCGGCCTGGGGTTTTTCTCTCTTGTCTTTTCTCATACAAACTGCGAATATCATTTACGGAGTTTGTCG
This sequence comes from Morchella eximia, assembly GCA_024713935.1. Taxonomy (NCBI): domain Eukaryota; kingdom Fungi; phylum Ascomycota; class Pezizomycetes; order Pezizales; family Morchellaceae; genus Morchella; species Morchella eximia. The sequence goes on from JAMGZG010000006.1 coordinate 1,790,834, forward strand.
CTTTTCTTTCTTCGCTTTCTTCGTTTATCTATGCTGTCTATCAGTACTGTGGCTTGGGTCTGGTTAGGTTATGTTATGTTAGGTCGGGTTTGGTTTTGGTCTGGTTTGGTTTAATTTCGGTGTTTCCTTTTTTTTTTTTTTTTTTTTTTTTATTGTTCTACATACTTGATCATCGTAGATGCGAGGGGATGTCAGACTACTTAACTTTACATACATCTGCATGGGAGAAGGAGAGAAAAATTATACTCTTTTCCTTTATATCTATCGAGAACAAGGGCGGGGATACAGCGCAGAGGAGAGTAGTGATAGGGGGTACTATGTAGTCGTATATATACAACATAATATGTTATTTACTTGTGGGCTTTCTTGTACTAAGTACCTTTTTGGATGGTACAGAGAGGAGGAGGGGAGGGGAGGGGGGAAAGAGCATGCAGGGGGTGTGTTTCCTGGGTTCGCTTTAAGGTTTGGGTATTCGAGAAGTAGGTAGCTAGTAATATGATTCTTTGAATTTTATCGCGGCTTCTGTAAATACATATAGTCTACAAAATATTAATTCTTGAAATTACCAGGCTGCTATCGTGCTACGGGCTTTGAAATCTCTTGAATCCAAGATGGTTAGAGGTTCTCCCATGCCTGCAGATAAACCCCCACGCTATGTAACCACTAACCTGGTCCAACGCTACTAGCTCATCAAACCACTAACCAACAAAAGAAGAAAAAGTTTGAATAAACACATGACAACCTGGCTGACAGATGGTTTCGTGGTGTAGTTGGTTATCACACAAGTCTAACACACTTGTGGTCCCCGGTTCGAGCCCGGGCGAAATCATTCCTTTTATTTACCCCCTTACCTCTAGGCTCTAGAGCAGGAGTGTTGCGAGTATTCCTGCCTGTCTGTGGACTGGGTGGGGGATATTAACTTTTTGGGTTGTCGTGGGATCCTGTCTAATGGCGGTCAGGGATTTGAGGCCAATAACAGAGTTGTGTTATGGATGCCAAGAGCAAATTACTGCAAACAGAACCATCAGACAGGATCCGCGGTCAGTACATAGGTGAGCAACTGTAGATAGATAAGGAAATTATGCAGTGATCCTCACAGGGATAGATATGGCGGGTATCTGCTCTATGTATGTATGCTTTTTTTTTTGTATCTGTGTTCGGATCGGCGGGTGGCCAGGTTAACTGTTGGGTTTCGAATTTCAGGTACATGCTTGTATTGCTTTGTAGTCTTTGTATCGGAACATTTGTGGGTTTCAAAACTTGGGCCTGGGTAAGAAAGAGGCAGTGGTTCGGGGGCTTCTGTATGATTGGGGAAACCTACATGTATGGTTTCTTAAATGAGAGCTTGGATCATTGACATCCCCTTTGATCCCTCTCTCTCCCCGGTCAAGACCCTGTTGGACATACTTGTACTCCCATTTTACATACATGGTGTCTTTATAAATGAGCATGAGCATGAGCATGAGCATGAGCATGATGGTTCTTGGATGTTTCAAATAGCGGTTTCAAGCCCCCTCTTTCCATGGTCGCTAGTGTTGATTTCAAATAATGCCAGTGCAAGTGGTTAGAGTTTGTCTCCTGGCGCACACGTGCGCAAGGCGCAAGACCTGGAAACTGTGTATGTACCACGTTCACGTTCCTGGAATGGTGGGGTGGGGTGTTCGAGATTTGTGGTTGTATTGTGATATTCCTGGAATCAGTAGTGTTTGTGGTGTTTGAGCGCTTTTATCGCATCTTTCAGGGTGTGTTTTCGGCAGCGGCGGCGGCTGTTGTTTCGTTTCGTTTCGTTTCCTGGCTCTAGATGTAGCTGTAGTTGCGTTTTGCGCCGCGGCTGGGAGGTTTGTGGTTGTTTCTTTTTGTTGGTTGTCTTTGCGGTAAAGTCTGTAGATTGCTGTTTTTATAGATTTTCGAGTGCCAGCTGCAGCTGTAATAGCACGCGTACGGCTAGATCACTTCTGGAGAGTCATGTAGAGTTATGTAGCTAGCTAGCTAGAGTAGAGCTACACACGCATGCATCCCCGCGCCGCACCCGCACCCGCATCCGCAGCGCAGCGCAGGTGTCAGTCTGTGTATTCGCACATGGCAGCTCTGCCCCACCCTCGGTACTACAGGTACATACTCTATGTACAATTCAGGTACTCGCGATAGATGGGCGTAGATTTCCGAGATCATTGGCCCGGCAGAGCTAGAGGTGTATTAGAGGGTGGCTTACATAATGCGGGCCCCCAACAGTCAGACCTGGGGCCAGGAACGTGTGCCTGCCTGACTGACATCACACGCACGCCTTGGGTCAGCGGCGACCGACTGCTTTCTATCCCCTGGACGATGGCCACTGCTTCTTCTTCTTCTTCTTCTTCTTTCTTCTGCCACCACCACCACCACTGCAATCATCACCATCATCGCCGCCACCACCGATAGCAGCCCCAGGACTTGAAGCAGCGATCCAGAGAGCTCCAGTTAGCAGACCATCGAGCAGACCATCAAACAGCCAGACAAAAAAACAAAAAAGACAGTAGATAATAGCTAGCCATGACACAGCCCTGGGACTACATCGCCGTACGTCCCCCCCCCCTCCCCCTTCCCTTCTACTCCAAACGTCCACTAACAACCCCCCCAGAAAGTCGTCAACATCGGCGACAGCGGCTGCGGCAAATCCTCCGTCCGTCTCCCCCTCCCCCCCTCCTCCTCATCCACAAACTAACAACCCCCCCCCCAGCTCACAATCCGCCTCTGCGAAGGCCGCTTCACACCCACGCACGACGTCACCATCGGCGTCGAATTCGGCTCCCGCATCATCCCCTGCGACCCCACCTCCACCGCCCCCAACCCGCCCAAAATCAAGCTGCAAATCTGGGACACAGCGGGCCAAGAGTCCTTCCGCGCCATCACACGCTCCTACTTTCGCGGCGCCACGGGCGCCCTGCTCGTCTACGACATTACGCGGCGCGACACATTTACGCACGTGCAGGGGTGGCTCGAGGAGCTGCGCAGCGCGGCCGAGCCGAATATCAGCATCATCCTCGTCGGCAACAAGTCTGATCTCGCCGAGGATGGCGAGGGGGGCGGAGCGGGGAAGAGGGAGGTGGGCGTGGAGGAGGCGCGAGAGTGGGCGAGGGCGAATGGCGTAAAGGCGGTGGTGGAGACGAGTGCAAAGACGGGGCAGGGCGTGGAGGAGGCGTTTGTGGATGTGGCGTGCGAGATTTATCGGAATATTAGGGACGGCGTGTATGATCTGAATGACCGCAGTCATGGCATAAGGGCAAACTCGAATACGGCGAGGGCGAGCCTGAGTATGGATGAGACGGTGAAGGCGAGGGGCGGGTGCTGTTAGCTGTAGGATGTGGGGGGGGGGGTGTACTTGGCTAGTTATTTTTTTTTTTTTTTTTGCTTGTGTTCTTCGCCTGCTTGCTGCTTTCTTTACTTCTTTAGTTCTGGGGTTGGTTGAGTGGAGGTTGCTGCAGCGGCGGTGGTAGCGGGAGAGAGCTCTTGCAAACTGCTGGAGGAGCTGTGGTTCTGGTTTCTTTTCTTTGGGCGCTGGGATAAGGACATCATTCGGGGTTGGGGGGGTTTTTTTTTTCCGTTTTGTTTTCCCTTGCATATATTTGGCTTGCGGGACCTAATGATTACCATACGTACGGGGGGTGCATCTCTTTTGTTACCCGCACAAATCTTTTCATTCTTCTACAAAGGTCAAAAAATACATAAACACATAAATACATACACCAATTTCAGAGCTGATAACCATTGCGGCGAGGCAAGAGAAAGACCAAGAGAGAGAGCAAAAATGCAAATCCGTTTTATTACCGTGCTGATTATTTACCATAACGCCTCTAGCCAAGTCAACTGTTTTTGCCTACGAAGGGGGGAATATTACTTCTCCCACCCGCTACAAAAGAAATCCACAAACCAATCATTACCCTAAACTAGAAATCCATCTCCACACCCACACTCGTCCCATACCACCCCTTCACCCCCTTCGCCCCTCCCTCCCCCAGAAAGCCCGCAATGCCCCTCTCCCCCTCCTCCAAATCCTCCGGCCACTCCACCTCCACCCCCAACCCCTTACTCCCCCCGGCCTTCTTCCCGCCAGGCGCCCCCTCCAACATATCCCTCGCCGTACTCCAACTAAACCGCACCACCTCCGCCCTCCACCCAAACACACTATCCATCTCCCCCCTCAGCCACTTCTTCGTCTTCTCATCCCCGGGATACCCACTCCCTGCCGCCTCCGCCCCCTCCCCGCCCACCAGCACCTCCAGCGCCTCATCCCTCGTCACCTTCGCACACACACTCGCCGCCGACACAATCGGATACAGACTGTCCGCCTTCTTACTCACCGTGACCCTCACCGTCGGAAACCGCTTCTGCAGCTTCGCCTGGTACGCTGCGGGCGGGCCGACCGTGTCCACATACACCTCAGAGACATTGACGCCGCGCTCCAGCACGCCCGCGATCAGCGCGATGGTCGCGTCCAGCGCTTGCGCATTCAAGTTGTATGCCGCGCCGCGCAGCATTCCGGCCGAGATATCCTTTGCGGAGAGAGCCTGCGTCGCCCAGCCAATTGCCTCGTGCAGCGGGGAGGCCGGCGTGGTGAGGGTGGCCATGAGCGAGGCGCGGAAGGCGGGAGTGAGCTTTTTGGAGTCGTCAAAGTTGTGGGAGGAGAGGAGGGGCGCGTCGGTGGACAGGCAGTAGGCAATTGCGTAGACCATGGGGCCAAGGACGGGGCCGCGACCAGCTTCGTCCACGCCGAGGATGACGGGGGTGGTGGGCGAGGCGGCGACGCGGGTGGGGATGGGGGAGTGGTAGGTGTGCGTCGTGCCAATGGTGAGGGAGGCGCGGTCGACGGAGGGAAGGGTGGTAGGGAGGAGGAGGGCCTCAGAGGCGGAGGGTGCGGGGGAGGGTTCGGGGGAGCCTGTGGATGACATTTTGGTATGCTGTTGTGGGTTTTGAGGTTTTGAGGTTTTTTGGCGATTGATCTTCAGACAGGGAACGCGATTCCCACGTGGCAAGAACCCTAACCCTGCACGATACGGACCACGGCCAAACGCACACTTCCAAATCCACAGTCTTGAATTACTGCTCTTTTGTGGGCTGGATATGTTGTCCATGGTTGTGGGTTAGGGGCCAATGATTGCTGTGTCGCCTTTTTTTTTTTACAGCTGGCTGGCGGGCTGGGCTTGGCAGGGGTAATGATTGTCCTGCAGCTAAACGTGACCACGGCGCCTATTATAAGGCTGTAAATATAACACTTGGGGTTGCGGTTTATTTAGGCCGGCAATCTTTACCAGCGGATATTATTTGAGTTGTACGCTGTAAACCACAGCCAAGGAATACGCACCAACCCATCTAGGTCCCCCGTCCGCCCAAGATAAGTGAAAAATCCCTTCCCAGGGGGTTGCACTCACCACGTGTATACATAAGTACATGTTCGTATGCAGTGCGTAGTATTTTCCGCGAGGATGGTCGTCCATGTGTCTTTGCCCCGAAGACACGATCTCGGTGTCACCCAATGCCAGCACTCCATGAGGATGAGGTCCACCGAGGACTGTACCTTTACCCCGAGGTATTTACCTCGAGGACAGTAATGGATATTATATATGGCCTAGGAGGATCATATTAAGACATGAGTACTATATCACCATTAATGTTATTATAATTATATATATAGACCGAGTATAGGTCAACTATACTTAGAGAAGTGTGGCCGACCTCGAGGAACTCGAGGACACGCTCATAATATCTCGAAGGCATATAGACAGTGACAAGAGTTGACAAGAACAAATTACCTTGAGGACGGTTGAAAATCTCACTTCGAATTTTCTTGTAGACCACACGCACACTAGTAATGCATACCCATTTCCGAGTAGATGGCGCAACTGATGATGAACCAGACCAGTATTCCTTGCCCTTTGCATCGACGCTATTGGCACAAAAGTGAGTTGATGGGGCATAGCTAGCCAGCTCAACTATCAAATTTATTAGTAAAGCGGAATGGGGAGGGCGGTTGCTCAGAGCTGACTTCATGGGTCTATAGATTTCTGTAAAGTGATCGAAGGTAATCATGATAGGCTTGGTTGATTGGTGAGAAGGGTAGTCCCTCATATCCTATATATGGCTAGATGATGTGTTTCTGTTCTCTTCTTAGTGTCCCTTTGTCATAGTTGGAACTTGGTTCCATGTCCCTAACCGACCCTAGCCCTTACATGTATACATGTCTACTTGAGACAGGCGCTGGAGGTGGCGAAAGGGTAGGTTTTTCAACGAGTGATCGCCTGTGACCCAATCCACAGCCCGCACGTCCCACATCACGCTCCCGTTCCCACACATCAAACCTAACCCAACTAGCTCCCACTACCACACCTTCAACCACACCCGCTCCGTTCCACACTCCTGCAACCATCTCCCCGCCTGCACCAAATTTTCCACATGACCATCACCAACACCAGATAGCCTCTTATTCTCGCCCGGACAGCTTTATATCTATCATAACTCTTATCCCTTTAGGTAAATTCTGCTGGTGTGCAATAGCTTATCATGAACAGGAAAGGACAGGTTGGATACATATCGTATCATCCCCATTCTCGTCCCCCATCTCTCTCTCTCATCCCCATCTCCCCCATCTCCCCGTTTACCTACACGTACCACTAACTACAGCCACCGCTACCTACCAAACCGAGGAGCCGCTCCGTCAGATCTATCTGATCCTAAGGCTGACCTTGAAGTCGGAAGGTCTGACATACTGGTCTCTGGGCGCAACGGAGTGGTTGGTGGCGTATATGCATTTTGGGAGCTAGGAAGGTAAAATTCATGTCTGAAAGCAGCGAACGGAGAGGCATCCCGCTCGAGTCCTTTATATACAGTCGAGTCTCCCTATAAGGTTACCCTTTATAAGAATGATCGCCCTATAAGGAGCGGTGTCTAGGGTCCCGTCTATTTTGTATGGTAGCTTAAGGGTAAATGGCTGTATTCTCCCTATAAGAATACCCTTACGGCTTGAGGGTAAATTTTGGTGTGTTACCCTTATAGAGAAATTAGGGTAAGGCGTTATTTTGGTGAACATTATTTGCTGCTAGTGTGGTCGACGAGCCGGCTCGAGACGAGCAGGAGGAAAAGCTTGACTTGACTCGTGATAGCAGCTGCTCGACTTGTCTCGACTTGTAAAAGCTCGAGTGGCTCGAGCTGAGCTCGGGCTTTTCAGTGGCCCCAGATGAGAGTTCCAGAAGTCATTCTAGCTCTCTTTGTGCAAACATATGTTGCTAGGGTTAGGGTTGAGTTCTTCAAAATTTTATATATCAAATGGCAGAAGGGTAATATGGGAATATTCAGAGAGATAGCACCCAAAAAGCTCGAGCTTTTCAAGCCGAGCAGCAAAAAAAACTTGAGCCAACTCGACTCCTGAGGGTAGCTGCTCGTGGCTGCTCGAGCTTTGGGCTCGAGTTGAGGACTCGAGTTAACTCATCTCGTCGACCACACTATTTGCTGCTGAGAGCAAATCAGCTTTGCTCCAACTTCCGTACAAAGATTACTAGGGATAAGAAACACACATGGGCGAGCGGCCTAACGGTTAACTCGCCCCGGATTAACACCGTGAGGTTGGCGTTGCCTTCGATTTCAGAAGGTTCAGCGTTCAACCCGGGGGTGGGGCTACAATTATCCCTTGTTTAGCTTTTGCTCTTTTTCCGTTCTGAGCCGAAAGAACTCTTTCCCTCTTTTTCTTTTTATTTGCCGTACAAAGGGAAGCCTATTGGTTATATTCTACCAAATAGGTAGACCCTTTTACCCCCAGAACGTTCGAAAATCTCAAAAAATTGACCCAAGCCAGGACATAAACCCTAACCCATAAAACCCTATAAGGGTACCTCCTCTATAAGGTTACCATCTCGTGGTCCGGGCGTAACCTTATAGGGAGACTCGACTGTACACAGTTACACAGTGTTTCCCCCAAGCCTGTGAGTTCGAAGAATCGACCTCGGCGTCTCTGGGTGACACTATAGCCAGTGGGCTACAGCGGTAGATGGGATTGTGCCTTTCCAATGCTGCTATGAGAAGGCCTGTATTGGAAGAGGAGAGATTACTTATACGCCCCTACCAATACCCGGAATTCACACTGCACAGCTATATCTTTAAAACCACCACCGCAGAAAGCAACACCAACCGACTGCATCAGCCAATTTGGAAAGCATTGGGGTTCCTTCCGCTGTGAATCGATGGGCTGACGGAACGGTTTACGCCAGAATAATCACGGGCTAAAATTTTGCACAGATGTGGATTCTATTCCTTGATTATCACTCCACAAAAGTATTTCGACTCACACACCGAAGTCATGAAGGTCAGGAGCCACTGAGCCTCCGGGAATCAAACAGTTCTACAAATAACAGTAGCTTACTGACTAGCTCAACTACTATTAATGCCAATGAAGCCAATGAATCAATTGATCAACCAACCATTAGTGCCAGTCATAGGTTATCACTCGACCCAATCGAAGCCCCACGCTGTTAGGGGTATGGGCTGCTTTCTTGGCGACTTCTAATAATTACATGTGCATATAGTATAAAGGAGGAGATCGAGACTTGACCCCCATGAACCTCTCCAATATGAATTATTCAACTCCCATAGGTGCTTGTCTCTCTCATCGCTCATCGAATCTATTAATGTATTCATTCTTGCTAATTGCCTCCTGATGAGGTCCAGCAGTACTGGACCAGACAAATACAGTCGCTATTGACTGGCCTCCGTCTATAAGCCTAGAAAAATCTATCTATTACATCGCTATCCCCTGCATAGTAATTCGTTGTTTTGACTGACTCAAGTCACTGAACAATGATTTGCAGCATCTGTGCGCTACAACCAACTGCCTAAACCCAATACCAATACCTCGCCTCAAGAATCTAAGAACAATTGGTTATGGGGATCAAACTCTTTTGGCTGTAATTGACCTGTAAGAACATTCCCAGCCCATTACGGATCATTGGCTAAGGCACTTTTGAAATTGGCCGGATTTCACTGAGGCAAAATCTACAATCGAGGAGATAGGCTTAGCTCTCTAAGTCCGCTACACTCAAGGTTCTGGATACGTATCCCACATATAGAACCTGGGCGGAAACGTAGCTTTGGTGGCTTCTTGGAGAGGTGCTCTTCTACAATATCTACATAGCTATGCGGATTTA